>OZ005742.1:27184893-28384893 GCA_963930735.1 Dioctria linearis
CATCCATACACGGATAAATCGTTTTTGTTGCACTGTTTTATCGAGGGTGGATTTCGTGCTCGATGAATGAGCATTGACTTGGTAATAAAATCACCAGACGTATTACTACATACATAGAAGTAGAGAACTTTAAAGCAAGAGCGGTTTTTTCGTTTTTGAGATATAGGTCCTGTTCGGAATTTTCTCCATGATAATCCTGTTTCATCAGTATTAAAATTTGGTCAGCCAAATAACAATTTATTTTAATAATACTTGCTAGTTCTGCTGGATATTTGGTGCTGCATCCTCATCCGCAGAGGTATTTTCCCCTTGTTTGTGTATGTTGTGCAACGAATGCGGTTTTTTGAATTTTTTAAACCAGCTTTTCCTAGCCATTTAACACTTAGTAGTCTCGGAGGTAGCGTTGCAAATGAAAAAGTCATTGTATACCGGCTGACTTCGATCTCGAACTAATCAATGAATCGATCGTCAGCTGCTCAAGTAGTGCTGGGTGTGGGTGTGGAAGGCTGCGAAAGTGGTAAAATTTGTTTTTAAGTAATAGTATGTCGGTTGCAACTGTTGTTATACTAAGTTTGTCATTCCGTTTGTAACGCACAGAAATAATGATGGTAGGGCAAAATGGATTGGACACCCCCTCATAAAATTAAAAGTTATTTTGATTTTTGCATGTCCGTCTGTCTGTCCGTCCGTCCGTCCGTCCGTCCGTCTATCCATCTCTGCGCACGATAACTCGAGAACGCGTATACTTAGAGAGCTGAAATTTTGTAAATGGACATTAAAAAAAAAGTAAAATTAAGTTCGAAAATGAGACAAATCGGGCAACTCCTGCTTGGGGGTGCCATACAAAAATTCCGTTTTCCACTATATATTTGGACACTACCTGAGAACACGTCCACATAGAAAGCTGAAATTTGGTACATTGTGTTTTCATAGTAATAGCAAATAAAATATCAAAATGAACTAAATCGGGCAACCCCTTTTTGGTGTTGGCATATAAAAATTATGGTTTTTTACATCTACTTTGAAAACGATCAGTCCTAGACATTTTTATTGTACTAAAAGCTTCTTCAGAATAAAAAATCCTATAAAATTGGTTATAATCATATTTTCTGTCCGACGAGCCGTTCTAGAAATATATGCTAGAAACCAATGCAAAAAATGAAAATTGCTCAAATGGGTGACCATACAAAATTTCATATGGGCATTCATCTAGGGTATCATAAGATTTGGTCTTACAAGGGAGGGTCCCTACTCGTCATCACCGATTTCGTTCAAATTCACAGTATATGTTGGGCTTGACTAGAAATGAAAGTGTTGCAAGTCGCAGGTCCAGATGGCCAAGCGAAACCGAAATAATGCATAATATATAATACATAATGTACAAATCCACCCCCACCCCATATCTTGGATAAATATTATCCGATTTGCAAAATTCTTTTTGCTAATTGTTTTGTGATTTTTTTCTGATTTTTGAGCATATTTTCCCTCCCCTTCCGATTATGTTGCGAAATTTAATTTTCGACGGGCAAATTTTCTGTCTGAAAAATTCATTTCGAAACTTTGCTCCACGAATTATCGTTTAATCCAATTTTCGATTTTTTTGAGGATGCACCCTTATCAGAAAATTATCTATACAAAATTTCAGGAAGATCGGGTGTCATTTACTTATAAAAAAAAAAAATATATAAGAATCTTACGTGCCCACTTTTCGCCATCTACCGGCTATTTCTGGAAACCCATGGGCATGGTACTTACAGAATCTGAAACCTACATATCTCCTCTCTCGTTGAAAAGTTACCGGAATGAGTTTGGCGGATTTATTCAAAATCTACAAATATTTTATCGCGACAACTCCCACAAAAATTTGCAAATTTGAGCATTTTTCAATACATATATCCGGGATATAATAGCCAATCCCCTCATCATGCATTCCTTTATGTCGCGGCGGCATACTTCAAGCAGAATTTCTGTGCAACATTCTTGGAAAAATCACTTGATTGCCAGGCTCTGCTTTTATTATTTAATGCCTATCTTGAATCGGGACACCGATTTAGGATGGATCACTTATTGGTAGTCTGCCTCTTTACCGGCTTGTGCTTGTTAATTGCTATCTTGTCTGGCGACGTATTCATTTCAGGCAATAAATGCAAAGAACCTTTGAGAGGTTTTGGATACTGCAGTAGGTACTTCAGTTACAACTATATTGTCATTCTATAAAATTTATGAATTGTACGAAAATACATCATAAAAGTTGATTGGTATTGATATGCAGCACTAACTTTTAAATTTGTGAATTGACTCGCAGCAGCTAGTGCCCATTGTTGCGATTTTTTTGCCATTACTGGTTGGTTTCCTACTCGCGCTTCTACGAAGCGATCATATGTCCAGGTATCAAATGTGTTGTATTTATCCTTCCGAGTTCCATCCTAAATCGGTGTCCCGATTCAAATAGGCATTAAATAATAAAAGCAGAGCCTGGCAATCAAGTGATTTTTCCAAGAATGTTGCACAGAAATTCTGCTTGAAGTATGCCGCCGCGACATAAAGGAATGCATGATGAGGGGATTGGCTATTATATCCCGGATATATGTATGTATATGTAACTATTTGAAGGATTATCCCATTAGCATTAGATAAATTGTACAAAAATAGCAGACATCCCAAGGATTAATATAGCTGTTATAGCACGTTGAAAATATTTTAGAAAAGTGCCGATAAATGGCACCATATCAGAAAAATGTGGATTCCGAAATTCAAAAATAACGGTTTTTTTGGGTCCAATCTACCGAAAAGTGCAGCGGAAAACAAATCTATCTCATTTTTTGTTACGTACTCACCGAGAGCTTTCCAAAAAGTACCCACATGACAGGATACGGGTGAAAGTGAAAAATCGCTATTTTTTTGTAGGTTACCCCTTGAAAAATGCTCAAATTTGCAAATTTTTGTGGGAGTTGTCGCGATAAAATATTTGTAGATTTTGAATAAATCCGCCAAACTCATTCCGGTAACTTTTCAACGAGAGAGGAGATATGTAGGTTTCAGATTCTGTAAGTACCATGCCCATGGGTTTCCAGAAATAGCCGGTAGATGGCGAAAAGTGGGCACGTAAGATTCTTATATATATTTTTTTTTTATAAGTAAATGACACCCGATCTTCCTGAAATTTTGTATAGATAATTTTCTGATAAGGGTGCATCCTCAAAAAAATCGAAAATTGGATTAAACGATAATTCGTGGAGCAAAGTTTCGAAATGAATTTTTCAGACAGAAAATTTGCCCGTCGAAAATTAAATTTCGCAACATAATCGGAAGGGGAGGGAAAATATGCTCAAAAAATCAGAAAAAAAATCACAAAAACAATTAGCAAAAAGAATTTTGCAAATCGGATAATATTTATCCGAGATATGGGGTGGGGTGGATTTGTACATTATGCATTATATATTATGCATTATTTCGGTTCGCTTGGCCATCTGGAGCTGCGACTTGCAACACTTTCATTTCTAGTCAAGCCCAACATATACTGTGAATTTGAACGAAATCGGTGATGACGA
Source organism: Dioctria linearis (assembly GCA_963930735.1). Classification (NCBI taxonomy): domain Eukaryota; kingdom Metazoa; phylum Arthropoda; class Insecta; order Diptera; family Asilidae; genus Dioctria; species Dioctria linearis. The sequence continues at coordinate 27,188,445 of OZ005742.1, forward strand.
GTAGGGACCCTCCCCTTGTTAGACCAATTCTAGCTTTTTCACTTGTTTTATAAGCACTTGACAACGCGTCGACGTGGAGAGCTCAAATTCGGCACATGGTGTTTTCATAACAATAGTAAATGAAATTTAGAAAATGGACTTAATGCGGCAAACCCGTTCTTGGTGTTGCCATATAAAAATTTTGGTTTTTTTACGTATACTGTAAAAACAATCAGTGCTAGACGTTTTTACTGTACTGAAAAGTTCTTCAGAATCAAAATCAGTACGCTCGAGCCGCCATGGTGGAAAAAAGGTACAATTTTTCAGTTTTTTTGCCTATACCTGGCAACTATAACTGATACGGAAAAATAGTTCAGATAAAAATTAAAGTTATTAAAGTACTCATAAAAAGGCATATCAAAATTTTGTTTTGTATATCTCCAATACTTTAGCTGTAATCCGACGTTGAATAGCAAAATTATTTATATTTTTGCCCTCGATTTGCCTTTTGTGTTTCTGTACACTGTAAAATCGGTAAAATATCTTTTTTGAATATTATTTACAAAAAAAAAAGAGAGAAAGAGATAGATAGAGATAGAGAGACATAGAGAGATAGAGAGAAGGAGAGGTATTATATGACACGTCTAACAATGGACCGCTTATACTACTGAAATTGTTTGTATTATCATGGGATCACGTTTCTATAGTTGTCTCGTTTTCGTTTCTTTATTCCGCTGATATAATAAGTTATCACGAAATTTGCCATAGTCCAGTTTCAGTGAGTGGATTTTCTAAATGACTATTAGAAATAGATAGCAATACAACATTTGTAATCTTTTCTCTGTTCTCTATACCTATTTTTAGGGATGGGCAAACAAAAATTGCTTAATTCTATCTTCTTAAAAATCAGGTTTAAGGAATCCCCGGATTATATTTTGTTTGCACATGCCTTCGCTCGGAGTGATACCACATCATGTATTTTTCAAAAAACGTAAACGAAAATGTTTAAAATTGTTGGAGGAACGATATGATTTGTAAGATATCGTAAGAATTTTCAATGTTGCTAATGCCACTCAAGATGAAATTGCTCGTCCTGGAGAACGCTTTTTCTTATCTGTATATATTGCGCCTGCTAGTGAGAGATCTTTAAACCGACATCGTTATTACACCTTTAGAAAACTCGCGTACAAGAGTAAACCATATCTAGCAACACTGGTTTCGTGTTTATGAGCAAGTTCAGAAATGGCGTGGATATGAAAAATCTCCCGAACTGTGATCCTGTTCGGACACTGAAGGCTTCTGCTTCAGATTCCGTGCTCTCATTACTCTCATGTAATTGTAAAAAGGGATATACATCATCTTGTGGATACCGGAAACCCGGACTAAAATGCGCAGCGATTTGTGAACATTGCCATGGCATCGCGTGTTTGAACTCGAACAGAAATCTCGCTATTGAAAATGAGAGTTCTATTGAGAGGGAGTTTTATGAGGAACCTTTCAACGCACCTCACAGCCAACTTGGATACGACGACTTCGACGATGTCAACCCCGATGAACCGATTCCAACAGACCATTGCTCTTCAGATAATGCTACAACTAGTACGAGTGACATGCAACAATTTTAATTGGTAAGAATAGTCGAACTTTCACATATCTAAGAAATACTAGCACAATTTTCAATGAATTTTATGATTTGTCATTTATTCATAATCTGTACAGCTCATGAAGCTGCAAAAAACCATGCGCAACAGTTTGAAGAGTTCAGGAGACTTTCTTTTCTATTCAACGTCGGATTACAGCTAAAGTATTTGAGATACAAAAAAAAATTAGTATGCTTTTTTATGGAAAATTTAACAAACTTTATTTTTTATCTGAACTATTTTTTGGTATCAGTTATAGTTGCCGAAATATAGGCAAAAAACTGAAAAAAATGTATCTTTTTTACAAGATGGCGGCTCGGCTGCAACAGATTTTACGGGGACTTTTAGTATGTTCAATGGGAAGCCGTAAGAAGCATTATACCAAAATTCAGATCTTTACTAATTAATGTTTCTATTTTTTCTAATTTGACTAGACTATAGAGAGAAATGCGAAAAACAACTTTAATAATTTTATTTGGGTACCGTTAAAATTAGTCTTAGACTAATAAAAAAAAAATAGTCTTAGACTAATAAAAAAAAAATTTTTTTTTGTAACTATTTTTCAATAAAAATTAGGAGACTATGTGAATACCCAGATGCTTAGAGCGCATGAATGCAGTTGGATTTATTTTACACATAATACACGGTGTCTGCTAGAAGTCTAAATTGATTCTGGCTACCAGACTGTACCAAATCAACTAAAATGAATGCCATAGAAATGTATTACGATCAATATGTAAATAAATTTAAGATTTTATCATGACGATATTACGTCTTATGAATAGCGTATCTTACTAAATCCTGACCATTACGATTAAATTGACTAACGCTAACTGACTGAAAGTATTGTTATTTGTCTCTTTAGGTTTGTGTTCGAGGCATATTACTTTTGAGACTAAAACGCAAATTGCTTATATAATCTGTTTAGTGTAAACATTTCTCACAATAAAAATATTAGAGAAGATGAACGCAGTAATATTTCCTATTCTATTCCGTGAGGTATGCAAAATAAAAATAAAAAATAAAAAAAAATTTAAAGCGTGGGTATGCCAAAATTGGCGACATAAATTGTATTTTATATGAGAATTCTTTGAGGGTTGACCCATAACAATTGTTGTCAACAGTTTTAGAGATTTTCAAGCTCCCACCTGCCTATTCTGAAAGGGTTAAACAAATTTCCGGATCTGTATACTTAATAGCAGCATTAAGTCTGTCTATATCTCATTAATTTTTTAATTTTTTTTGCTTCCTCAAAAACGTCTTAATCTCTTGCTGAGAGATCTTATCTGAAAGTAGTCATTTATCATGGTGATGATGATGATGATGTCAGGGATTCCCGAAATGTTATATGCTAGACAAAAGTGCAAGCGCAGACAGCTTATCCGTTAGTGTTTTATTGTCTTTTAAAATAAAATACATTCAGTAATCTTTTGTTACTGTAAAGTTAACTTTCTTCGAGAAAACACACATCGTTTGAGTTGATTATAAAACTTTTCGATATAAAAGTTTGTTGCCCGTTTATTGCTGTTCAGTTTAGTTTTTTCGTTTGGGTGAAACAGGAAGGCCAAATTATGCAGGTACAGGTGAAAATTTCATATAAGTCGTGTTAATTTTATTTTTGTTAATTTTGTGCAAATTTTTAAGGTGATTTTATATTGTGTAATAATTGCTGTTGCTGCTGTTTCGGCAAGAATAGATGGAGTACCTGGATACAACAATTTTGGAATACATACAAAAAGGATTTACGCAAATAATGACTATTTTCGAGGACGAGACTTACATTTAAATCCCGGTTTCAGTAGTCCTTTCGCGAAAGGCTTTATCATAAACAATGGATATTACAATTTACCGCATCAGAGACCGAATTTTATAGATCTACCGTACAATATCGGATATAACAATGAAGCACAGTACCAACCTGTTGGTAATGATATTGTTTTGAAAAATATTCCTTCAACGGCTGAAAATAGTGTCAACAGTGAACAACTTATAAGATTGCTTTATCAAGGATTCGGTGGGACTCAGCCGAAAGTCTTCAAAATTATCCATGACAATAAAGCCAATACGCCAGTAGCTACTGCTGCTACTTATGTACCAGAGAGCGTGGGAAACATTGTTCAATCTAGAAATGTAAAGTTTATTCAAGAAGATTTGACTAACACATTTAACAGTGTTACAGAGCCTAAAGGTAATTATGTCAAAGAAAGTAATCCTCCTGCTGTCTTTAGGGTTGTTCGAAATAACCTTGACATTGGTGATGCCGGTAGTAATAGTGCATATACTACTGCAGCTAAGGAAGTCGTATATAAGGTTTTGCCTGATGGCTATGGCCAGAATTATGAAAGTGATATTTCAAAAGCCACTTTGGATCCTAGTATAGCTAATGCTGCTGAACACTTAAAGGTAATTAAAGGTTTTGTTCCAAGTCCAGCATATACTAGCAGTTACGGAGGAGAAGGAAAATTACAAATTATTAACAACAAAATTCCATTGAATTCCGGTGAAATACTTTTGGATGTATCGCAAAATGAATTACTAAAACTTTTCTCCAAATGATATTAAGTGATATATGTAGGTAGTATTGTTTTTTTTAGACTAGTATAATTTATTATTACGAAAATAAATATTAATTTTATATTTTAAATTTTATTTTCTTTATTATAAAAAACTTCATTTCTTTTGTGCTAAATATCTGTTAAGTTTTTTTTCTTTTATTTCATATTTCAGTGGAGCAGATAGGCATTTTTTTAGTAGGGGCAAATATTCTTATTATGCATGTTTCGGGAGCAATATGACTTCGCCACCAGCTCCGTTCACGTTTCTGTGAAATTAAGTGAATTGGGCATATGTGACAGAGACAAAATGTAGGCGAAACAGTGTCCACTTAGACTTATTCTTATCTGACAAGTACTTTTTGGATTTTCTGAATGCAAGTGTAGGAAAAATGGGAAAAGTGTGAAGCAATTTACATTATCAAGTAATCTCACGATTGGAGAAGGGTTTTGATTAGACACAAGAGACTTTCCTTCCACCCTTTCTTAAAGACCAGAGAATCCGATGTTTTCAATTCAATTCATTTTATTAATCTTAGGCCATAGTACCTGCAATAAGATATAATAATCTTTTGCCTGTACCAACTACTACTAATACTAATACATACATTTGATAGCTAATGCAAAATTAAAGTTAATGATAAAAAAAGAGAACAGAAAAAAGAAGAAAAAGGAATAAAATAAAATAAAGTGAATTACATTATAAATTGGTAGAAAATTGTAAAAAAAGAATTGTTCTAGAGTCGAGATCGGAGGAAAAGTTACATATACATAAAGAATATGCGGTTTATAAAGTTAGATTGTCGGAAGGGATATATTGGGTAATAAGCTTCCGAAAGACATCCATGGAGCGCGTTACCTGGAGGTGAGTTCCACACACGAACTGTTCGAACTAAGAAGGAGCTCTCCAGAATGGAATGTCTGTATAGAGGTATATCAGAATGTTCACATTTCTAGAAGATTGCATGAATACATGCTCACTGTACGTAGGTGGGATATTTTTAGTAAATAAGCTTATAGAGGAATATTAAAGCCTTGCGAACCAAATGAACATCAAAGAGTAGCCAAGTAGAACGTGCCGATGTGGAGAAACATGGTCAAAGCATTGGAACCCGAAAACGAATCGCGTGCAGTCGTTGAAAGCAACATTTATTTTTCTTCGACAGACTGTGTCTAGATGTGAAAAAATCACGCTGCCACTGGTAAAATAAGGCATGAGTACTGTTTTGACGAGCTTCAAGCGTAATGACCTTGAGAGGATACTAGCCGGATAGCCGGAGTCTGCGGAGACCAGTATAAATACGACGAACGACACTATTGGTATGGATATAGCACGTCATCGAGGCACTCCAGAGTTCTTCACCCAATCAGTATATCGCAAGATTTTCGAATTTAAAAAGACTGGAGGAAGATCGGTCGCCTCCACAGTACCTCTAAACATCGCCATCGATTGGGATTTATCAGGATTAAGTACCAAATGATTCTCCACGGCCCAAGTCTACAAAATCGTCCATGAGGCCTTTTGGGCGTTCTAATTTTAGCTGAACATCATCCGAACACAAGTAAATACTGCAATCCTTAATAACATCAGGGAGGTTATTAATGTAAGTACAGAACAATACTGGACAAAGTTTTAGAAGAACCCTGGCAGCAGTTGAAGGTTGGGTCTTTTCCAAATCATTATTATTTAGATGGTGCTTCTCAGCAGCATGAAGATCTGATAAGAGCCCAATCATTCTGTTAGCTGTAGTTTCCTTAGAACATATGTGTCTAATCTGAGTCCACTGTTTGTTTTAGATTCATTTGTGTAATACAGACATTGATTTTCATTGAAGTTGAGGTTCGCTTTCTTTAAATTGGTTTTTTGACACTATTTGGAGTAGTGTAGTTACCAGTAAGTCTAACAACAGTGGTATAAGATTGCTCGTGGGTCCGTCCGAAAGAAAACGACGGGCCATAGGAATTTTAAATTTGGCAGAACCAAAATATTTGTTTTAAGCCCCATGTCATGCCAACGATGCGAAAAGACATATCGAGCGACCTCATAGCTCATATGGTCTTCTCAGATAAGTATGAATTCCTTCCTCCCCTCTCCGATTTAGTTTGACTGAGTTCTAGCTTATTTATACATTCATACATATTTTTTACGGCCAATATTAGAATATCGTTGGCGTAAGTATTTAAGCACTTTATTTACGTCATTAAGATTAATTAAAATTAATAGTGTTTCCATTATGGTTCCATGCGGCACTCCAAGAGTAACTTCAGTTTTGGCTGATAACTTCTGATAATTCACATTTGTTTTTATTTTCTTCCCGTCAAGTATGATCCATACATTTTTATAGACACTAAGATTTTTCTATCCAACGTTTCGAACGCTCACTTTAGATCAACAAACACTGCTAATTCGCAATTAAGCCTTCTTCTTTCCATACATGTAGTGCCCAGTTCAGTGTCATCTTATATGAATGACCATTTCTAAATTCAAATTATTGCACCATACAGGGTGTTTCTGTCTCAATGGTTGGGAAGGAGATAGTACTCATCCAAATAAACAAAGAAATTTTATATGATCGGACCAACTAAGATTGTTGGATATTTCAATGCCTAAGACATTAAGAGATGACGAGTTCGAGATATCTTCTCCATCGCCGGAAATGGGTTGAGCGATCGTTGGAATACGTTTGAATAATAACAGATAACACTGCGTTTTGGAAGCATTGAACAAGACCCGAGTCGTTCTGCCCTAAGCGATTATTGTTGTAAGATCATAGTTTAGTGAACTGAATATGTGGCCTGGATTATCAACTATAACATTCCCACGGGAAACTGCTATAGAGTCGAACGAGTGCACGAAATGAAAGGTGCTTTCGTTTGCAAAACTATGAATAGGATTGAAAGTGAGAGCTAGCGGATCATTAATAAAAATGAGGAAGAGAGTAGGAAAGAGCACAGAACTTTGCCGTATATCGGCATGATGGATTATAAAACGGTCAGAAGTAACTTTGTCCAATAAAACTTGAACTAAACGCCGGGAGAGAAAACTTTCAATCCATTTTAAGAAAAGAGGGTCTACACCTAATGCCTGGATTTTAGCAAAAGAGCAGGTTGCCAGATGATCTCAGATTTACCAAAATTATGGAGACTTTGTTTCCAATGCTTAAGCCGAAATAGTATTTTTTTCTATTTGTAATGTAGTGGAAATTTCAGTTTAGACTTTCTGTGCTTAATAAAACTTAAAAGAAAAAGGAGAAAAGTGCATTCCATTTTGCTGTATATTTTGACATTTACATACGACAAAATATTAGACTTACCCCCTGCCCTGGTGGACAGTAGTTAGAGAATGGTTTGAAAAGGAAAGTTTTGTGATAGGATTGATATATAGATCCCAAAATAAATGAGGGGAGCATTGTAGACATTCTACATAGTAGAATGTGGAAGTAATTCTAGAACAGTAGGTGACTTTAATATTAATTAGTTAAGCAATAGTTCGTAGAAAGATGAATTGGCTTCGATAATCTCAGCCAACGATATATATATTAATTGTGTAGTGAAAAATTTACAATGATAGGTAGATTTCGGACTATATTGAAAGAAAACTATTCATTTGAAAATAAAAAAAAATCAGTAGAAAGTACAAAAAATGAATTTCGATATAATCGAATTAAGTAGATGTCAATTAGAGGCTGCACACTGATACTGAAATGAAGAAAGCATGATTGAGGTAAACGCATCAAGAAAAATGATGAATTGTAGGTGAAAATTTAGTTGAATCTAGAGAAAGTAAAAAGATAGAGGTTCATTATATATGACAGAGTGATCATACTAAAGCCTTTTCACAATTGCAAAAATTAAAAGTGGTACTGGAAAGTGATTTATAAAAAGGAAATAATAATTCAAGATAATAACTTTTAAATAAACAATAACCGAATGTCTTTTAAATAGATGTCGCCGGAGAGAGAAATTAGCAGAAAATAAATTTTGTCCGTGTGCCAACAGTGAGTGTTGACAAACAGAAAAAACGTCAATGGCGAGAAATACTGTCAGGAATGTCATAAAGAAGTTTTTGGATGATCAGACGGCCTAAAACTCCTGCTGATGAAAAACTGGATAAGACGCTTGTACGTCAGTGGAAGGAATTTTATGAGAAAAATTGGAACAAATGCGTTAATGGTGTAGTGAATGTGAAAGAGTAAAATATTCAAGATGCCAAAAAAGTTAAAAATGTCACACGTACCAAAATACAATTTAATGCAGCTGGACGATACGTTACAGGGCTTGATTTCTTATCAAAATTAAAAAAAAGGTTTTTAATAGACGATGAGACAAATAAACAAAATTTTTCAACTGCCAAGAAATTCTTTTTTAAGGAATTTTTATTCCCTTACTAAGTCTTAATTGAATAACGACGACGTTTGTGACGAAAATGTGAAATTTTAGGAATAGTGTTAGCGTAGTAATCGTGGATGGATTTGCATGGGTTTTTTTATTTAAAATGCTTGAATGGGAAGCTTTTCGATGTGGTAAAATAATTTTATGTTTTGGAAGGTTTACGGGGGAGGGGGTAATAGCCCCCTGGGGTTGTCAAATTTTTTCTTTTCTTTGTTAGATGAGGGTGAAATGAGCTGTGGCCCGTGATGATGCCAACCACAGTTCTACATTGTTTCCATCCGAGCCCCATGAGAAAATCGGAGATATTCCCTTTGGGCCCAATTTGGACTTAGCTTGTTCTAGCTTTTATGATATTTTTAAATATCCCTTTATGTCCTTATGAATGCGATTTTTGAAGTTTCTTGTTGCATGTACTTAAAGTACTTTGCCCCACCTTTTCAACGGTATCATTATCTTAATTTAGACAAAAACGTGACTTACCTTGTTCCTTCTCTTTACCCTTCATATGCATATGTGTAGCGTACTACATACTTACATGTATGTGTGTATACATATGTTTGTAAGTGAAAATAACAATTAAAAAAAAATCAAGTTAAAATAATAGAAAATTTTGGAAAAGCTTTGAATATAAAATTTAGAAACGACATAAAGAATAACTGTAGACAAATACAAACAAAAATTAATCAAGTGTACATATACTTTGTAAAAAATAAATTTGTATAGAAAACACAAAGCCATCAAAAAACTTAGTATACATAGAAGTATATAGATACAAAAATGTCAATAGAAATATTTAGTAGTATTCAGAACTTCATCACAAATACACATCTGAATAATTTGATGTACTTTCATACTAAAAAGTTTTTAAAAAAGATAGTACCAAAATAAATAAAAATAAATAAATAAAAATATTATTTAAAATAAAAAATTAATAAAAGACTTATTATTTTCTACGCTCTTATATACATATATATATGTATATATAATTATTATCATTTTTCAAAGCGTAACAAAATAATTAAAACAAATCTTTTCTTTCTCCCATATATACGAGAGAAAATCAAGAAAGAATAGAAATCAAGGATTAAAAATAAATCGATGTAAAGAAAAGGAAAATCAAGAATTCAACTAAAGATTTTAAAACAGCAAACCTTCCAACATCGATATATGTATGTCAGATTGATTATTATTAAATAAAATAAAATAATACATACAATTTTAACATTTAATCTCAGTTCTAGCATTATTTTGTAATGAAATTGTTGTGTACATCACTGAGAAAGAAAAAAAATATTTTTTACTTTTTAGTACAATTTAATTAATGTGACGTCCGCATTAGGTTATTTTTTACAACAGACACAATAACTGCTTAAATTTACACAAAAATGAGTTTCTGAGAAAATATCACTAATTACCACTAATTCGCAGACATGATGGACCGATTATGTATCCAAGCAGGTTGTGCAAAAAAAAAACTTGCTTATAGTTTCCAAATCGTCCAAGAAAATCATTAGGCATTTTGGCGGAGAATTTAAAATTAAAAAAAAATGATTAGTTTTCCTATTTATTGACTTGACATGGGGAGCGATGGTTTAGATCGATTAATATTATCTCTGTTTTGTCAAAACTAGCATATTGTGAAAACTAGCATATTTTCCCAATCACCCTGTAACACATCAGTTGAGATGCCCCTTCCTGTAATATTTGGAATTGCCAAAAATGCGATAAAATGCCTGGGCTTTTTGCAAATTTGCAAGAAATAATAATTTACTTCATCAGACTTGGCGCAAATCTACAAATCCTATATTATAATATATTTCGCATATTTGGGTAGGGCCTGGACGCACTGCATTGTCCGTATTAGAAAAAATCTAAAAGAAGGCCTCCTGGCTTCTTAGTGATGACATATCAATAGCAACTATTGATTTTCTCGAGCACTGGAGTAATGTTGGATGTCTATCTCTCTTTTATCGCTACTTCTATGGCTATTACTCTGACGAAAGCTCTAGCCTAATCCCTTGTAGAATTCTTCCTATGTGCACTACAGGAGCTGTAACCTGAGCTCATTCTCACACGATTGAAGTCAGATTGGGTCGTACCGCGAAATTCCGCGAATCCTTCATAAGCAGGAAAGAATAGCAAATGCAGACATATTTGTCATACTTTATATTCTGACCTTTATTCACTGTAAATTCATTTTAGTTCATTTTGTGTTAAACGAGAATTATAAATCAAAAAGAACTGTGGTGAAAATCAAAGCACGACAAAATTACGGTAAGATGACAAAAAGTTCGACAAAAGATTAGAAGCAGCCCATAGATTCCTTCCTATTTCTTCGTATTCCATAAAATTACAAATTGAGTTTCACAAATGAGACTTGATCTAAACATTCCGAAAAGTCCAAAAAAGATAAAACAAAATTTCTCATCGCTTTGAATATCATGGATAAATGGATGGGGTGCATGGCAAAAAAAAAACTCATACCAATTTTAAAAATAAAATAATTTTAATTCACATGTGCCTAATGGACTAAAATTTAAATAAACATATCTAATGAATGTCTGAATATCTTCGTATGAAATTTTAACAATTACGAAAATATTTTTAATGTAGAAATAATGAATAAAAAAATAATAATACTTATAATAATGACAATAAAGAACCAAACATTGGCTAATAATCAATAAAATCAGTCAATAAATAGCAGGACATCAGGATGCAAGCTGGATTTATCGAAAAGTACTTCACTCACTTTTTAAGAACTCTAAGAAATTTCAGTTGTCCATGCCCAGCATGTCCAGTATTTATTCCAGATGTCTGAAGAATTTTAAAAATACTATCCAATCCGGTAAGACTACTGCCATAGGTAGGACCAGCTGCAGCTATACCACCACCAGCAACATGACCATATTGACTATCTGGCAAAAGTTGTGTAACAGTTTTATATTCTTGAGCTGGAGACACCTGTTGTAATTGCGGTGTTCCAATTAATTTATATCCATCCAATTGTTGTGGTTGTGAAGCATATTGAATTGTACCCGGATCTTGTAATACAGTTTTATAATCACCAACTGCTGCAGTTGTAAATGCACTTTGTGGATATGCTGCTGATACTCCAGTACCAGCATCTCCTAAAACTCTCAAGGTAACTATTTGATTTCCGACAGCATTATGAGGAATACCATAGCCATAAGCATGTGCACCGGAAGTGCCGTCACCAATTAATTTTAAAGTTTTCAAAGAACTATCCTGATATCCACCGGCTGAATTAAGTACGGACTGCAATGTTTGGATGTCAATGTCATTGTTATTACCATTTCCATATGCTCCAGCTGTAGGATTCTCTAAAATTTGTAAAGTTTTCGTGTTATCAATACTATGAGCATGTGTTTCAATAGGACTATCTTGAATGATACGTATTGATTTTTGTAGTCCAGTACTACGACCCGAAACTTCTGATAAGGCGTGTTCATTATTTAAAATTTGCAAAACTTTACTATTTATATCACTATATCCAGTTGCATCTGCTCTTCCACCTTCATGAACGATTTTCACTGTTTGTACATTTCCATGATGGCTATTTGTATTTCCATGATTTCCAAGACCTCTTGTTTCATGAACAATTCGAACAGTTTTAACATTGTTGTTATTATTATTATTATTATTAGTGTGTTGCGCTTGTGCACCTCGATTTTCATGAATAACTCTTATGGTTTGTACTCTCTTTCCACCATGTCCTTGGGAAGGTCGATTACCTTTTTTTGTTGCTTTCTTTTGGTTTGAAGTAATTCTATTATTTTGATTCACTGAAACTGCACTTTGTTGAGAATCGAAACCTCCTCCGCCTCCTCCTCCTCCATTATTATAAGTTGCTGAATTTGTACTGCTTTGTACAGCGAATCCATCATTTTGATTGATTGCATTTGTTCTACCATCAAGGCCACTTCCACTATTAAAATTTATTCCACTAAATCCATCATTTTGAATAGCTGGATTTGTATTTGTAAATGGAGGAAAAGCAGTATTCTGGTTAACTGCATCTGAATTACTAATTAAACCAAATCCTCCATCGAAATTAACTGGATTATAATTAGTATGAGATTCATATCCGGAATTAGCATTTGCTTGTTGTTGCGGACGATTATCTTGTGGTAATTGAAATCCAGCACCAGAAGGTCTTGAGTAATCATATCCATTAAAATTTTCATCTGCAGAATTTCCACTTCGTATTGCAGAATTTCCACTTCGTATTGCAGAATTTCCACTTCGTATTGCAGAATTTCCACTTAGTAGTGCAGAGTTTCCAGCTAGTATTACAGAATGATCTCTGCGCATATGCACTAGACCATTTTTAGGGCCTGATTGACCTGAAGTCGTTGCTACTAGAGTAACAGCAAAAACCAATAAGTAAGAAAGTAACTGAAAATAGAGAAGAAAAAAAAATTCATAAATATTATGCGGATTCGTCTAAGATATTCCAAATTTCTTATTGTAACTTTACCTGCATGATTTCACTAGTTTTTTATTGTGGATTATGAAGCCCGGAACTGATGATGTGATACTGGCGACCAACTAAAATGAGCCTTCGCTTTTATACCACACTTTCGATTTTTTGATGCCTTCGATCGGTTTCTTTCTATTAGAAAAGAAAGCGAATACTTTTCCGGTTTCGTATGCACTTGCATCCCAACTTTGATAGTTTTTATTTGGTAGTACTTGAGGGCTTGAATTTTTCTTAATTTCGAACTTCATTATGATGCAAAAAGAAAAACTTCCAGCCCACTAGGTACCAACTATATTAGTCATCGCGGTATTCATTTAATTGTTAATGATTTTTTTTTGCATTTATAATTTCAATTTGCATTTTAATTAATTGCGTGCGCCTTGTTGGAAATATTAGAGTTAATCATTTCGCGTAGAGCAATTGTTATTATTTCCCCGCCAAATTATGCCCTTTTCTCTATGAGTCATTTTGAAGTAGTTTAATGACATTAAGGAATTTGTTTAAGTGCTTCTATTGTTTATTAAATTATTATAAAATGTAGAAAAAAAAAATGTCACTATTCTTCAAAAGATCCAGTTTTCGAATTATTTTCATTGGCATTTTGTTGATATCATTTTCACAGATCTAACGCTCGTAATTAACATTTAAATCGCGCGTAAAACGAGTTGTGAAATGACTAATGGTGCTGTTCACTTCTGCACTAATTTTTTTTTTTGGACGGCAATGGTTCGGGTTATAGTGTTATAATTTCACACGGATCACACCTTTGTTTTTTCATCTCAAATGCATTTAGCTGCATGCTTTCTTTTTTATTATGGCATATTCAGATTTTTTGTTTAAATCTTTTCCGGAAAGCATAACAAATTTTTATTTAAATGCCACAAATTAAGTGCTTAAAATACCGAGACTTATGCTGTAAACGGATGATATAAATAGCTTGGAAAGTAGGTATGCAATTTATGTATTTAAAAAAAAGCATCTTTATCGTGTTAGATATTTTAAGATTTTTATTAAAAACGGAGTGATCAGTCATAATGAGATGAAGAAAAAAATATATGTATATGTCTGGGGTTGGAGACTAATACCCACAAAATATAGTTTCTGTGAATTAAAGATTTTCGTATTGATTTGAGAAAAAAAAAACTAAATCCATTTGCATGTGTTATATATAAATTAATTTTAAATTAATGGCGCAATGATTTATGACATGTCCATTATAAAACATCTCAATTTTCGTCAATTGTTCTTCTTCATTCCCCGTGTGCTTTTTTAAGTTTCAAACTTGCTGTTGTACGATTATCCATTTTAATTAAAACTGGATGGCTAAAATTTTTTTACGATCCACTCGTTTGGCGGCCAAAAATTAAACGAAGGAAAATACTAGTTATTTTACAAAAACTACATAAGCTTGGATATCTGGAGTAACTGGTGCCATGTGCACATGTCCGATTGAAGCCTCAAAAACTGTACTGAACCTGCTTCCACTGCACCTATATGTTAAGAAGCAGGCCACCTTTAGCGCAATAAGACTTCTCAATACAGGTGGAATTTCCTCGGTTACCTGAAAGACCTACTAGAGGACCCATGATGCTTTATTCCATTTCAGATGTTATACTGAAATGTTAGGACTTTGAAACGCCAGGTGATCTTAGGGATTGTCAGTCAACAGTGGTATTTTTATGACCCACTCTATATGAAAAGGGATCTTTTAATTGGTACACTGATAGCTTTAAAATGGAAGGCAGAGCAGGCATGGGCATATGTGGGCCGAATTATCGATTCGTGGAGATACTGGGGGCCTCGTCTACCACTTTCCAGGCAGAGATTTATGTCATTGAAGTTTGCTCTCGCGAAATCGTACATTCAAAGCATTAAATTTAAATACATTTGAATTTTAGCTTGATTGGGGCTATCTCACTGTCCTGGAGCAATTAGCTGAAAGAAATCAAATCAAGGTAATTTAGATGCCAGGATATGAAGCCGTTACCATTAAGAGCAACAATATTGGGGACCGCCTTAGAAAGGAAGGAAACAAATCTTTGCTTATCGGCTCTGAGCCTACTTTTGTCGCCCTAGAAGGACACAATTAAATTGGTTCACTGGAAAAACACCCCACAAGCGAAGAAATTCATAACGTATTCGAAATCTAGGACAAAATCCTTTCCTCACGCTCAGCAAGAAAGAGCTTTGGCTCATGATGGGCCTACTTACTGGGCATTGGCCTTTGAAGATGGGTAAGGTCGATAGCGAGATCTGTCGCTTCTGTATGAAGGATAAGGAAACTGCTGAGTGTATCATCTGAGACTATGCAGCTCTTGGCAGTGTAAGGCTAAAACGTCGAAGAAGGGCATTCCCATCGTTAGAAGTTGTTACAAGCCTGGCTCCCAAGAACAAACGACACAAAGACACAAATGAAAATTGAATGATTTTTTGTTTAATTTCTCTGGTTTGCGGAGCGGGGCTGCCACAAATTTGAATTTAATAAATTTTTAACATCAATTTTTTGAAGTAAATAAGCAGAAAATAACGTTTTTCGATCTTTAAATTCTACTTATATCTACGACAATTTGATGCAATAGATTGCTTTACCTGCATTTTACCCATTAAGAAAGCAATCTATTGCACCAAATTTTCATAAAAATAGGTTGAATTAAAAAAATTGGAAAATGTTATTTTCTGCTTATTAACTAACTTCAAAAATTTTATGTTAAAAATTTATTTAATTTAGTTCAAATTTGTCGCAGCCCCGCTCCGCAAACCAGAGAAATTAAGCAAAAAATCATTGAATTTTCATTTTTAAATCATTTGCCATAAAAATTGGGGGACAATTTAAAATTTAGAAAATGTTATTTTGTTGCCTTAGGTCAGGGGTGGCCAACCTTTCAGCTTCCCTGGGCCGCATTGGAAGTAGACGAGTTATATTGGGCCACACATAAAATATACGAATCCTTAACAATTTTAAGTAATTTAAGCTTCATTAATTCCTAAATTTATTATTATAAAATTTATGAAATAGCAACATGAAATTGATCTGATATTTGACATTGTTTTTGAGATATTTTGCGATTGAAGTTGACGCAACTCTCAGTGAGTTCTCAAGGTACTAATTAGTTATTTTGTTCATATTTTTATTCTTTGTGTGCTTTATATTAGAAAATAGCTGCTCACAAATTTAGGTGCTTCCAAATAGCGATGGCATAAATTGTGAAGCAAGGGGTACTTTCCTCTGAGAAGATAATTCTTATAAAAGTCCAGTAAAGAGAAATTATTAAATTTTTCCTAAAGTTGAAAATTAGATTGCAGCTCTAGCCATTTGCTGGTAAGTTTATGTCAACGAAAAATGGAGTCGCAAATATGTCAAAAAATTGATGATATTTTTGGAAATCTTGAAATCTTTTCTCAGCTTCCTGTATCAAATCGAAAATCAAGTTTGCATATTTTTCGTTACTCTCAGGACAGTGTTTAGCCAATTTCATTTCGCAAAACATAAAATCTTTTCAACATTTTACCCCGATTTAACCATATTACTTCCGAAAAATAAATAATGTCCCAAATGTCTTCAGTGTCAATTTGACTAACAATAAGTACAATTGCACATTGAAAACTTTTTTTTGGCCATATTGCGCAATTGTACATTTATTATGTCGAGAAGTAACTACTCCCATGGAAATGTTATATAGATAAAAGAAAATGTTTTATAAAATTAATTGAGAAAGTATTTAAGTATATCAGTTTTGTTGGGCAGCATTCAAAGCCGTCCAGGGCCACGGGTTGAACACGCCTGCCTTAGGTGTTTAAATAAATATGATTCACATAGAGATTTTTAAATAAGTCTATATATATCCACCAGCAACTTATTGGCATCTGAGTTCACTGTAGTGTAGACAGGAGGCAGTTTCAGGGTTCATTGCTGTCCTGATGAGATCGCCCTGTTACTGCTGATCGAAGCACTTTACATACACTACCTATACTTCCAAAAAATGTTTATGTATTTTTTGTCTTCGGCTTTAGGCTAGAAACTGACATTACCTCGGTACCTGTTTTTTAAATTTCTCTGCTCATATGTAGTAGGTTTTTCTCCGCTCAAATGCAGTAGGTTGAGAATTGCCTGTAGACTCGTATTTTGTACGGGTCACGAAAGAGTAAAAAACTCATTACCACCTTCCACCGTTTAAATAAATATTCTGTTAATCAATTTGCGGTTTATTCAAAAA
The DNA here is from genome assembly GCA_963930735.1 of Dioctria linearis. Lineage (NCBI taxonomy): Eukaryota > Metazoa > Arthropoda > Insecta > Diptera > Asilidae > Dioctria > Dioctria linearis. Next base: position 27,205,726 of record OZ005742.1, read on the forward strand.
TCTTAACGCCCCGCCCCATCTTGCGAATTGTGCACCGAGCTGTCCAATTTAGGACAACGACCCAGCCTTAAGGCACTTAGGTATGTTGTCACAAAAGATCTTAGAGGTCACAGTGATTAGATGATAGGCGGATTCTCTATTTAATTCTCCATATTAATCAAAACAAATGATAATAATTGGACATCAAACGCTATATGAGTTTATTAAATCACACTTACTTTTTTAAAACAATTGAGTGCAGACCGGTTTCAGCACATCGGATCATCAGTACACTAAAAATTGTATTGCTCCCAAACTGGTCTGTTATAGTGGCTTGCAAAGTGGTGTGTAATAGAGCTGCGTTTGGTCGTTAAAGCAGGGGTGGTCCTTATCTAGTAATGCCGGAGAGATCTCTAATGATTCCAATAGATTTAATTTTTTTCCCTTGTTACACACATGTAAAATCTTCGCATCTACAACAGGTACATGATTGTTGTCTAATAAATTAGTTGCATAACTGGATTTGTTATTTTTATTTCTGTAGGAGCTGGTATGTTCAGCTATTGTTTTCTTGAATGAACGCACTCTTTAACCAATGTACACTCCTTGACATGTTGAACATTTCAAACTATAAATCCTGTTCTTTTGTAAGTCTAACATCTTATGTTTTACATAGGGAACAATATTACCTAAGTTTTGTGTGGTCTTAAAGCCAATTCTAATATGATGTTTACTTAACTTATTGGCTAAAGTTACCGAAATTTTCCCCATATATGGTAGGCTAGCCCAGGTATTGTCGTCGACCCCTATTGTTAGAAGGCTAGTTGCATATTTTATAGCTTTTTCATTTAGTTTTGGAGTTAAAATTCTACCGGCTAAGCAATCTTAAAACCCATTAGTGTGTGCTATCTTATTTGATCTCCTGCCTAGCGTCGTAGTAATAAAGCACTTTTATTACTGCTGTACTGTTGTCATCGATCATGTAGTGATATATTAATTGTATCACGGTCGCCACGTATGGAGTAATATAGAGAATCCATCGTCATGTAATAATGATATTAAAACGGTCGCCATGTAGTATTCTTCTTCTATATTATTAATCTTGTGTCACCATATGATATGCAGGTCATTTCCATCTCTTTGTAGTTGTTAAAACAATTCCAATCAATACGATACAAAGGCACCAAGTTCAGCTAAATCATAGGCTATATAAAGTTCGATCACTCGATCAGAACCATTCATTAAAAAATATAAGTTCGATATTACTTCATTGTTTATAATTTTCGTATTATTTTAAATTGAAATGTTTACCCTGACTTAAGATGAGTATCGCATCAGCTGTTTGTCTAAACGAAAACAGAGGCATCATTTTAAGCTTTGGATTGATTTTGCATAACCTAAAATAATGAATGAAATATATTAAAAAAACTTTTAAAATAAAAAAAATTCGTAAATAAATTGCACTAAAAAGTAAAAAATAAAATCTTTCTTTTGCAGTGATATAAACAAGAAAAGTTTCATTGCAAAATAAGAAATGACAGAGCTCAGATGAAATCTTAAAAGTTTTGACATCCATAACTATAATCACAATTGTCCAACTGCAACTCATACCCAAATTTTTAAGATTTAATCTGAGCTCTAGCATTACATATTTTGCAATGAAACTTTTCTTGTTTATTTCACTGAGAAAGAATTTTTTTTTTTTAATTTTTAGTGCAATTTATTAACCAAAGTTATTTAATATAAAAGTTTTTTTTAATATACATATTGTTACGAGCGTGGCCTTAGTTCGTTATTTAAAAGACAATATTTCAGATTTAATTCAAAAGTTCTTTCTTTATTTAACTTTACTGTTTACTCTCACAAATTCACAAATAATTATCAAATCAACTCTTTATAGTTATCGCTAGTACTGTACTTCTAATTATCGCAATCCAAATAGTTCACTTCGTTCACTTCACTGTCTGAAATAATACTCCCCCTCCTGGCTGTGAGAGCGCCGTATTTATACTCTACGAATTATCCTAGAGCCTTCATGAATATTCCGTTTTTCGAACCCAAGGTTTACTAAGATGTCACTAGCCTAAAGTTCCTTCCATTGCCAAAAGATGTCGCTTGTGTCACTTTGTGGCACATAACAATATCTAATTTTCTACTTTTTAGTCATTACATTTTCTCTAAAAAGTCTTAACCTTTGACATATAAATATTAATTCGCATCTATGTTCTCTTGCGAACGGTCTGGGGTAATTTTCTTTTGTCTGTGGTAAGTAGTAGTAAGTAAGTAAGAAGTAGTTTGATATCAACGACCCAAATCGGCCAATACTACGGGTATACGCACCACCCCAAAATTCCCAAAAACGTACATTCTTTTACCCCATCGGAAAGTTCCCCATTCAGTCATTCTAAATAAAAAAAACCCTATGTAAATCCATCCTCGTTTACTACCTTAAAACTCTTTCGTCTCGAACGTCGCCCTTGCGGACAAAGTTATTTAGTCAGGGGTTTGTGAGTAGATAAAAGTTATTTAAGAACGAATTGTATTACTGCAGATATTTAGATTATTTTCATTTCACTTAAAATACTTACTCTATTTTCGGATAGTTTTGCATTAATTAATTAATTTGTAGTCAAGCATTGACTTGTATTGAGATGCCTGAGAATATTTCCAGTATCATCAAGAGTTCATGCTTTTCTCCATCCGGTTTAACTTCTACAATATTTTCATTAAAACTCTACACTAATAGATAAAAATGTGGATAGGATACAAAGGCAGAAGTACCTCAGATACATCTAATACACCACTATTTATACATTCTCCATCGTTATGTTTAATTTATTTTCAGGATATTTTTGTCCATTACATTTGTCTTTACAGATTAAATAGTAACTTCCTCATTATGATATAATGTAACAAAAGGATGACGAAAATTGTTTTTGTTTTATTTGAAATCATTTCTTCACTCATACTATTTAAACAACCACATTTCCTTATAGCATAATAAATATATAGAGATAACCAGACTCTGTCTGTATCGCGGACAAATGCAGCATGCTTTTTGTTTTAATGAAAAATATAAAAAATAAATCAAAAATAAAATAAAAAAATTAAAAAAAATTAAAAATATTAAAATAAATTTAAAAACAATTTACAAAACTAAGAACGGGCAATTTTAGATAGTTTCGTATAATTTCCTCCTTCCCAATGTGTTATAATTCCGAATCGATGAATATCAGTGTCTGTAACTGTTCCAGTTATTTTTTTCTTTTTAATTTTTGTGTAAGAAGTATTTTTATATACAGCAATCAAAAATAAATTTTAAGTGATAGTTCTTAATTGACAAACTCTTAACCCCAAGAAATTAGTGTAAGTTTGGGGCACGTAAACAAATAGGTTTCAACGAATGCTCTGGTGTAACCACATATAACACTAGGGTGTCCTAGGTTTACTCGGTGCTTTCATTTAATAGATCTATTATCACCAAGGCAGGACTTTCCAAAAGAATCAGCATCATTTTAGTTTTTCGTTTGGAAGCTTGATGGAAGTTTTTTACAAGAAAATTTAATTTCGAGTTTTTTTTTAATTATCTTATTTAAAAGACTTCGTAAATTTTGCAGGGTCAAGTTGCAGAGACAACCATCTGGTTAAAAATATTATTTTTCCGGCTTTCCTTAGTGTAAATTGTTTTAGAAAAGGGTGAATAAGTTTAAAATTTAAAGAAATTTCTAGTTGTTTGAGCTAAAATATGCTCTTAGCAATTTGGTGAGAACTACTGAATTTGAAAAGAACAATATATCTACCATATGATGTAACTACCAATTGCAAGTTCAGAGATTCTATTCAGTTTTTATATCATGTGTGGATTCCATACAAGACACAATCAAACTAAGCAGCAGAAAAAAAAATCTTACAAGTTGAACAAGTTTAAGAATTTGTAGATGCAGGCAACGAAAATTAATGACAAACTACTGTTGGTAAAATTGTTAGTAGTAATGCCAATCCCAAACTGTGCGAATGTGGAATAGTCTAGTTTATGTCAGTGCACATTAAAAATTGGATCTTCTGGTCGAAGCGAGACCTATCTAAAATTTCTAGGTTACGGCACCCGGTTGATGTAGCGCAACTCCACTCCATTCCATAAGATTGGCTTAATAATATATGTAACAAAAAAAAAAGGAATGTTAAATTGTTCCGTCTGTTCTTTAATAAAAAATGAGCAAATAAAGTAAATTGCAGAAATTTAGAATTATTAGTAAACTATTTTGTGGTATTCTGGTGGCCGCACTTGAGGCCCACTAAACTTAACATATTGGTAAAAAATAAAATAAATATTTCTTCAATGGTTTCGATAATGATCCAATGGATATGAATACAAATATATATGTAACGAATTAAAAAAGCTCTTTTTTCTAATATTTTATGATAAACGACCGGATCATGCTTTGATTAATTTTTATATAACTACATTCTGCATAAACGCATCGAAGACTTAATATAATAGAGACCCACGGAAATATTATTACATTATTATATTAGTAGGAGGAAAAACGCAGAGCCGTGACGAGGTGAGACTCGAATCCACGACCCCTGGCATGGTAGTCAGTACGCTTCGCTTCCAAACAGTGCTATCGAGGTCAGTGTTGATGTCCTTAGATTATCTTAAAACTAAGGACATCAACACTGACCTCAAAGAAGATAAAAACTGCAAAATCACAGTCATCGTGATATAAGCAATAAACAATTAATGTGCTGCACGAGTTTTATAGTTTTATTTTTAAGAATGTGAATTATAGTATCAATATAAAAATGTAATATTTTTGTATATATAGGTATATTATTTACATTAAATGTAAGAAGAGTTTTTAAAAACTAATTATTAATTAAAGAGTTAGAATTACATAATATAAATAAAAGATGTTAGAAAAATTAAAATTGTGAAAAGTATTGCCGAACGTAATCCCTCAAATTTAAGCTCTGGCTCGGATGACTATAAAAGTGAAAGTGAACTAACACCGTATTTAACGTCGTGGTTAAGGAAACTATGATCAGCGCAAACTTTTTTTGGTTAAATATAACGAAAAGGGGTATGTCCAGTTTATGCCCGTCACCTCCAGACATAAGAGATGTCTTAAACGATGCATTATGATACTCTGAATATTTTTTATTAACAATGTTTATTTCTATCTAGCGGGGGAAAGCTGGGGGAGGGGATCAAAGTTTGATCTAGCACATTTTGGAAAATCTAGTACAGAACCAACTTTCTTAGGTCCTGAGAAGAAGTTTGAGTACCCACACTCCTATACCCGGAAGCTTAAATAGGTATATATACCCATCCCAATTCTAACTTTTTTAGTATTTCCCTCTCTTAAATTCGAACAGAGGAGCTAGGAGCTAGGAGCTCTAACTCGGTAGGGTTATGTCCGATCGGAAACGGGTTTCACTGTTCGCCTCAGATCATTACCGGCTACAATTCTTAGAAGAACATTTTTCTCTGCACTCTTTTGGGGTAGGTGGTAGGTAAAAAAAAAAAAGATTTGTTAATAATGGTCTAGTCTAGTTATGTTAATAGTAAATGTAAAACTCTGTAAAACTTAAATCTAACATAAGGGAAGGAATAATAACTGAAACTTTTTCTTAAGTCATCCAGAAAGTATTAAATAACGTTCGTAAAGGAGCATGCGGTTGGAGGTATCCACCCATTTACCAAAATATTTATTGAATTTTAACTGACTGATTTATGCGCCACCATATTTTACTTTAATTTCATGGTTTATATTTAATGTTAAGCAACAGGAGCAATACAGTGTTGAAAAGGGATCATAAATAAATCTTAATCCATATTGATGCAATGTCCCAATTCTGGGATAACCTGTAACTCCACACTGATAAATTGCATTACGAATGTAGTAGTAGGAGCATTGAAGTCAATTGGAATAAATAAAAATAGTGTATAGAGAAAATTGTACGTTTATTATACGTTTTGATCGAACTGGGAATTTTTCTCTGCATTGGCAAAATTCTCTTAGCAGATTCTTGTAATATGTCTTGAGTTCCTCCGAAATTCCCTCGGATCACTTGAAGATCACTTCCTAAGCTAGAATCGAACTAATATCTCGTCCAAGTACTATTGTTTTTGCTTTTCACTGTTTGTGGATGAGTTTTTAGATGACAAATCTTCTATCTAAAAATCCCTGCTACTTTTTTAAGTACTATTTGATTTAAAGTGCCTGTGCACAAAAATTCAATACTACTTGTTCTACCTACAATATATATAGCCAATGAATAACTCATATCGCCAAGGGATATGCTGTAACGCTCTTGACTGTTTTTATTTATTTTTTTATTAGAAAGGCATGGGACGAGAGATTCCAAACGCGGAGACCAGAACGGCCCATTTTCTATCCTGCTAGAAGCCTTATCACCAAAACCTTCCTGCTCTCTTAATGAAGCGCGTCAGGTCTAGGTAAGGAAAGTTTTTCAGCTCATCCATTGATAGGAGGACAGACCCAAGCGTATACAGCCTACTCTGGGCAAATGCGGGACAAGCACACAGGAAGTGTTGTGTTATCTCAGGTTCTCCTTTCAGGCAGGACAGACACTCATGGCTGTCAATAATTCCCAAGAGAAAATCAGAGAGATTCTTTTTGGGCCCATAAAGAAAAGGTTGTGTATACCTAAAAGAACTCCGGTTCTTCCATCTCTGTTGGTGCTTCCTATGAACATTTGCTTTAATGAGAGACCCGATACCCGAGGTGGCAACGCCTACGGCGGATTCCGGTCCAAGGAACGGAGAATCAGGTCAGCCTTTTCTTTCCCCATGATCGCCATATGATCAGGAATCCACTGACGGGAAACCTTGTTATGGATACACAGCTTATCCACGGACGACCTGCAATCCAACGTTAACTTAGATGTTATCCGGGGACCACTCACAGCCATCAAGGCTGCTGGACTATCTCAAAGGATTGCAATTTCCTTTCCCGTGATCTCCCTATCAAGGGGTACATGCGCTTCCATTGCGATTGCGAGGCCTTCAGCCTGAAAGGCAGTAGTGTGCTTTCCAAGTAGGTACTCCATCCTAATGTCAGATGGTTTATTTCAACATTATCTACTTAAAGCACATAAAAATGCTAGTGAAAATGGATGAAAGTATTAAACAGATCCTACTGGGTCATATAGGTATTACAAGAATTTTAATTCTATTAGGCTTACTCAGGAGACGCGAATATTCTAATATAAAAATAGGCAATTTTTGTAATCTACTTTTTTAACACCATGCAGTTTTGTTGTTGTTTGTTTTAGGTTAGAAGTAAAACCCTCACTTAAATCTCACTTTTCTATGGAAATGCTTTTACTTTTTATCAAAGAAAGCTATTTATCAAATTGCATAATTCAATAAACCAGATAACTTCAAATAAAAAATTACAAATGAATTTGCTTACTTGGAATAAAAGCCGTAAGATATTCGTCGCTCTCAGTATAGGTATGCCGTAGTGAAATTCAAAAACACACAACACCGCGCATATGGTTTTTAACCTGTTTTCAAATTCAACTTTAGTATGAATCTGTGTCTTCCTTTAATCATAATTTTAATTTTTTTTTATTACACTCGCATTTTTTTTAGATCAACTTGCAAGATCCCAAAGTAAAGTAAAGCTTTTCATCAAATTAATTTTTCTTTGGCTATTTCCCTACAGCATACGGCTCAGTTTAAAGTTTTCTGCTACCTGCTAAACAACTTACATATATCATAAAAGTGCTTGCCTGTTAAATCGTGTTCAGTTTGAAGTTTTCATTAATAAAGTTAATTTTTCATAATTTGCAAAAGCAGGTAGGTATATGCAATGCAGTAGTATGACTTATGTATTATCTTATATAAAATAGTGTACTGCGGAATACTTTATATTTATGTACGCTATATTCACGCCATCTATACTTCACAAATAAAAGCTCGGCATAAAAAAGCACCAATAATTTAAAAAACTACTAGAAATATACCTATAATGCACATATAATTTATACCTTTTATTTTCGACTAGGCTTCGACTTGTTAGCTGATGCGGTCCACCAAATACGTATCTGATTATAAATATATGAAATTTCTATAAAGTTTGATATAAAAAAAAAATCAATAATAAAAAAAAGTGATGCCACTAAGGTTGTTCACTAGATCTTTATACTTTGATAGTAGAAAACTTCCGATTATTTGCCTATTGCATAATTGGCGTTGAAGCGCTTCATGCATAATCGTTCGTTTTATTTCAAAATGCATAATTATGTATATCAAATTAATTATTCAAAGACTCTATTAAGTGTTTTTTCTTCATCTACATCTCAGAAGTAAGTAAATAAATAAAAAAACAAAAACTCTGAATAAAATCAAAAATAGGCAAGGTCGGGCAAATTAAAATGAAATGCGACTTTCACTAAATCTGGTATAGTTTATTTACGGCATCTGAACAATAACAACATCATGGGCAGGTTTAAATTAAATAGATAACTCTTAGAAGAATTTGTTTTTTTAGGTACACAGATCAAAACTGCTTAGTGGGTGGTTCTGAAACGTCTGTAATTCCTGTTTGGTCCATTGTAGTTGTATCCACCTGCACCACCACCGCCGCCACCACCAAGAGCACCACCACCAATAGCACCACCAATGAAATCAGATGGTTCACCAGCAAAGGCTGGACCGGGACCGGAGGCATCAACAGCAGCAGCTGGAGCTGGACCTACAGCTGGACCATGATCAGCGGCAACAGCTGCAGCTGGACCAGCAGCAGATTCTTGAATAACTCGTACAGTTTGAACATTTTCATGAGCTGGAGCAGATTCTTGAATAACTCTAATAGTGCGAACATCATGAACTGGAGCAGGAGCTTCTTGGATAATACGAACAGTCTGAACAGCTGGAGCGGCTTCTTGTAGAATGCGAACAGTATGAGCTGGAGCTAATGCACCACCACTTTGAATAATTCTCACGGATCCACCAAGAAGTCCAGCACTTCCAAGACCTAATCCTGCACCTCCAAGACCTAATCCTGCTCCTCCAAGACCTAATCCTGAACCACTGCTTACAACTTGTACACCACCAAGACTGCCACCTCCATAGCCTGCACCACCATTTCCAAGTAAATTGAGAAGTCTAAGTTCATCGCCAGCGCCAATTCCTCCTCCAAGACCTCCAGCAATAATTCCTGCAGATGCTGAGGCAGCCAAAGCTAAGATGCAAATGAAGACCTAAAAGAAGAAGCACAATTTATTGATTATAATTAGGTAGATAGGTAGGTAGGTCGGTAGGTAGGTAGGTAGGTATAAGTATTCTAATTTACTATAAAGTTACAATTGTTACTTACCTTCATGATGCGATTGTTCTGTTAAATTTGTTATATAAGAGACGGTGATAAACTGATAACTATTTTGCAAAATTCACTCTCTTTTATACGAAAAGAATTAGTTTTGGAAAAGAGTTGAATATCAGTTATCGTATATACTTGGTTTGTTTAGCCGGCATCTCACTCCCACCTCGAGATGTAGCCTCAACTGCTGTATATGCGAATCTTCTGAATTATTCATAAGATTGAATTTTATGATAAATTTGGACACAAAATCTATCATCGCGAGTTTATTTACAGAAGTAAACCGCCATTTATGATAATTTGGCCGCCAAAATTTAATCTATCCTGCTACTTTTGAAGTTTTCCTCAAAGTTTAAGCTCCATTCTAGCAGTACTGATGCTAAAAGGAACAGGATGACTTCAATTGGAAAACGGAGTTATAAGCAAAACGTTAATATGCATTCCTGTATGTAAAATATTGTTGCTAACTAGGTATATTAAAAGGTGCCATAATTTTTACATTGTCATGGATTCGATGGTAATCTTTCAATTCAGGGACGGCACCAATCAGTCTGCAAGGTTAAATAAATCATAAATGTGAGAAAATTTTGTGTGGAAGCCGTCGTATAGCCATTCTTCGTGCGTTGAAAAAACGCCCCGGTTTAATTTTTGTCAATGCACACCATATGGAAATTTATATCCGCTCACCGATGACTTTTGTTACCTTTATTTTAATTTTTTAGCGCTTCTTTCGAAACTAGGAACTGTTAAAGGTAAACTTTTATAAAGGTACCTTTAAGGTTAAGAGAACGTAGAGAAGAGAGTAAAACAATAAAACGGAACATCTTTGTAAGATTGAAACTAACTGTTGTGTAGTAGTTCGTTTCTTTTTATCAAGCATTTGGAAATAGTTTAGGTACTAAAATTGGTTTTTATGTAGCCCAAGGTATATGGGAACAATAAAAATAAAAAGCTAAAAAAGTGATAGACGGGTTACAACATTTTATGTTGATACTATATGTCCAAATACGCAATAAATTGATCCAGTTTGAAAAAAAAAACATTTTTAAATTAATGTTGCCATTGGTTAAAATAGAAACGCATCAAGTTTTAAGTTTTGAGTTTATCTTTGTCTCATTATTATTAAAGTTTCAAATTAATCTCTCTACGCTAAGGAGATTATCAATTAGCGTTAACTTTAAGCATAATCTAACAAAACTGAATTCAACATGCTGCTATATATATTAAATTGACGAATGCATCAGCGAAAAGGACTACTAAGTTCAAAATTCTTTCTGAGGAAGGTCTTGATCTTGAACAATATTAAACAATATCGTACAGATTAAACAATAGACATAATATAAAAAAAGTAAGATCAAATAAAAAAGAAAGAAACATAATCCATATTGTGGTTAGAAATAAAATAATCTACGAAAAGAGAAAAAACATAAATTACGAATGCATAATGCAAAAATAGTGAGGATAAAAGTAGTTAAAAAAAAAAAAACTAACTAAAAAGAGAAGAAAAAAGAATTTAGAAAATATAATTCAGTCATAAGTGTTCTATTACCACATTATGGAATGCTACCAGCCCAGATCTATTTACGAAATCTGAGTATTTTGAGAATTCTCCTCATTATATTGGAATGAGGCACATAAAAAGGATCAACCCTAATGAATGGACCTTGCATACTTAAGTACCTAACGCACATACGATAATTGCCGACACCCTAGCGAAGATGTAGAGACTGCAGAGCACGTAAGTACGCGAATACGCAGGACCTGCTCGCCAAAGACTCCAAATTCTGGTTAAAGGTTCATAGCCTCATCAGACATTCAGAAAGATCCTTATAATAATCTTCCTAAAAATAACGAACATGGACTAGACTTAACACGGTAATGAGGTAGGAGGATAGCACAAAAGATCTTTGAGATCGCACAGTGGCGTAGCTGGAGCTTTTGCCGCCTGGGGCGGTGCCGAATTTTCCGCCCTTTCTAACTTAATCAAAATCAAGAATAGTTATTAACAATTATTGAACATAAATAAATAAATGAGTAAAATCATTTATTTATTTTATTTAAGCAAACGTATGTTGATTTATATATTTATTTTTCTTGCATTTTTATTACAAAAGTTTTGGTTGACATTCAGGCCTACCGGGGAATTCGATTCGATCAAATCTATACATCGAATCGCATTTTTTCAAGGAGTATTTTTTACTGTTTAATACAATTGAATCGAAGATTTTGCAATTTCAATAAAAGGCAATTGCCGGTTATTTTTGATTGGCGCTGAAGAATATTCGATGTGATTTATTTTACTAGTAAAAAATGCTATATGAAAAACCTTGATTCGATCGAATCTAGATCGAATCGAATTCCCTGGTAGACCTGATTGTCAAAATTTATATTTTCTGTTAGTTCTCTTTCTATGGACAATATCTCTAGATTTCGTAATCATAAATCACTCATTGTGCAACGAAGATAATTTTTAATTAATTTAAATTTAGCAAAGCTCTGTTCACGACTAGCGACACTGCTGGCTAATGTTAAAAAAATTCTTAATAATATTACTATGTTGGGAACAGTGTTTTCTAACCTGTATTTTTGGATAAATATTAAAAGTTCAGGACGATCTTACCCGTTTTTCAACTTTTTGCGTGCTCTTGTACATCAGGTAGAGACATAAAATTCTGGATTCTTTTCCTTTTAATATGAAACTGTTCCTCGTCAATGTCAACAAAGCTATTTACTTAACATTCAAAATTTTCATTTAAAAGATTAGGTGGTATAGGCACGAATACTTCGTATTTTTATTTTCTGGCTAACTCTATCCAATGACAATGACCACCACTCATAATTTGTTTCCTTCTAACTCGCCGGTCAGTGCATATCCCAACTCTTCACATATTTTGTTGGCTGTTGCAACTAATTTTTGCACTAGGATGTCCATTTGTCTAATGAAATACATTTGTAAAGAATTCCGTTTTAATTACGTTGATAGATATTTAATCCCTTTGTTTCTAGGTATTGTTGCGCGTCATTAATTTTCAAAAGGACGGACTCACTTAAATGGAGGTAGCACAGAAAAGAAAAAGATTGTATTGAATTGAGTAATATTCCAGCGTCTGATCTCGTTTCAATATTTTCTATCTCAGGTGTCAATTTATCCAAAGTACTTAAAATGTTTAATAAAATATTTTTTTACTCAATCACCGCATCTCCTGTAGTGTTCCAACGAGTTTCTACACGGCGCTTAACACTTTGACCAGTGACAGAAACTATAAAAAAAAAAACGATAAAATTTTACAAAAAAAAAAAAAATCAATAAAATTGTGCAAAAGAGAATTATCAAATTTTCCAAAAAGAATAAAAAATTATTTTCTTTTTTCTTTTCTTTTTTTGCAAAATTTGATGATATTTTATTTTGCAAAATTTGATTGAAAATAACTCCAGTCGACCACCAAAGTAAATGAAAAGTCTGCCGAAATATTTTCTGTAAATTCCTAAGAAGAAATGAATGCTTATTGCTCGTCCGTTGCTCATGAAATTGCCAGGGGTGGAATAGTAATATACAAAATTTTCGAAATTCAATAATAGAATTCATTTAATTAATTTAAATTGTCAAAATGACTGCTTTTGGGCAATATAGGTATAGCACATACATATATCAGAAACCCAGAGGGGGGGGGGGAGGTAAATAAATGCATTTATATCATGTGTGTACAAAGTCTCCAAATTCTAAAAACATGTATCGTTATAGACATAATTTTTTTTCTAAACGAAGTTAAAAAGCAATCTAGTGTTAAGGAAAACTCTTTTTACTTCCAAACTTGGTCTTAAGTTAACTTTGCATCAACCACCATGAGATAACAAATGCGTTGCTCCTCTGTATTAGCGATGTCGATAACCGATGGGAATCTGTTTACAATAACAACAATGGCGCTAAAGAAAGTATTAACAGCTGATGTTTGTTTACATACGTGATTAAGCTTAAAAATCTCAACGTCGATAAGGACTGTCGGGGTCAGCACGCATTTTCGTTGATTTAAATACATACTGCAATAAATGATTCTGTGGATTACAACATTATTATGTTATTATTTTTTATTTTTAAATAATTTAGACAGAAATATAAAGAATGCGGCCCCAAAACATGTGCCGCCAGGGGCGGATCGCCCCCACCGCCGCCTCTGCGGAGATCGCAGTGCTTAAAGGTCGAATCTAAATAAAGCTTTTTCTCAGCTCGGCATTGTTAAGTGTCGTGCTTCTGATTTTTAAAATCCGTACACTTAGAAGGTTTTATACTTATATTTCTCTAGTTAGACTAGATCCATTTTTGAGTATTGTTCAAGCACAGACCAGTAAATAGCCTGATCTGGTGTTTACCGCAGTTGATGAAGAGGTTTAGGAAGGCTGTTCCATTGTATATAGCTGGTTGAGCCTTTTCAGTTTTCGACATTACTTCTCCTGCTAGGTACCTCTTTATATGGCCATAGGAGGGTTCGTGCCCAGTAAATGGAAATTCTACTCCAATTTTATGTTATCACCATATTCTGGACTTTGACAAAATTCGAATATAGAAAACAATCGTTAATAGAGAGAGAAACAAAAGAGATTGGGTCCAATGTGACTACCTTGAATAGAACACAAGAAAGAACACATATTCCTTTTGATTAACAATTAATTATAACAACAATTTGAAAACTGTATGTCAAATAAGGCGATACGTAATCCAAAAGTATAGATTGCTAATTGCATTCAGCTTAATACATAACAATCAAATACTGCTTTTACCGGATGCCATTGCAAAATCAGTTTACTAAGCATTCACCCAGTTATCAGAGTTTACAACAGAGACCAAATCTGAATATCTTCAATTATCAGGAAATTTGGAAATATATATATTAAAAATTAAGAATAAAGAATAAAATAAATACTTTTGATTGTTAAAGAAAACAGAACAGAATATGTTATCTGGTCTGTAATGAGAACTTCAACGAAAGAGAACAAAAATCAACAACTGAAGAAATATGATTAAACACATTAAAATTGAATGCTCATACGTCATCCACATTACATTACACGTCTTTCAACATTTTCAGTATGACAATTAAATTCGATATTGAAGATAATAGCAAATTAATTCCTTTTTATACCCTAGATGAAATCTATAGCGCATACTGAGTTTGTTAATCCATCTGTAACAAATAATAATGGTAGAGCAAAATGGATTGGACACCCCTCATAATATCATAAGTTTATTTTATTTTTGCATGTCCGTCTGTTTGTCTGTCTGTCCGTCCGTCCTCATAATAACTCAAGAGCGCGCTCACCCAGAGAGCTTAAATCTTGCTCACTGGTTAAAAAAAAAATTTTAGTTTAAGTTCGAAAATGGGACCAATCGGGTAACTTCTTCGTAGGGTTGCCATACACACATTTTGTTTTTCACAACATATTTGGACACTGCCTGAGAACGCGTCAACGTAGAGAGCTGAAATTATGTACACAGTGTTTTTTATAAAAATAGTAAATATCATTTCAACAAGTAAAAAAGCTAGAATTGGTCTAAGACCAAATATTATGATACGCCAGATGAATGCTCGTTGTTATTTTGTATGGTCACCCATCTGCGCAAGTTTGATTTTTGCAGTGGTTTTTGAATATATCTCTAGAACGGTTCGTCGAACAGCAAAAACAATTATAACCAATTTTATAGGATTTCATATTCTGAAGAACTTTTCAGTATATTAAAACCATATAGAACTGATCGTTTTCACAGGATACGTAAAAATCTAAACTTTTTATATGGCAACATCAAGGAGGGGTTGCCCGATTTAGCACATTTTTTAAATTATATTTACTATTTCAATGAAAACAGTATGTACAAAATTTCAATGCTCTACCTTGACGCCTTCTCAGGCAGTATTCAAAATATGTAGTTAAAAACGAAATTTTTGTATGGCAACCCTATGAAGGAGTTACCAGATTTGTCCCATTTTCGAACTTAATTTTACTTCTTTTTTTAAAGCCCATGTGCAAAATTTCAGACATACGGACGGACAGACTGACATGAAAAAATCAAAATAACTTATAATTTTATGCACGGGTGTCTAATCCACTTTCCTCTACCATCGTTATTTCTAGATGTTACAAACGGAATAAAAAACTTAGTATACCCTTTAGATTTCATCAAGGATATAAAAATAGGTTAAACAGAGCAATCCCCTGTTGCCATATAACATTTTATTTTCACAAAATATGAAAATGTAGATTTAAAACTTTTCAAATTTTCAAACCTAGTTTGAAATTCATTTGCAATTCTTCAAATTTTTCCTTCTATTCGTTTAACTTTTCTTTTTTTCTTCGTCGATACTGATTAACTAATTTGGACTTAGATCATACTCAAATCGTCACAAAGTTCAGCGTTTAAAGTAAAAACAGTTTTTGATAAATCAATAATAATTTTTTTAATTGAAATGTTCCATAATGTCTGTAAGGACCAATTCTGCGAATTCTTTCCTATTTCTTTTGTAAATGTTATGATAGGATTGTGGAGCTCCACAAAATGAAAAGTTTAGTTGACGTTAAGGAGAGTGATGGCATTTGTTCTAGTTAAATTCATAATCTGCAAACAATCCTCCACACATCTTCGTATTTTAAGGGGTTAATCCACTGTAATAGCCTTAAAAATAGCGTTTTTTAGACAATGTTTTTTTATGTAAAGAAAGGTAATAGAATAATAATATTCGTGGAAGTATACAAAACAAAATTATTAAAAAAAAAATATTAGTAGATGGCGATACCAGGACCATTCTCGCGAGGTTTGTCGAATTTAAAGCACTCTGAGGCACGCAGTGTAGCTGGTGCTATTTTGAGTTTGGAAAAAAAGAAAGAAAAAAAATACTTCGTCTACATACTCATAGCTAGTGAAGTACGTAGAGGATTTTGAAAATATTTATTTTTGTATGATTGGCGGGTATTTAAATGAAATCGTCCAATTTTCGACACATAGAGCGGTAATCATTTGTTAATAAATAATGTCTAAATTGACGTATCGAAAATCGCGTACGTATTTCACTTCAAATTGTTATTTTAAAAATATTGTTAAAAATTCAAATGAAAGAGAACGAAAATTGTTGGAGTTATGCGTGCCGTTTTGAAAAATCGTGTTTCGAGAAACACACGTTTAAAGTTTTGAAATGAGTTATTGACATGAAAAATTCGACTGTTTAAATTTTACATGTACTGACGCTAAACTAACGTACTTTGCTTGGAAATGCTTTTAACTAAACATAAACACTTCCAAACGACATATGTTACTGCATTAATGTCAGTAAGGTAAGAAAGCACCTTCCCAGTAGGGTTTATTTGACGCAGTTAGTCGTTTCGGAGTAGACCGACGGGCTCGGGAGGAGCATAAAAAAAATTTCTTTGATGTATAATAAAGCTTTATGCCTCATATTCTAGAAGGTTCAACGCATCTTTTGAGGAAATAAAAAAAAATGATTTTCTGAAAAATTTACTTATATAGGTATACTTCGCTGAGTTGCTCGCTGTAAATTATGCTGTGAAGAAGTAAAAAATGTCAAAGTTCACAATTGTTGTTTAAAATAGCAATGAGAGTCTACGTCCTATCACTGTAGGCGTTCCGTCAGTCACAACACTTATTCAGACAACACAATTCAAAGTTGTACTCTACTTTCGCAAATGTATATTTCTGACATCGACGCCGAGAGTTGTATCGATAAGAGCTACTATGTAAGTCTAACATTGCATCTTTCACATTTATGTTTGCAGATAATAGCGGGTAAAAACGAGGAAATGTGAATTCTCCTGAATGTCTGTGTATTTTCAAAATTTTTAGTATTTTCACCAACACAACTCTCAGTTATACGGCATAACCACTGGCATGTATATAAATAGACTGCTCGTTGAACCAAAAATGCATGAAAGCAAATGGCACTACTTTCATATTCCTGTCTCTTTCCATGAGAGCATACTTACCTTCTGAATTGTAACGATTGGGAAACGAAATTGCTTGAAATTCAACAGTATTTCCAACCAAAACAGCTTTTTACAACACTTCCTTCTACTCATAATTAAAATTTAGCAATACAAATAGTCCCAAATACTTTGTGGTAAATTCGGTAAATCCCACTGACATGCATATAAATTAATTCCCAAATAATTAAATATAGCGCCAGTTTACGACAATTGGTAGCATTGACAGTGAGAGCATACTTTCTGAAATCA
The DNA here is from genome assembly GCA_963930735.1 of Dioctria linearis. NCBI lineage: Eukaryota > Metazoa > Arthropoda > Insecta > Diptera > Asilidae > Dioctria > Dioctria linearis. The sequence goes on from OZ005742.1 coordinate 27,223,296, forward strand.
AAATTGGTGCCACATGAAACAGGAGATCAGTCAGTCCATTTATATACTATATGCCAGTGGGCATAACATATTAATGGTAAAGTCGAGATCCAAAACTTCAACCACTTCTTCCAAGTTTCTTATAATAAACTCTCCTTGTCCATATGGAAGTCTGAAACAAGCAATATGCCGAGATATCAAAAAGTTATCTTCATTGCCTCCGACATCTTTGCGCCTACAAGAAGGCAATAGCTCAGATTGCGAGCACTTAAGTTTCTCGTAACTTTTAATTGGTGGATATCAAGTTTAAAATTGTGATTGACTTACTTCGTAATGTCGTGTAGTGCGCATTGCAACTGTACAATAAATAAACGGTTTTCCATTATTGTCAATAAAAGATAATTTTTCTGCTAATTTTTTGTGTTTTTTGACAGATTCGGTGTTTTTTGAGGTTACGTTAATACAAAAATTTAGTAATTTTATTTACGAAGTCTGAAATTGAAAGAAAAAAATCAATAAATTCATGCCGGGAAAAATTACACGTCGTAAACAAGCTTGATAAGAATCCCTACCATATTTAAGAAAAAAAAAACACATAAAATAGCACATTTAGCTGATAGGAAAACATCACTAAATATGCGGCTACCCACAAGGATGTAAAAAAAAAACGCGGACAGCACAAAATAATTTTAAAACAGGATTAAGGAAATGCAAATTCATGTACGCACTCGAAATTACTCATTGGTCATTCTCAACCTTATTGGAAATTTCATTTCTTGTGACTAATAAGCATGGCTGAGTGTGCTTGAGGGTTTAATGAGGGAATTTGTAATAGTAGGTTTATTTTTACGTTTCTGAAAACAATTTGTAAAATTGTCGCCTAACAAATTATTCCGTTGATGATCTGGAGAATATCTGAAAAAGTTTTTAAGTAATTATTGTCACCTGCATCTCTCTGTAAGAATAATGATCGACGCGATCGCACTCGAGTTTGAGATTCCGTAAATATTCCTTTTTTAGCGATAGTTAAAAATTAAAAACGAACAAAATGTTTCGTTTTTTTTTGCTTAGACAGAATTTTCCACTCTTATAAATATACATCATGAAAAAAAAACTCAAATACTATTATTGCTCATTTAAATAAGTATTGGAAAAAATTGCAAAATATCTAGGCATAAAAACTAAAATAAACATCTACATAAAATTCGTTTAACAAAATACATACAGTTAAAAAGTTCTGAAATAATAAAAAAAAAAAATGGATTTCAATTTCCGATGGGAGCCGCAGTTAGCTTAACAAAGAGCCGCATTTCCCCACCGTTGATCTAGGTCAGGGCTTCTTAAACTATAGGTCGCGACCCCAAATGGGATCACTTAGCGTAATTTTGGGAGTTTAATATATACAATTTTACAACTTTTTGTGCAGTTTTTAACTTTATATTTTTGCACAAATTCTAAAACTATATTTTTTCATATGTAGGTACATATTGTTACCTAATCAATAAATCATCGCAAAATATTTATATATCTTTATATTATATTTTTTGGGTTGCGAGAAAAATCACAATCATAAATGGGGTCGTGAATGAAAAAAGTTTAAGAAGCCCTGATCTAGGGTATCTAAGAATTGGACGCAATTCTAGCTTTTTTACTTGTCTGATTTAAATATGAATAGTGTTAGATGAATGTATTAAAAACCCATATACATTGTTCAAACTCTTAAAAAGAATAAGGTCATTGGAAGCTCAAATCTTTCTATAATGTTTACAATTGTGGTAATTTTTCACCGGGTGATTTGTGCTTATTTTTATTTATTTATTTAATTGTTAACGTACAATAGTGTTTTTATGTGTTAGTGACAATTTCCTCCGAAAGATCTTCTCTCTTCATCGTTAATGTTCCTAATGTAAGTTTAACTATACTACATAGATACATTTCTGCAAATTTTAAATTTTAAATTATTTTAGATTTTAACGTTTTTTTGTTTTTCATTTTTTATATATCTTTCAGATTTTATATTTTCATGTCCTTTATATCTTTTGTATCATCTCATGTTTTTCATATAATTTGTACCTACATTTAATTCCTTATATTTTCATTTTAACGCGATTCTGCACTGTAAGGATTTTCAAATTATATTTTTACTCTTTTTTCTCTCTGCTCTTAAATTATTTCATTTTCCATCTTTTATAAGCTTAAATATGTATCGAATCTAAAGAATTATATTTTTTTGTTAATTTATCACAGGGCCTGATGATGGGTCAAACCTGACCCGAAACGTTGCCAAACAAAGAATAAAAAATTATATAAAAGCGAAATAAATTGAACTTTTCATACCGGAGAATCCCAAAAAGAATCTTTGAACTACCTCGTATAATGTTTACGAATATTTTTCTGTGCATTTCAAGTAATTCTGAAGAGAGAGCATAAGATAATCAGCTTAGCTGTCATTGCTGTCTTATTTCTGATCTTGGGGATTTCCCAATAATAGACTTAACTTTCTTTCTGTCCAGTTGATAGACTCTCTAAGCTACAGACTCTGGGAACTTTTATGGAAAATACTCGACTGGAAATATAGATAGCATTACGTTAGAAATCTTAGAAATGTGATGGAAAATTCCTGAATTATGCACTCACCAAAACTAGAGATGAACATTTTGTTGACAGCCCTCATTGTATCAAATTTGGTAGCTCTTTGTTTACCAATTTAGGGTTGCCGTGCAAAAATAATCAGATACCTACAGGGTTCGAGAAAATACAAATTGTCAAAATTAGGCACATTGGGGACTGTCGTCAAAGTTGACTGTCGTTTAGGTCAGCCATCTTCGATTTTTTTAGTTTTGGCCACTAGCGTCACCAATGTTTAAGCGCGGAGAAAAATTCATGATATTACAGGCTTGGAGCGTGAACGGAAAGCACGTGTTTTGCACCCAGTGGTTTGAAATTACAAAAAAGTTGTTTTTTAGCAGCAGTGAATACGGTTAGAAAGTGAAATGGAAATATGCAATCATCAAGGTAAATATAGAAAATGTGCTGTGTGACTCATGTTGGAAAACAAACAACAAGTGGAAAATTCAATCCTGTAGCATATTTGGTTGTTATGTCACGTGATGCGGAAATGGCGCTCGTCGTCAAAGTTGGCCATTTTCTGTGGTCAAGGTTGGCCCACTTTGATTGTGTGCTTAGAAGAAGCTCTAAACATGTCCGGCGCCAATCCCAACGATGTTCGCCAATAAAACACTAGCTAAAGACAACTGCCCGCCCAAAAAAGGACAGAAAAAGCCCTCTTTGAATTATGCATTTGAAGTGCGTCAATTGCCGGAAATACGATTCGGAATAATGTACAATTAAATTTTTTTCTAAAAAACAGAGAAATGCAACAAATTTAGCTTTTTATTTCATTCATTTAATTTTTCCGGGTCATTTTCAATCATTTCAGAATATTTTTCGCAAACTAGCTAAACTAGACAAAACCCAATTAATCTGCAATGCTTAGCAATGTTCCAAAGATGTGCTTGGATTTACCTAATTCTTATGGATACTGCAATTGCTCATATGTTAAGTGAAAAAGTCAAAAAGTTGGTCAACTTTGACGACATTCCAGGTAAATATATCTACGACATAAATAATTGGTTTAAATAGCAAAGTTGGTAATATGGCGAAACATTTTTTACTTCCGAAGTAAATCTTAGCTTACAAAAATACTTAAATTTGGCTTTTAATACTGCCTTTGTCTTTGACCTATGCACGTAAATATTAGTTTCGATTACTTTTCTTTAAAATACTTCTGTAAATATTATGAGCAATTAAATTTGATTTCTTCTTATTGTTTGATATTAGCCTAACTATCCGTAGCTTAGTAGTTTTTTTATTACTTACAAACTATTCCATGATAGTAATAACAGATGGACGAACAGGCAGATTGGCGTACATAAATCTTGCGAATTTGAATGTTAAATTAATTATGAACGTTTTATATCCCAATGAACACTCCATTATGGCATTACAAATTTTATCAAAAATTTCTTAGATTTTTGAAGTCATAAAAAGGATTTAAACAGCATCCGAAAGAAAAAGAAGCGCGTAAGCAGTTTTATGATTTTTGGCTAAACTCTTTCGAAATGTATGGAAAAAATAAATGTTCAGATCGCAAATCCTAAACATATTTTCGAACTTTAAGAAAAAATAATAAAAAAAATAAATAAAAAAATAAATTGTAAATCAATGTTTAGGTACTTGTTACGTCCCAGAAATCCCTAGGAGTGAACCTAAATGTTGTTTGTGATGCTTGAGATTATTTGTGACAATTAGTAGCAACTTGTAATCTACCCAGAATTCCTTATTTCCAGGATAACATATTAGAACTTCCGGAGCTCTTACGCTGCTCATGAGGTCTATTTATCTTCCCAGAAATCATCTTCGCGGGTTAAGGATTGTGGGGACACTACGATCACGAAAGGTTTCTCTGGAATGTTATGAACAAACGAAACACACCTCACTAAAGCAGAAGTCACGTCCAACCTCATACCAGCTACTCAGGCCGTATCATCGAATTAGATAAGTAAAAGTAAATCATGTATAGGAATAATAACGGCTTTCATACTCGCACATAGTTACATATTTTCGTTAAGAGAAACACATTGACCAGATCCATTTGAATAGATCTGTTATGGTTATCAGTGTTAACCTAGCATGTTTCTCTTACAAGTAAATTAGAATTAAGTCAAATGAATTTCCTAAAGAAGATTGTTTTTTTAACCACATAACTATTAGTAAGCATAAGTAATTGTTCTCGCACAACCAGCCAGCCTCGCTCTTTATTTAAACTTGTTAGACAAATCGTCCTAACATTCGTAGCAGTAATCAAATTAAGCAATGGTCTTCGTTTAAACTTTCCTTCTCGTTAAAAATCAATGTCATTAATGTCACGATATTGTTCACACCCTGCGCGGATGGTGGTCAAAGGTGAGTCCAGATTTCCTTAAATATAAGTCCGAAGTAGTATAATATACATAAGTTGGTGCACAAACTAAATATAAAACATCAAACTGGCCAAAATTAGATTGTCAATATTGGCAACATTGCAGCGATCGGCGAAAGGTTCGAAAAAATTCGATATCCGTAGCGAGAGACAGACCGAAGAACGAAGCTGTTCTCTCTTCTTTGGTACGTTCGTCTGACGAGTCGCACAGCCAGAAAGCAATAAAAGTTTAGTGCTACCTTCCTGCAAAAAAAAAAAGAGAAAAAAATAATAGTAAAGGAAATAGAAAAGTGAGATCCGGACATAGAACAAAAAAAAAAAGAAAAGGAAATTTGGAACACCGCGTGGAAAGGATAGGGGTGATTCCTCAGGACAAAACGTAGAAGGTTGGTTAGAGGTCAACCGGGAAACAAGCCTTTGCTAACAACGGGCAGTATCAAGCAAAAGCTAAGTACTTCTTTACAATATTTATATTTTCTTTTATTAAAACCTTTAGGTGTTCTGTGCGTGGCTAGTTGGCGACTGCGATTTTATAAAATTGTTCCTTTTGTTGTTCTTTGATCCGCCCAGCGGTACGTGCGTAGCTCAATAATCTACTATCAGTTAAGTTTTAATGTTAAATTGCTTGAAGTTAAGACAATACCATAGCGGTGACAAGATACTGTTAAAGTTTAAGATACATGAAGCAAAGGTTCGAAATATTTAGAAAGTAGTTGTTTTGAAGAAATCTGTTTCTATTAGCTTATTGGAAGAATATTTCTATTGTGGCCAACGGGCTATAAGTTTTTTTTTATAGTGCTTTATTCTCTTTATATAGGAGTTCGGGTATATCTTGTCGCCTAATACAAATCCCTAGGTACATAGTTTAACCACTAACGTATTAAATGCTGAAATCTTGTTCCGCGGTGTGAAAGCCTAATAAGTTTTATAACGATTAAGCAATATGGAAATTTACCCAATTTAGCAACGTGTCCTACTCAATAGGTTTCTTAGTTTAACCTCCCTAGTGGGAAAAACTACGTGGCGCCCTATACGAACCTTAATTTTCCTGGAACCTGCACCTTTCCCTGAGCAGCCGTAGTTACGTTCGGGGGGAACGTAGCATACTTCGATATAAAAAAGTATTCACGGGTAAGTAAAGACTAAAAACTTTTCAAATACTTAATTTAATTTCAAAGCGAAATCAAACAATTTCTTAATACGGTTATCATAAAAAAATATTGTGAGAAATTTTTGAAAATATAGAAGCTCGAAATTACTAAAAATTTAGTACCTCCGTGTAAGCGATAAGACGTGAGAATAGCAATATTAGCAAAAATTGTCTGTTGGTTGCAATTTTTAACATTTGAGACCATAAGCTTTCATTTCAAATTAAAATTCTGCTATTGGTTCCTAATGTTGACTGATAAAATTAAACAATCTATTATTAGTCAATTTGTGACTTTAGGCTAGGTTACAAACAGGCTCGTGCGCAGGATTTTTTATAGTTGGAGGAATATTGTGGTGGTTGGAAGGGGGAGGGATTAGATAGGAAACTACAAACAAAATTCTTTTATTTGTGATAATTAAATACTTTTATTAATATCATGGTACACTTAATGACTAATTTGTATAAATAGTATGTTCAATACATATACAAATTCTTTTCTTCACTATTTCAATAAATTGATCTGCCAAGGTACAGACAAAAATCATTAAGAATTGCATCGACTTGTATGCTTATGGTGCGACGAACGTTTAGAGAAGACTAATCCATTCAAACGATCTACTCCTATTGTGAACCTTAAATAGGTTCTGTGATGACACAAAGTGGAAAATCAACTCCCATTCGGAGTTGTTACGTAATTTTGCAATAATTTTCACGTTTGGGAATGCATCCTTCCTATAGATATAAACCACCTCGAGAGAATTGTTTTATCTGCAATTTGGTGCCGCCAAATATTGACTTCATTGATCCATACTTCAGATGAATCGTCGTTTGAAACCTTGCGATGTTTCAAAAAACGATCCTCTAGATGAGTAATGAACAGATCAACGTATGGTATGACGATGGACACACGGTAGTAATCTTGAATTGTATTAGTCACAGTTTGGTTTGATGAGATACAAGCCTCGGCTTCGCAGCGGTTATTCTTTCTCTCAGTTACTGGCTAAACCTACAATTGAAAATGGCTAAAAATAGCTAAAATGAAATTAAATGGCTAAATCACTGACTAAATATTTTAAGATTGTTTACATTAGGTTTTTCTTCAATTAAAAAGCAGTAAATTACAGGACAGATCACATACAGGACGGTCTTGCCTCCGAAGGCTATGGATCGTTCATACTTAGATAAGCAAAAGATTGTAAGGAAGGGGGAGCCGGAAATCGTAAGGATAACGTGACTTATTTGGGTATGTTTTTATAGATTAGAAATTATATTGATGATTTAAAATTTGTTAGATTGATAATCGTTGGACCTTTCCAATGGTTTATAAATTTTCCCCGCCCCTGCTCGCTTTTGAAGTTATGGCTAAAAAAATTAAAATTTGGGAATTTTAAATCGGTTTTCTTTATTTAACTTCTATTTTTATTGAAAAACACGTCATCAAGAATTTTTCATATTGGATTTAAGAAGCCCAAAAGTTTAGATTTAAAATGACCTATCACACGCTGCATCCAAAATATAACCCTTTCTGAGTTTTTTGCACTTTTTCTAATAAGAAAGTAGTTTTAAAAATCGTTGTAGGACCATGACGATTTTTTTTAATTTCGTCGAATTTGGATATATTCAGTTACCAAAGTGAATGAAATAAACTGAATTTCAAATTGAAAATATCATTGAAGATCGAAATACAAATAGGTAAAAGAGTGGTAATGGCTAAATTGAAATATTCGTGGCTAAAGTGGATTTTAAATGGCTAAAACTGGTCATAAAAGAACTAAATTGGCAACACTCTTATGTCATTCTCTGCGCAAATTGTTTTAAATTTGTGAAAAATCGTCTAAAAAAAAAACGATAAAGCTAAAGAGTGTACTAAATGAAGAACCAGAATGTATACTTGAAAAATCACGGTTTTGATGCTAGCCGAAAGCAATTCAAAAGTAGCAGATGATGTAGTTGCATTTCTCCATATCAATATAATTTCCAGAGCATCAATGACTACGGGCTGTAAATCCATATAACTCGACATGGACTCATGCCATTCCACCTGCCTTGTTACATAATCCTCTCCCCCTAAATTTCGCTGGGGTTTGCCTTAAATATCACAATTTATTGATAAATCATTGTGGTGTATCTTACAGTTCATGCACTTTTGAAAAATTCCCTATTAGGTGGATATATATCCTTTCACGAGCTTTGTCGCATAAGTTGACAGTGAGCGTTGAAGAAATGTCAAATAAGAAAATATTTTCATTTACTGATCCGGCTGGAAGGACCAACAAAATGTTAAGAATTGAAAAGAAAGGAAAAAGGGTTACTTAAAGGAGTTATGCTTAAGATAATCTGGGTGTCATGAAACAGTTGTCGAAATACTCTGAGTAAGCACAACAAAAAATTAATTGAAATTGATAACAAAAATGCAAAGAAAAAAAATTGCAATATAAAGTGACTAAAAACAGTTGAGCATGATGAGAATTGAATTTTGAAGAATTTTTGGAAATTATAACCGTTATAGGAATTTAGTGCCGGTATAATGAGTTACACACAAATTCGATTTTCAAGTACTTGAAGAGCTTTATTAGATCATTGAGTGATGTCATCATTGCTCTGTAGAGCGGGAAATTTCGATTTGACCACTAGCAGAAGACTCAAAATAAATTTCAGTACCCAAAAGCCTGTAACACATGCGTAGGGGAAAGCAATTATCATTGCATTTGAGTAAACTGCTGGTACTATGATTCGAATAATTCACACACTTCACACATACACAAACACACACTTCATTTAGTTGATACAACGGAAACGATCATATTTCTCCATTAAGACATTTCAGAGATATTGAATAATCAACATTTAAAATGATTTTCAAGTTTATTTACAAAAGTATTTATTCCTTAAAACTAATTAACAAAAAAAAAAAAGGAAGGGAAAGAAAATAATTTAAGCATCATTCAGGTACTTTTTTTGGTTCTTACGCCTGAAGAATTTGTGCTTCTGGCAGTATGGCATGCGCTGATATTTCGTGCAGAACTTTCACGGTATTCAATTCAGGAGCGGATGGTTGATGTTGGTGTAAAACTTGAACAGTCTTTATCTCAGGTGGTGGTGGTGGATGTTGATGAATGACCTGAACTGTTTTGACTTGTGGTGGTGGTGCAGGAACTTCATGGATCACTTTGATATGTTGAATTTCTGGAGGTGGCGCTGGATGTTGATGGACAAGCTTAACATGCTTAACAATTGGTGGTGGAGCCGGAGCTTGTTCAATATACTTCAAAGTTTTTACTTCCGGTGGTGGAGCTGGAGCTTGGCTAACTAGATGAATCGTTTTCAATTCAGAGACTGGCTGTGGAGCTTCCTGAACTAATTGAATTGCTTGGGGTTCTTGTGCTGCAACATTAACACTTTGTAGATGTGGATGTATATATTCGATATTTTGAAGTTGCGGAGATGCTGCTTGAATACTACTGTGGACTTCAGGGGTTGCAAACTGGATACCACTGATTTGAACATTTTGCACTTCTGGAGATGTATATTGGATATTTTGAACTTGTGGTGCTCCTACCTGAACATTTTGCAATTCAGGTGCTGCATATTGGACACTTTGGACTTGTGGTGCTGGCACCTGAATATTTTGTAATTGAGGAGCTGCATATTGGACACTTTGGACTTGCGCTGCTGGCACCTGAATACTTTGTAATTGAGGAGCCGTATATTGAAGACTTTGAACTTGCGGTGCTGGTAATTGAACATTTTGATATTGAGGTGCTGCATATTGAAGACTTTGGACTTGCGGTGCTGCTACTTGGAGACTTTGAAAAGCAGGAGCTGCATATTGAAGACCTTGCAATTGCGGGCGTGCGACCTGTACATTATTCACATCTGGCACTGTATATTGAAGATTTTGGAATTGCGGAACTGCTATATGACCCACATCAGCTGCATGAGCAGCATATCGGATATTTTGGAATTGCGGAACATCAACTTGACCAGCCGAAGATGCAAATTGGACATTTTGTAGACTTTGTAATTGATGTGCTAAAGGATTTAATGAAGGTCCTGCTGCATTCAATGTAAATGGTGTTGCTCCAGCAAAATGAGCACCTGCATAGATTGAAGATGGAGCAGCAGCTGGAGCACCTGCAATAAATTGATGTTGTCCAATAGATGGAGCTTCAACTGGTGCTGGAATATCTATTGAAGATGGTACAATAGCGGCTGAAGTTTGCGCGCTATGTGATATCCTTATTCTATGTAAATTATGTTCATTAGGACCAGTATCGGGAACAACAGCATTGGAACTTGTGTCAAGTGTTGTTCTAAGTGCGTGCCGTGCTATAATTTCATTTGTAAGTTGATTTCCAAGTAATCCCAAAAGTCCTCCAGACACTACTGAAGCGTATGCCAAAAGGCACATAAAAACCTGAGAGAACATAATTATTTGTATAATCATATCATTAAAAATTAAATTTCTTAAACTAAATGCAGGAAGGTAATCATGTAACCTACCTTCATCATGAATGTGCTCTACGTACAGTAAACGAATAGAAAAATGAATCGACTGATGTTTACGTTGCAAATTCGCTTTCTTTTATATCAACTTCACCATTCTTCGGTTATCCATTCAGTTTCTGTTTTGTTGTCGCGTTTTGATCCACTATGACCCAGCTATGATATAACCGTCTTGACAATTCCTAGTCCATGAATATTCAATTAGCTTGGTTCAGTGGGAATTAGTTCATTTGAGCATCTGACTAAATTTGGGAGTGAAAACGGCATGAAAAGCGATTTTGGGTTGGACAGTCAAACAGAAAATTTTGTTGGGAAAAAAAAAAATTGTTTTCGGCTATTTATTTCTTGTCCAATGATTGTCTTGAGTTTTTCATCTTTAATTCTCTTGTAAATTGATTTTTTCTTCTTTTGAACGCACAACGACCGTTAAAAGACTCATAAATTCTCTTTTAGTATTTCGACATATTTAATCTGTTTTGGAAGCACTTGTCCAAATTTATACCATTAATTTTCGGAAATCTTTTGTTTTGCATTTATTCCGTAATCGTCATCGATTTCATGGTCATCAACGTAACATGAGGAATAAAACATGCATAGGTGCAACTTAGATAAGACTACTGGAGAGTCACTACTATAATTTATTACCATGATGATCGTAGTGGTGATACATTTTTTGAATTGATGTAAGATTTTTATTTTTATAGTTTAGGTACTTAAGTATAAGTTGAAAGCATAAAATGTAATTTTGTTAGGAGACTTCTCTCTTGATGTGTTTAGTTGATGAATGCCCAACATTAACTTGGAGTAGTTCCGAAGTTTTCTTTATTTATTTCTAAAAGCTCTTCTCTTCTAGAAAGCTCTTAGATATTATGGTTTGTATAAAGGTTACGATCTAGTAATGAGCTTTGAAAGAAATTCCTATATAAGGCAGAAATGTAGATTTGCGTTCATATAGAAGATACGGTCGCATTATCATTTTAGAGCATACTGCAACTTTTGGTATACCACCACAAGAATCATCTATAAGCCTTTTAGTTTGGATTTTGCATTAGCCAAATGGAGAAATCAAAAAGAATTCGGTAAATCGTCCTTTCAGAAATGCGGGATTAGATTTAGCATGTATTTACGTATATATGATGTCCAATGGCTTTTTCGAAATATTACGTGGGACATATGGCCTACAGGCTTATATATATTATTTGCTATCGACTGACATATCATCATCGCCTAATTTGTAATCTGTATATTTACCGAGATCTTTCTGCACTTGTTTGGAGTAAGTGTTCCTATATGAATAGAAAACAAAAATCTCTCATGGATCTCTGATGGATTTAAAATCAGTCATGATGAGAATGAATAATCTCAAATACACAGGTAGGTAACTTCGATAATTACTTTCTGTATTGACGGTATTCTTTTGGAGTGCGTCATTCTGCTGGTTTTGAATCATTTCCCTATAGAGATTACAAGAACATTGATATGGACCTGCTATGTGCAGGCTGGGTATTTTCTCAATGAAGTCGGTGGACGACAAAGTCACTACTCTAAGCAATCTACATACATCCAGTTCTTTAACAGGTATGTACCATTGCGATGGCGAACGGTTCTATCACAGCGTTGTACGTGGTTAAATAGAGAGATATGTACATTAAAGGGATCTACTACTGCGTCAATATAAAGCCACGCGCAACCTTCTAATTCATAATCGCTACAAAAAAGTTCGAAACCTTTTGACGTTTCATCTTCTGTCTCCAGGAAGTCCTTCTATAGCACTAAATTGATTCCTGCTCTTCTAATAAAAAAAACTTTAGGGCAATATCTGCTCACTTGGTGGTTGCTGGTAGCAAAACTAAGCAATGCAATATTGACACTAAGACTCTAAGTGAGTTTTTCGTATCTTCTACTCCTATAAGCTCTAATAGTCGTCTAGTGGTGGACGATAGACGTATCAATGGTTTTGCATTTAATTGCAATGTCTGCTGTAAAATCCACTGCACCCCCCGAAATTCTTCAAGATGGTTGCTCCTGCTATTACTGACATTCTAGTACATATTTATAATTATTGTCTTCCAACTTCTCAATTAAAGTCCTTTTGAAAAAAGCCCTCATTGTCCTCATTCCTAAAAAGCCTCGCTTTAACGGAATTAATAATTACAGGTCTATTAGTTTACTATGTTACTTCAGTAAAGTCCTCGATAAAGTCATATACAATCAGATCATCAAATATCTTACCAATCAAATTTTCCAAGTGGACATAGCTGCGAAATTGCCCTTCTGAAGGTTTCAACGGATATTAACGAATCCTTAGACCTAGAAGATTTAACTATCCTTGACATATTGGATTTAAGTAAATCTTTTGACTCAGTAGATCATAATTGGTAATTCGAAAGTTTATAAAGTAACTTTCGAATTACTTCAATATTTCCTCTTCAGCCATTAAGCTGGTCAAGGATTATTTTACCTGCAGACAAAAATCAGTCAAAGTTCAAGACTCCAAACTTTCGAGACTCTACCTGTGGAGCACCCCAAGCTTTAATCCTAGGTGCTCTCCTATTCAGTTTCTATATAAATGATTTGCCCGAGGTAATTATGGTTGTGAATTTCTGTATGCTGATGACATGCAGATTTACTTGAGCTGACCAATCCGGTTGCAAGAAGATTGTGTTGCTCGAATAAATGAAGACTTAACGAGAATTTCTGACTAATCTGATAGTTAAAAAATTGCTACTGAATCCTATCCCTGTGTGTATTCTGATCTATAGAAATAACCCTGAGTCGTCAGAACTAGCACGGGTTATTATACCTTAGATGAAATTAAAGGGTTAATTAAGTTTGTCATTTCATTTGTAACGCATAAAACTAATGCTGCTACAGCAAAATGGATTGAATATCCACGCATAATATTAAAATTTATTTTGATTTTTGCATGTCTGCTTGTCCGTCCATCTGTCCAACCTAACGATAACTCGATGACTTCTTCACAAAGTTTTTTTTAAAAAAAAAAAAAAAAAAAGTTTGCAAATTGGACCAATCGGGCAACTCCTTCGTAGGCTTGCCATTAAAAATGTTTCGTTTTTCACTACATATTTGGATACTGACTGAGAACGCGTCTACGTAGAGAGCTGAAATTTTGTACACATGGGGAAGGTAGCCTATAATGAAATAGTCGGGTAAAACGACACATTACCCTTTCCACGAAATTTAAGAGTCCGACGCATTCCTTATAGTATTGGTCGTGTTCATCAGTTGTTTTGCAACCGACAGCAAGAATAGCAGGGTCCAAAACTATCTCCGAGCGAATTAGTGGAAGCAAGAAAAAAAACAAGTGAATGCTGAAGTATTTTTTACAGGGATTAGTATTGTGTTTTTTCGGTATTAGGTATGGATTTTATTTAATTTGCTATTTTTGCCGAATTGTTCCTATTCTAAAAATGCAATTGATATGACATTCGTAGATATGTGAATATTATTATAATTATTTTATTTTACTCTTGGCCATTTACTCATGGATTCTATATGTTATTTTCAGAGGTTGGATAATAAAAAAAAAATATAACATAAGCATACAAAAGTTTAAAAAAATGCTATATTTTTGTTTATTTTGAGAAATAAACAAAAATTAATTTTGACCTACTATTGTGTTTTATTCAAATTACATGGGTGGCCTAAAATGACACAGAGTATGTCGTTTTATACATTATACATTAGATGTTTTTTTTAATGAAAAAAAAAACAATATCATGCCTCTGTTTTAATGTCTAACATTTTTCAAAATATGAAAGCAAACACTTTTAAGCTGCTAAATGTGTAATTTAAGTGCTCTTAAATACAAACGGTTAAGATCCACAAGTAACAAGTACAAAATGTTAATGGTATGTCTTTATAGGCCACCTTCCCCTAAATATAATTTCAAAAATATGGTAAATCGGGGAGCCCTTTCTTGGTGTTGCCACATACAAATTTGGTTATGTACGTATATTGTGAAAACGATCAGTCGTTCAACTTTTTATTGTACTGAAAAGTTCTTCAGAATTTGAAATCCTATGAAATTTGTTATAATCAATTTTACTGCCCGACAAGCCCGTTCTAGCAATATATGCAAAAACCACTTCACCGATCAAACTTGCATTGAAGGGTGACCATACAAAATTACATGCGGGTATTCACCTAGGGTATCATCAGAACTGGTCTCATTGTCAGACCAATTATAGCTTCTTTACTTGTTTATGGCTCTTTTTGTTTTTTTCATGGTACGAACACATTACCTTTCACAACTTTTGCTCTCTTATTAGTTACATTTAATTTTTACTTTTGTTTTTTAATCTAATTATTTAAAATACCTTTATTATTTTATTTCTGTATTAATTCTATCTCTGCACTAGATAGGTAATATTATTATTTATATAATTATTCTGTTAAAATGCCAATAGGGTAAAAATCTGAACTGATTCCACATCACCTTTGGACATTGTTCATTGTTGTCAGAATATGTAAAGGTATTTAGCTCCGTTTTTTTTTGCAATATTTTCGTAAAATTGTGTAAAAATTCTTTATTAGTCTTTCCTTAAGAAGAATAAAATAAAGATGACTTTTAGAAACATATACAAAACGATTTTCCCTAGTTTTCTAGCTTCTCATTGCTGATTTATCTGTACCATACATTTTTCGATTAATCTGCAAGGTTTGCAATCTATATTTATTTATCGTACCGGATATTGTAATTCATTTCCCTGTAAAGATTCCTGTATTCGTCTTGCAAGCCTTTTCAGATCGCATGTGGTGATCTTCAAACCATACATTTTTTTAAAAGTTTCGTCTCATATCCATTCCTCTCTGCATCTTAGAAAATTACCTACTTTTTCAGACAACTTTTTGTATCCTGCGACCTCCACTCATACTTGAAATTGGTGTTCTCAGGAATATACCGCTTTCGCTAACATAGCTCTTCCACGTATTTCTTTCCACAGCAATATCTGAAGGGTATTTCGCTTAATACAAAACTTAAAACGACTCTGCTCATCATCGATGGCTGACGGCTACATGATTTTCTTGATTTCTAGCTCTCCAATCCAGTGGTATTCACTTTTCGTCGTGTATCTTTTTATGTTCAAACAAACTCCCATAAATAATTATAGTTGTTGAGATTTGTAGAATTCAATAAAGAAGTGTCCGTTACTGTTTTTGACTGTCATGCAACAACGTTCAGAGGCGGTATTATCAGGGCACATTTTTACGTTCATTTCATCCATTAATACGATGATATCCCTTTTGGGGATGGAATTCAATACCATGTTTAGTCGTTTATAGAGTTTGTCCTTGATTTCAGCGTACATATAATACTGAATAACTGTCATATTTCTCAATCCGATTCTTAACCGGTAACTTATAATCTCTTTATAATCCTTCATTACTTTGTAGGTGTGTTAATATACCTGTATACGAGGTTTGTTCAAAAAGGAAAGTGACTTTATATTTTTATCAAAAACTTTTTATTTTTCCCCCTTCAAAGTAGTCCCCCTCAGATATAATACACTTGTGCCAACGCTTATTCCAATCCTCGAACAAGTTCTGATAAGCACTTTTTACTATAGCCTTGAGCTCTTCCAGCGATGCAGTTTTTATCTCCTCAATCGTTGCAAATCTCCGTCATTTCATGGGTCTCTTCAGTTTTGGGAAGAGAAAAATGCTGCAGGGGCTTCGCCACCATATTTAAGCAAATCACGATGATCATTGACGTCGTTCAACAGCTCCTGAGCGATGCTCATGCGACGGTTCTTCTGGTCAAAAGTGAGCAATTTCAGAACAAACTTCGCTGACATGTTATGGTAGTATGTTGATGAGTGATTGGTCAGGACGTGAAGTCCAAACTGCCAGCATAAGCTGACAGATCACTCGATGAGAGCGATAGCACAGGACGCCATTTTGTTATGGTAGTATGTTGATGAGTGATTTGTCAGGACGTGAAGTCCAAACTGCCAGCATAAGCTGACAGATCACTCGATGACAGCGATAGCACAGGGCGGCACGCTAGCACCTCGGCTAAGGGTTGAGGAGAGTGTGGGGGAGTTCTCGAAATATCCTGGCGCTTGTCATCACCCATAATCAAAAAAAATTCGTGCCAACTTACAACCAGCCTATCACACACTCGGTCCTGAAGGGACCCTTACGTCACTTACCTACGTTCCATGGAAGGCGCAGATGGCATGCCTTCCTTGCCAAGCCCCATCCTCCCAAGGGACTTTGGACGATTGTGCCACCCAAAGTCAATGGGAGGATGGGGCTTGGCAAGGAAGGCAAATCTTGATTTCATTTTTTACAGAAAATTTGATGCAAATTTGGTCCAGTTTTTTTCGACAGCAGAAAATCGCCGAGCACACCAAACACTTCTTACCTTTATGCCTCTCACAAACAAACAAAGAATGCTATACAGTTAAAACTATGTTCGGGACGAGTGTACCAACACAAAAAATAAAAATAAAAATCGAAAAGCGAAATTTGAAAGTCATCTTACCTTTTGAACACACCTCGTATTAACAAAGTATATTTTGTTATCATCTAGTTTTCCTGAGTTCTGTAATCATAATAATCATGAATTTTTGTTGGTTCATCTATCTAAGTAGCTACTTCATCTAACTGGCCATTAGAGAGTGGAGTTCATACGTTCCATTGTTCGAATTTTGTTCTTATATGAAAATTAAGGCTCGCCATCTTTCAGTTTCAAGGCTCTGTTTTTCGGTTCATAGTATATGTAGTTGCTTTTAGGGTTTAGTAAAACACAAGGAAAAAGAGGTACTCTCATTTAATTGCTTGTGGAATTGTTTGTCTGTCTGTCACAAACATTTTTCTCGAAAACGACATAGAAAATTGAAATTTGGTAAAATGTTAAGTCTTCATTACGCGTACACATTTCGACAGTCAAAGTCAAAGTTGTCATTCCATTTGTAATGCACAGAAATTGAGTTGGACATTATGAATAATAATTAGAAGTTATTTGGATTTTTGCAGGTCGGTTTATTCGTCCGCCCGTCTGTCTGTCTTCCCACATGATAACTCGAGAGCACGTTCACTTGGAGTACTGAAATCTTGCACACGAGCTTTTAAAAAAAATTAAATTTTAGTTCGAAAATGAGATCATCGGGCAACTCCATTCATAGGGTAGCCACACCCACAAAACTTTTATTTTTCACTGTATATTTCGACGCTGCCTGACGTAGAGAGTTGATTTTTAGTAAATCGTGTTTTCATAGCAATAGTAAATAAAATTTAAAAAATAAGCTTGGTGTTGCCATATAAAAGTTTGGTTTTTTACGTATACCGTGAAAACGATCAATCGTAGACGTTTTATTTTTGTACTGAAAGGTTGTTCAGAATATGAGATCCTACGAAGTTTGTTACAAGTTTTTTTGCTGTCCTATGAACCATTCTAGATATATAAGCGAAATCAAAAATCAAACTTCCACAGATGGATCAGCATTCGAAATTAATACGGGCATTTATCTTCTAGGGTATCGTATAAATTGCTCTTAGACCATTTTTTTTTATCGTGTTAGATATTATTTGAAAGAGCTATTCTCAAGGATTACAAAATCAAAATTTTAAAATTTTTGGGTGAATTTGTTATAAAGATATAGCCCCTTCCCCGATCTCCTACGTTTCTAAAGCTGAAATTTTGATATTACCAGGGTTACTGAGCCATAGATAACAGGAAAACTGTCTCCTTTTTCGGCAGTCTCATACTTGCTGGATTTTTGTTTTTTTTGTGTTAACTTATAAGACAACTCTTACTAATATGACCAACTCTTATAAAATTTACTCCTGCTTCTCTCTGTATGAATATTATAACTCAGTAATCATACTGAGTCTGTAGCTCGTGGCGGTGGCGTACTCCTCGCCTGTAAAACCACTTTAATTGCAGCCAGGTTGAGTTTCCCAGTTTTTCCAACACTCTCGACATTTGAACTTATTGCACTTAAGTTATTCTCTTAAAATCTGACTTATACATTATTTGTTGCTGTATTCCTCCAGACTCCAAAAATATTGCTGACAAAGCTCAGAATATTTACGACTTACTCATTTCAACATCAAAATTTTATCCGAATTACTATTAATTCGTGATTTTAACTGACCCAATATGCAATGGGAACTAAAATATGAAGATGACGATAGCTATCTTCCTCTTATTATACACTATACAGGGTGTTTCCCCTTAGGAGGACAATAGAGCAGGAGGTGATAGTACTCACTTAGCCAAAAAAAATTTCATAGCAGGGGGGTGGGGGGCAATATTAACTGTTTAGGAATTACAGGGTGATTAAGAAAAAAAGTAGTTTTTCACAAAATACCCTGTATTTTAAAAAGTACTGGGCGGACGGTCACAGTTAAGAGCTCATTGTATGCAGAACTTCATGGCCTTTCCAACGGCTGCTCAACTAGCCCCATTCCCCTCCTCTCAGCAGTTACCGGGGTTTCAACAAAATATTCCGGATTTTTTTACTTTGATCTCTATTTTTTTTTGCAAAACGGTCATTAACATAACTCATGAGAGGAGGGGGTATGGGGATGATTGAGTAGTCTTTGAAAAGGCCATGTAGTTCTGCATATAATGAGCGTTTAACGGTGAATTTGCGCCCAGAAATTTTTAAAATACAGGGTGTTTTGTGAAAATCTATTTTTTTCTTCTCTTAATCACCCAGTAATGCCTAAACAGTTGATATCCCCCCCCCCCCCCTGAAATACAATCTTTTGTTTGACTAGGTGAGTACTCTCACCTCCAGCTCTACTGAAGCCGTACTAATTACAAGTTAAGTCAAGAGCGACGAGGGCATACTTCAAGAGAAATTTCTTGAACAGCTGATCGATAGAAAGAGATTTCCCACGAGAATAGGACATCATTTGAAAAAATAAAATAAAAAAATGATTATAATATTTGAAAGAAAGAATTGCATGTAGCTTTAAGGAAATTGAGCATGTGTGTGACAAAGAGAAATATACTTGTTTTATGTGAAGTAGAAATGTTTATATTTTTCAATAACCAGGCACGTTGTTTTTTACACACTGGTGAATAAGGATGTAGTGGTTCACTGTTGTTTTTTACACACTGGCGAATAAGGGTGTATTGAACAGCTGCTCAAGAAATTTCTCTTGTAGTATGCCCTCGTCGGTCAAGAGCCTTAGCACAATTTTCGTCTTGTAGTTGTCATAGTTTCCCTCCATGTTCACGTCTTTGTCCTCTTTGTATCTTGGGGCCCATCTTTAGCCCTCAATTCGGTTTTATGTCTTCTCTTGTCGTCTTGTTGATATATTATGTTCTTTGTCTTCCATGCAACTTTCCGTTTTTCTGTCGTTATTTTTTTTACGATTGATGTGCCATATCAACCGTACACCTACTGGACTAATTACATACTGCTTTGAAACCGAAATCCTTACCAATTGTGACGAAACACAATACTTCTTCAATTTTACACGTTTCTGAAGTTTACCGCGTAAGCGGTTCTCTAAAACATCTCCACCATGGTTCAATAAAGAATTGAAGCGCCTTAAACATAGAAAGAATAAATTGTGTAAAAGTTGTATGAGGGATAAAAACATTATCAGTCACAACAATTTCCTCTGATATCCTATATGTCTAGTTCATAAAGAAAAGATTATGAGTATATTCTAAGCATGCGTTCGAAATTATTTAGTGACTCACGTATCTTTATTAATATGAAGAAAAAAACGCACAGCTATCCCAATACCAAGAGGTACGAGGATTTTCTGCTAGTGATGATCCGTTTGAAATTTATAATAAGTTTTCTTAATTTTTTGGCAATGCACTTTCATCGTCAAATTTCCAACCCCTAAATATCAACTTCAGTGATATGAATGATTCTCATAACGTTTCAATCACTATGCCTACAATTGCACACGAGGATATTCTTGATCGTATTAATGGTCTTCCAAATGATTTCAGAGCAGGTCCTGATGGGATCCCTCCAGCCATCTTTAAGTCGTGCTACCTTGCTCTGGCAGCTCTGCTGAGAATTATTTTCCAAAAATCGCTCAATAGTGATGGTTGTGGAAAATTTCTTTTGTCAGGCACCTGGAATAATTTTATGATTCTTCCATCCTATGAGGATCATTGGTTGAAGCTTTAAATACGCACTCGTTGGAAAAACGTTGAATGGTTGCCGATGTAACTTTTGTGCATCAACTCTTAAACGCGAATGTTCATTCTCCGTTGTTACTGGACAAAATCTCTTTCCGTGATAGTTGGCACAATTTGAGAAGGCTACCGCTGTTTCATCCTCTTAACTGATCTTTTTATGAGAGAAGTTCGGTACCCCTCAGTTGTCCACACTCTAGAAGAATTGAAGTACACAAAATTTAGTGTAACATTATGTGTTGGTTACCGGAGAACACCTCGAGCATGCGTGTCAAGACCTTGATGAAATCCACCAATCAAATGTATCAAATCAGTGCCTTCCCTGTAACATCCTATTTTGCCTAATGATTTAAGCCATAATCATAACAAAAGCTAGGTTTTTAATTTTTTCTTCTCATCTAGGAAACATGCAGTAAGCATTTAAGCAAAACAGTGATCCTTTTAGAATTATAGTTGGTGATTTTGGAGACATTTACATATTATGACCTCATTTTCAACAGAGTCCTTGTATTACAGGATATCTTTCTTCAATTGCAAGAGTGAAACTTGACTCGTCTTAGAATAATAAATAAAATTTTCTCATTTGGTATTATATAAAACTATAATTTATCTTATATTAGCAACAATAATGAGTAAACAAAAGTAGGAACAAATTTACATTTTATAGCTAGATTTAAGGCAGATACCGAAAGCCGCCTTCAGCTTCACCTTCAACAAGTGCTTGAGTATGTGTAGGATATTCTGGTAAAAGATTCGAATGAGTTGGGTATTCCTGTACAAACTTTAGATGATTGATTTCCTGAATAGGTTCCTGGACCAATTCAATTGTCTTAATTTCAGGTAATGGTTGTGGTTCTTGGTGAATGAGTTGAACAGTCTTGATTTCTTGTGGTGGTGGTGGTGGTGGTGGAATATGATGCCTGATTAGATGGAGTGTCTTAACTTCTGGTGGCGGTGGAGGTAAATCATGAACGATTTGAACATATTTAACTTCTGGTGGTGGTGGAGGAGCTTGATGAACAATTCTGATATGTTTAACTTCAGGTGCTGGTGGTGGTGCTTGTTTGGTAACTTTAAGTGTTTTAACTAATGGAGGCGGTGGAGGATGTTGACGTACAATATGTAATGTTCGTATTTCAGCGATAGATGGTTGTGGTTGTGGAACGACTTGGACAGCTTTTACATGAGGAACTAAGGCTTCATGATGAGCATAATTTACTGCTGAATGTACACCAGTATTTCCAATTAATTGTCCTCCATATCCATATGAACTCTCAGCTGATGGAAGCAAACCAGCATTAGAAATAAACTGTCCTCCATTACCTGGGTATAGAGCTTCACCTGGTATACCATATCCTCCAGGATAGTAACCACCACCATCAATTGTACCAGCAGATGCGGATGCTATTATTACCAGTGTGCAGATTAAAGCCTAATTGATAATAAATAAATAAGAAAAAAAAATATAATTAAAATTACAAAATAATTATTACGGAAAACATTAGCACCTACCTTCATTGTATCTTTGTTCAAACTTAGACCAGCTAAAGAAGTAAGTAAATGAGTGATACAAAAGTCTTCCGCCAGCGACTTTTATAGGTAACTTAACTAACAAAGATCTCTTTAGTGATCCCCAGTTGATAAAAGTTGAAAATTTTTTGGTGACATTTTTTTAGTCCTGTTTTTTGTATGCATTTTATGATATAACTGCCCGAAATTTTTACCTACAATCTATAATTTATTCATTTTCATTATTTAAAACGAGCTCGCATTTCTTTACTACTCTGAAAATCAACTTGAGTAGAAATATGCATATAGAGTTAAGAGTAAAAAGCATGTTAGATAACACCTGGAATATTTCGAATCTGTTTCGTTAAGTAAACACTTACGAATTTAAGCTACCCATTTATGGTTTTAATGAATTTTGACATTTTATCAATATCTTATCTCCATATAGTTTTCAACCGTATGCATAAGAGGCTGTGAGACAACTGGGAAACGAATTCAGTTTTTATTAGATTTTTTTCGGGTTGTCACTTTTTGAGTGCGTATTGATGAAATCTCAACATTTGAACAGTTGAGCAATTCATTGTGGATTGGAGTTTTGTAAGGTGATCAAAGAAACAATTTCAATTATCTGCAGAACATCATTTAGAATAATAAATAAATAAAAATGGAAATGAGAGTATCTAAATTAAATTTAAAATGTTGAAAAGGCATCGGGTATCGGGCATCTTTTCAAAAAGCAGTTATCTGCTTTTTCAAAGCAAAACCATTAATTGTGTAATTTAATTCAATTAATTCAAGAGAATTTTTTTAAGCCTTGGAATTAAATTATTTGGATTGTGTCAAACACATCAAAATTTGACACTGGAATTTTTATGTTTTATACAAAAAGAAAAGTGTAGGAGACCTTCGCTGGCAAGGGATGCTTCTTTTAAAGGGGAGGGCTTTTGCTAAAAGTTAATAATTTTTTTTACATATTTGTAATAATGTCACTCTGGCTAACTTCGCATGATTTCGCATCTGGCTTTAGGGGAAAAGAAAAGTGGGAAAAAAACCAGGAATCAGAAAAATCACTGGAACAGCTTATATAGTTAATTGGACGGAACGAAGTTATATGTATGTTGTATATACATATAAACATCATCGTTTCTATTAGGGTACGTGCACAACGAGGCGAGACGAGGCAAAGCGTGGCGAGCCTAGGCAGTTGAGTGAGGCGAGGTGAAGATACATCTCGAGGTGTAGTGTTCACAACAAGGCGTTCAGTTTCTTTATAAATCGCGAACTGAGATGGTAATTTATGTCATCAGATTCTGAAGAAGAAATTTTGTGTTTGTCTAGTAAGGCAGCTACGAGTATATTGCATTTTTCACATACTTGTACTTTCCGCTGTTTTACTTGCCACCCGATAAATACAAAACATCTGGAATTTGGCGAATTTCATCATCTATATAAAGATTTACGGATTGATCCTGATAGGTTCCTCCAATATATGAGAATGAATGAGTATAGGAACCTTCGATTATCTTAAGTAAAGATTTCAATATAACTAAAAAAAAAAAAAAGAAAAAAAATGTCCATTCTAAGGATATAAAACTAATCATTTTCTGTTTGACCAGCCCTTTTACTGCAGTTTGCTTGTGTATGGGGTCACAATAACAAGTGATTAGATATTTGGGGAATTCCATCATCCACATATATGAAAGATAAAACCTATAAGAATATGCCAGTTTTCAAAATTAGCTCCCTGCACTTCGCGAAAAAATGAAAAAGTTCATTCTCGAGCGAGCGAGATACCTCCAAGAGTCTCGCCACATCGCGTTGCTATGAACACTCTTTTAGTACAGCGTACAATCATTTTATTTCGTCAACTCTTGATATAGCCTCTCCTCGTCTCGCCTCGCCTCGCGGATGGAGAAAGATATGATGAGTTTCATGATTACGATATGGAGCCCAGTAAGGGTAACCACCCCTGGATCTTGTCATTCAGGCAAATGCCAAAAGGGCCGTGTGCAGATTGCGCTCATGGGGATGTTGGAAGGACTGCTGGACTGGCTCTTTTCAATGCTCTCTGACGTATGGGCTAGACTTGGAAAACCCTCTGGGCAGAATGCCACGTGATGCGATGGTACCTGAGCTTCATTTTGGGCGTCGCTTATCTGTGAACTTTCCTGTAAGGAAATCGTGGACTGAGGGAAGTGCCTAATCGAGCCTTCCCCGGTCCGCTCTAGAAATTGTCACCGACGACTCTCTCACTAATTAGGGAGCTGGGCAGGTGTCTCCTTTACTGAATCTGACATTGGGATAGAGTACTCACTTGGAAGATACACCACTGTCTTCCAGGCTGAAGCCTTCGTCGTCTCAATGCCAGCGAAGATAACCTTTGATATGGAGATCAACTATCCTTTCGGATAGTTAGGAAGCCTCGATCGCTCTGAGTGGCCCTCGGATAATATCTAAGTTACTGGGGGATTGCAGGTCGTCTGCGGAAAAGTTGTATATCCACAACAAGGTGTTCTTTCTGTGGGGGTTTTTGGTCAAATGGGGATAATGGGGAATGTAAGGGCTGTCGTTTTAGCTAGGGCTGGCTCTGATTCTCCGTTCCTCGGACCGAGGCCGGCGCATGCGTTGCCACCTTGAGTATCGGGCCTCTCATCAAAGCAGATTTTCATACGAAGCATCAGCAGACATGGGAGAACCTGAGTACTTGTAGGTGCACAAAACTGTTTCTTGATGGGACCACTCCGATTTTCATATGGGGCTCGGAAGGAAACAATGTAGAACTGTGGTTGGCATCATCACCGGCCACTGCTCACTTCACGCTCATCTAACAAGGATGGGAGTTGTCGACAGTCCTGATTGTCTGTCCTGTCTAGAAGGAGAGCCTGTGAGCCTGAGACAGCCGAACACTTTTTTGTGCTGCAGGCTGGATACTCTAGGGTCTGCCCTTCTATCGTAGATGAGCTGAAAAACCTTCCTCATCATGACCTGATGTGCTTCATTAAGAGGACAGGAAGGTTTTGGTGAATGGGCTTCTAGCAGAGCAGCACAATGGGCCGCAATAACCTCCGTGCTTGGGATGAGTTCTCCTGTCCCCCTGCCTTTAAAAAAAAGTGTAATCGGCCATTTATTTATCGGAATGAATTTTTAGAGATTTTTCCATGCAGAATATGGAATAGTCTGAATATGCATTTGAGCATCCAATAACTGCAATTTATTTTTTTATTTTTGTAATGCTATACTATACAATAATTATGCAAAAAAATTATTAGCGTAACGTGGTCATTAGTCTTTCTTTTAATCCTATTGGTTGATTATGGAAATTCTTCCAATTTTTCACATTTTGTCCGTGAATCTTGTCTAAAATGTAATCAAGTCTCTTCGGAGATCATTATATAAATGTTGAAATTCACCCATATTACTTCTCTTAAAGTCAATTTCATGAATGTGGCTTGTCTTTTTTAAATGTGTTTTAAGGAATACCACTTACTAACTTCACACAAAATGTCGTCCTCTTCAGAGGAACTGCAACAAGAGCGTTGCGTTCTGTCTATACTATTTAACGAAAACTGGAGTGCGTTTTCACAATATCTTAACTTACTTCAGAAGTCGAATATGTGAGATCGCTTTAGGCAATGTGCAGTGCTTCACTGTAGCCATTAATTCCGCTATATGCAAGGAGCGATGTGCTAAGGAATGATTGGTCTTGTGCTGAGCTATGTGCGGTGCTAGGTGCATAACTTGTACTCAACCCCTGATTTTAGTGATGGTAAATACGTTCCTAAGTCATCCATTTGAATTTCTTTGTTCAAACTCATAAATTTGATGACCGATTGAATTCAGTTATAAATAAAACTAAGGATGGAGCTCCATCAAATAATATTGTTTTGGTGGAGAAATGACTTTGATGTTTTAAAGGGTCATAAATATCGAAAAAGTAGAACTATTGATTATACAGAAATTAATAAATATGCAAAGTACAATTTGAAATTTTCGTAAAAGAGTGTTATACCAGTATCTTACGAATTTTAGATTCAATTCAATTTCAATTCAATTTATTTATTCAATTTAAGGATACATTAAGATGCTTAATCTATTCCTATAAAACTGCACCACTAGATAATCAACTAAAAACTTAATTAGAAACTAGCAGATAAACTAATATTAGAGATAATCCATAATCAAAGCAAAATAAAGATGACGATGACTGTGAGCGGTGGCACCACTGGCAAATTTAACTTAACGACAAGTTAGGATACAGAAGAGTTTTCCGAGTGTTTTACATTTAAATTGCACATGGCAAGAAAAGGAAGAAAGAAGAAAAAAAAATAAAAAAAAAATCAAACTCTCTTTAAAACTTTTATGAATAAAGATAAAAAATGTGAAAGCGCAAGTTGCATGCAACGAAACAGAATGGCAAATGTTTCATATTCGTCAATAATTGAGAAGGGGCGGAGTTTTCAGGTTTAACTTTCATAAAATCTTCCCGCGCTTTCGTGAAATCCGGTTTTTGCTGAAACATTGTTAGAAATATCCAATGTTTTTATAGTATAACCAATGTTTGTTAGTGTAATTTGTATGCTATTTGAACAGCACGTGCGTCTGTTTACATTCGTTTTGCTCTGAAGGGATTAAGTGGGACAAACTCATGCTGGATTCTCTGATATTTTCGGGAAAAATGAGAATTTCATTTGAGAGGAATTTTATATCTCCTTTCAGTACCTGGGCCAAATCGAAATTTATCTTTTTCTTAAAAAATAGAGGTAGTGTGACCTGATGTACATTATTATGAATAGATTGAAAGAATTTTGAAGGTATTCCAGAAAATTTTATCGTTCGGGTAATACTACGTTCTCTCGATTTTTGTGTTTAACTCGTTGTCTCCGTCGCACTACAATACTGCATAGCAAAGTTTTTTCCCCTATTCATGCAAAAGGCGAAAGTATATGACATTACCTGTTTCGGTCCAAAAAACACGAAAAATTTCCAATTTCGTTTGCCTGTGTCTTATCTTCTTATTAGGTTATCTTTGCTACTAGTGAGTGGCGGGTTGTCAAAGCAGAAAGTTTCGTAAAACTTATGAGAGCGGGTCGTAATATCACGTCCTGCCATATAAAACTTTTCAATATACGAGATGTGCATTCTTTTTGTTATATGTTCTTTGGTTATAGTCAATATGAGATTGACAATTTCGTGGGGTAGGCTCCTTTGAATAAATAACTAATAAGGAAACGGCATATCGGGTGAAAACCTAACCGTCTCGGCGAAATGTATTAGTGTGTTGTGTTTGTTTCGTCATGGCAGTAGTGAAACCGTGAAATTTTGAAGGGGAAATTTTTATAATCCAAATTGCTATGTAAAATAAACAAATTTTTGGCGCCCTCTTGCCTTCAGATAATATTCCTTGGCGTTGCCTATGATAATTTTAATGACTAGTCAAGCAGAATTTTCAAATAAGTGACCAACCCTCTTGTAATTTCTCCCTCCGCTCAATGGGTTGGACTGTCATTGAATTGCCTACTCACGTACACTGTATTCGCACGAAACCCCGCTTCCATAATAGTTTGTTATTCACGGTACAGAGAATACAAGTTGTTTTCACTAAATTTTGACGCATGAGCTGTGACGAAATATCGTCCACCAATGTATATACATCTCTATTCGAAAGACAGAGAAAGGAGGGAAAGTATTGGGTTCTCTCTACCGCGCTTTCCTATACATTACACAACAGTTTGTGCATTAATGGTGGAACGTGGTTCGTAATGAGAATACCTTGTATTCTGTGTACCGTATTGTAAGGTTAGTTTTTGTTTGGCGTATACACTGACATATAATATAAATGGACTGAGCATTCTTGCTTCAAAAATGGCACAAATATTGAACAGGCTGTAAAAACCCTAAATTGTGTACAATTGTACACCGATTCATTATTTATTATTATTTGTCGATTATAAACACTAAAGATGTTGAAAAATAGTATTATATTACATAAAAATTATTTAGTAAGTTAAAATTGTTTTAATTAACACAAAAATAAATTTTTAATGTTACTGAAAAATGTGCTCCTCCGCAGATTTGATGTCAAATTTTATTGAGCTTGTAAGAAATAGACGTATATAAGCAATATATTTGTCTGAATTTTTATGTCAATTCCAATGCATTCCAATTAATATAGCCGTACTGTTTCCAAAATTTATTACAGTTCAGTGTACATTTTGAGTTTGAAAGAGACAAAAAGATTTTAGCCAAAATTTGTGCCATTTTTGACTATAGGAATTAGATAGGATGGCTCAGTCCATTCTTATTATGTCAGTGGGCGTATACGACAGACAGGAACAAAGACGAACAGTATATACAATTCCTAGAGAACGTGTTCTTGTCAACAGAAATCTATTTTTTAACAAATTTTTTTTTTATTCAGATATCGAATCGCGCCATATAGTTAAGTCAAAAAATGGTTTTATTGGAGGAAACTGTTAACTGGAATGGTGCATGTCATATAAAATTTGAGTAGCATGCAACAAGTAACTTCAAATAAGTAGATACGTTTTTTCAGCATAAACTCGATTACAATGAAAGCATTCTGTGTTTTCAAAATAGTCTGAGATTATTAGTTTTGTAGCGGAAGAATAATCAATTAAATAGAAAAATTACATATAAATTTAGGGCTTAGAATGAGACTTCTATTAGTCTAATTTTTCATTAACTGAATAACTGCCATCGCCTCTCTCTTTACTAATTAGATGATTCCATATTTATCTAAAGTTGGATCAGAATTTAATTTATGCAAAATTTTAAGATCATTTATAACTGTGTTCTGTTTCTTTTAACTGTTTTGAAGTTCTAACAGGATTAGCGAACTTAAAAGATCTAATATGCTCACTGAATTGGGTATTAAAAGTTTTTCCAGTTTTACCTACTTAGATTGCATCTCAATCGCTGCAATTTATTTTATATGTTCTACTGCTTTCATATTTGTCTAAGTTAGGACTTATTTTAAATTAATTTTTTTATAATATTTTTCTCAAAGAAAGCTATATTGTATCGTGCTTCCTCAGACGGAGTAAATTTTTTTTACAGGTACGGTTACATTACATTCGAGCTTATAAAAATCCATTCTGATTTCGAAGAAAACTTAACCAGATTTCACAAAAGAATAACGATATTAATTAAATACTTGAAAATGGCAAACAAGTGCTGACAGTAGAGATCCCAAAAATAGTGAACTACTTGAATTTGACATCGTGGGTAAAAGGTTTGCTTATCAGATAAAGAAAAAATTGATTCCGAAAAAAGTTTATGACGTGATGTTTTTCACATAAATGGGAAAATTAACCAAAAATTACTTATTGAAGGTAAACATTGAAGCGCAGAGATACACAGTAATTCAGTCTAATAATCAATTGCAGATTGTTTGTAAATTGTACCAATAATAAGTTTCAAAAATGTATTTTAGAAGTTATTAAAAAAAAAAATAATAAATAAAAAAAAATTGACATTGTTTTTGTATTAATTAATTTATTAAATGGATCGCTTGTTTATTTTGTGATAATTAAACCGTATTAATTTATTTTAGATAGTCGTTTCTAAGATCATTGTGTATGGCCAAATAGGGTCTTATTGTGGAGATAATGCTGCACTGATTATTTTAATATTTTTATATCTACTTTTTTTTTATCAAGAAATGGTAAAATGTCTTTGAATCATTCCTCTGCGGTAATAGCGTCTCTTATAGTGGGCAGTATTTTGTTTTGCAATCTCAATGGCTCTACTTTTTGTAGAATTTCAATAAATGTGTCGTAATCGTTTTTCTCAAAAGAGTTCTTAATATCCTCTTGCCCACTTTCTCGTAAATTATAGATATAGAAATTCAAAAGCCAGTCTTTAACCTACTTTTTCTTATAATAATACCTACACAACTTTTTATCTCATATTTTTCCATTAATAAAGAACTAAAAGAAATTTTAAGTTGATACCAAGTTGAGATGTCTATGTGGTAGTTAATAGGTTTGGTCAAATAATTGAACTGTGTATAGGGCCGTTTAATTGATGTTTTTCTTTCTATGGTGAATAAAGCATTTATAAGTAGGATAGGAAACAAAAGGTAAAGGTCAGTTTTACTAAAAATCGAACTGAAGCAATACACTCCACTCCTGGGCTTTTTCTCTTTAGAGCATTTCTGTCGTAAATCCTAATAAAACGGACCAGATATTATTTATTTTGTTGATGTTGGAGACTATTATTTTCTTCATTATCCTATGTAGAATTATTATTTTATTTTCAAAAATATCACAAATTTGGCTAGTTTCTGATT
Organism: Dioctria linearis; assembly: GCA_963930735.1. Lineage (NCBI taxonomy): Eukaryota > Metazoa > Arthropoda > Insecta > Diptera > Asilidae > Dioctria > Dioctria linearis. The sequence goes on from OZ005742.1 coordinate 27,253,876, forward strand.
TTTGATTTAAATGTGAAAAATATGAAGTTCTTATTAAGTAGAAAAATAATTGATAAATTTACAAGCTTGTAACTAATGCCATCGAAAGAAAGGCCCACAATGAGTTATGGTTATCCTCTAGCTTTAATCATGTTATTTTCACCCCTTGAGTCTAATTTTTGATTGCCTAAAAAGTTTTTTCTATTTATATGGATTTCACCTCATAAAAATTTACCTAAACTGCAAAGGAAATAAAACTTATAAATAAAAGATTTTAAATGCTGAGTTTTTAGTATGCAATAAATCTTTAAGTGGTTGCAAAAATTAGAAAAATTTTATTTTAGAAAGCAAATAACAAAAAGAGGATTAACGAATAAATTTAACCAGAATTAAAAATTCGAGTTTTAAAATCTAACTTAAGAAGTATTTTATGCACTCCAGTTTGTACCTTCCACATTTCACGGTGTACAAAGGCCAATAATCATACAAATTATATCTTCTCTTGATTGCAGGTTTTTTTTCTTGTCGTGTTGCTTTAGAAGAAAATTGGAGGTCTTCCTCCTCATCGTTGGAAAATTCATGCGGTCATTTTGTTTGAATAAAAAACTATTTTCAACGATTTTGCCTCTGAAGTCAAATAGGTCTAAAATATCATTCACTGTTTTATTGGAGTCTCTCATCTTTCAATTTATAACATAAATTAGAAATTTGAAACAAGGTTGGTCAACTATCAGTCCCGTGCGCAGGATTTTTCAAACGGAGGGGTTTTGAGATAAAAAACTTCAAACAAAATTCATTTATTTGTCGTGTAAAAGTTTCGAAGAATTGTTTAAACGCTGCCTGATTTAAAGCTTTCATTTGCTCCGGAAAAAAACATGAGAAGTTTGACAAAACGTTATGATGTTTCAAAAAACAGTTCTCTAAATGAGTAATGCACAGATCAGGCTAAGGTTTGAAGATATGTGACGTCTTATATCTCTCGCTATAATTATTTTGCTTTAATTATTTTATATACGGAACGAGCTATTCTTCTGACACTACTTCACAATATAAATTATTTTGTTAAAATTCTCTCCTTACCACTGTATTACGTATTCATTTTATTTATTTATTTAGAACTTCATCAATGATCTGATTACTGAGTATACAAAAGTGAAATATAACAATAAAATAACAAAAGCATACATAGCCATAATAACGATAAAAAGTATACATAACAATGATAATGAAAAACAAGTAACTTTAACTAAGCTGATCTCTTATTTGACTTTTTGAAAGATGAAAGTCAATGCAATCAAACTGACGGTTAAAGAGACGAGACATTGATGAAACCGGCTCGTGCATGCCATAGTTTGTACTATGCTGAGGAACAACGAAGAAGTCACAGTTCCTCAAGGAGTGCACAGGAACAGATATATCGAAAGTATTTAAGAGCTCAGGGGAGTTTATCACTCCTTGTATACACTGAAATGCAAAGACAACTCGGGAAGTCTTACGTCTATTCTCAAGAGAATCTAATGGAAAGAGTTTAAGCCTATCAACATATGGAGGCAGAATAATAGGGTTGTCCCAATCCAGTCCAGATCGCCGGACTCAACAAAATCAATTAATGTGCATGGAAGGTTGCGACGAACGGCACAAAGCACTCCACCTCCAACAGGAGTATCCGAAGACAGACGATGGCGATCACGGCGAAACACCAGGAACTCGGGACTAAAAAGCTGTGCGTCTGCAATCTTTCCACATAGCCATGTCTCGGTCAAACAGACCACGTCAAAACATGAGTTCATCGAGCTTGTAAAAAGACGAGTCGTTTTGGAGCGAAGACCAGTAACATTGGACAGTAGTGGACGGATATTTCGCCAACAAGTTTTTTGCCTTAGCAGAAGATCCAGAGCGCCCCCTTGGAATAAATTCACGCACAATAGAATTGTGGGGCCAAATCTCAGGAGAAAGGACCGCCTGAAATAGATTTTCCGGAACCAAAACCCTGAAGGACGCAGAAAATGAGCGTTTCTCACGATCATGTCGAGTAGTTAATTTTTTGCAGGCTATCGAAAAGGTCGAAGTACCAACACGCGATGAAATATGTCTGGTTATCTCATCCTCGGTAGTGTCAGGATGTACTCTAGATACGAAGACACACTTTGGAAGCCTGGCTGGCCGCAGCGAAACAGCGTCTACAATTACAGTCGGAAGATCATTGGTGGAGGCAATATCCGCAACCGAAGTAGACCGCAATATACCGACATCCGAAACTGAAGCTTTCGTCCCACTATCAAACACCTCGTCCGCAATCGGAGATACCACGGTGTCGGCAACCGAAGATGAAGTCCCGTCGAAATAGTTTTCCGAGTAGGTTTTCATATTGTTTTTGAAAATATTTTTGATATGGCAGTCTAGATTTTTTTATTGTGAGCAAAAGGCGTAAAACGGGAATGTCATTCTTAATTTTAAAAACGGATGCCTAATTTCAAAAGTACAAATATTCTATTAAAAGTAAAAAGTAAAAAAAATAAAAATTAAAAAATTAAAAAATTAAAAATAAAAAGTTGTTGCAACCAAGATACAGTTTATAAAGTGATGTCTGTGGAAAACTATCTTGGTATCCTTTAGATCGACGCACGATAATTATCTTCAATTGTGTTAGTAATTGTATTGGACTGTTTGGTTTTATGAGATTTAGACTTGGGAAATAGTTTTCATTTTCTGAAGATTGTCCTGAAACAACCGGTCGCTTTCTATCCTATATACTGCAATAGCTTCTGCCGAGTCTTGACTTTTTGTTTGCAAAGCTTCACTCAATGAGAAGGCCAAAAAGTGTACTGAATGAAGAACCAGAAGGTTGCCGTGATTGCATCTTTCCAGAGCACCATTGACCGCGTGCTGTGAATCGTAGTAAGTTGCTCCGGACTCATGCTGTTCCACCCTCCTTGATACTCAAAACTTTTTACCTTTTTTCTTCATTCTTCTTCTTCGCAAATTTTAAAATTTCGGTTACGACTGTCGCGCTAAATAACATTCTGTTTTGAATGCGCCTTTACCAAGAAAGATCGGATAAAATTTTGTCCTTATTTACAAATGAATTTAAATTAATTCAAAATTAGGTTTTAGAAAAGCGAAGTCTAAATTTTCACTATTTTGTTTATACATTTATATCATAATTTTAGCTTACTCGTTACTTTCCAGTCGTGTTCTTAAAAAAAAAAAAATCGACGGATATAAATTGTTAACACTTCGAAATTGGTATCAACAAGTATTTGCCCAAGCAATTGATATAAAATAGCGTTAGTACAATGTAATATTATATGCACTACAGCTGATTCAAGAGCAGTCGCCCGGAAAACTGAAGGTCCCAGCTTCAAACCTCAGACGAGGTGGTTGTTTTTTCTTGTATTTATAATTTAATTCAGAATCTTTAAAAAATAAAAAAATTTCTATTCTACATTGTTTAGAGTGTCCCCGTTGATAAGTTTCCAGGCTAACTAAATTAAGGTACATTTATAGAGAAATAATTTGCGAGAGCTGCGTCACTACTTCAGAAGTAATATGTGGCCATGAACCTCGGTGCTATACAATGCACACAAATTCATTGGTGTTAAATTCGCATCACTCTGATGTTAACACGAAAAGAAGTGTTTTTCCTTTGATACAGGGTGGGGGGTGGGTTGCAACTCCCAAAACCCCTCCCGTGTGCACGAGCCTGTACTATATCCTGTACTAAACGCTGTCAAGACCGATGTTGGTAACAATGACTGCCAAATCAAATTGGATGTTTGCAATAAATAAAATTCTTGTAACAAAAATTGAGATACGTGATATTTCTTAAAAATTATAAGCAGTTAATTGTCATTATTATTTTGTTAAATTCACTAATCATTATTCATACTAATATTCCTTTTTGAATTTGTAAACACAGTTTTGAAAACACAAAAGTATGGAATTAATAGAAATTCTAAAAAAAATGCACTCTGTCACTAGTCATTTTAGTTGTATGTACCTAGAACAACACTTCTTCATTTCACAACAATTCTAACACACAATCAGTACGTTTACATGAATACTTGAGTCCTTCTCTTGAAATCCACTTGAAACTCAAGTAGGGTTTTTCGTTGAATTAATTCCAAATACTTGAATTGAAATTGACCACTTAAATGTCTACAAAAATTTTCTTTTTATTCCTTTTTACCATTTTCATAACTCGCAAACATGAAAAATGTTCAAGTACTGCAGATGCGTTTACATGAATTTCTTCAAGTAAATGGAAGAAAAATTTTGTGCTTTACTTAACTCAAATATACTTGAAGTCAATACGGGTTTATTTTATATAATATTTTTATCTCTACTTGAAGTATACGTCAAGTATTCATGTAAGCCTACTGATTATTGACTAATTTTAAGGAATTGAACCGACTTTTGGGAGTCTAAAAAAATCTTTGCCTAGGTGTAGGCAAAAAAAAAACTTACAGGCTAAACTTTGCTTATGTTACATATTCGCAATAAGAGCGTGGAAGGGTTAAGTTAATTTCTAACTTATTGTTTCTTTTTATTATTAATATATGTAGGAATATGATGTTATCTTGATTCCTTTGAGATATGCGCCCTAGGCAACCATTTAGGTTCACCCAATGGATGGCTTACCAAAGGAATGAATGGTTGCAATCTGCGATCTAAAGAAAGGAGCTTTCTGTCGAATAAAATAATTGCTGAAGAGATTTGTGCAAAAAGTCGCAAACAGAATTTTATAAAACTATCAGGTAGAAACAGCAGCTCAATTATTTCCTAAACATAAGCTCAATAAACTCAGATAAAGAGTTGAAAAGTGAATTTTGCATCTAAATTTTCTGAAAATGTTGTTTCCTTAATAAAAAATCTTGGTTTTTTTAATTTTTTTTTAATTTTTTAAAAGATTTTTAATTTAAATAGTCGACATAACAGACATAACAAAAACAATTATCTCAAAGTCTCGTAGCTCTGGCACTTACTTAATGTATTGTAAGAATTTAAGATCATGACCAGCTTCTCCTCCCTGGATGAAAGTTTTTTGGTGTTCAACTGGAAGAGCCTCTTGAACAATAGTTTTCACTTCAGCGGCGGCAGGAGCTTGTTGAAGAAGTTGAATAGTTTTAATAGCTGGAGCTGCTTGTGCAACCTGAATAGTTGGTGCTGCATGAGCATATTGAACTGTATTGTAAGCTGGGGCAGCACCTGCATATACAGAACCGGCTGAAGCTCCACCATGAAGAACTTGGAATCCAGAAGACGCAGCTTCAGGGAATACATTTAAACCAGAAGATACAGCTCCGGGAAGAACATTCAAGCCTGAAGATACTGCACCTGAAATTCCTTGAAGGAAACCAAGTCCTGATGATGCTGCTCCTGGATAGACTGATAATCCTGATGCTCCGACACCTTGGTAAATAGCTTGAGCTGGTCCAGCTCCTGATAGAACTGAAACTCCAGGAGAAGCATAGGCTGTTTGATAAGCTGGAGCTGCAGCATGACCAGAAACTACTTGAACGGCAGGAGCTTCTTGGATAATTGGTTGTTGTTGGTGAACTTTAACAAATGCTGGAGCTTCTTCTTGAATGGTAATTGTATGAACGCCATTACCAACAACAGCACCTCCTGCGACTGGACCATGAGCCAAACCGCTTATTAAACCACCAGCAACTGGACCTCCAGCTAATCCTCCAATGTAGCCACCAGCAGCTGGTGCTAATTCTCCAATGTAGCCACCAGCAGCTGGTGCTAATCCTCCAATATATCCACCAGCAGCTGGTGCTAATCCTCCAATGTATCCACCAGCAGCTGGTGCTAATCCTCCAATGAATCCACCAGCGGCGGGTCCTGCTGTCAAACCTCCAATATATCCTCCAGCATGTGGAGCAGGAGATAGACCTCCAAGGAAACCTGCAGAAGCTGAAGCAGCAAGAGCCAAAAGACAAACGAAGACCTGGAAGAAGAAATGCAAACAATTCGGTACAGATGTCAATATATAATTAATTAACACCTGCAAAACTCACCTTCATGTCGACTAAAATGAGCTTAGGTAATGAAGTTAAGGAAGAAGTTCGCAAACTGATACCATTTTCTGCGCTCCACAGTCTTTTATACATTGGAGCTTTTTTCCCGATGCCAATATGCAATCGTCGTCAGTCTCTTTTTAATTGCGTTTCGATATTATATGAATAATTCAATCGATGTTATTTGTGATTGGTCACCAACTTTTGGGTGCCCAATTTCAGTGATGCGCGGACTTAAACTTTTTCTATTACTTCACATCTGAATGAAAGCGCACTTTTTTTCTGCAAACATTCTAAAATGGTTGTATTGTGGGCTGGAGCGCGGGTTTAGATAAGTATGCTGATGTGAAAAACGAAAACTCCGAAAATAAAATGAATGCAGGTAGACGCTGATTACAATGCAAATTAGATGCACTTTTAGTCAATTTTGTGTTTCTGTCTATCTCTCTTGCCCTATGACCTTTTGAAAGTTATCGACACCTTTTTTATTTATTTTTTTATTTTAGTTTGGTGGAGAAGTTGCTTAGAGAAGTCAGTTCTAAATATGTGCGTGTAAATAATATTAGAACACGTTTAAATATAGGTAAGTAGGTATATATATTTTTTAAAACAATTAATTGTGATATTTGGCTAAATGTAATCTTTTTCGAGAGAATGCAATTCCTGCTCAAAAACTCATTATCTGCAGCAATTGCCATATTTAGGTCGAATGAATCAGTAGGTACGCGTGAATATTGTTCAAATTTTCGTTGTTTGTTTCTATTTAAATTTATTATGGCATTTTGTAGGTATAGAAAATGATAAACAATTTTATTAATAATTTAAATAATGAAATACCAGTAATTTCTATGGTGACCCTTTGGTGTGTGTTTGTAAGGTACTAAGGATGACATTATTAAAATTACCACTAAGAGATTTAATATAATCGTGAATATCTTCGTTATTTATAAGCGGATTACTAGATTTAAACTTATATATATCAGTTTTAATAATATTTTTCTGTATTTAAACTAAAGTCTGTGGTTCCAGTGATATTAGCCTATTTATGCTACTAAACAAAGTTTTAGACAAAATATGATGAGTACTCGACGGCTATAGAAGCATTTGTATGATGGATAGGTTGCAGAGTCGAGTAATATTTTTTCCTTGAAATCCTAGTAGGAGTCCGAAATTATGTACAAAGTCTTCTCCCATAAATGACTAATTGACCGCTGCTATATAATAAATCTAAGTTGAATGATTGTCATACTCCGCTTGGGAGCATAGGCCCTCTCCACTGATCGTATTATCTGAGGGGCTTCAGTTTCTTGAATGGGTTTTGTTACTGTGGTAGGTGATTAGACTGCAATAGCTATTCAAATATGGTGCTGCCATCTGTCGCTTATTTAGTAAAAGTAGTTCTGGGGAAGGCTTTGGTTGTTCTTATATAAAAAACTAAAAAACATACTGTGATGGTAATGGAAGAGTAGGGTGAGGGAATTTTTAATAGGTAGGATTGTAGATAATATAGGAAAGCAAATGCTATAAAATTTTAAATAAAAGTAGATAGACGGAAAAGGTCATGTCACGGTGATACTGAAACCCATGACCCGGGGGATGGTAATCAGAAATTTAATAGAAACAAATTAGACCTATATGTACATATATCGTTGACGGATAAAACGGAAATAGTTTATGAGGAATAACCACCAATCAGTGCTTGTAACTACTCAGAAACGTGGCATGGACAGTTATTAAAAATACGGTGAATCGCTAGCCTTTATGCTTATGAGTAATATAGTTTTCCGGGGATGTAATTGTATGGTACTAGGACTTACTTAAGTCTTATGCATTTTCGGGCCCACAGACTAAAGCATATTTGTAAAAGGTGCCTAAATAAATGTGTACGGGCTTATTGATTTAACTACCATATCGTCCATTCTGTATTATAGTGATTTACTATACGACAGTGTATGGTTAACCTCTCAGAGTTTCCATGATACGGAGTTTTGTGATTTTATGTATACTTTCCTATTACCATATTCTAACTTTCTTGTTATATATATGTCGTAAGCACTTGACGTAACTTAGCACTACATGAAAAGTCTAGGCACTTCATGAAATGTGAGCAGATAGTGTAACAGTTTGCGCTTAACGACTTTTTACGCTAAGTGTCCGAAATTTTTAGTCATTTCATAAAGTGCTACAAGCCTTTACGCCAATAGTGTAATACCAAACGTTATAACGGAATACTAGGAGAGGGAGTGCTGCACTGAAGGGTGAAGTCGTGCACAGACCTGTGGCGTGTGAGGTCGTGTGTTCGAGTCGCAAGTGTGTGTGTGTGTGTATGGGTGTCTTGCTGGTTTGTGTGCAATCTCCACATTTACCGCTCAAATCAAATCAAGAATATAAAAATACTATAATATAAAAAACATGAAAAAATTAAACTAGAATTGTAGAATTACAAAAAATACAACAGTACAAAATTAATAAATCAATTAATTAGGAAAAAAAGAGAGAAATTGAAAATTAATTATTAAGGAAAAGAAAAAAAACATTGAAAAAGTGCAAAAAATTGAAAAATAAAGGCAAAGAAAAGCGAAAAGAAACACCTTAAAAATATTATAGAAATTAAATTAATGAAATTGTATAATCTTCGCTAAAACTGATCTTTTGAATGTCAGGGGGTCAGAACTAAAGATATCGATATTAATAAACTTACAGTTAAATATTTTTTGACGTCTTAGCAAGGGTAATTTTACGCGGAGGTGAGTTCTACAGAAGGCGACTTTAAATGGAACATGGAGTCTTGCGGATTTTGTTGGAATATTTATGCAAATTTTGGAAAGCAAATTGAGCAAAAGCACGAAACCATTTACTAGTTTATACAAAAATAAGCAGTCCAAATAAATGCGACGGTGCTCTATAGATGACAGGTCAAAATGAGATAATCTTTGTATATAGTCGATGTCATTATTGATATCTAATTCAAACAATGTGCTCCTGCTAAACTTTCTCTGAACAGAATTAACTTCTTTATTATACCATGAGTAGAATGGAATCCATATTTCAGAATGCTTCTCACCAATGAAATAAAAAAACAAATGAAAGCAGCACTGCCCTTGAAGAATGTACAAATCCGAAATATCAAGCCCAGCATTCGGTATAGAAGTATAAAGATTTACATCAGAAGTGAAATTTCGTTTGTAACCTCTAAATCCTTTATTTGATTAACACGCAAAATTGAAATATTATAATTTTTTTAGTTAAACAAGATTGTCTCATACTTTTTAGAAAAGGTTATAGTTTTATATTTATCGATATTAATCATTCCTAATTACTCGTAAATATCGACTAAATGGATTTCGCGAAGTCAGATTTAGCTAAATTTCTTTCTCGTACCCGAAAAAGGTAGATATATCACACTTCTTCAAAATTCGTATTAGCCCATAATTACTATTATATATACCTTAACTGAGTTTTTTACCTCCTAATTTCGCCATACATAGGCGGTATATGTATATTTTTTAATAGTAATTAATTTACGTTTATAAATGCGCCACGATACCCCCTTCAGCAAAGCTTTCTCGGCAAAGGAACAGAGCACGCGAACAAAACTGGAAAAAGTCCTCGAATATTAAATTTAATATTTGAAACTTAAGCGCTGTATATGTTAAAAGGATTTTGCGGAGGAAATGGGTACCACATTTGAATGAGATTGACATGAGCGCAAGAAGCTTACAATGAATGAGAGGCTCCTGTTTCAGGATCTATAATTTTAGCTGGAATTATGTTAAAATTATTCACTCATATTTTATTTCCGCAACATCTTGAGACGTTTCAGTACAGTGGCACCACTAGTGGCATTTTTCAGAAAACTTCTTAAGTTTACTGATTTTATATATACTTGTGAATTTTTAGTTACCAATAATATGATATAAATCTGACTAGTGACAATATTATTCTTCTTTCTAAGTTATAGAAGCAAAATAGGCACTTATCACACATAAGTATTTACAAAACGCGTTGTTGATAGACAACATATCTCGGCAAAATAGCCCGTGTCCATGAGAAATGAAAATTTTGTATGAAACCAAAATTTTATAAATTTAGAAACTAGTTCCTTATGAAACAGAAATTTCGGAAAAAAATGCTAATCGAATAATAATTACAATGAATTAATAGTTTGAAATTAGCTGATTGTTACACGGGGGGCTACAAGCGGCAGTGGAATTTGCGGTTATTACTGACTTTGTCTGTCAATTTTACTGACTACAAACTGCCCGTTGTGCCGATCAACTGACTAGTCTGCTCAATTTAAAAATCTTGTCAAAAGCCTTTTCGTCATTTTTCTCTAAAAAATAAAGATTACAATGTATATTAAACTTTTTTCAAGCATTTTCCACTCAAATGAGAGAAGATTAGAAATATAATCACAAATAATTTTCACTAATAGCTCACCTTTTATTTTCAGTTTCCATCATTTTTTTATTGTGACAGTTTACTGACTAGTCAGTAGGGGTTTACACGAGCCAGTGTCAGTCTTTTGCCGCGGGCTATTAAGATCACTTCATACTACCTTGAACAGTTCTATAGAATAGCGAAAAATACAAGTAAAGATGGGTATTTGTCGATGTAATCTTTAGCTGAAATAAATATTACTGCCAAACGTAACACGATAAGATTTGCTTTCTCACCTGATATTTATATGTATTCTATACAAAATCCTGTGTTAACCAATTTGTTATGTCGGTCATATGGGATATTGGATATGTATATAATAGTTTCTCAGTTCATAGGGGCGACTCACTGGTGACTACAGTCTCTTACATCTCACAACTTGAGATAAATGAATTGTAACACTATTATTGAACCACCAAATAAACACAAGTTCAATTATTGGTAAATGTTTATATATATTTGCAAGCACTGGTAAATAATTAGTTTCACTATAAAAGTCCACATGAAGAAATGATCACGCATCAGACCGAGTAGACTATTCAACTGAATGCAATGCATTCATTATGATCCATCTGTATCAGATAAGCGCTCAATTTCAATCTATTTGAATTGTTAATTTTATCGATAATGTAGGGCTCAGCCTCACCCAATTAGCCACCAATATATATTCAAAGAGTTTATAGTCGACTCAGTTGTCGGTAATCTCTTAGATATTCACAAATCGCAGACTGGATCAAATGACTAATGAAGCCCATTAAAAGTCTTTGTGGGTTCCGTCCGGGACATCAAGGGCATGAAGGTTGTTAGAGATTTCATACACTACCATATAGGTATATATGTATGTTACTTAATTATTTTGAAATATTGTTATAAATTATTGTTATCTACGCCAATGCATATAACAACGAACCAATAATGATATAAATTGAAATTGTTAAATTTTTCTTCTATTTTATTTTGGCATCAATTTCCTCAAAAATGCTAAAAGAAAAAAAATTTTGTTTTATTATTCATTTAAAAACTTAATTTATGGCTTTATCAAATGTATGAAAATTAACGATATCCGAAGACGATTACATAAAATATTGTGTAATTCTTCACAACGGTTACGTATTCAATTGATTAACTCTTGTATGTTACAGGAGCATTGCCAAGCATTAGTGAGAAAAACTTAGTATGTATGTGAGGTTAGGTTAAAAAAAACAAAAAAATCATTTATTAATTAAGTTTTTCTACGGTCGACTGTCAAATCAGCTTAGGACAATTATCTTTGAATAATAAATGAAACAAAGTAGCTGGTGAAATTAACATTAAAAATATAAAAATTTACAAAATAAAATTTCTTAATAGAGAATTCAAAAATGCAAAAAAAAAATGGGGGCTCTAATAAGAAAATTTAAAGTTACTCCTGCCCCATTTGTAAGGAATTCAGGAGGTGATTTAATTCTTGGATACATGAAAAGGTCTATCCAAAATAATAAACTGTTACATGGGAAACTTTTTTGATTTAATGAATATTTTGCGATATATTTACAATTGACATAAATGGACCACCCTATAAATTGTGACATTAATGATATGATCGCTTCTCAGTGCAACAGTTACTTTACTTCATTTGATATATAGAGACAAATTTCTCAAATTGATTCGACAGCTTAGAATTTAAAGAGAAGAGGAAGTGCTGATACCTGTAAGATTGTGTGTTAAAGAGCATGACTTTTCTTATGGCCAGTTTCACAGTCTGAGTTTAAACCAAATATTTAGTTTAAACTCGACGAATAAGTTTCACAGTTTGTCTTAAACTTCGGTTTAAACTAGAGTTTAAACCGTGCCCTCCCTCGGTTTAAACTCAAGATAATTTTATTTTGACAGTAGCATTGCTTTTTTTGTATCAAGAAAATAATTTCATCATAGATTTAGATTTAGACATTTCTAGCGACGAAGAAGATTTTTTTGAGTTAAATTTACAACTCTGTTGATAACTGAGAGTAATTAGAAATCGGCCAAATCATTTTAATTAGTGGCACGACGTTGACTTTTATGCCAGGTTCCGTTTAAGTAAAGAACTTTGTCTTCGAATCTATTCTTGTCCGTTTTCTTTTATGCACTAGGGAAGGTCAACTTCACTTATTCTAAAATTTGCATCCTTTTTGAATGTTGACATATTAAAAATTAGCAAATATAACTACATATTTTATATTTTTTATTTCTGATTTTTTTACTTCTTCCGATTGACAGATTGATTGATAGCAAAATTGCTTCACAATGGTGGCGATAACTAATTTAGTTCACAATTTAATCAGTACTACCAACGTTACTAAAAGAATGCACTGTGAAACCCGATTTCGTTTAAACTACGTTTAAACTTGGAGGGTGGTTTAAACTAAACCTTGGTTTAAACTCGACTGTGAAACTGGTCATAATTGCGGTTTTTGGAAGGTTTTTGGAAGTAGGACGGAATATATTGACAATAGAGATAGCTTATGAAAAAAGTATATTCAGCTGTTTGATTTGTTTACGTTTGAAACAGCTGAGAAGCTCCTGAAGTTTATTGTGTAGTGACAGCGAATGAGAACATTTTCTGTAGGAGCAAGCGCAATATTTTTAAACATAAAAATTTTCGCATTAAAAATGAAAGAATTCCCTCGAAACAAATGTCTGCGAATATTTTATTGTTATTATTATTTCATATTGATTTATGTGTGTTAAAATGTATAAATGAAAATTTAAACAAATTTAAATTCTTAATTAAATAATGAATAAATTCTTGACACGCATCAAAAATAGAAAAAACCCCCAAATTAAAATCAGATTTTAAATACCATACCTGCTGGGGACATGTGAGTGGTTTGTGTGGAACGTTATTTACATACGTATTGTAGGTACCTACGTTTTTAATAAACAAAAAGCCAATTCAAATGTCTCACTATTTGACATCTACCTCCAGGCTGCCGTTTCTGGTAACAAAACACGATAACGCTTATTTTATTGTGGCTAAAGATGTAAGAAAAGTTAGTATTGCATATATTACATATATTCGTTAAATAAAGAGGGATTATAAGTTTCCTCAATTACTTGTTCGTAGTAAGATGGGGCCACAAATATAACTACGAGAAAATGAAAGAATGGGTATCACATTCCGTGCCTCAACCATTAACAAACCCAATAATATATACAGAAGACTCCAAATCGGAGGAGAACACCGAAGCAGGAGTTTTTTGCGAGAAGCTTCACATGGAAAGGAAATTGCCATACACCTTGAAAGCCATGGAATGGTTTTCCAGGCAGAAGTTAAGGAATTTTTTGAATCAGGAAGGTTTCTCCTTAACTCAGGTACTCAGAACAAGGAGATTGAAATCTGCTCAGACAGCCAAGCAGCTGTCAAGGCCATGTCAAAACCTTCTACAACCTCCAAACTTGTATTGGAATATAAGACCACCCTGAACTCTCTTTCACGGTACAACAGGGTACTATGTGGTATTTTAGGTGCCTGGTCACAGCGACATTAGCGGCAATGAGAAGAGGGACAAACTTGCTCGGCTTGGTGCAACCTCAGAGGCATCCTCTTCCACAATTGGGATAGCATCAAGACAGCTTGTCTCTAATATGTTGGCTTGGGCTGACTGTCAACACAGTCGCCTTTGGTTAGATGACATTTCAGGTAGAGCTATAAAGGAACTGTGAAGCAGACCTTAGCCAAACGAAACGAAAAAGCTATTGGAACTAAACAAGCCAACCCTGAAAACTCTGATATCAATTTTCACTGGCACTCTTTTCTCAGAGGTCACCTACACAGGTTGGAGCTCGTTGCAGATCCTATATGCAGGAGATGCGGGGAGGAATCCGTGACGGTGACTCACTTTCTTTGTCATTGTCCGTTTCTCTTAGGAAAGCGTTACAGATACATTGGCTCACACACACTTCTTGAACGAACTCCATGAAGCCGGCAAGGAATGTTTTGGGCCAACACTTAAATTCATGAGAGGTTCCGGTTAGGACCTATGAGCAATTACTCATAATTGCCCTGCTATGGCCTACATTCCAGAGGCCTCAACCTCGGTTTCGATCAATAAATCAATAAATTAAATAATAATTAATTGTTCTGAGACCTTTTATTATTCAAATCATAGACCAATGCTCATGAATTCCTTCTGTAGAAGTACGCATGCAACAGATAGCTAGTGCTTGTAAATGTACGTAAATTTAAATTATATGTACAACCCTTAGCAAATACATTTTATAAGATTGTATGATTTTATCTAAGACATAAAATTTCGTATATATGAAATATATATTCGATACTCGAAATATTTTTCATTCAAATTTCACAGAAGTAAAAAATATTCTTTAAAATAAAGTGAAAAACTCAAATTATCTATATTCTAAGTTCGATAGGTTATGGTCGGAAAACTGTCATTGCCAATGGTGTTCAGATTTGTGTTGTCAGATAAATCTGTTAATTTTTTTAGGTTCTTTGGAAAAATTTGTCTCTTTTTAGATTCTTTTATATAATTCCGAAATTTTGTCTGTTATGTTGATCCATATTTTTACCGAGCCGGTTTTCTTGAAACTCGGTAAACATGCATAGTTCCAATGATAATAAATCGTTTTTGGTCAGAGCAAGTGGAGAACAAGTAACATTTGAGGTTAAATTTCCTATCATCGAGGATCGATCGACTTATTTTGGTTAAAATTGCGTAAACCAGACTTAATAATTTAACTTCAAAGACAATCTCCTTTGAGGAAGGAAATATTATTTAATAATTCCTTAAATTAGGCGTTCAAAAAAATTTTAACTTTATAATTAAGTATTAGGGAAAAATAATGTAAGAAATCCTTTTTAATTTACCTCATTGGATTGGGGAAATATAGAGAAATAAGTAAGGAAATTTTTCTAAATTTGAGGCAAATTTCCTTACTTTTTACTTGAATTTTATTTAACTGTGAAGTCAAATTTAAGGAAATGTATGGACTTTGTACTTGGATATATTCCCAAATTAAAGGCAAGATAACGTAAATATTCTCTTAATAATTCCCTATTCTATATATGTGTTCGCCCTCAAAGTCCGAATTCCGAAAAAAGTTAACCTAAAAATAAATTGGACTAAATGGGCAAGTTTAGCGAAATCCCTCATAGTTTATTAATTACGTAATAATACAACAAAAAATTAAGCTCATTTACTTTTGCTCGGCTTCAGTATTACTATAGCGTTAATGAAATGTTCCTCACATTGGACTGCTTCAGCAAGATTACAAATGTTGCTCCTTTTTACGACATATATATATCGGAACCAGTTAGGCTCTGGAATAATGTTTCTTAAAGATGCTACACTTGATTTGGGCCAATACACTTGATTATTTGCCTCCCAACTATGCGTTTGCTTTCATCACCTTTTTAACAAATGCCCCTATCTTGTCTCCAAATGATAATACTGATGACATGGTTTACTGTTTTTAAGATGTAAATAGAATATGGGAATTAGTAGTATCCAGATATCCTTACCGTCTTCTCTGTTTGACAATCAATTCAATTCTTTCAATTGTCAAATCTCTTTTGCTTATTTAAGGTGAAATTCCATAATTTAGAGCATCTAATTTCTTTATAGGAAAAAATTATCAATGCCTTTGAACACAAAATTACCTAAACAGGGATTTTTGTCCTCAAAGTCGAAAATTTTGGTTATCTCGCCTTGCCATCCAGGAAAGTCACCGTATATGGAAAAATTTTAAAGTGAAACTAACTTTTAGGTCGAGAGATGTAATATGCGCCATATTTATTTAACAAAACAAGGCTGCCATATAATAAGGGAATGAATAGCAAAATTGCATGATACCTTAATTTAATTTTTGCCACAGTTACTGCAAAAAACACAAATAAATGCATTTTCCTTAATTTCAGAACGATTAAAGGATATTTAAATTAATTTCAAGCCTCTAGCTTAGTAGCTAAGAGAATTAGGTTTAAAAAAGCCCATAATTATTATATACTTTATTAAAGCAATACTTTTCATAATCATTCAAGTTAGAGTTACGTGCCTTATTCATTATATTAACATTACATTTACATTACATTTACATTACATTTACATAGTATTTAAATTACCTAGTAGCGAAAATATACACACACAATTTTTATAAAATGAAATTCCTTCTACATTGACTGACACACGTTATCTTGAGTTAAACTAGGTAGAAAATAAGTTAAAAATAAGGAAAATTTATGTAAATTCGACATTAAATTTACTAAATTAAGGAAATGTATTCTCTGCCCCATGGGGAAATATTCTTCAATTTCTATAATATTTATTTCGATACGACGTCCTCTCGTTCTCTACTTACCTAAATCGGACGTAAATATTAGCTAATCTCAACTTAACCACAATTTCATCTAATAGACGTAAATTCGACCTGAAAAAGTGGAAAAATGTTGCTTGGGTCGGGTATAAAACACGAGTACTGGATGCTCCCTTAAAATGTACATCATGTTTCGACCCACTTCTACCGGGATGATTTGCTTGAAACTAGGCATGCATTCGTATAGCTCTGACAATTTAATGTCTCAAAGAAGTTTCCACTAAAAATTTCTTTATTAACTTTCATCCCAACTAGGTATTTCTGTTAAGTTTTGTAGAAAAATATTGGTACAACCAATTTACACGTTTTGTTTTCATTGAAAATTTTCATTGTTTTTTGCTCTAAGTCGGGTGAAGTTATCCATAAAAAAACTAAATAGAAATAAGAGCTAAAAAAATTACAATTCACAATTCATTGGTAGCCAATTTACAACTTTTTATTTTCATTGAGAAAATATTGTTGTGTCTTGCACATGTGAACTTATGCAAAAAACTGAACAAAATAAATATAATAATTTTGTGTTACATAGTTTTATTAAAATACCCTAAAATGTAGAAAAAAAAGTGTTTCAGTCATTTATATATTTTAAAACTTATATGATTAAAAATTCAACTAGCCGGCTTTCATGGCAAATATTTTTAGAACTACGATAATTAAATGAATGATGGAAGGAAAAACGTTTAAAAATATTTACTATGAGCGCGATTTATTTTTAGTTTTAGTAATATAAAGCCTTAAAACTAATAAATAAGTGAAAAAAATTATTTGTGCTTTTTGGGCTTTTTAGATAAAACTATGTAACTCGAAATGTTGTTTTACTAATATTTATTGTTTCTGTTCTATTCGATAGACTGATAACACAAGTTACACTCTAGGATGAAAACGTTTAGGAAGACCAGTAAGATACGTACACGCTCTTTGAATGGCACCTACGCTTTTTATACCACAGATGAAATCACAGGATATACTGAGTTTGTCGTTTTGTTTGTAAGACATAAAAATTGTGAAGCCACAGCAAAATGAGTGGATACCCACTCATAATATTGAAATAAATTTTTTAGTTCGTATATCGTCCGTCTGTCTGTATGTTTGCACAATAATTGGAAAGTGTGTTTACTTAATGAGATCTTTTTATAAAAATTGTCGATCTAAGTTATAAAAATATTTTGTCATAGTCGTCTTAGCTTTTGAGCTACACGATATTTTCCATTAATGTGTGAGTTATATTATTCTGTACATTTCTGGTGATAAGCTTTAAAGAAGCGAAACTTATTTTAAAACGGTTTTTTATTCGTATTAGCACACAATTCCCAAATATGGATAAATGAAAAAAATCCTAGTTTTCCAAAATTTATTATATTTATGTCTTTGTTTTTTTAGGAAACTTATCCTGGATATCGGCAAGGCTCAACGAATACAAAATTCGGAAATTCAACTTAGTTTTACTACAATTTATTTTATCAAAAACTACATCATCAACACTTGTTTTTCATATAAAAGAAGCTTAAAAAGGAAATTTAAAATTACCGTCTCAAGTCGAAATTCATTCTGTGTTTTTTTGTATTTTTTTTCCTAAGCAAATCCAATCTAAACCTCACTCACAAAAACCAGTTTATCGGAAGTTTTATCTGGACATTTTAAACAAGAACCAGGAAAAAAGCTAGAGTCTAAGACCAATTCTTACGATACCACAGATGAATGCCCGTATGTAGTTGTGTATGTTACCCTCCTATGTAAGTTTGATTGTTAAAATGGTTTTTCGCATATAGTTTTTCTAGAACAGTAAAAATGATTCTAACCAATTTCATAGGATTTTATATTCTGAAGAACTTTTCAGTACGTCCAGGAGTGATCCTTTTCGCAGTATACGTTTTGTATGGCAACACCAAGAAGGAGTTTCACGATTTAGTGCACTTTTGAAACTATATTTACTATTTTTATGAAAACGCGGAGTACAAAATTTTAGATCTCTACATCGACACATGACGCATTCTCAGGCAGTGCCCGAATATATTGTGACAACGAAATATTTGTATGGCAACTCTACGAATGAGTTATCCGAATTGTCCAATTTTCGAACTTAGCTCTACAATTTTTCTAAATATACGTGCTTTCGAGGTGTCAAGAAGATGGGCAGAGAGACGGACAGACGGACATGAAAAAATTAAAATAACTTTTAATATTTTTGCTCTACGGGCATTGTTTCTTTACGTTGCAAAAGGAATGAGAAACAATATATCCTATGACTTCATAATCTAGGATATAAAAAGTAAAAAAAAACAAATATTCATATTGGGTAGCGGAGTCCTTGGACTTTTTAAAAATAAATAAATCGGCCAAGAGCGAGTCTGCCTCGCACACGAATGGTTCCTTAACATCGGACAAAATTTAACACTATGTATGAGTTTTTTCATTAAAAATAGTTGTGAAATGTTAAAATTCTCAAATTTTTAGTCATATCGAAATAAATCTAGACACTGTCCTTCAGCAACTCGAAAAAATTGGAATTCATTCCCACAGCCATAATTTCACATTTCTGGAAAATAAGGAATATTTTTTTTTCATTTATTAACTAGAAACTTTTTTTGTTCGAAAAACTGATAAGTTACATTTTTCCGCCAAGTTAATGAGAAGAATAATTGTTCAATTTTAGTTAAGTTTTGGTTAAGTTTTGTAAATCAATGATGAAATAAAAGCTTTGTCCCTTTCTTTTTTGAGGCCAGCCATTCCCTCTAACTCGTACACGAATTTGTCTATTTCTTTACTATTTTCGACACTCTCGTAGACCCACTTTTCGTCATCACAGCGAGCTGAAATTTGGCACATACATAGGTTCATGTCGCGTGACAATTGAATCTGTCAAATTTTGAACCGGAAATTTCCCTGGAAAACCCGGAAAATCGGGAAAAACCATTTGAAAATTTGGTACAAATTTGATTAGTGATAAATCAGTTTTCCGAAAAATTTTCCGGAATTTTTCGACTTTTCCGGAAAATTTTCCGGTAAAAAAGTTTTCTAAATTATGCAGGATCAA
Organism: Dioctria linearis; assembly: GCA_963930735.1. NCBI lineage: Eukaryota > Metazoa > Arthropoda > Insecta > Diptera > Asilidae > Dioctria > Dioctria linearis. The sequence goes on from OZ005742.1 coordinate 27,273,709, forward strand.
GTTCCCTATCAACTGGCATCATTACTTTCTCTCCGACAATGATGAAAACTTGCACAAAAAATCGAGGAAAATTCATGTAAAACGCTTTTCCGGAGTTTTTCCGACCAAGGAAGCGTTTTGAGCGTTTTGCAACCTAAGACAAAGTTGTAGAGCGAAATAAGTTACATAATAATTTTTACACGAATAAATGTTTTGAAAAACTGGTAAATCAATGTCTTTTCAGCCGTCATAAAGTATCTCCATGCAGCACGTAATAACAATTTAGTTAACGTGAAAAAGGCAGAAAATAAAATAAGTAAAAAACGAGTTTTCAAACAAAACTGCTGCCAAGCCGCATGAAAAAGTAGAAAATAAACTTTTCTTCACACACAGAGGTGGACTCAGATTTTATTTGCTGACAATCACCGATATATTTCAGTATGATCAATCAGTGGTAAGAAGTGATTTGATTCATGAAGAGAAAGAATATTCAAGAGAAATGTCCCAATCAAAAAATCTGAGTCCACCTCTGTGTGTGAAGAAAAGTTTATTTTCTACTTTTTCATGCGGCTTGGCCGCAGTTTTGTTTGAAAACTCGTTTTTTGCTTATTTTATTCATTAATAATGTTGATGAGTCAAACCCAAGACTTGAACTTGTCACCCAAAATAAAATGGGTTGTGTGATGAAATAACAAATAATTTTTTTTTAGCTTTTGCTATATACCGGAGAATCCAAAAAAGTGCCTTCTTGAACAAATATTAATAAATTTGTAAATATTTTAACTCAATCACTGATTTGGTAGAAGTATTCAAACTTTCATCGTGCATCTCTTTCTTTCGAATATGTAACGACTATCGTGCAATAGACATTATTTTCGTATTATTTTACATTTTACACGCAATTTGAAGCAAAATTACAGTTCTTTAGTTTTGACAGCTCGAATTTCAATTATATCATCTAATATGTATTTAACGTTGGTTTAATGAAATTCAAAAAGTTTATCATTATTATTACAAAAAAATCATAAAAGATCATAAAAATGAATTGCCTAAAAAGAGAAAATTAACCCACGATTTTACAATAGCCAACTAAAAACAGTCAAAAGTAAATTGCATGTTGAAAAGTTCTTCAAATTGATTATAAAGTAGGTCTTATGCTGACAAAAATCGAGGTAAATTTCTTGCTTAGCAATTCTACAGCTGTTATTTGTTTTTCTTTTAATATTTTATACATTCTTGAATTGTCAATTTATAGTTGCCCTTAAACGTCAGTCATTTTTATAACATTTCGCATCACTTTTCGTTATTCGAAATTCAACACTATGCCAATTCAAAAGTTAAATAAATTGAAAAACCAAAGTTTTGTATTTCAATACCAAGAAGGGTTTGTTCGACTTAGTCCATTTTTTCTCTATGTTGACGTGTTCTCAAGCAATGCCCAAATATATAATGAAAAATGAAATTTTTGAATGGTAACCCTACGAAGGAGTTGCCCAATTAGTCCCATTTTCGCACTTAAATTTGTATAGAAAAAAAAACAAGCCTATGTACAAAGTTTCAGCTGTCTAAATGAACGTGTTCTCGAGTTATCGTAAGAACGGACAGATGGAGAGACAAACATGCAAGAATCAATACAGTTTTGAATATTATGTGTGGATCTCCAACTCATTTTGTCTACCAGTATTATTTCTGTGCGTTACAAACAGAATGACAAACTTAGTATATCCAATGATTTCATCTGGGGTATAAAAAGAAAAGAGAAAAATTAAAAGGCGTGGACCTTAATGAATCGCTAAAATGCAGACAATTATTGTGTTCTTATACCTTATTAAAGGCAATTTCTGATTTTTGAAGATTTGTTTGACAGGTTCATTGACTAATGCGAACGATACAGTCTTAAAGCAAGATAACAGCACTGCTAATGTAGATATGCACATCGTCAGCGTATATTTGCACACTAACATCTCGCACGATTTATGAACAAACCAAAAAACAAAGGGTCCAGTATTGAGCCCTAGGGAACATCACATAGCAATGTACTGGAAGTATGAAGTTTGCTTACTTTCGATGAGTTAAAAAGTTTCGGGTATCAGAGATGGCAAAGAGGATCAATTGAGACGCTGAAGCAGAATCTTATGATTACCACTTTCCGAAAACACGAACAGTGCCGAGGTAACCAAATTTTTCTTCTAGTCTAGGGTAGCTCTGATATCAGTGGAAATCCGCAGTACTACGATTTTGCAGCTATAATGACGACGAAAGCCAGACTAGATTTTTTGTTTTAGAAGTTCATTCGATTCTTCCAGATTCTCAATTATTTGCCTATTCATCAGATTTTTCAGTACTTTAAATTAAGAAATAACAAAGGATGCCTTTAGGTCCATCGATTTCAGATTGTGGGGAGAAATTTTTGGCATTTTCCAGTAGCTGGTAAAAGTCGGAGTCATTAGACGATATGGGGGATGTAGACATCTATGAAAAGGAAAAGCAGCTTAATGAACTGCAGGCATAATATGGATACCGATAGTACAACACTTGACAAAATGAATTGCTTTAATTAATTCACAGCGGTTAATACCGCGGAAGGAAAACGATGAGTCTTTACCTCAGGATGCGCTTCATTAACATGTCTATGTTATGTGATATTAGAAGATGTGAAGAAGCTTTGAGTACATCTGTGTCAAGTTCGGTTTTGTGTTTACCATACCAAAGACTTCTTCTTGTCGTCTGTTATGCTAACAGAAAGGTCATTGGAGGAAGATCACAAGTAAATTTAGAACGAGCGGCGGTGGATCGGAAATTCACTTTTCCGAAGACTCGAAATCTTTCGAAAATGAAAAGCAAGTTTGCTGTTACACAATAAATTGTCGCGAAGCCTTAGTACCAAAATAATTTGTCACAATTTTCGACGACGTAATTCAATTATTCATATATTCTAATTCTTTAAATTCTTTCAAAATATTTTTTATTTACATAAATAATTCACAACATTCAGTCATAACAATTAAAAAACATGTCAGTCCCAGGCACTTTGCCACTTTACTTAATGTATTGCAAGGACTTGAAATCTTGGACACCCGTGGCATAACCTCCTTGAACAATAGTCTTGTATTCAGCTGGTGCAGCTTCTTGGACAATTGTTTTAACTTCAGCTGCAGGAGCTTGTTGAAGGACTTGAATAGTTTTAACTGCTGCTGCTGCTGCAGGTTGCGCAACTTGAATAGTATTGAATGCTGGAGCTGCTTGAGCATATTGAAGTGTATTGAATGCTGGAGCTGCTTGAGCTAATTGAAGTGTATTGAATGCTGGAGCTGCTTGAGCATATTGAAGTGTGTTATAGGCTGGAGCAGATGAATAAACAGCCGCTGCTGGAGCTGCAGCTGGTTGAAGAAGTTGTTGGAAAGAGGAAGATAATGCTTGAGGGAAAGCATTTATTCCAGTTGTTATTCCTTGTAGAGCATTGCCAGCTGAAGATGCAGCACCTGAAAGTAATCCGAAACTGGAAGCTGCCGATCCTGCGAACAAGGGAAAACCAGGAGCTGAAGCTGTTTGGTAAACAGCTTGAGCTGGTGCTGCTTGGTAAACAGCTTGTGTTTGGGCTGGTGCTGAAAGAACTTGAACAGCTGGTGCTGGAGCTCCTTGTAGTATTGTTCTAACTTCAGGCTGTGCTTGGACAAATGATGGTGCTACTTCCTGAATTGTTACAGATGGAAGTCCACTAGGAGCACCTTGTACAATTCCAGTAGTTGCACCAAGACCACCAATAAATCCAGCTGAGGCAGATGCAATAACAGCCAAAATGCACACGAAGACCTAAAAAGAGATTATAATTAGCAGATAGAAAAATTAAAGAAGACATGCTTCACTGTTTTACCTTCATGATTTTTGTTATTTGTATTGCTATTAGCTGATTACGTTATGAAGGGAATTTAACAACTGATATGGAATTCATTGGCGCCGCCGCTTTTATACGTAACCTTTTTTCGATTATCTCAGATAGCTGAGCATCACTGGTAGTTTTTTTTCGTATGTAGATCGATTGCATCTTATGAATAATTTAAGAGGTTAACCAACATGTTGCGTGGTAATGGTATATCAAATCACCGATTAAGTGGAAAGAGAGCACTTATGTATGTGGCCATGCAAAGTATCGTTCGAGATCATTATTAACTATATATGTATGTAATAGGCATTGTCCCTAGGAATTTGAAAAATTGGTGATAGACCATTGCCCTCTTGAAGGAGAGAAATTTCTTTTTTGTAGACTTAATATGATTTTTTGAAGTACACAGATTTATATGGACCATCCGAAGTGAAGGTTTTTTGTTATCTAATTTATTATTTTTAATACATGCATAAACGACTCACACTGAAAATCGATAGTTAAAATTATTAGATGAAATTAATTAAGTTTTGATCAAATAATTAATTTTTTCTTGCATATCTTAATATCCATCTCGTATTTAAATTTAATTTTTATAGGAGCTACCGGCGTTTGTATTAAATTATTACAGCCAAAATCAGCTGAAGGGCTATAACTAGGCTACGGGTAATGTCCTAAAATCGTAAAGGTCAGTATTTACTACAGATACTATCGGTTGTATACTTAGTGTGATTTGATAAGTATTATTTAAATTTTTATTTCCTGAATATTACGTGGGCCCTTGGAAGTTACCTAGACTAGAATGCTCACTGTGATTGATTGGTTGTTTTAAGTAGTTTACCCTAACAAACGTGCCAGGGCTACAATTAAAAATTTCGTTTAATACCAAATTTCGTATGTCAATTTATCATTAGCAGAATTGTGGGTTACGAAATAAATGAGTAAAGTGAAGTGAAGTACTTAATAAAAGTAAAACAAGAAATAAATCAGAAAAAAGAACATGCGGAGTACGGGTGTAATGCCATGTCTCTGAAACTAAATAAGAGATGCAAATATGTCTTTTTTTATGATACCACAAGAATTTGTAAAAAATACAACATCCAGTATCGTAACGAGGATGTAAATTATCATTGTCATAAGAGTACTTTCATCCGAAACAGTGGGACTTCAGTCATCAAGCAGTACGAAGTCATAATATGACAATATGGAGCAAGTTCATCTTGACATAATAGCCGCGTTTTTATTCACTGACCTGAACTTGTTCAGTTATATATAGTACATATATGTATAACAACAACAACATTTGAGCCTAAAGCTAGAAACACATTGAGATGCAGTGCAGTGTACTGCACTGCAATGAAAGTGAAGTTCCAATACAGTGTACACATTGAAAACAGGGCAGTGCTTTTACTATAATTTTTTGAAGATATCATATTTAGATAGTTTTGCTATGAAAATTCATAGCGAAATAAAAAGTTCTTTGAGAAAAGAAATTTCATTGGAAAAAGACGGCGTTCATATAAGCCAATTTCAGATTGACTTATTTCGCTATGAATTTTCATAGCAACACTCTCTATGATATGCTAGTCCCGCATAGGGCTAAATCTTGCTAGGCATTCAAGTAAATATGTAGTATTTCGCCTCATATACTTCACACTTAAAATTTATTTTAAGTCTATATATGAGGTCAGATTGGCTGTTTGCTTTGGCGTATACGGCAGGCAGGAACCAAGCCGTACTGACGATTATACGGTTCCTGCTTATATGAAACGCCCTCTTTTTGCAATGAAATTTCTTTTTTCGAAGATTTTTCGTTTGCATAAAGAGTTTTTTCCATATCATATTTAGATTTTTGTGTATTGTGGATTTATTATCTTGAGAAAAATTTACCATATTCTGTGCTATTTAACAAATGTCAACTGATTTAGCCTAAACGATGCAGTGCAGTGTACTGCACTGCAGTCCAGTGCAGTGAAAGTGAATTGCCAGATGGTATTACATGAGTTCTAAATTTCAATGCAATGCAATGTGTTTCTAGCTGAATTCATAAAGCAAATAACAACAACAACAAATTCGGCTGCAGCAATCGAGAGTCAATTAAAATGTTCTACCCAGGAGGGAAGTATGATTCAAGCCAAGCGTAAGAATAATAAAACTGAAGGTCCCCGATGGGATTCCCTCAGAATTTAAAAGAAGTAGAAGTAGAAGAAGAAGTGGGTCACATTGTTATCGATTTAGTTTGTTTATATCGATGCATATGTTTCTTCATGCACCTACGGTAATTTTTTATTATTTCGTTCATCGAAGATATTGTGATGTTATGATTACTTATTGTGCTTGGCCAATATGTATGTCATTAGATGTCACAATATTATTAATGCAAGTAAGTATGTAGGTAGGTGTATAACACTTCATAGTAGCGCCCTAACATAAAGGAATGGATTTTGGATGGAAAAGGATATTTAATCGGTTATTAAACTTGTATTTCATATGAGATAAAGATAATTTGCAAAACAAAACTTAAAGACACAATGCAACAAAATTTTTTTCTAATAGGTTATGTATTTTATTGCAAAAAGAAAAAAAACATAGCGTAAGAGCACTGCACACATACATACATACACACCAGTAATCGAATATTCCTATTTATCACACGCACTTTCTAATTTTCACTCGTACTCAAGAGAACTTATACTAAACACCTGAAAATTTGCCCTGCTGCGACGTTTACATAGCCACATCAATAAAATTCCAACAGAAAAGAATAAAAAAAGATCGTGTACCGGCAGGTATCCTGGTCCTAACTTGATTTGAAATTCAAAGTCGGATTTTGCGTCTTTTCTGCAGGACATGTATACATATTTTTCATTGACACTAATTTCATCGATGAATTCCTGCATATCTATTTTTATGCAAGATCATTTTCCCGCTGGGATAGATCTACTGAAATAATATAATAATAATCGTGAGTGTTAAATTGTGCATGTGCATAATAGATTAATCTAATTTTATATTTATTCCTATATAAAAAAATTTACTTGAAATTGTAAACAAAAAAGATATATACAGGGTGTCCCGTAAGTCGACGTCAAGCCGGAATCGGGTAGTAGACCTAATCATAGCAGTTACCAGAAAAATATAAAAAATCTAAGTCATGTATTTTTTAAATTATAGACATTTCTTTTGTTTTCGAGAAAATGTACATCCTGTGATGGTTTTTCAGCTTCTGTTGCTACAAATCTTTACTTTTTTTCAATTTTATTTTTCTTATGTAATCCCGAATACTGCTTATGTAACCTGTTGCTTTAAATTCTAAGCCAATTGTTCCAGCTTGGAAGAAAATGTCACATTTTGCCGAACCAAGAATAGAAAATTAATATTCTACCCAACTTTAACTGACTGTAATGGAAAAAAATGTATTACGCTAGTTTGGGAAGTAACTTTAAAAGTTGACGCATTTAATAAGGATTCTAAAATGGTGTAACACTTGCTACAATATTTCTTAGATTACGGAAAAAAAAATTTTTTCTTCAAGAAACCCAGTTTCGAAAAATTTCTCTTCACCTACTAAAAATGATTCTTGCCGTAAGACCGTAACTTTAAGATTAAGACTGTCCGAGAACGCGTTGACGTAGAGAGCCAAAATTTGGTATATAGTGTTTTCATAATAATAGTAAATAAAATTTCAAAAATGTACTAAATCGAGCAACCTCTTCTTGGTGGTGCCATACAAAACTTTGGTTTTGACTATATATTTGGAAATTTTGTACACGGCGTTTTCATAAGAATCGCAAACATAAGTTCAAAAATATATTAAATCAGGCAACCCTTTTTTGGTGTTGCCACACAACATTTCGGTTTTCATTATATATTTAGCCTGAGAAGGCGTCGACCTAGAGAGCTGAAATTTAGTGGACAGCGCTTTCATAAAAATAAAGTTTCAAAAATGAAATAAATCAGGCCACCCTTCTTAGTGTTGCCATACAGAACTTTTGGTTTTCATTTTGTTTAACTTTTATGTTCATCTAGGGCATTATATAATTGGTATTAAGACAAATTGTTACTCGTTCTCTTATTTTTTATATAAATCATTTTGTTACAGTGAAAAAGTCTATACTTTTATGGGCCGACACATATTCTTTGTAATTTGTAAAAATGCTTCACTTTCGAAAATCGCAGAGAGCAGATCATACATTACATGACCCCTTAAGTTGTAGTTGTTTGAAAGATAATCGATTGTAGATTACCCTATAGTAGAAAAAATAAAGCCGCGTGCCACTTTTCCTTGCAAACAAATTGACGCGAAATCAAAAAATTTGAGTTCAGGGTCCGAAATTTCGTTTTGAAAACTTTATAAAAGATAGAAGAATTTTATTTTTTAAAACGAATTTCATAACTAAGCTCCCTTTAATTTGAAAAATCAATCAAGAAAAATATTGTCAAATTAAAAAGTTATGACAGAAAATGTTGAAACAGTTTTCCTGAAAGTCGAAACAGCAAAAAAAAACACTATTTTCAATTTGAGCGACCTCTAAACATTAATGAATTTCACTGAAATTTTGCATAGAAGTCTGAAATTACATTAGCTAACAAATTCTGAATTAGCCTTTAGGCAGAGTTATAGTTTTTAACACTTTTGTTTTTGGGGCCACCCTAATCGGCATATTATATTAGGCAGAAGTCCCAACGTTTCATAACTATGTACGTAGGTAGATACTGAACATGTGATTTATTTGTGTTATCTATAGGTTAAATTTTTCTTAATTGAATTCGTTTTTAATTTATTTCATTAAATAAAATACACAGATAATTTTTTAGTCTTCAATCTTTCATTAACACGTCTAAAATTGACCTGCAACTTCTTTTACGAATTTTCCCTCTCAATAGACAAATCTACCCCCTAAAGGGGCACTTTCGGGAATTTGACCTCATTTTTTAAAGGAAAAATATGTATATTTCAAATACGATGCACGGATTTATTACTGGCAGTTATATATCAGAGTGTTAAGTTTAATATGAGCTATAAAGCTTTTCAACTCATCTTATACTTAGTTTTGGTGTAATACTGTTTAAAAGTGAAAGTGATGAATGTACCCCACTCTACCCTATGTCTATTAGATTCAAAATTCGTCTTTGGAAAATGTTGATTTTTTCTTCAATTCCTTGAATGCTGAAAGATGTGTGGTTTAGCTATCGGTGACATTGATTTTAAATCTTGATAATTGGTATATCGTCAATCACAACCTAGCCGACCTTTAGTTCTATAAAGGTAAATTTTTCTTATTTAGTAATATTTTACTTCTATTAACTGGCCATTTCTCTTTAACTGACTTTAACCGACTATTTCTTCTGACTTTATTAAAATATACCTAGCGCAAATTCTTCTTATCATCACAGCAACATCAATTGCATTAGTCGCAGTTCTGTTTAAACATTTAAGACGTATAAATTAGACGTCATTATTTCACAAAGCTCTGTGTAATTGTTTCAAAGAGATTAAACTCCTCTGCAACATAACAAATAAGCTTTTATTTTATAACTATAAATAACAACAATATGCAATTATCATTATTTCTTTTTTGACAAATTTTAAATTAATTCAAAAGTCGTTTTTCAATTTAATGCTCCAAGACAGCTGTGCCCTTTTATTTGCTATGAGGCATTTCAAATGATAAGATCTTTTGCAATTTGCTTTTGTTACTACATCAAAACCTATGAATATTCCAATAAATTATTTTAGAAAAATAGTAACTGCTCATTTCAAATGTGTGACGGTTATGTAAATTTGAATGGTGCGTAATTTACATATTTTGATGATAATTGGTCCATAGGGAGGGAATTGTTAGTTTACGCGATTCGAAGCTAAGAAAAAAATTGCTCGTAAAGGGCTGCATCCTATACAAAGATAAAACGTTGTACGAAAATTGCCCACAAATTTTCCTGTATAGTTAGGTTAGGTTAGGTATGACGTGTGCTGCTTGAATTGCCTAGCCTGCTTTACTTAGACCTCCACTGGGTCCATTGCAAAATATATTCATACAGTGGAATAGCTCTGTCAAAACTGTGAGGAAGATATGAATAATGAAGCATTAATACAAGAAGAAAAAATACAATACAAAAAAAAATTGAGGGAATACTCTGATAGCAATCTGAAAATAAAAATGTGGGGAGAAATATCTATGAAAGTGTTTATAGACCTTAGAGTTACACAAAGTCTCTCTTCGAGTTCAAATTATGATCGAATATAAGCTACTTCGATAAGTTATAGCAGGGCCCTGTTACATGAACAACTTATCAGTTATCACTTAGCAACTTATCAAAAGTTCTGATTAATTTCTGTTGCACTAAAACGAAATTTGAAAAGAACTCATTTGAGTGTTGAAAAGTGAGAAGTTCTCAGCTTTTCAAATGACTGTTGCGCCAAACAGAAAATGAGTAAGTGATAAGTGTTCTATGGAAAAGTGATGAAGTTAGCAAATTATATGCTTTTTCTAAATTTCCGTTGTACCAAATTATTACGCTTATCATTTTGCAATAGAGAGTTTGATAATAATTTAAGCAACATAGTGCTAAGAAAAAATTCTTTTTTCGAATAGACTGTAAATGGGGCTAAGTCGGAGGAGTATGTCCGATCGAAAAATTGGATTCCACCGTTCGGCTCAGCTAATTACCAGCCACAATTCGAAGAAGACTTTTTTTATTTTGGGTGCTTTTAGGGTGGAGGGTAGGAACTCCCCGGCGAAAGGGTGGATCCAATCCAGCATGTTGCATAGCAAATTAAAGTTTCCGCTGAGTACTATCGGATGGTATACTCTTTTCCCCGATTTGCCATTGAAAACCCGATTTTCATGAAATTGGGTCAGATACACCCAAGTTACTGCATTGCGAATATATTTGCTCCGTTCTTTCTTTGACACGCTTTAGTGCTCTGTTGTGAATATTTTCCCTGTGGGAAGTTATTTTTCCCGGCCCACCAATTTTCCGTAATCACGTATACAAAAAACCGCCACTTTTCACCATAAAAGGGCGCATTTTCTTAATTTTCCATTACCTCGAAAATTATTCATCGCACACTAAAACTAATTAGATATTCGATTAGGGGATAAAATGTAGAAGCGATTTCACACTACAAGTTAATATTTAAAAATTTCATAGCATCTCTCCTGATGTGGACGACAACCAAATCGACCATTTTTCGGGGCATTTTTGAAAATTTCAAAATTCCGTGCCACGGCAAAATCGATATATCTAAGGAAGTATTAATTGCATTTCCATCATTCTTTTTTTTTAATGCGCTAACACGGTGGGGGGAGGCAAAATTTGCGGATTTTTTTTTACCAAAAAATCACCGCGCAGGTCTATTTCGCAACATTTAAGCCAGTTTCTTTGGAGTTAAATTATTATCTAGATCTGTTATTTTTCATCTGTAGAAGGCCGGAAGTCTTTATCTACATTAGTTTAGAAGCTGCTTACAAAATTAAATTGTAAGGTTTGCTAAATCACTTTCAATCTAATTAACTCCATACATAGGTGTGCATTTTTTGGTGTGTTACTCTTTATCATTTTTCACTAGAGTTTGATAAGGTAAAAATTCTGTTTTCGAATTGACTGTCAACGTGATCGGTAGTGTCATAATATAAAAATAAAAATAATAAACAAATGCTTCGTTTTGAAAGATTTTTTGATGCAGAATCTGAGTATACAGAACATGTGATCAAGGCCAGAATAAATTACACGCTGGACTCGAACATATTAGAAAATTTCCGCTTAACACGCGTTCAAATAGAATATGTTCTATTAAAGATAGGAGGCTATTTTCAATATAGCAGTGGACGGAACAATTCTTTAAGTCCTTTGCAACAATTACTGACAAATCTACATTGGTTGGGAAATGGAGCCCAATACCATGGAATTGCCAATATGCATGTATCAATAAAGCAACTGTGTGTAGGGTTGTTCATTGGGTATCAAATATCATAATCAATGATGGTTGAAACAATTCGTTGGCCAGAAAGAAATCAAGGTTTGTCGCTACAATCTCTTGATATGGGAGGCCTTCCTCAAGTAGGTGGATGTATCGATGGAACTATCATTAATATAGATGCCTCCATATTGATTGAAGAGCACTTTATAAACCGGCACGGAAAACATGCATCCATCTTAAAGATTACTTACCAAAACTCGACTTTTCCACAGCCCAAAAATGCAGTCACGACTACTGTCCACTCTCGGCTATTCCAGACAATCCCAAGAGATTTTTCTCTTCTTAATACCAATTTCCACACTTCTTCCTTCTGCACTTTAGTAACAGCATTATTTTAGAAAGATCCAAATAATATTGAAGAAAAAAAAATTAAATGAAATAATTTAGAAGATTACAAAACAAATTTAACTTATTTTTTTCCTTCACCAATTGGGTTTTCAGCTTGTTATCAGTCCTCGCCATAATGAATAACTACTCACTATCGTTAACTCGTAAAAATAATAATATTGGCAAAAATTGATAAGTTTTCTCGATTGATAAGTGAGTGAAATTTTAAATGTTTTTCGTGCAACTCTTACTCACTTACACTTATAAAAAACAAATAAACTGATAATTTGCTAACTAGTAAGTGATAAATGGTTAGTGTAATAAGGCTCAGGTCTCAAGATCTGTAGTAAATCAACAAACACTCATCCAGAGAACTTTTCAGGATAGGATCGCAGTTCATCAAACATTAAGTGAAATTTTCCTTTAAGCCACCTTTCGGTCCAAATTGGAAGGACCCAATAGCGTTGCTATTTTCAATATCCTTATCATAAATACCAAATATCAGAACTGGCTTCACGAAAATTATAGTGATAAATAAATGATGATATAAAACATGAGCTTTTGGGGTGACAGTTACTCGGTGCGTAATAAACCAGCCCACGGCGAAGTGGGCGCGTTTAGGCTGAGACCAAACCGGTCAAAATTACCGATTTTTCCTCCGCATAATTACAAACCATATCGGAATGGTTGGTATTTTTACATGGTTGTGACCAAACGCTACCAATTCTTCCAAATTGGTTTGGTCTCCACCTAAACGCGCCCAGTGACCAAAAAGTTGTTTGACAAAAAGTCTCCAGTTCGTGTTAGGCGTAACATGCTACGGTCCTCAAGGAAGCTTGGCTTTGTATGTGTTGTGACGTTAGTCTACATGTGTCCATAATTCTCTATTTTCTTTTCGAGCTAGCGATAATGTTGATCCTCTTTCTTTTTAGGAAATCTTTCGGCTAATCTACAGTATGCTCATAGGCGTATTCTCAGCTAGCATACCCCGTCGAGATCCTATAATAGTACCCCGTATATGAAAAAGGAGAATATTGTGGTCCTTAACTTTGCTGAAAATATTTTATTTTGGATCAACCAAGAATTTGCTATCGTAAAGAATGGCAGCTCTCAGCGCAGAAGGAAGTTAAATTTAATCGGACCTTTACAGCTAAGTACTGAAAGATATCAACAAGAAGATAAACAGTCGATTGCACAATTAAGAATACTCAGAATAAGGGAAGCAATTGCAATTATAAAAATTATGAAGACGCGGAAATAATTAAACAATGCAGCTTTACAAGCTGAATCGATAGAACCCAAAAAAAACTATGTATGTTCCTACCGTCAAAGGCAATGATTAGAGAACGGCTGGAATGGCTCCTTGAGCACAAATATATGAGACGAGATGACGACGATATCAACACATTCAAGAAAAAGATAAATTAATATTTTGTTATTATTAGTAAATGATAAAATATGTTCTAGTAGTATTAGTTCTAACAGTAGTAGTAGTAGTAGTAGTAGTAGTAGTAGTAGTAGTAGTAGTAGTAGTAGTACCAACTATAGAAATAAATGTAGAAGTAAGGTAATAATCAAAATTGTTTTCTTACATTTAGCCACCAATTCATTACATTCGAGTATTAGTGACTTACTTTCCTGCTTTCTTTCCTGTCGGAGGAACCGCTCCATGAATCATGAATTATTTCGAATAAAAAAAATAATAAAATATTCAGGGCTCTTAATAAAAAAAGAAAAGAAAAAAAAAGTGTGTAAAGAAAATAATTTGGCCATAAGCTACAACGTTATAATATATAAGTATAGTAAATAATGTATATAATAAAACAAGTTTTCCAAAAAGGAAGCCATATCAGTATAATAAAAAATAAATAAAAATAATTATTAAAATGTGTAACAAAATTTTTATTAAGAAAATAGCAATCAACAGTGACAAGGATAATTGAATTTACAAATGAAAACCTTAATAGTGCCTAGACTGGAAAAATTAATATGCATTTTGTAGTATAACTATAACTAAAACAAAATTCATAAAACAAAAGCAAGTGCTAAAACTTTAAATAATACTTATGGGCTATAGGCAGCCCCAGTGAGAACTAATAATTAAAGTGTCGTAATAAACGAACGCATTTTCGACGGGTGTGCTAAAAATAAAGAAAGAACTCGAAAAAAAGAGTGGGAGAAAGATAGAGAGACAAGTGCGGAACGTCTCTTCCAGTAGATCCCTGATAGCGTGGAGAGGCAGATAAGAATGGACAATTTTAAAAGGAAAAGTTTGAAGTATGAGAAAAATAAAGAAAATCAAAAGTTAACGATCTGGAGGAGCAAACAAAAAAATATATAAAATGCTGCGTTCCTTTCTCGTTCAGAATGAATTTTTTCAATCCATGTCGTTCATTTTCTCGGGCGGAACGATTTAATTTCAATCTGTCATCGCTTTTTTCGGACTACGAATAGTTCTGAATGCACCTGAATTTTTCCCGGATTTAAGCAGAACGATTTTAATTTGTATTCGTGAAAGTGTTGTTTATAATTTGGACGAGGTGGTAATAGTTGAGTTTAAGTTGCCTTTGTTGAAAAATGGGTTTTATTTTTCATAAACAAAAATTTTTACGAAATTATATTTGCTTTTATCAAATGGAAGAAATGTCTAATACTTGAAATGGTTCTGTTTCGTTCCTTTTCTATGAGCACAGAACTAAAATATGACATCGTGCAGTCGATTCATATAGATTCATTCAGAACGAGAAAAGGAACGTAGCAAAAGACTTGTCGTGAAGTGCTGGAACCTGGGGAAGATACCAAAGGAAGCTCTGGATTACGAATTTTGGATTAGCGGAGCACGAGGCTATTTGGCCAAATGTCAGGACAGAGGGCAAGTTAAGTAATTTTTTTTCTTCTTTTTATTTGTTTCCGTAAAATCATATTTTGTACGTTCAAAGACGTGGCTTGGCTGAATGGCATCGCAAAGTTTGTTCCTTTTCTTTTGTGAGAGATTTTATATAATTATGTATACATATAGATATTACTATTTTTTTTCTTTATTTGAATAAATTGTGAAATTGAATACAAGACCGGTTTCGTGGTTTGTTGGCCTACAGGGAAAAATCACGTGTCGCCCAAAATGTCCACCTGTGTTATATCAATATCTATTTTGTTTGTTTCTAACGAATCACCCCGTCTCCTGAGCGAGCCTTTGCGTATCACGGAGGACGTAACAAACATAAACCAAAAGTATAAAAATTTTCGCTAATTACCAAATACATTGAGTCTGGCTACTGAAAGTATACCATGCAAACGCAGTCAGTTACTTTATAGGAAAGTTTGTTGCCATGTAAAAGAAGTTCGAATAAATCCCACGATCTACTTTCAGTAGCTTAACTCTCAACAGCTAAACTAAGTTGTATTAGGTTGCCTTAGTGGTTGAAGAATTAGTCATCAGTTGATCTATTATCGCAGCGACTAGGAGCCCCATGGATCGCAGGGCATCAAGGCCCAGACCCAAACGGCCCATGCGTAAAGATGGCGCTGCTAAGATGTAATTGTGGATAAATGGCAACTCTTTCGAAATCCCCCACTCGCTGTTAATCTTATCTAAATGAAACGAAGTTTGTCAGCAGTACTTTTATAATTTTTGAGATTCGTACTAGCAATGCCAAAGTCTAATAAAATTATAAAGATGCATTCGAATTTGAGCTGAATTTTGAATTCAGTTTTTCTAAAAATTTCAATTTAGAATTTTTAACCAATCGTGGACGTGAACTCTTTTATTCGTGCCATTTTCATATGGTTTCATTAAGAAATTATTGTTTTTTTTTTCAAAATATTTAATTTATTAACATTTAAAAAAAAGATCTAAAATAATTAACAATTTCATTTAAACTATAACAGCAACAACATAATAGGAACAAATTAATAAGCCTCTTTTACATGGACTTATGACTTAATAACTTTGATGACTTGTCCTTCTCCATCAGCACCATCTTCCTGAATGAATCTCAGGGTCTGAATTTCAGAACCATGACTACTTTCAACACCTTCATTTTCATGAATTACTTGAACTGTTTTGACTTCTGCAGCTTGTGGCTCTTCAACAAATTTCAATGTTTTAACATGTGGTGCTGGAGCTGGATGTTGACGAATTACTTGAACTGTCTTAACTTCTGGAGGTGGAGCTGGATGTTGTCGAACAATTTGTACTGTTCTAACTTCTGGAGCTGGAACTGGATGTTGTTTAACCAGTTTCAAGTAATTCACTTCTGGTGCAGGAGCTGGATGTTGACGGACAATTTTCAATACTCGTACTTCTGGTTCTGGTACAGGATGATGACGTACAATTTGTAAAGATTTCACTTCAGGAGCTGGTTGAGGTGCTTGTTTCACAATTTGGAATGATCGTAATTCAGCAAGTGGTTGAGGTGCTGGCTGTACATATTGAACAGTTTTATATGCATGAACCGGTTCTGGTTGTACATATTGAACATTTTTGTATGCATGAACTTGTTCTGGTTGGGCATATTGAACAGATTTGTATGCTTGAACAGCTTCTGGTTGTACATATTGTTGTACATTTTGATAATCTGGAACTACTTGAATTTGACCATCTTGAACATAACCAGCAGATTGATATTGTGCTGCTTCTTGATTGGCAATTGCAACTTGATTTAAACTACCACCTCCATTTGGTAAAATTAAACCGCCGGAACTAAGGCCACCCAAATTGTATCCACCAACAGTAGTACTAAGTCCACCTTCAGCTACATTATATCCACCTCCTACAGTACTAAGTCCTCCTAAATTGTAAGCGCCAGCATTGAGGCCATCTAAATTATAAGCTCCAATACCGGGATGTCCAATAACTCCAGCTGATGTTACAGCAACGGAGGCCAAGAGGCATAGAAAAATCTGCATTAATTTAAAATTGATTAAAATTTAAATCCGACTAAGTATGCTAAATTGGTTGAGTAAAACTTACTTTCATGATGTTGCTGCTTCAATAGATGATGACAAGTCGAATAGTGAATCTGTTGAACTAGTGCCAAAATACAAAGGTTATCCCCTTTATATATGATTTGATGCAGATACTGCGCTTCAGTCATATTACCCCAAGTTTGTCTTCGCTGCTACATTTATGACAAAATGAGATCATTTTAACATTTCTCTTTATTGAGACACACAACGATAATTTGCAATATTTTATTCACTTTATCCAAAAATCGGGTTATGAATAATTGATTAGATGGGAAACAAAAAATTATCTGAACACTAATGCTGCTTCTGCTGTCCTCAAAGCCTTATCTTTCACATTCCTCGCAAATAACTTTACCCAGGTATTTGGATGGGTAATAAAATGTGGGTTCCGTTGTTGATGGCTGGATCTTGTTGCAATTTATTGGATAATCGAAATATAAATCTTAAATGAGATTTATTCGTTAATTGATTATATAAACCATGGTCTGGTTTAATGATGGCTTTCTTATAAGATGGAATTATTGTCATAAGAGATTTTACTGAAATGCATCTAGAACTGGTCGCTATTGTCTCTTCTTTCGAAGTAAAAAATTGCAATAGTCGGTGGTGATTATATAAATTTGCTCCGCTTCATTTTTTGTGAATTTTTTTAGTCGACATGAATAATTTTGTGAAATAAAAATTAATTAAAATTCCGAAATTTCAGAAGATTAATTTGATTAGATAAATCAGTTTTTTATTTCCAAAAAATAAGAATAGACGTCTTAATACCGCAATAAATACCAAAAGATTTATCTTTTGCTTAGAACGAGTATAAGGCGACGAAAACCCGATCTAATTTATTATAATCACATAATATTGTTGCTTCTTGAATGAACGATCTACAATTATAAAGATTCGAAAACGTTATAAACTTCTAAAGTGATTACCAGCATCACTTGAACCCAGATTTATATTTGGTAACAAAAAAAAAGGTCCAGAATTCTACATTCAACAGTAATCTTAAATAAATCCCATTAGTTTCAACGAATTTGTCTATTATTGGCCTTTGCACAGCAATTAGTATACAAATTATATAACAGAAAATATTACAGTAACATCAGAGTGGCCAAATCCGTTCTTACTTTTTAATATTTTCATGGTTCTTAGGAACTATCCCTCTATTTACCAGTTTGTTTTCTATTTTATGTTAGATCAGTGATTATATTATATTAAATCCATAAAAAAAATCTGTTGAAGCTAGAGTGAGGCTATTAATGTTGGCGCATTTCATTTTAGAAAAAATAAATTTTTCTCCGTATTTGGACAGAAACAGGAAAAATTAATAGTAAGATTAGATGTTGTACTGCAGCCATTCATTGGCTTATTGCGGATCGCTTCCCTTTATAGTTCATCCGACAATCCCATTCTTTCTAAAAACAGAGGTATCTTTTTTAATGAAATTTCCTCGAAGTCGGCAGGTTTTAGAAAATATGAGCCAAAAGCCTGGAATCTGCATTGTGGAATGGCATCGTATTCGCATAAAGCGGCCCAGGTTGTCCAACTAGGTGGGTCACATATGAAAGCTTTTTTTCCACACACTGTCAAACATGCTGTCCAACATGAGGACAAGAACACATATCAGGAGCAGCTAGAACTGTTACTGCTATCTTTACTTCAATAGAGTTCACTCAAGAATGCCGAATGCGTGACAAACATCACCCTATATGGTACAATATGTTGTTAACGCGTATCCCCACCCCTAAAAATCAAACTAACTTGATTTTCGTCCAACCGCTTGACATACTGCGTGGCACACCGTCAAACAGGCAAACACAAGGTCAAATCTGCGTGACAACATCATTGTCCTGCTTGAGTTGGTCAACATGCGTGACATTGTATGGGCCGCTTAAGATGTGCTTTGATATTTCATTCTCTTCGAAACATAACCTACTGATGTATATGTATAGGTGATATGCCCATTCAATGCTATGTTTATTAAGTGGCCCATACAGGGCGAACATGTTGTCCAACTTGGTGTGCCATACATAAAAGCTTTTTCTCCAGCCATTGACAAACTTGATGTCCAACATCACATATCAAAAGAACTACTATCTTTTCCTCAACAGAGTTCACTCAAGAATGACGAATGCGTGACAAATATCACCCTACACGGTAGTCGGTACAATATGTTGTCCAACATGTAGCCCTACACACGGTCAAATCTACGTGACAACATCGTTGTCCTACTCGAGTTGGACAACATGCGTGACAGTGCATGGGTTCCTTTAAGTTTGCAGTGCCCGGTTAAGACTATTGTAGTGATTCTGAGTTGATTCCTAGAAAGCTTTAAAAGATCCAGGCTCTTATTTTGTGAAGGCCTTTGATGAATCTTTTTGCTCGTCTGGAGCCAATCATTAATTTCCATCTCTAATCCATTTGGTTGTGGATCGAGTCTTTTATGGTACGTTTCACGATATTATGGGAGATACCACAAAATAGTTTCGTTCGGATAAGAGGTATGGATGCTCCCTTCTTGAGTTGTATATTTGCCTATATATTTCCTATCAATTTACGAACGCCCTGGAATCCATTGAAGTCTTACACGGTTTTTTGTGCAAAAGTTTGTTAATACATTTGGATACATTTCCACATTAATTTCATTTTTATCTCAGGTGGTGAGATGGTTTTCAGTGCCGCTTGGCTATGTATTTTCTTGTTAGTATAGGAGCGACTGAGGTCTTCGTATGCACATCTGATAATTGCATATACCTCTGGTTGGAATATTAATGAATATATTCCTAGGTTTTGATAGATTAGGGCATCGTTTTCTATATTTGTATGTATTTTCTCCATATTTAGTACCTTCATCTTGAATGGCAGACGGTGGTTGTATTCAACTATCACTTTTTCTGATATCATGTCCAGTATTAGATTTGCTTCTATTCATTTAGTTACAGTGCGTAGATTTCTTGAATCCATTTGCCAGAGCTCTGTACACTGTTAACCCAGCCTCTTTTGCAACAACATTGCTGAATAGATTTAAGAGTGTTTCTAAAGCGGTTTTATTTCAGACATAAAATTACAAATTGGAGAAAATTCAAATTGCACCCGAAACATACACGCAACATCAAGCAGTTTTGCAGTAAGTGTGGCATGAATTCCACGTCGGGGCCTCCTCTCTTCTGATTAGGTAGTTTTTCAGGAAAAACAAGTACCACAGTCTGGCTATAGCTATCTTGATATGTCGGAATTTGGCGGTTGTCTTATTGGTTGTAATATCTAAATAGAAAGGAGTGATTATTATTGCAACGCAGTTGGGCTATGAGCTCCTTCGTGCCTCTCAGAGTCCTTTCGTCGCCAGTTATGACGGAAGTACTGTCAAGCAAGTTGGTATTTTTTGCCAACCCGGAATGCGCTTTCAATTCCCAGAACTCAAGAGTGCGCTTAGTGCCAGAAAAAGCACATCTGTCTAACCTGTATCGTCTGCATAAGGTTTTCTGCCAAGGGGTTCTTATTACATGTGTTTTTATCGCTTTAGGGTCAGAGAAACTATTTAAGTAGATTGCCGTTGTGGCTTCCAGTTGGAAGGCCAAACCGACGGTCTCCCAGATAAGCGGAAGCTCTGCCGTGAAAATATGCACCAACGTTGACGGAAGTCAATTAATGGAAATTTCGCTTATTACCGTCCATGACAATAGAAGCCACCATGCGCTTGGTTTATGAGGCGTTTGTGTAAAGGATCCTAGCGGGCGGAAATGAGCTGGTGTAAGGCTTGCGTATGGAGTAACCTTTTGCTGTTGTCGTATATTGTTTTGAATTTTTACATTTCGTGCTAATGTGTTTTGTTCTGATTTTCCGCAGACGGATCTGGCGTACACGAATAAGGTACAGTAAAAAGAAAAGTAATTAAAGTACAATTGAGTATAACTTCAACTTTAACCTTAATTATGGAAAGACTTCTGTTGGTGAATATTTTCAAATATTTTGTTATATTATTGGGCTATCTTGCTCGAATAGTCTACCCTATCAATATATATATATCAAGTTTCCACCACCAAACGGGGTCAGGTGTGGCCAATAATGTCAATAAATAATATCCGTGTAATATTTATTTCCGAAAAAGAAGGAGCAAATAGCTACACTGGTACTTACATAGATTCAGTAGCAATCTCCTAGCCCATAAGCTTATTCTGTCTAAATAATCATTTATATATGCTAATCAGCTTCAATAACTCCAATCAGCCTGCTCAAATATATTTACACATCATCCGCATACAAATGCACATGCAAATACATCATTGATAAATATGCTAAATAGCAATGGGCTCAATATGGACCCTGTGGTTCGCTGAATAGTAGAGGGAGTGGATCGAAGATGTCATTGTTTACTTTAATGCGTTAATGACGATCTGACAAAAGATCTTTAAGAGCAAAAGTACTGAAATTAAAGGAATCAGAAAGTTTATGCAAAATGATTTTTTTATCAACACTATCAAATGCTTATTGGATTCTAGCAGTCTTAAAGCACTAATATTGCTATGATCCAGCGGCAATCTAGTGTCCTTCACTGCAATCCCACAACAGTAGTAGCGTCAGCAATCTGATTGCCAATGTGTCAGCAATTCAATATTCCCAAGATATTCAAGCATCTGGTGATGCATTCACTTTTCCAACATCTTAGAAAAGAAGCATAAAATGCTTATAGGGCGAAAGTCAGTAGGCGAATCGGGAGATCCTTTCTTCTGTATTGGTAGAACTATGATAGATTTCCAGCTTTTAGGAAACGTTGATGTCAATCAAATATTATTCATTATATGTATAAAGAAAATAGAAGCAGTAGCTTGATAAATCATGGTGACAAGCCATAAAGCAAAGTAGCCTTATTTGAATTGATGGAAATTAACAGTTCATTGAGATCAACAACACGAAAGGAAATGTACATTGTTTTTATACTTATTTACAATATAGCCACCTATATGTAACTGAAATATATTTACAAATCGAGTGCAATCAATGGTACCAATAGCAATAAAAATAATTTCCATATCCTGCAAACCTTAACTTTTCTTTATGTTTCGTATTTTCCGAACTATCCACAATAGAAGGATTTTGGTCATAACATTATCGTCTTTCCGATTCTACATCAATAAATCGCACACTGACTTCAACCATGGTATGGTCATCGGTGGAATTGGAACCCACATCCATAGAATCATATGACCACCGAGAATAATAACGGCATGAACATGAAATTTGTCTAATATACAGGGTGTCCCAGACTTATATGACTATCTTTTTCCAAATAATTCATCTCGTCCAGATAAGTAAAAAGTTGTATGGCAGGAGGGGGGCAAAATGTCATTCTACTGAGTTACAGGGTAATTAGTAAAGTACTCTCTATTTTCACATTAAATACCCTATATGTTAAAAATTACAGCGTATGTATACGGTCTATTTTAAGACGCCATTGTAGATGTAGAATTTTAAGGTCTTTCCTATGAATGTTAAACCACTCCATTACCCCTCCCCCTCCAGAGTTATGACGCTTGAAATTCAAAATTTCGGTTTTAAAATTTTGTTTTTTGTTTATTTTCCGTTATTTTTTTAAAAATACCCCCACTAATATACACCTTTTTTACAAAATTTCTAAATCCCAGAGTCCCCTCTTTGATTTCACGGAGTACCCTTATGTTCTATCTGTGATGGTTAAGGAGTTATTAGCTCTTAACTTACTCAGGTCATACCGAAATTAGACGAAATTTCTTTAAAATGACTGTTGAACTGAATGTTTTCAGTTACTAAGGGAACAAATTATCTGTGGTCTGAATAGTTTAAAAGCTAATAACTTCTTAACCATCACAGATAGAACATAACTTTACTGGGACAAATTAAAGAGGAGACTCTGGGGTTTCGAAATTTCGTAATAAAAATGTATGTTGTTAGTAGGTGTATTTTAATAAAAACAAGTAAAAAAGCTAGAATTGGTCTAAGACCAATTCCTATGATACCTAGATCCGGCATCGAGCGGCTCGCGGCCCGGGTATGGCCCCCCAAACATGGGTTGTGGTTAATTAATTATTTTAAAGTAAATTTAATTTTTATTTGTATGCAGTTTAGTTTGATGCGGTTGCAGTATGCAGTTTAAATTTTGCATTTTAATAATTTTTAATTAAGTGATTTGAAAAGTGAGATAATATAGGATTAAATTAAATCGAACATACATAAATCTCATTTATGTGCATTTATGACACTTTGTGGGCTGCGAAGGCATGAGCTTAATCTCTTTCAAACAAAACGAATGTAAACAGAAGCACGTGCTGTTCAAATAACACAGGATTATATAGCAACCAATTAGGACCAAACTCCCTCAATATTTCAGAAAAAGCGCGGGAACTGTAAACTCCGCCCTCATTTATTTACGAAAATGAATCATCTGCCATTCCGTTTCGTTGCATATAATCTCATATCTCTCTCTCTTATCTCACTTTGAAAGCTATCAATATCTATTGCTTAAATCACCTAAATTAAAATTAAAAAACTTACAAATGGAATTAATTGAAATCCAATGTGATTCTTTGCTGAAGCAAAAATGTATGGAAGTTGGAATACCAGATTTTATACATATTTATTTTTAGTTCGATTTCCTAAAATCTTATCGTTTTTTACGCGTATACTATCTATGTTCGGCAGAACTTATTTATACGACCAACTATTTTCTTTAATGAAAAATAACGAAAGTTCAGAAAGGTCACGATTAAACGATCCACATTTATCGTCAACTTTAAATTTTTTTTAATGACTTGCTTTGTCAAAAACGATGTCAAATATCTTCTAAAACGTAATATTAAACTGTGATTTTCTTTATTTTTTATTATAACTTTTATTTTTGTTTTTTATGAAAAATATAAAATATTTTTAGTTTAAAAATGATATCAAATATAAAACGACTATGAATGTATGTATAAAATACAATACATTGAGCTTGACATTGAGTCTAATAAATACATAATATAATCATTCTAAAAATCGTATTTTATTAATTTTTTGAGCATAGAAAACATGCGGCCCCCAACTTTATACAAAATAGATCATGTGGCCCGTCATATCATATGAGTTTTACATGCCTGCCCTAGATGAATGCCCGTATAAAATTTAAAGTTTGATTTTTGTAGTGGTTTTTCGTATATATTTCTAGAACGGTTCGTCGGACATAATAATTTATTATAACCAATTTTATAGCATTTCGTATTCTGAAGCTTTTAATACAATAGAAATGTCTAAGGCTGATCGATTTCACAGTGTAGGTAAAAAACCTAAATTTTTATATGGCAACACCAAAAAGGGATTGCCCGATTTAGTTCATTTTTGAAAATTTATTTGTTATTACTATAACCACCATGTACCAAATTTCAGCTCTCTATTTCGACGCGTTCTTAGGAAGTGTCCAACTATATAGTGGAAAACGAAATTTTTGTATGGCAACCCCACGAAGGTGTTGCCCGATTTGTCTCGTTTTCCAACTTAATTTTACTGTTTTTTTGCAAAGTCTGTGTACAAAATTTCAGCTTTTTAGGTGAACGCGTCCTCGAGTTATCGAGCGCACGGACAGACGGACGGACAGACGAACAGACAGACGGACGGACATGCAAAAATCAAAATACCTTTTAATATTATGCGTGGGTGTCCAATCCATTTTTCTCTACTGTCATTTTTTCGAGGTGCTACAAACGGAATGACAAGCTTAGTATACCCTTTAGATTTCATCTAGGGTATAAAAATATAGATACAATTTTACTTCTGTAGAAATAAGACATTCATTATTTAATATTAAGTAAAGGTAAGTACTAAAAACATGAACGTACTATATTATTGTCTACTTTTTAGTCTGCCATATAGCTTTCAAAATAGCTTCCTAGTGGGGAGGGTAAGGGGCAGGTTTAACATGAATAGGAAAGAGCCCAAAGTTCTGCATACAATGCCGTCTTAAAATAGACCGTATACTCTGGAATTTTCAAGATATAGGGTGTTTAATGACAAACGAGCATATTTTACTAATCACCCTGTAACTCGGTAGGGTGACATTTGGCTTCCCCCTCCTGCAATATAATGTTTTACTTGTCTCGATGAGAGAGAAATCATTTGAAAATATAGTCATATTAGTCTGGGACACCTTGTATAATATTATATACATATATATGTATTATTAAAATTTTACTACTGGCGTCAACAGATTTACATGCTTTGGAAGCAAAAAGCGCATTTAATTTTAATCCCATTTTTTTTTCAAAAAGATCTAGCACAGCAGGAACCAGAAACAGTTAAAAAAAAAATAAAAACAAAAAACTACCAACTTTTTATACTAAACTCAAAATCGAATATTAGAATTGGCGCTAATTATAGTCTCTCTTAATGAAATATAACCATAAATCAAGACGAATATGAATAAATTATCAGAAGCTAATGTCGATTTATCACAGCTGTAGCCGTAGACTATTGGCGTTTTATAACAAGGCCTGACATCGTTGCTATCTTCAAATAATGAAGTGAGAAGCGAAAATTGAACTTTATTTTATGCATAAACAATTTGGAGCAGCTAAGTAATAATCAATGAGAAAGGTAACGGCCGTCGAACAAAAGATTAAATTTTCGAATAACACGAATTTAATAGCTGCCAGAAAATGACAATTTTAGTTTCGATCTTTCCATTGAAGCTTGCTAATTTTATTATTTAGTTTCAGTTTTAGTAAGTTAGGCATAGATTTTATTAAATTAAAAGAGTGCGCACTAAATTTATGTAACTGCAATATTATGTAAGTAATAATAATAATTTGAAAAGGATTTTATATCCGAATTTCTTGAAATTGTTACTAAACAAAAAACGAACATAGTTTCATTAAAAAATTAATTTTCTGTTTGATGTCGTCTTCTCACCTGTTAGTGAAAGTTTGAGACTCAATCTCAGCACAAGAAATCCTACCATGTCCATCTGCCGGAAGCCGGCACATCAACTTCAGATTGGGTTAACATAGCAACCCGAAATGGGGTCACAGCCATTTAAAAAGAAATTGTAGTTCAATGGCTGAATTCAGCGAGGCACATAACTCTTTCAGCTTACGCTTAAAAACATGATTGAATAAAACTAATTTATAGGGGCTTAATTGCGCTGAATTGATAGGTTTTAGTCATGTAATGATATTAAAATAAAAAAAATAAAGTGCAGGAATACTAATGAATTATTTTCTAATTATTTGTGACTACTAAAACTTGGTAATTTCAATTGTTTTACCTTTAATGAATAGTAACATGCTCAGAGAATATACTAAAGCTATAGAGAGAAATTTAACGTCTGCAGTTAGGCCTTAAAGAACAATTGTTGAATGTTGACAAATTCAGTCTTAGACATATCGAGAAATGGGTAGGCACTAGGCATGCGGCTTCGGAATGTAAAAAAAATAAAAAAAGAAGGTCGACAGAAATGAGAGATAAAGAGGTATCCTCATTAAAAACTATTATGGCTAACCAATAAGACGAAGATAACAATAGATATAAACTAGCAAGTACACATAGCTAGTACTCTACAAAGGACATAAAAATTGTCGGCGGTAGACGAAAGTTGGTACGATCATTCTCATCCCATTGTCAAACAAATTGCCGAAGAACATGTTTTTCCTATTTATGAAGATCTTTTAACAAGATGGTTAGGTGGAGACATTCAAGACTCTAACATGAGCTATAATTGTACGATCTGGAGTATCATTCCAAAACACTTTAATTCGCACCCGAACTTTTTTTGAAATTGATCTCTTCGTTATCTCAGGTGTCTTTAAGGACATCTTAAGAATTTATGGTATTAGTCTTTAAGGTGTGACGCTAATTTTGTAATTTCTTCTAAGTTGTCTACTCCGTACATTTCGGGCTTGACTGACTTTTATAATTATTATGTAGAAATTAAATTGGAATTGAGTAATGAACCTAAGGAAATCTGGAATTTTCTGAACTTTAAGCTCAACATTGAGCTGGTTCTTATCTCTAAAATTTCACAATAAAGACAGTGTTGATTCCTTAGATACGGCCAATATGTTTGGTGACTTCTTTAAAACTGTTTTCTGTGACGACAACCATGATATTAATAGTTAAAGAGTTTAATGCAAAATGGGTGCTATTCATTCATGGGTAAATTAAGGTTTTTTGAGTAGATTATACTCTCCCTTCTAAAAAAAAATTTTTGTAAAGGGTTCATATCAATCGTGGAGAACGTCAGATTTAAAAAAAATAGAAATAAAAAAAAACGTGATGTCCATGGCCGAAAAGTGATTGGAAACCAATTTTTTTACCAATTCGATCAATTGGGGCAGTTTTTACAGAATTTCAAAAAATTAAAAAAAAAAAAAGTCAATCTTAAAAATTAAAATACGGCCTATTACACTCTGTACCTAAAACGTCGCACTTTCTACGTTTTTTGCACTTTTTCTTAAGCATACCAAGCACTGACATGTATATAAATGGACTGCTCGTTGAACCAAAAATGCATGAAAGCAAATGGAACAACTTTCATATCCCTGTCCCTTTCCGTGAGAGCATACTGTCGCACTGAACTGTTACGATTGGGAACGCGAAATTGCTTGAGGTTCAACGGTATTTCCAACCAAAACAGCCTTGTAAAAAACACTACCTTCGACTCATAATTAAAATTTAACAATACAAATAGACCCAAATTCTTTTCTGGTAAATTCGGTAAGTCCCACTGACATGCATATAAGTAAATTCCCAAATAATTTAAATATAGCGCCAGTTTATGACAGTTTGTAGCATTTGCAGTTAGAGCATACTTTCTGAAATCAAAATTGGTGTCACATGAAACAGGAGATCGGTCAGTCCATTTATATGTCAGTGATACCAAGCGAAAAAATTCAATAAATGCCAGAAAGTAGGCAATTGTCTTTTGGGGAATGAGTTTTTGACCTAGTCGGTGGATATGCTTAAAAAAGGCGAAAAACTCAGAAAGTGTTACATTATGGAATAGAGTGAGATAAAGTATTTGAAAGGGAAGCTTTTGGTTTGGGCTTCTTAAAAAAAATTGGTGTTGATGACGGGTTTTTTGATAAATATAGTAGTTGAAAATAACAAGAGTTTTTGCTTCTTATAAAAGGTTAATTAAACTAATAAAATAAATGAACGCACAGATCAAATTACCAAAATGCATTTTATTGTAAAGGTCACCAGACAATACTTTATTCAACGAGATCTAGAGTGCAAGTGAAGCCGGCTCTTTTATCATGATACAGGCAAAGCGGTACAAAGCTGATAGCAAGAGCTTATTACAATTTGTAGTGTATTGATAATACGAAGTGATCTGTAGCAATAATAATTATAGGATTAGCAATGTTTACTAGACAACAACATTTTGGAAATGAAATCACTGACTACAATGGAATCTGCATTTTATACATAGTTATTATTGAACCTGATCTAGTATTAAGTTAGTATTGGAGACTTTTCTTATTGTTTTGTTAAATGATGCGATGACTGAACAGTAGTTAAAAAAACCGAGTTAAAAATCCGAAATTTAAAATTTGTTGAACCATAACTGCGAAACTGAGAGGAGGTGGAATAAAACTTGTACACCACTGGAGAGGTCCAACGATTTTCAACCTACGAAATTTTAAATAATCATCAGAGATATATAAAAGTGATATATAAAAACATACCCAAATATTTTTAAATTCCGTTATCTCGAAAACCGTAAGGATTTTCCCCCCACCTCCCATATAATTTCTTGCTTGTCTAAGCATGGCCTATCCATAGCCTTTAGATGCAAGACCATATACGGGACACCCTGTATAGAAGAATATTTTTTTATTTGTAGGTAGTTATAAATGTATTTTTGTGAAATTTTCTTGAGTTTTTACTACTTGATCCCGTTGAGATCCCAAGTTAAAATTTTAATATGTTTTAGTGGATAATATGAAGTATATAATGTGTAAAAAAATGACCAAAATCAAAAGTACTTCTTGCATGATATTCAAGGATAAATGATAAAACCTTTATCCTTAATTTCCTTTTTCGCGTATATTTTTAAGATTCTATTCTTCTTAGATAGCTTGAGATTCTTTTAAATAAGCAATATTTCACTGTCCTCGTATAAATATCAAAATATGTATAAACTTTTAAAGAAGACCAGGACAGCATTTTTGCGAAATTTTGAAAATACCATAACTCGCGAAATACGCACTGTAGAAGGAAAAGTTTTAATTCGTATTTTTGTTTTTACAAACCCTCTAAGTATGTAAAATTTCAACAAAAGTGGTGATGGACGTATAACATCTGTTGCCTATTTAATATGAAACCTATTGCTAAGCACTCCTTACCTAACCAGAATTGTCTTGCCACAATAAATCATCAACCAGCTCATTATCGATAGGCAGTACTCTTCATTGATTAGCACAGCGAAGATCACAGACATTCTAAGTAAATTTAGCCGTCAGCAGTGAGCAGTCAACCCAATCGACAAGTGACCTGTGACCCTATACTGGGTACCTGGTCACAGGGATATCCCATGCAACGAGATGCCTGAAATGGATAGATCTGCAGTATTAGCTTATGTGTGGATCCCGATCAGAGGAGGACAAGCGAGAGGAGATCATCAGAGACGCCTATCAAAAAGAAGACTGAGAATAGCTGCGAATGATTTCTTCAGGAACTGTAAGGATTCGGAAGAAGTCGAATTAGTCCATCACGTACTTTGCAAGTATCCCGCTCTGTTGAATATAAGGGTTAGGCTATTAGCCAGCTAATTCTTTACATGGGTGAGGGAGCTTGAAAGTAAAGAGTTCAAGTGTATCCTGACATTCCTAAGCGAAGCATGGTGGATCTAGGGCGATTTTAAAGGTTACCCCATGAAGTCAATGGACACAATGGATGGACCCACTGGAGGTCCAAGTGAAGCAGGCTAGGCACTTCTAGCGACACCCTTCTTACCTAACCTAACCCAACTAACAGTAAAGACAAAAAGGTCTCTCTCAAGCCGAGTGTAAGGTTTTATCGAATGTATTGATAAAGTCATATTTTTTTTCTCGTGCATAATTTATTATTTCGCGTCATTCTTTACAAAGTTATTTGTATGAATTTTATTTAATCCTTTCATATATAATTTTCTTGAAAAGCGTGTTTTATCTTTTTCAATGAACCTGCTATTTTCTGGTTTTATTCCACGCCCTCACTACCCCCTGTTGAATCCTAGACTGTCTTTTTTCAATTCAATAATGCATGTATTACTCATGCTGATATATTGAAGGGCACCATATTTTTGTTATTCTTTGTATTACCATAATTTCTGTATGACATTGAAATTACATTACTAAAATTTCAACAAGATCTTTGATTGTAAGAAGTCTCTATTGAATGTTAATTTCTGTAGTAATATTAGGGGTGATGTAAGACTAGTTGGACTAAAACTCTTAGTAGTGCAATAGCTTCTACCTGCTGATACAAGGTCTACCATTATCTACATCACCATTAAGTTTCACACATCAAACTCTATTAATTTTTATTTATTTTTTTTGCGTAAGATTGTCACCAAGGCAAAGAACAGATTACTTCGTCATGATATGTGGAAGAACTAATGCGACAACTTCGATGTTTGAAATTTGACGAAAGCAGAATCTTTATTTAATCTTTTAGCGAAGAACTGATTCCCCTTAAGACGTTTGATAATAGAATGTTTTCCTTTATGAAGACGTATTATAAAATGTTCATTTCACAAAATGACATTTTACAAAAGCAATCCTTCTCAACTGAGATCAAAGACAACAAAGTTGTTCTCCAAAAAGTTCTTTGCAAATATATGTCTACAAATGGCAAATATGTTGCATTAAATGAGGTGTAATAATTTTCTTAATAAGAATTATAGAAATATAATTCATGCAGGTAATTGTCATTAGGTACTTACTTATTTTAAGTTTAAATTTTTAAATATATTTTTTTCTCAGGATCCTTTTAATTCGTTTAAACAACATTTTTTTAATTTTTTTTAGAACTGGAGGTCTACCTACCATATTGAACTATTTCATTTTCACCTTTAACCAAGCAATTTCTTTTTTTAATTTAGTATGGTATATTTAATTATTAAAAAAAGTATACTTTACCAATCGTCTTTAGGTCATATTTCTCTTTGGGAAATATAATTACTTAGGTAAAATCGGGTAATCTCTGAAGAACTTATAGATCTTACAGGAAGCAATTAGAGGCAACAACGAATTTAAGTTTTAGGAGTAAAAGTAAAAGTCCTACAAATTTTATAGAACAAGATCTTAGGTTTAATTAAAGATATATAAATTACTTTAGGCTGATGTGATTAAGCGAATTTACAATAAAAAATAAGCAGGATACTCGACAGTTTTTGGTACAAAAAAAAAACCATTAACTTAAAAAATATATTCAATTCAATAATTTATTACTAATTGAATGCGGACATGCATAAAGATCTTACTAATCTTATATGTAATCATTGACAAATACTAACGTTAATCAAGTCATTTAAGAAAAAGAAAAGTTAAAGCAAATAAACAGGCTGTCCCGTATCTGAACTGGCACCCGAAGGCTACGGATAGGTCATGCTTAGACAAACAAAAAAATTGTATAGGTAGGTGGGGGGGGGGGGGGCGGGAGAAATCGTAGCTGTTTCCGAGATAACGGGACTTTAAGATATTTGGGTATGTTTTTATAGATCACCCTGTAACTTCTGAACGTTACACCCTGTGATGATGATTTAAACTTTGGTAGACTCGTACTTGGCCGGTTATTTTATGTACTATTTTCAAAGTCTACTGTACGTTTGCCAGCATTGAAGTTTATTATTAATAATTATGTAAGTCATAAACACTTATTAGAGTGATAGGCGTGGAAGGTAATATTGATCATAAATTCAACCTAGACATTGTGAAAATAAAACCAAAATCGAAATTGTTTGATCATTCCAAAGGTGATCAGTTTCATGTGAAATCTCTGGTAGGTAGTAAGAAATAATTGATGATGGGAAGAAACATTTATACCTAGATGGCCGAATTGAGTGATTTATAATGAAATAAAATTTCATGCTTATCAATATAAAATACATAAGGAGATTGTAGCCGAAAATGGCGTTTGTTTGTAAAATATATCATCAATTTGCTATTCATCAGTAACCGTTTTAACATAAATATGTCATGAAAATTTCAAGCTTTAGAAAAAGTTTTTACCACCAAAGATTGACAGGAAAATATTTATTATGTCTGTGAATGTATTACAATAAAGTGTCATCGACAGGTGAAGGCATTTTTTTTATATAGTCCACACATGAGATAACATTTTTATTCACTTATTACGTTTTAAGAGCTTTAGATTATCTCTTTGAAAGATTTTGAAAGAGACGAACATGTGAAAACTATTATTCGGACATGAACTCTATCTGTGGCAAATTCATATATTTATTTTTTGTTTACATTCATTATTACGATTATAAGTACTGAGCTATGAATGAAATCATTAAGAAATATAATAATTACGAAATTTTTAATAAATTATTTCATGTCTTAAAATATCTACTAGAATCGGTAAGTGCTAGAGTACTCGATGAGCATCGGACCCCTTCTCTTGCGCTTCGGTTTGGTTTCTTACCTGAGCGCTTTTAATACAAACACAGGTATAAATGTGCAATAGGGAATCCATTACATTTTCTGAGCTCATTTCCTGTTTCCAATATAACGGTTAGTTTAGTCTTGACACAGCGTTCGAATATTATTGTTGATAATCGTATATGAACCTTTAACCACGTTTTTCTCAAAACTGTATTTTTCAAACTGGTGACCACGATATCTCGAAATCTATCGATAGAATTCCTTTGAAACTTGTCTGACTTATTTAGACATTTTGCAAACTAGGATACATAATTCTGATTCATAAGGCCGTTTTTTTTCATGTTGAAGAAGTCGTAAAAAAAAATATCAAAATTCACGAAAACATGCCCAAAATTTACCTTTAAATATTTTTTAATAATCCTAGTTCACAAGCTGTTAGTTCATACTACAGAGATTAAAATGCCATTTGATTTTTTTGTTTCCGTTAAGCAGAGCGCCCGGAAAACATATATATAATAAATTAATAAAGAATTTAAAAAAGAAAGTTTTATATCTTATTTCCTCTTTATTATTGTTGTTTCACAAAAACGAACTTTGTAAATGACCCTACTGGAATGGTATATTCGAGACGATACGCGACGTTTCGTTTGCATTAACAAAGTATTTGCTGGAACTATTTGTGATAGGAGAACAGTAAAAGATAGCTTTTAGTGATCGTATCCGTATTTATGATTTTTGAAAGCCCGCAGTAGTACATCCTTTTACTTTACATAACTATTACCAACTGCCTGGAAGAGATCAAAACGAGAAAGATAATAAAAATCATGGAGTTCAAATCGACACGTGATGCATAAGCACACTATTTTTTTTATAAAGGATCGTTTCCTTGGCAAGACAACATGATTTCTTTCTTATCTATATATATCTTATGTTTTCTTTTAATAACATGTGATACTAAAAAAAGTGCATACATAAAAACCACAGAATTTTTGCTGTATATGCCTTCTTTATTACAGGACTTTTTATATAAAAAGTTATCAACTTAATAACAAATTTTGTGGCCAATCTGCTTAGTATAAAGTAAATACTTAGTATTTCGCCTCATATAATTCATACTCAGAATTCTAACTGAGGGCATACTATATATGTATGAGGTCGGCTTAGCTTTTCTTTAACTCTTCTTTATATGGTAGCCAAGAACTAGCCTTACTGAAGAATATTAAGCTCTTGCCGATACGAAACCCCTTTGTCAACAATTCTGAGTTTCTTGACCACAAATTTGTCATTCTCTAATTTTGAAAAATAAAACAGAGCACTTTCGAATTACAGCGAACCCTTTTGGAGGTAAGAAAAGTGAACCCTAAAAGTAAACACTTTGACCTTTGATTGTTAGGATAAGTTTTTAAACATGAAACGTGTTTGTTTCTCAATAATGCACAATCATAAAAGCTTTCAAACGACACATTTCTCATACATATTCAAGTAAAAAATAGCGTTAACCCCATGGCCTGTAATAAATAAGGCAGTGTGTATATACTTCTTTATTAAATTATTAAATGCTTCAACTTTTAAAGTTACTTGCCAAACTGGTGTGCTACATATTTTTCAGTACAGTCAGTTAAAGTTGGGCGAAGTATTACATTACATTCATTACAGTACATTCTTCCTGCCAATATGCAGCGAACGGGCTCTATCAAGCATTTTTCTTCTTTATTAAAACATTTAGGTTTTTAGGAGCGTAAATGGCACTTACTTTTTATTTTTTATAGTTAGTTAGTTTTCTTGTTTTATTTATTTTATTATTTATTTCTTATAAGGTTAGGTTTAATTTTTTATTCCTTTTTTATTTCCACTAACTTTAATTTAAATTTTTTTGTTTCGCTTTTTTTTTTTATGGTGGTATGTTTCGGTTTGTTTTTATATATATTCGTATATTTTTTTTTTATACAACTTGTTTTATTTATTTATTATTTTATTTATTTGTTTATTACTTATTCTTACTTTTATTAATACTTATTTCGTTATCTTAATATGTTTTAGTTAGTTTTTATTTTGAACCAGGAACCGCACCAAATTAGAAGTACGTATATAAGATATTGTAATCTTTGTACATTGGCCGTTAATAAATTTATTATTTATTATTATTATATTAATTTTCTTGGTTCGAATTTAAAACAACAGGTTACATAAGCACTATTCGAGATTACATAAGAAAAATAAAATTGAAAAAAAAGTAAGTAAAGATTTGTAGCAACAGGAGCTAAAAAACCATCACAGGATGTACGTTTTCTCGAAAATAAAAGAAATGCCTATAATTTAAAAAAAACATGACTTAAATTTTTTTTTTAGATTTTTCTGTCAACTATTATGATTTGGCATCTCACCCGATTCCGGCTTGACGTCGACTCCCGGAACACCCTGTATGTATAATTTGCAAGACAGGAATTATTGATTTTGACATTTGGATTGTCATTTTTGCTTTTTCCATGTCATGAATGGTACCATACTCCATTAATTTGAGTATACGGTTACTTTGTAAATTAATATCTCCAGAGCGAAGGCTATCACCTTCTCAACACCTTTTGGCGCAATAGATAAGGCTTTAATCTTTTAAATATAAATATAATCTAAAAGGTCCTAGAGCTCCTCAACAGTAAATAATACTATTCCTTTGTGTTGTTAACACAGCAAAATTCGTTCGGTGTTACGGTATATGGCGAATTGTTTTTTTCTTCACTACCGCTTTGATATACCTACCAAATAAAAGGGTTTTTCGAGGAATACGATGAGCTATGTGACGTCATTCTTTACCTAATGTGGCGGATTTTTCCTTTATAGCACCCTTGAAATTAAAGGGCTTTACGAGTAAAATAGAATTGTAGACATTAGTAGAGATGGAGTTCATAAGATTAATTCAATACCAAATCTGTTCTCTGCCGAGTTTAGCTATGGAACGATTGAACGGAGAATGCTACCAATAGACTTATCATGGGCAATAACTCTACATAAGATGCTAGGTAGTTCTGTAAACCACGCTGTCGTTAACTTGGGATCAATGCTATTTGCAGAAGGTATATGTCGTTCTTAGCAGAGTAAGAATACTCATTGATCTTCATACTGAAGATCTCGACTTATATAAAATCATTAGAAAGAAGTCATGTAATAATGACGATCTTTCAAAAAGGGATCGTATGAGACAATATCGATTGAACTAAGTGTACGCAGCTAAAAAGTAAAAAAAAAAACGACCAAGTGTGAGTCGGACTTGCACACGAATTGGTTCGTACCATCCAAAGTATTCATACTCAATAGTAAATATAAGCACAAAGGTCAGACCAAGTTTGACGCCCCTATATGGGACAAGAACATAAGTTTTGTTTTACTTAAGAGTATATTGACTAATATAGTCTGAAATAGGTATATTTTGTTAGTTAGACATTAGTATGTATTGCCATTATTAAAATCGAGCAAAATACGCCAAAAAAACACGTTTCTTGTATGGGGAATCCTTCAATTTTTAATTTTATTTTGTTTTTATTATTTGTTGTTATAGCGGCAATAGAAATAGACCACTCTCTAAGAATTTCAACTGTTTACCTATTACGATTCATGAGATACTGGCCGGTGACAGACAGACGTACGGATAGCGGAGGCTTGGTAATAGGGCTCCGTTGGCACCCTTTGGGTACGGAACCATAAAAATAAAAAGAAAAATTATAGAAAAACAAAAAAAACATCTTAAAATTTATGAAATTATACATCTGGAATCTAAAATCTTTAGGGGCGGTCAAGGTAACTGTGCAGTAATGTCATAAGACCGCCCCAAAGCTTTTAGTTTCCAGATCTATATATGAATTCAAAAATGTTAAGATGAGTTAATGAAAAATTTTCAGATAATTCTGCAATGCACAATTTTAGTTAGTTAGTTAGTTTTTGATAGAAAAGCAATTGTTTTTTACTTTTAAGTACAATTTTTAATTAAAGTTTTTCTTAAAATTGATATTTTTATATAATTTAATTTTTTATGGAAGAAAAAAGGATTTGGCTTTATTTGACATTTGGATCAGAAAAATCGGTTACTCCATTCCCGTTTTTGAAAATGACGTTTCATAATAAAATCACAAAAATTTCGAACCGCTCTAGCAAAAATATGGGTGAATTATTTTTTTGAAAGTTTCATCCAAATCTAAAATGGTAGGATCCAAGCACGTTTCCGTGTGGCATGTCAGTGTACGAGTACAGAGTGTTGCATGAGAAGTATGCAATACTGAAAGCCGTAAAAGATGAGGTGATTTGCAATCGAAGATGTTATATATATATTTTTTCCGAATTCATGTTATTTTCGAAATTACAAGTCGATTTTAGATTTTTTCGAAAATTTTGTCTTTCCTACCGTTTTGCTTACTGATGTAAGTAATGTTGTAGCCGAGCTTCAAATGCAGTGGCTGTAGGATGATATCTTCGGGCCGTACCATTGCGATGTTCAAAATATTTTTCTTTCCAATTTGAAACGATGTACGTAGTGCACACTCAGTTCGTTCATACCGTTCAGTATTATCCCACTCAAAAAGGCAACAATGATACCTAGTATTACCGCCTTGCATTCCAAATAAAGTTGTCACTAAAACAACTGCATCATACCAGTAGGCATGCGTCATGAAACTTAATTCTAAATTGGTATTGCTGACAACGGCTTTTGAATTTGTTATTGTGTTTGTTGTATTGGTTGCAGTTCTTGATATTTTAGTGGTTGTATTTGTTGCCTTTTTTACGATTTCAGAGTTATCGCGGTTAAAATCCAGTGCTTCTTCAACTTTCTCTGTAGTTTAATATTATACGGAAATGTAGTTGCTTAATGAGAAAAGAATCGATAACTCAGTCAAATTTCAACCGATTTTAGTTAGCATTAGATGCGAAATCGAATTCGCTATTAATTGTATAAACCGAAAAAAAAATTGTAGAACCTGGATAAAGCGAATATTTTAGCTGCTATATTCGCTTCAAATTCCCGACTTCCACCCACTTCACAAACACCTGTTTTGCATCCCACGTGTGGATGTGTATAAGAGCCAATACACGTCATCGCGAGAGATGCGTTCAGGGTCCTTAAGGGGATCAACATGTCCAAAGCCACAGAACCTGATGGTTTCACGCCCCTGTTAATTAAAAGCTGTGCCTCATCCTTGGCTAAACCTCTGCATAAACTATTCTACTTATCTTATTTGACAGGAAAATTTCCAACTGCTTGGAAACTAGCTCACGTTCAGCTTATTCCCAAGAAAGGAGAGGGTAGCGATTTTTCAAACTATCATCTCATCAGGGATCATGAATATGGCTTTCGAGATGGACGCTCATTTGGAGACTTGCTGAACATTGTAGCCGTAGTCTTCACAATTTTGGTGAGTCCAAAATCGTTGACCTAGATAATTCAAAAACCTATGATATAGTCTGGCATCTAGCCCCTTTAGCCAAACTTAAAGCACATGGTCTCTCCCCTCCTCTTCTATTATGGATTGAAAGCTTCCTATCTAGTCGCCAAATACGTGTTATATTAGATGGCGTTACATCTGAACCTCAACCCATAAATACCGGTGTACGTCAAGCCTCTGTAATATCTCGAACTCTCTTCTTAATTTTCATTATTGATCTGCTTTCCCTTACTTTCAATCCCATCTATAATTCGCTAATTACACCACCCTTGATTAAACTTACTCCTTTGACACTCTTGTGGACTCCAGAGGGAATACTGGATTTGTTAAACGAGATTGCATGATTAGATCATGAATAATAACCTTAGAAATATCCACGCTTGTGGCAAAACGAATCGCGTCAAGCTCAATGCATCTAAGACACAAAGTTTTCTCATATTATTAAAATAACTTAACCAATCCCGTTTTTTTTTATGGAGCATTAATTTCTGATTCACCGTCACTAATCATTCTTGTCACATCCTTTTACCCTTCAAATTACTTTCGGCCGTACATTAAAATTCTGTTCTTTTACCTCGACCAATGCGAAGGTGGAACAATTTACCGTCATTTGTTTTTCCTCCGGCATACAATCTGCGGAAGTTTATGGGCAACATACATCGGCACCTCCGCCACTCTCCTCATATCCCCTAACCCTTTCCCTATCTTCATCCTGTCATGCTGTGCTTTGAATCATAGGGTATCCCCTCAGCTTGGCTTAATAATATGAAAAAAAACGTGCCATCAAATTGTTGTCAAAGTTGGAAAAAATGTAAAAAATGAGAAACTTCTAAATGTTTTCAATAAAGAATATATGGTTACAAAGGCTTGTCTCTCTTTTTTTAAATATCACGAAAAAATTCGACATCGAATAAAAAATGGCGTAGTTATAAATTATTATATATGAATGTACATGACGGACCTACCCAATAACGGTTTTTTTTTGTCCAAAATAAGATTTTGAGGGTGTATGAGAAATTTCTTGTATGCCACTACTTTTACTTCAACCAGATTTACAACCTACACTATGTCTCTTCAAAAGTATATTTTCACTGTAACGCAGTCTTATTTTTACAAGAGATAATAAAAAACCGAAAAATCGGGTTTCCGCTATTTTTTCGGAAATTTTGAAGTTATGTTAAAAAGTTCCTTGTATCAAAGTTTTAGATATTTTTATTAGCTAAAACTTTTTTCAAGAACATTTTTCACTAGCAGATCACATTTCGCTGAAAATCGCAAAAAAGCACCAGGGACTGAAAATAACAATTATTTTCATTTTTTCTAACCAAAAAATCATTTAGAAAAAGTTATAGGAGGATTTTTTAGAATATGAGCATTATGATTCTTATTACCGAATGTTCACATATTTCCTATACTTTTTAAATTTATGATTTTTATTCGAAATTATAAAGACTAACTTTCTTTTTGGATTTATATTTTAAAAATCAGAAATAATAATTAAAAATTTATTTTTATTTTAAAAATAAAAAATAAAAATCAAAAACCGATTGTTATTTTAAAAGTCAAAAATAGAAATCTGAAAATGATTTTAATTTTACAAATCAAATATAAAAATTAACAAAATATCTAGACCATTTCTTACGATACCTTAGACTAAAGCCCGTATGTAATTTCCATCCACTCTCATCTGTCTTACAATCTTGGCATATTTCGACCCATATTTTAACCCGAAAAACAATTTTGGGAAATGAAAATCATTTTATGTTTTTTATTTTCGATTTTTAAAATAAAAATCAGCTTTTGATTTATATTTTTGATTTTTAAAATAAAAACCATTTCCCGATTTTTCTTCTTTATTTTGTAAATAAAATCAGTTTTTAATTGTTGATTTTTAGAAAGAAAATCAGAAATTGATATTTTTAAAACATTCATAGTCGTTACGGTCTCTGAAAAGCACTCCCCTATTTCGCAACTTCACTCGATCTCGTGTTTAATTTTCGTTTTATCTCTTAATTATATCCTCAATTAAATTTTCCGCCTGGTCCTTGCCTGTTATTGTTATTTTTTTCTTTTTTAGCCTTCACAATCCGCCTTGGCGGATATCCTTTCAAGCCCCTTCAATAACGTTCGGTCATAGTTGGACACGAGTCAAAAAGTAATGATTGTTGAAGTTTCTAGGTGGACTGTAGTAACACCTTTGACCGCCAAAAACTAATTGTATTCAGTAATGTGTGTGTAGTTGTGAATTATTTGTATCGTTAGAAATTTGTATAAATCGTGTAAAGTGAGGTAGTGTCGCAACGTTTTTGTTATATGTTTATTAGTTACTGCATTAGCTTAAATTATTGCGAAAAATACTAGTATTTAATATTAGTTAGTAAATTGGTGACATGATTA
Source organism: Dioctria linearis (assembly GCA_963930735.1). NCBI lineage: Eukaryota > Metazoa > Arthropoda > Insecta > Diptera > Asilidae > Dioctria > Dioctria linearis. The sequence continues at coordinate 27,314,272 of OZ005742.1, forward strand.
ACAATAATTTATACTTACATAGACTGAAACGTACCGACCCGCACGATCGTACGGGTTCGGTTTTATTTACAACAAAAATAAAATTTTCTTTCACAATTCAATTGGATTGTACAAAAATGATAATAAAACTTATGGGTGCAGAAGACATCAAAGAAATATTGAAAAAAGAAGATAGGATGCTAAATTTGATTTTTACCTTACTACCTGAGTAACCTTTCACGAAGCTCAGATCCTCTAATTTAGTGGGATCATTAAAAAAGTATGTCAAAAATAACCCACGTCCGGTGGTCCTGAAAAACTTTATTTTAACAACATCATTTGGTTTAGTTTTTGACTCTGAAGTATATCAGAGTGAATCGACTCCACTAGCTCTGTTTACTTTGATCGGTATTTCACCATTGTTAAAGCCAACAAAGTTCCAAATAAGGGCCGAATGGATCTGCTAAAATTTAAGCTACAGGTTATGATTGCTACTCGACACCACAGAAGAAGAGTATTGAGCGATAGTGAAAGGAAGTGAGGAGGAATCTCTAGCAGTAAAACGCTTGAAATTTTATAATCCTCCTGCGAAAAGTCCCAGCATTGTAAAAAGGTACGACGGCTATGAATACTTTCCAGTTGTAGATAATATTAAAAATCCTCGTATGTGCAGAATGGAGACTTGTAGAAGTCGTTCTAAGGTGCGTTGATTCACTTCAATGATATAAAAAAGGTATTATTTCTTTCTTTGAATTCATCCTGTTTTTAGTACATATAAGACGGATACTGTATTCAATTAAACCGGACCCACATGATCGTCCAGGTGTGCTCAAAAGTCTCACAGACCTCAACAATTTTTCTTACTAATATTTGCATTCCTTTGGGTCCCCAATTATTACAAAAATTCTATTTTAATAACTTTTGCAACCAGAAATTTCTCCGGTCTTAAAGGGATATAGAAGAAATTTTGTTTTAAAGTCTTTCACTTCAGTGTCACATTCAATTTTAGCTACATGACATTTTGTATAATAGTTACACTTAAAGACAAAGTTATATGATTCAATCTGATTTTTATTTATTTTTAAACAGTTAAACAATTTCTATTTTATTTAATTCTTACATTTACATTTTATACCGCATGCTAAGTAATTATCGAATTGATGGCATTGTAGAGCACATGATTTGTTAGGTTCAATTTTTCTGCAGTCGATGTAGCCTTCACATGTAAAAATAATTTTTGAAAATTGTATAAATTCTATTAAACGATTTTTCTTACGTCTTGCAAAAACTGCTGCAATTATACCAGCGAATAAGAAAATAATGTTGAAGAAACGCATTTTGGTTAAGCAAGTGTTAACTAAAACAATTGACTATGCTTGTACGGACATCTCTGTTCATATTTATAGAAGTTTTTTCAATTGATCACAAATTCCAATACGTACCAAACAAACCGTAATTTCAGGTGATAATTTTATAAAATAAATTTGGTTAGAGTATAATTGTTCGACAAACGATTTTTTTAATGTATTCGAATAATTTCTGTTTGGGAGAATATAGTCGGAAATAGTATGTATATTCTACAAAACATCTTTTTGGTTTTATTAGGGGCTTCGGGATATTAATATAGTTTCAATTTCAATAATCTCAAAATTATCGAAAAACTCCCAGAATAACAAAAGAATTAGGACAAAGAGAACTTAAGGAATGTATTAAAAGTTTGTCTAAAACGCAATAACATTGTCGATACCCTAGATGGAAATAGTCTCGCTTTGTTTAAACAGTTGCTGTGATATGCTTTAAGATGTTTACTAAAGATAGTGCGTCACGCTATACATATATTTATGTAGTATATGTGCATAGTTGTGAATGTACTGAAAATTCAATAATATGTTTTTCTTATAATTTGTGTAAAAATACGGCTGCCGTCATAATATAAACACAAATACTAAACACATTTGAGGAGGTTGAAAGGAAGAAAAAGGTAAAGTTTACGTTTTTCATACTTTTGAGGTAAAATACTTTAAAGTTGGTTGGTATCGTAGATTTGATTAAATTAAAAATAAGCGTCATATCTTAATAATTGTTTTGATGTGGTTAAAATAATGTTTAATGGCTTTTGGTTTATTAAAAACGTAATAATTTAATCCACTGCAATCACTTATACCCCCTTCTAAGTAATAAGTACATTTGAACAAAACCGCCATTACACAATTAATAATTCACTTAACAAGAATATGATACCCAAACCTCCGAATCCAGGCAAAATGGTAGTTAGATGGCTCTTGTGCTAACAAACTTCGATGTGTTCGGAGTCATGATTCGGAATCAAAAAGTAAAGCACCCATAAGGTGACGGCCCAGATTTCATCAGCGCTGAGAAATGTCAAAATGAAAACATATGCAAAAAGAAAAAGCAATTATTGAAAATGGTTTAATGTACATTGTAATCTTTATTTTTTCAAAAAAAAGTACCGAAAGGTAGAAATCAAGTATAATGTATACAGAATAGGAATGTTTTCACCATTTGACGACATTTTTATAATGAACTCAGTTGATCGAACGCAACGTATTTGTAGTCAATAAAATTGACAGACGAAGTGAGCGCTGCCCGCGTAACCCCTGTGTAAGAAACTAAAAGGAGAGTCCATTGCATGTATATGCCATATATTTTCGTGTGCGTGATTTTTTTTGACTTTCTAACATATATTGAATAAATAGCTAAAAGGAAGCGGCATATCGCTTAAATACAATGTACGTGAATATGTCACTTTCTGACGTTTGGATTGTACTGAATAATACTAATTTTGATGTTTCTGAAAGTGAGCATTTCAGAGTTCAGGGAATTTAGTGACTTTTTCCAGTTTATTATTATTAATAATCATTAGAAGTTTGGAAAAGCGGTGTTTCTAAAGTTTGAAGTGTACATTTTCATTCAATTTTAGTGTTTAATAAAATTATTTTATCTGATCATCAGAAGCGAATTAAGATAGGTCAAGCACTCTCTGGTTCGTTATCTATTTTCTGTAGTGTTCCTCAAGGATCAGTACTGGGCGCTTTATTGCTTACAATTCTCGTCTCTGTAGACTGAAATTCACTGAGCATAATTTCAATGAATTTCTATAATGCATTAAAAATGCAGAAAAAATTCGAACTTTTCGACCCAGCGTTCAGAGAGATCTCATCAGTTCGGTTATCTCTGATCGCCTACCATAGAAGTTCGATGATAGGGTCATCCAATTGCCTATAATAATACTTTTTATCAAAAGCAAGTGTGAATCAGATGGTAGCAAGATTTCTCATTGCAATTTTCAAATTGGGTGATTATTCCCCTTGGCGCCATAAGGTACTGGATATGGTAGGCGATCAGAGATAGCCATACTGATGAAATCTCTCTGATCGCTCGATCGAAAAGTTCGATTCCTTCGGCATTTTCAATGCATTATAGAAATTCATTGAAATTATTTTCAGTGAATTTCAGTCTATAGGGACGAGAATTGTCCACCTTTATTGTTTAGCCTATTTATAAATGACCTCCCACAAGTATATTCGTAATGATGTTTGTATAATCATTAGTCATTCCATACTTCTCTGGAGTCTTACATACATGAAAGAGTACTAACTCTTCTTTTTAATAAATTGAATCGTGATACACCTGAATATCTCAAGAAATTTGTCCAACTATTGAATTTACCACGTAATCGTAATATCATTATTCCGCGCTTTACTAAATCGGTCATGGAGAGTTTTTTCCTTTTTCAAGCTACCCGAGTACCCAACTTTGGATTAGTCTTCTATCAAACGTTCAGAGTGCTGGTACTGTCAATGCATTTAAGAAGTTTATGAAGATGCATTTGTGAGTTAAGGAATTTCATCTATTTCTGTTTATCGTTAATTTCTAATTCGTATTCATTTTATTCTTTTTATTTCTTTAATTATTAGTTTATCGTATTTTATTTAATGATTATTATTATCATTATAATTTTTTGATATTGTCTACTTATGATTTATCTTTACTTATTGGATTCTAAACATATGCTTTTGACTGTTACATTTCTAGCTCCAATTGATCTTATAGTATTAACGAAAGATTGTAAATCTTGTGTACGTAGCTCATAAATAAAATATTATTATTATTATTAATACATTTAAAATTTCTATCATCGTGTTGTTTAAGTTTTCACTCGATATGCTGCTTCCTTATCTATCTAGTTAGTTATTCAATGCTAACATATGGTTATTATTCTGTGGACGAGTACCTTAGATATCAATTATGTTTTTGTTCCATTATGAAATGTACCCTAGCACAAAAGCCGTATGTGATTCTAAAATTGTAAAGGGGATATTTAGTAATATTTTATTTGTTTCTTTTTTAATAAAAAATTGGAAGGTCAACTATTGGTAAAGCTTGTAATTGTGAAAAAAGTAGCTACCTGCTAAATTTTTAATATACCTCATAAAGTTGTTTTATATTCCCAGCACTCACTATGCTGCTGCTTGTATACAATGAATGATGATGATGGGCCTCTCCGAGCCTCCACGTTCATTTATAGAAGGAATGTCGTTTGTTAGGTGTAGAAGAGAACAATTGGGATCCTATAATTATATACTTGACTGTACAAAAGTTACACCCAGATACACACCAATTATGGGAACAGAACTTACATAGTAGCATTGAACACATTATCAAAATTCTTAGAGTCTCGATTTCGAACTCTGGAAATGATAGAAAATAGAAATACATCTTCAAACATGACACAGACAAAACCATTCTCACCAAAACCAACTTATGGATTCTTGAATAGAAGCAAAAGTTCAACACCAAAGCACCCACCTACAGAAAGGTCCTCTCTCAGCCATTGCAAGAGTGACCATATCATATTTCACTGTCCAACCTTTAGAAATATGAACACCCGACAACGACATGAAGTTGTCACAAATATGCATTTATGCAAAAATTGCTTATCTCCCAAATACCTAACCTTAAATTTCACAAGCAATAAAAGGTGTTACAACTGTAACAAAAGTCGCAATACTCTGCACCATTATGAGCAAAACAATTCATTGACAAATAAATCCACTCAAAATTCCAGGATGGAAACTGAATCAAGCACACCCTTAGCTTGCAGAAATGACGAACAACAAGTTCAAAATTTTCTAACCGCCAATATGAAAAGAGCTTTCCTCTCTACAGCTCTGATTTAGGTCACGCCACCATCCGGAATCACAATGACATTCCGACTCTGGATCTCAAGTGTCTATTATGACCGAAAAGGCCTTTAAACTATTACAGCTTAAAGGATCTCCAACCACCCAAGAATTAATTGGACTTGGTACAACTCCCACCAATACAGCTGTACAGCACACCACAGTCACAATTAATTCTCTACACAAGAATGCTCATAATCCAAAAAATCACCGATCTGCTTCCAACACAGCCAATCAAAGTTTCAAATTGGGAACACATAAATAACCTCGCGCTTGCAGATCCAACGTTATCAATCCCAGGAGAAATCGATGTTCTTCTCGGAGCAAACATCTATGCCGCCATCATTAAAAATGGAATTAGAAGAGGATCTAGCAATACACCTACAGCCCAAAACACCGAACTGGGCTGGACTCTGGTCGGAGGAGTACCAGAAATAAAGAACACGACTACGACTGTGCTATCCACCTATACTAAAATAAGCCTAAAGTTGGATAAGAAATTAAAGTGAGTTTGGGAATACTCCACCGCGCCAATATTTTCACCAAAAAATCAACTTTGCAAGGGATCAAAAAAACGCCTACCCCCAGAAAATATCAATATGAGTCCAACAAGAATCATAATCCACCTCTGCACCACAGTTCTCAGAGAAAAATCTGGAGAAATACACCAAGTGAAGCAAGGAAGCAATACACTTTCACCACTCTTTCCACCATTAACACAAAATGGAAAAATGAAACAAGAGTGTCACCATCTCGTTCAGTGTCAGAAACTTTACAATCTAATAAAATAAAACTGAACTATATCACAGAGAAACTAAACCTCTCACCAATAGATCGCATCACTTTATCTCATTCTGTATCAGTAATAGAAGAGAATAGTATTTCCCCAGTAATACGAACTGGAGCAAAAGATGTCACACCTCTTTCCTCCTCATCCAATAATAGAAATGAATATAATATTCTCACCTGTCCTACTTCTAAAAACTATCCTCTCCCCTTCACCAACTCATCTCAGAACAATCATCTATTATCCCCACCAAAATTTATTACTCTCTGACATTCCCAAAAACACCCGTTAAATTTGAATATAAACGATTCCAAAACCTGCCAAAAATCACTTCAGTTTTGAACAGTGACAAGTGCGCACAGTGGTTTTCGGTTTCGTTTGTATTCTTTATTATTATTTTTTTTTTTTTATGTTTTTATTTTTTTATTTTACCATGGAAGAATTACTGGAGATATTTAACTCCGAGTCTTTAGACTCAGTGGATGTAGGCCTCGCACTTACACCTCCGGAGCTATTGGCACCTCCTAAACCAATAAAGCCAGTGAGTCCACTACCACCTACACCAAAAAGAGCACGCAGACCACGATCAGCGATCGTGCGACCACCACCCGTTCATTTATCGCCTATCAAGCGAAAGGCAAGGCCATTTGAGGCAAGGCTAGCATCACCTGAAATCAAAAGGTTCTTATTTAAATCGGAAAACCATGATAGCCTCAAATTTAAACCGAGGCCTAAGAACTTAGCAGATATTAGACAGGGCGCTTCCGTTGGGAACCCCAGTGCTCTTTTAATCTGTGAAACATGGACAAAATCATTTCATTCCTCCAAGATGTTAGCAATTGCCGGTGATAGAGTGCATAGATTAGATCGAACTGATAATAGTGGTGGGGGGGGGGGCATTTACATATCAACTCGTTTAATTCTAATGTTATTTTTCAACTTTCAGACAATAGTTGGGAAGTGCTCGCAGTGAAAATGTTGAATAATATCTCGCATTTAGACCCTATTGCTCTCATAGTGGTCTATAGAAGGGAATCGACGTTCTCTGACTATTAGCTCTCCGCTCTGAACCGGGAACTAGGCTCGGTCATTGAACAATTCTCCCGAATTGTCATTGGGGCAGATTTCAATATTGACTTGGATGGTAATTCCTCTCTTAAAACAAATTTGGAATGGTTACTGGTTGAGTATGGGCTGCAACTAATTAATTGCGAACCTACTAGACACGGGTCCTCTTCTGCTACTACGCTGGATCTGGTTATCACCTCACCAAACTTCCTCCTCAGTCCTCTGGCCAATGCCCAAGTGTTTCTGACCATGAGATAATCTTCGCCTCCTTTGATCTTCCATGTCATCCTCCTAGTTCCTGGATCACTTCCGCAATTTCTCTGCTCTACAACCTGAGGCTCTTTCAACTGATATTCACAGAATGGACTGGTTGGCTCTGCATTCTCTACCTGACCCGGAGGATGGGGTTCTGCATTTCCCAAATAAAGTCAGATCTCTTTTCCAGAGACATGTTCCTCTAAAAACCGTTCAGATTAAAGAAATTAGCTGTAGAGTTCTTAGCAGACCTGATGTTGCTCTCCTTTGTGAACTTCGTGACATTGCATATATACAATGGAAAAGATCTAAATCCCAAATTAGCCGCTCTGAGTTTCGTCGAATGCGTCGAAAAGCTGATTATCTCATACGTTCCAAAACCAGGGAACTCATACAAAGCAGTTTCGAGGGTGAGCTTAACTGGAATAAAATTCGAAACCTGGGAGTTACTTCTAGATCTAAGGTCCACGCTGATATAGATCCCAACAACTTTGCGGACTTTCTCTGTTCTTCTTCTTCTCCCCTTCCCTCACGGAATCCTACCTCCGGTATCGACTTTCTGCCTCCTAGGCCATCTATGACCTCCTCGGCTGATCCTCAACCCATTTCCTCCAGCTTCTCTGTCAGAAACTGTTACGAAATAGAAGTCATAGACGCACTTCATCACGTCAAATCCATTTCCATATTGCCTGCTATTTCCAAGCTCTTTGAAATGTTAGTCAGGGATCAAATACAGTTACACATTGACGCCGAGGGCATGCTATTTGTTCATCAGTCGGGTTTCAGGTGCAAGCACTCTACCACTACGGCACTTGTTGTGGTGAGTGATATTCGTGGGTTCTGCGACGATGGAATGAAGGTACTACATGTCCCTCAGGGTTCTGTATTAGCTCCTCTTCAATTCTCATTGTTTATTAATGATATTGCTCCCCCCTTGGCAAATACAAACTTTCACATATATGCGGACGATCTGCAGATCTATGCTGCTGCACCCACTCTGGATCTACCGATACTAGTCAATGCTAATTTGGCAAGAATCAGTGAGTGGTGCTGCAGAAATGAACTTGCGCTTAATCCCAGCAAATCTCAAGCCATGATTTACTTTCCCCCGGGTCAGCAATCGCCACAAGACTCCCTTCCCCCCATTCTACTCCTCGAATATACCATTCCGATTAATGGCTCCCATATAAAAAACCTCGGTTTACTTATGGACAAAAACCTCAACTGGCATGCCCGTGTCAACCTGATATGTTCCAGGATTTACTTTGGCCTTCGGTCTCTCTACGCAGTGTCCCACTATCTGCTTCCTCATGTCCGGAACCGTCTTGCCTCTGCTCTCTTGCTGCCTTTATTCCGATACTGCATTGTTTTCGCTGCAAAAGTCGGCTCTGATCAAATTACAGCGTGCTTTCAAAGCCTGTTTACGTTATTTGTTTGGTATGAGGCGTCATTCTCATGTTGCATCGCTGACCCAGTTCTTTCTTCCAGGACCTCTCCAGACAATATATGAATTTAACACTCTTTGCTTCATTTATAGAGCCAGACACAACATTCTCGGCCGATATATTAATAATGGATTTTCCTGGAGCCATCTGGATCCATATAGAATTGTGCTACCAAGACTTAGAACTCACTTCGGTAGTAGAAGCGTGTATTTGGCGGGAGCTGTTCGTTGGAACTCCTTACCTAGCCTTGTGAGACAATCTGACTCCCTCATTAAGTTTAAGAATCTTGCTCTAGAGCATCTCACTAAGGGTTAATAGGCCTTTAATCTAAATATATATATATATAAAATAAACTATGGTTGATCTTACTTATCTTGATCGGTAGTATTAATTTTGGTTTAATTTTGGTTTGTAGTTTGAGCCTACCCACATGAAGTGCAATGAAAAAAAAATAATAATAATAATAATTCTATAATATAATTGAAGTGCGTGAGTCTGAACTGTTTTCCATGTCTTTTGTAATTATTATCCTTGGTACTACAACACAGCAGGTATAACTTGAAAATTAAACTGATTTTGAAGCTTGTGTACCTAATACTTCATGCTCATATACTACTTATATGTTGTATTAATTATAATAATAATTGATGTACTTATACAAAAATCTGGCTCTTAATATTAATGTACACCAGCATTAACTTTTACTTTAGTCACTTTAACTCTCTAAACTATGTACTCTAGCTCTAACCTTTTAATTCTTCTATATACTTCTTATTCTTTTACAAACTTTTGTCCTGCTAATTTTATATACCCAATCGCTAACCCATATATTAGTATTAACTTTTAATAAATTTATCTATGACTATGAGTACCGGCCAGAAGTTCAGGTACCAACTCGGCCGAAGCTTCCTACAGCAGCGCGCTCTACGCCATTGAGCATGCCAGAATTGGATATTGAAACCGTCAACAAACCAAGAGCAAAACCAAGGCCAAAGGAACGCAGCCTAGAAGCTCATGTCCCAATAACGTCACAGAGGAACGAAAAGAGAACCTGCAACATCGACAGTGTTACCAAGTCTACCAGGAGATCTTGATGAAGCAACGCCTACCGCAAACATTTCAAGCAATTCTGCTGCAGCAACAAGTAGCAACACATCACCTCCAAAAAGGAATGCACTTCAATCGCTTATGGATATTCCAATTACTTTCTGGAAGGAATTCCAAGATCCTCAATCAAATATGGAGCCATCAACTGAAGTCAGCGACCGACCACTAAAGGACGTCATTAGAGCCACAACTCAACATATGGATCTCGCTCCAACGCAAGTTCAAATGCAGCCATTTATCAGTGTGGAAACTAAAAAACGTAGTCTAGGAATTCCAAACGACGTAGTAGGGAAAATAGTCTCTACTCCCATCATATTTAAATTATTGAAGACTACAGAAGTGCCCTGGGACAGAGTCAGGAGCATAACAAGCTTTTTCAAGTGCAGTTTTCCTGGAGATGTCACTCTGAAAATGAAGAAAAATACATATCTTTGACCAGAAAAAAGTTTATTACTAATACACCAAAATTTCGCTTTTTTTGTGTGTTATGTTTACGTAAACAAATTTCAAGTATGAAGGAGGTTAGCATTGCAATCTTTCCTATAATGCTTACTACAATTTTTCCTTTCGTTGAGGCGGGAGGATGTTCAGTCCATCGACGTAGTTACATTCCCGACGAAATATTTCCTGAAATATAAAGTAAAAGAAACCACCCAAGTATCAAGTTTATAATATCAAAGCACAAAATACCTACTTATCTAAAATAAAACGAACTAAATCCTTCCAAAACTACGCCCGACATTCGTAATTGATTATTTTTCTGCTGAAGAAAACCCAAGCTCAATGAAAAAAATTAAGTCCAAATTCTGCAGATGGCCTTCTATTCCATACAAAGGACTGTTTTATCTAAAAACAATATAAAAGTTCATTAAATGAATAAAACAAAAGACAACTAACCACAAAAAATTCACTGCAGTACACTCACCTCTGCATGTTTACATTTTTATAATGTCATGAAGTGACATTACGTCAATCAGCTATCTGTGGTACATTCGGACATCGCATCAATCGTTGCTAGGGCAAGGCCAAGAGGCGAGAACTCATAACAGGATGCGGCGGCTATATAAATCCGACGAGCCGCAGTAGAAAATCATTTTTGGTTCAGAGCTCATCTGATTCGAAGACACATCCGAGTGACAAGAATATTATACCCAGCCTCAGTATAGAAAATTAATTTTATATTTCAGAGATTAATCTGAAAATTCCTATCATTTCCAATATTTCAGCCTACACCTAAGCAGAAGTTTAATTCTGCGCAGAGATTAATCTACAACATCTCCTGCTCACATCTAATCAGAAGAATAATTCTGCTGCAGAGACTAATCTGCGCTTCTTCCTTATAGTAGCATATTGCTACACTTCTGCGCACGTGCAAAATCTTGTCAGAGACTAATCTGACTCGTTTTATCAACTAGAGCACTTTGCTACCCTGGCGCCCTCACGTATGAGCAGAGGTATTTAGCTGTCTTTGTGCCCTCACGCACCATAAAAAGAACGAATAGATCTTTGGTAGCACCTGGAGCAGGAGCTCATTGAATTTGAATTTGTTTTCTTTTATTTTTTTTATACATTTTTTTATTTGAAGTTTTTATTGAATTGTCTAGTAGTTTGTAGGTTAGTTTTAGTTTTGGAATGAATTATTAAAAAATAAAAATGTTATATTTGAATTTTTAAAACTGAGTTGTCCTTTTAAATCCGACACTCCCCCCACATCCGAGACTAGATCTCACAGATAGTGTGAATTGAATAGTGTAATAGTGTAACAAAAGAGAGGTATCTAGAATTTTCTGGATAAGTAAATAACCATGCATTTTTGAATATTTAGTAATAAAAAGTTGTCCCAGCACCAGTCTTCAAGGACATATATGTTTCTTTCAAGGTAAAGACACAATTATGCTGATAATGATCTATAATCAAACGATTCCGTCATAAACACCTGTTCGTAAAAAAGTATCCGTAAAGCACACAATATCAAAAATCAAAAATCATTAGAGAATACAGAAAATCTTACCGAAACAGTTTCGGATCGCAGTCCCACGATATTTGGTGTAAGACGATATGCTAGGACATGTTGTAAGAATTAATTAAAACGAATAAGATCAAGGCAATCTCCACTTTTAATCATAAAAGGTTTAGTATCATCGTGCTTTTTTATGCAAATTTTAGAGTTTTTGATTTATAAGATTTATAACTATACCTTATGCAACAATAAAGAAATAAATTCATTAATATAGATTTTAACATCATCATTGATTCTTATAGGTTTACTAGGTATATTTCTATTAAGCTTACATGCTAGGGCTGGCTCTGATTCTCCGTTCCTCGGACGGGAACCCGCCGTAGGTGCTGCCACCTCGAGTATCGGGTGTATCATCAAAGCGGATGTTCATAGAAAGCATCAGCAGAGATGGACGAACCTGAGTAATTGCAGGTGTACAAAACTGTTTCTAGATGGGCTCAATGGGAATATCTCCGATTTTCTCATGGGGCTCGGAAGAGAACAATCTAGAACTGTAGTTGGCATCATCACCGGCCACTAGCTCACTTCACGCTCATCTAACAAGTATGGGAGTTATTGACAGCCCTGAGTGTCTGTCCTGCCTGGAAGGACAGCCCGAGATAACCGAACACTTTTTGCGTGCAGGTCCGGCCTTCGCCAGGTGCAGGCTGGATACTCTAGGGTCTGCCTTTCTATCTGTGGATGAACTGAAAAGCCTGTCTCACCAAGACCTGATGCGCTTCATTAAAAAGACAGCAAGGTTTTGGTGAATGACCTTTTAGCAAGTCAGCACAATGGGCCACTATGGCCTCCGTACTTGGGATAGGGTCTCCTGTCTCATTGCCTATCAAAAAAAAGCTTACATGCTAATAAGATACGATATCTAATAAATACAGAGGAGTACTTAACTGTGATAGGGCCAAATAATACCATCGGGTGACATTTTCCCGATTTGCGATACGCCTTAATGACATCTCCTTTAAAAAAAAGGAAGTTGAGATGAGTCTGGCGGGAATCAAAATAAATATTAGTATTAAGAACATGACATGAAGGTTATACACACAATTTAAGTATTTGCTTACAGCCTGACAAAAAGACGGGTACATCAGAGTCATTCTATGGCAGCTCCAAATGTAACCCCAAAGCTGTTTAAAGAGACTTAAAGACTTGAGACTTGAAATTGCGATTTCTTGTTTTTTTTTCATAAATTGCATCCAAATATCGTGTAGAATATGTGGGTAAAGTGATTTTCCATATTCAGAGTAGTTCGGAAGTTATAGCGTTGAATAGGCCAGGTGTTTGGACAGCGCGTTCGACCACTCGATGAGCATCGGACCCCTTCTCTTGCGCTTCGGTTTGGTTTCTTACCTGAGCGCTTTTAATACAAACACAGGTATAAATGTGCAATAGAGAATCCATTACATTTTCTGATCTCATTTCCTGTTTCGAATATAAAGGTTAGTTTAGCGTTCGAATATTATTGTTGATAATCGTATATGAACCTTTAACCACGTTTTTCTCAACACTGTATTTTTCAAACTGGTGACCACGATATCTCGAAATCTATCGATAGAGTTCCTTTGAAACTTGTCTGACTTATTTAGACATTTTGCAAACTAGGATACATAATTCTGATTCATAAGGCCGTTTTTTTCATGTTGAAGAAGTCGTAAAAAAAAATATCAAAATTCACGAAAACATGCCCAAAATTTACCTTTAAATATTTTTTAATAATCCTAGTTCACAAGCTGTTAGTTCATACTACAGAGATTAAAATGCCATTTGATTTTTTTGTTTCCGTTAAGCAGAGCGCCCGGAAAACATATATATAATAAATTAATAAAGAATTTAAAAAAGAAAGTTTTATATCTTATTTCCTCTTTATTATTGTTGTTTCTGAATATGTTAATGAGATGTCATCTAAATACCGAAAGCTAGTACACAATTATAAATGCACCTTTAGTATCATTATATTGGCTTCAGCTCAAAGTAATCTTTGCTCGCTCTGAACTCAAAGAAAGAACAAAAACGAAATTTGTAAATGACCCTACTGGAATGGTATATTCGAGACGTTACGCGACGTTTCGTTTGCATTAAGAAACAGTAGAAGATAGTTTTTTAGTGATCGTATCCGTATTTAGGATTTTTGAAAGCCCGCAATAGTACATCCTTTTACTTTACATAACTATTACCAACTGCCTGGAAGAGATCAAAACGAGAAAGATAATAAAAATCATGGAGTTCAAATCGACACGTGATGCATAAGCACACTATTTTTTTTATAAAGTATCGTTTCCTTGGCAAGACAACATGATTTCTTTCTTATCTATATATATCTTATGTTTTCTTTTAATAACATGTGATACTAAAAAAAGTGCATACATAAAAACCACAGAATTTTTGCTGTATATGCCTTCTTTATTACAGGACTTTTTATATAAAAAGTTATCAACTTAATAACAAATTTTGTGGCCAATCTGCTTAGTATAAAGTAAATACTTAGTATTTCGCCTCATATAATTCATACTCAGAATTCTAACTGAGGGCTTACTATATATGTATGAGGTCGGCTTAGCTTTTCTTTAACTCTTCTTTATATGGTAGCCAAGAACTAGCCTTACTGAAGAATATTAAGCTCTTGCCGATACGAAACCCCTTTGTCAACAATTCTGAGTTTCTTGACCACAAATTTGTCATTCTCTAATTTTGAAAAATAAAACAGAGCACTTTTGAATTACAGCGAACCCTTTTGGAGGTAAGAAAAGTGAACCCTAAAAGTAAACACTTTGACCTTTGATTGTTAGGATAAGTTTTTAAACATGAAACGTGTTTGTTTCTCAATAATGCACAATCATAAAAGCTTTCAAACGACACATTTCTCATACATATTCAAGTAAAAAATAGCGTTAACCACATGGCCTGTAATAAATAAGGCAGTGTGTATATACTTCTTTATTAAATTATTAAATGCTTCAACTTTTAAAGTTACTTGCCAAACTGGTGTGCTACATATTTTTCAGTACAGTCAGTTAAAGTTGGGCGAAGTATTACATTACATTCTTCCTGCCAATATGCAGCGAACGGGCTCTATCAAGCATTTTTCTTCTTTATTAAAACATTTAGGTTTTTAGGAGCGTAAATGGCACTTACTTTTTACTTTTTATAGTTAGTTAGTTTTCTTGTTTTATTTATTTTATTATTTATTTCTTATAAGGTTAGGTTTAATTTTTTATTCTTTTTTTATTTCCACTAACTTTAATTTAAATTTTTTTGTTTCGCTTTTTTTTTTTTTTATGGTGGTATGTTTCGGTTTGTTTTTATATATATTCGTATATTTTTTTTTTATACAACTTGTTTTATTTATTTATTATTTTATTTATTTGTTTATTACTTATTCTTACTTTTATTAATACTTATTTCGTTATCTTAATATGTTTTAGTTAGTTTTTATTTTGAACCAGGAACCGCACCAAATTAGAAGTACGTATATAAGATATTGTAATCTTTGTACATTGGCCGTTAATAAATTTATTATTTATTATTATTATATTAATTTTCTTGGTTCGAATTTAAAACAACAGGTTACATAAGCACTATTCGAGATTACATAAGAAAAATAAAATTGAAAAAAAAGTAAGTAAAGATTTGTAGCAACAGGAGCTAAAAAACCATCACAGGATGTACGTTTTCTCGAAAATAAAAGAAATGCCTATAATTTAAAAAAAACATGACTTAAATTTTTTTTTTAGATTTTTCTGGCAACTATTATGATTTGGCATCTCACCCGATTCCGGCTTGACGTCGACTCCCGGAACACCCTGTGTGTATAATTTGCAAGACAGGAATTATTGATTTTGACATTTGGATTGTCATTTTTGCTTTTCCCATGTCATGAATGGTACCATACTCCATTAATTTGAGTATACGGTTACTTTGTAAATTAATATCTCCAGAACGAAGGCTATCACCTTCTCAACACCTTTTGGCGCAATAGATAAGGCTTTAATCTTTTAAATATAAATATAATCTAAAAGGTCCTAGAGCTCCTCAACAGTAAATAATACTATTCCTTTGTGTTGTTAACACAGCAAAATTCGTTCGGTGTTACGGTATATGGCGAATTGTTTTTTTCTTCACTACCGCTTTGATATACCTACCAAATAAAAGGGTTTTTAGAGGAATAAGATGAGCTATGTGACGTCATTCTTTACCTAATGTGGCGGATTTTTCCTTTATAGCACCCTTGAAATTAAAGGGATTTACGAGTAAAATAGAATTGTAGACATTAGTAGAGATGGAGTTCACAAGATTAATTCAATACCAAATCTGTTCTCTGCCGAGTTTAGCTATGGAATGATTGAACGGAGAATGCTACCAATAGACTTATCATGGGCAATAACTCTACATAAGATGCTAGGTAGTTCTGTAAACCACGCTGTCGTTAACTTGGGATCAATGCTATTTGCAGAAGGTATATGTCGTTCTTAGCAGAGTAAGAATACTCATTGATCTTCATACTGAAGATCTCGACTTCAATAAAATCATTAGAAAGAAGTCATGTAATAATGACGATCTTACAAAAAGGGATCGTATGAGACAATATCGATTGAACTAAGTTTACGCTGCTAAAAAGTAAAAAAAAAAAACGACCAAGTGTGAGTCGGACTTGCACACGAATTGGTTCGTACCATCCAAAGTATTCATACTCAATAGTAAATATAAGCACAAAGGTCAGACCAAGTTTGACGCCCCTATATGGGACAAGAACATAAGTTTTGTTTTACTTAAGAGTATATTGACTAATATAGTCTGAAATAGGTATATTTTGTTAGTTAGACATTAGTATGTATTGCCATTATTAAAATCGAGCAAAATACGCCAAAAAAACACGTTTCTTGTATGGGGAATCCTTCAATTTTTAATTTTATTTTGTTTTTATTATTTGTTGTTATAGCGGCAATAGAAATAGACCACTCTCTAAGAATTTCAACTGTTTACCTATTACGATTCATGAGATACTGGCCGGTGACAGACAGACGTACGGATAGCGGAGGCTTGGTAATAGGGTTCCGTTAGCACCCTTTGGGTACGGAACCATAAAAATAAAAAGAAAAATTATAGAAAAACAAAAAAAAACATCTTAAAATTTATGAAATTATACATCTGGAATCTAAAATCTTTAGGGGCGGTCAAGGTAACTGTGCAGTAATGTCATAAGACCGCCCCAAAGCTTTTAGTTTCCAGATCTATATATGAATTCAAAAATGTTAAGATGAGTTAATGAAAAATTTTCAGATAATTCTGCAATGCACAATTTTAGTTAGTTAGTTAGTTTTTGATAGAAAAGCAATTGTTTTTTACTTTTTAGTACAATTTTTAATTAAAGTTTTTCTTAAAATTAATATTTTTATATAATTTTATTTTTCATGGAAGAAAAAAGTATTTTCCTTTATTTGACATTTGGATCAGAAAAATCTGTTACTCCATTCCCGTATATGACGTTTCATCATAAAATCACGAAAATTTCGGACCGCTCTAGCAAAAATATGAGTGAATTATTTTTTTGAAAGTTTCATCCAAATCTAAAATGATCGGATCCAAGCACGTTTCCATGTGGCATGTTAATGTACGAGTACAGGGTGTTCCATGAGAAGTATGCAATACTGAAACCCGTAAAAGATGAGGTGATTTGCAATCGAATTCATGTTATTTTTGAAATTACAAGTCGATTTTAGATTTTTTCGAAAGTTTTGTCCTTGCTACCGTTTTTATTTTACTGTAGCTCAGCTCGTTTTACTTACTGATGTAAGTAATGTTGTAGCCGAGCTTCAAATGCAGTGGCTGTGGGATGATATCTTCGGGCCGTACCATTGGGATGTTCAAAATATTTTTCTTTCCAATTTGAAATGATGTACGTAGTGCACACTCAGTTCGTTCATACCTTTCAGTATTATCCCACTCAAAAAGGCAACAATGATACCTAGTATTACCGCCTTGCATTCCAAATAAAATTTTCATTAAAAAAACTGCATCATACCAGTAGGCATGCGTCATGAAACTTAATTCTAAATTGGTATTGCTGACAACGACCTTTGAATTTGTTATTGTGTTTATTGTATTTGTTGCAGTTCTTGAAATTTTATTTGTTGCCTTTTTTACGATTTCAGAGCTATCGCCGTTAAAATCCAGTGCTTCTTCAACTTTCTCTGTAGTTTAATATTATACGGAAATGTAGCTGCTTATAAAGAGAAAATAATCGATAACTCAGTCAAATTTCAACCGATTTTAGTTAGCATTAGATGCGAAATCGCATTCGCTATTAATTGTATAAACCGAAAAAAATATTGTAGAGCTAGATAAAGCTAATATTTTAGCTGCTAGATTCGCGTCAGATTCTCGTCTTACACCCACTTCACAAACACATGTTTTGCATCCCCCGTGTGGATGTGTACAGGAGCTAATACACGTCATTACGAGAGATGTGTTCAGGGTCCTTAAGGGGATCAACATCCAAAGCCGCAGGACCTGATGATTTTTCGCCCCTGTTAATTAAAAGCTCTGCCTCATCCTTGGCTAAACCTCTGCGCAAACTATTGTACTTGTCTTATTCGACAGGAAAATTTCCAACTGCTTAGAAACTAGCTCACGTTCAGTCTATTCCAAAAAGAGTAGAGGGTAGCGATCCCTCAAATTATCGACCAATTTCAATCACTTCGATTCTTTGAAAGGTTTTTGAATCTATCAATAACTAAAAATTAATGAAGTATCTAAAACCTAATCATCTCATCAACGATCGCCAATATGACTTCCGAGCTGAACACTCATCTGGAGACTTGCTGACTTTTCTTACGGAACGTTAGAACTGTAGTCTGCATAATTTTAGTGAGTCCAAAATCTTTACCCTAGATATTTCAAAGGCCTTTGATAGAGTCTAGCATCCAGCCCTTTTAGCCAAACTTAAAGCACTTGGTCTCTCCCCTCCTCTTCTATTATGGATTGAAAGCTTCCTATCTAGTCGCCAAATACATGTTCTATTAGATGGCGTTACATCTGAACCTCATCCCATAAATGCTGGTGTGTCTCAAGGCTCTGTTATCTCTCCAACTCTCTTTTTAATTTTCATTAATGATCTGCTTTCCCTTACTTTCAATCCCACCCATAGTTTCGCTGATGACAGTACCCTTGATTTCGCTTACTCCTTTGACACTCTTGCGGAGTCCATGAGGTATACTGCATGTGTTAAACGAGATTGCATGATTAGATCATTAATAATTATCTTGGCAATATCCTCATTTAAGCAAAACGAATCGCGTCGAGCTCGATGCATCTAAGACCCAAAGCTGTCTCATCTCATTAAAACAACTTAATCACTTCCGTTTCTTTTGATGGAGTATTAATTTCTGATTCACCGTCACTAAGCATTCTTGGCATTAATATTTACGGTAAGTTAAACTGGACAGATCACATCTTCTCTGTTCCCAAAGAAGCATCGATATGTCTTGTTTTTCTGAAAAGGTGTAAGAAATATTTCAGCCCGTCAAATCTAGCGCTCCTCTACAAGTCGAACATTAGAATGTAATAAAATTCTCATGTATGGGCCGTGGTTGGTCGCACAGCCTTAGCTTCATTGTGTCCGCTCCTTTATCGTTACATGGTTAGTCAATATTCTGATGAAATATCTAGTCTAATCCGTTGTAGAATGATTCCTGCATGCAATACTCGCACTTCAAACCACGCACATACTTTTACCCTTCAAATTACTTTTGGCCGTACAGTAAAATTCCGTAATGCTTTCTTACCCCGAACAGTGCGAATGTGGAATAGTTTACCATTATTTGTTTTTCCTCCGGCATACAATCTGCGGAAGCATCATATGGTATCCACTGAGGTTGGTTTAATAATATAAAAAAAATATAGAAATAATCTCTGTATATAATCCATCTCATTGATGCCTAATTTAAACAATGGGATCCTGGTAAACTTTCTCTGAACAGATTTAACTTGTTTATTAGAGCATGAGTAGAAAGGAATACCCTCACTGAGGTTGGCTTAATAATATGAAAAAAATGTGCCATCAAATTGTTGGCAAAGTTGAAAAAACTTAAAAAAAATGAGAAACTTCGAAATGTTTTCAATAAAGAATATATGGTTACAAAGGTTTGTCTCTGTTCTTTCATATATCACAAAAAATTCGACCTCGAATAAAAACTGGATAGATTCACGGTAAGTGCTGAACACGAGACCTCTGGAAACTATAGACTCTCTTGTCTGTCCATAGGATAGTACAACACGTCGGAAGTATGATGTTCCATGGATAGCTGCCGTTTGCGTAGACATCCACGGGATAGTTATGTTCTACGCTGATCAGTATGAACACCAATGAGAAAGAATCTTAGGACTGTGAACACCTCCGACTGTGACCGCCTCCGACTGTGACCGCCGGAGAGAACCAAGCATAGTTTATACGTATATACGGCGTTGTCGTAAATTTTAATTGCGCCAGGGATTGCCTTTTCTATAGTAAATATTTCAAAAAATAATTGTTTACTGTCGCAAATTTTAAATACGCCAGGGATTGCCTTTTCTATAGTAAATTTTTCAAAAATTAATTTTTTACTGTCGCAAATTTTAATTAAGCCAGGGATTGCCTCTTCTATAGTTAATTTTTCAAAAATTAATTTTTTACTGTCGCAAATTTTAATTACGCCAGGGATTGCCTTTTCTATAGTAAATTTTTCAAAAAATAATTTTTTACTGTCGAAAATTTTAATTACGCCAGGGATTGCCTTTTCTATAGTAAATTTGTCAAAATTTAATTTTCTACTGTCGCAAATTTTAAATACGCCAGGGATTCCCTTTTCTATAGTAAATTTTTCAAAAAATAATTTTCTACTGTCGCAAATTTTCATTACGCCAGGGATTGCCTTTTCTATAGTAAATTTTGCAAAAAATAATTTTTTACTGTCGCAAATTTTAATTGCGCCAGGGATTGCCTTTTCTATAGTAAATTTTTCAAAAACTAATTTTTTACTGTCGCAAATTTTAATTACGCCAGGGATTGCCTTTTCTACTGTAAAGTTTTCAAAAAATAATTTTCTACTGTCGCAAATTTTCATTACGCCAGGGATTGCCTTTTCTATAGTAAATTTTGCAAAAAATAATTTTTACTGTCGCAAATTTTAATTGCGCCAGGGATTGCCTTTTCTATAGTAAATTTTTCAAAAATTAATTTTTTACTGTCGCAAATTTTAATTGCGCCAGGGATTGCCTTTTCTATAGTAAATTTTTCAAAAATTAATTTTTTACTGTCGCAAATTTTAATTGCGCCAGGGTTTGCCTTTTCTATAGTAAATTTTTCAAAAAATAATTTTTTACTGTCGCAAATTTTAAATACGCCAGGGATTGCCTCTTCTATAGTAAACTTTTCAAAAATTAATTTTTTACTGTCGCAAATTTTAAATACGCCAGGGATTGCCTCTTCTATAGTAAATTTTTCAAAAATTAATTTTTTACTGTCGCAAATTTTAATTACGCCAGGGATTGCCTTTTCTATAGTAAATTTTGCAAAAAATAATTTTTTACTGTCGAAAATTTTAAATCCGCCAGGGATTGCCTTTTCTATAGTAAATTTTTCAAAAAATAATTTTTTACTGTCGCAAATTTTAATTGCGCCAGGGATTGCCTTTTCTATAGTAAATTTTTCAAAAAATAATTTTTTACTGTCGCAAATTTTAAATACGCCAGGGATTGCCTTTTCTATAGTAAATTTTTTACAAAATAATTTTTTACTGTCGCAAATTTTAATTACGCCAGGGATTGCCTATTCTATAGTAAATTTTGCAAAAAATAATTTTTTACTGTCGTAAATTTTAATTGCGCCAGGGATTGCCTTTTCTATAGTAAATATTTCAAAAAATAATTTTTTACTGTCGCAAATTTTAAATACGCCAGGGATTGCCTTTTCTATAGTAAATTTTTCAAAAATTAATTTTTTACTGTCGCAAATTTTAATTACGCCAGGGATTGCCTCTTCTATAGTAAATTTTTCAAAAATTTATTTTTTACTGTCGCAAATTTTAATTACGCCAGGGATTGCCTTTTCTATAGTAAATTTTTCAAAAAATAATTTTTTACTGTCGCAAATTTTAATTGCGCCAGGGATTGCCTTTTCTATAGTAAATTTTTCAAAAACTAATTTTTTACTGTCGCAAATTTTAATTGCGCCAGGGTTTGCCTTTTCTATAGCAAATTTTTCAAAAAATAATTTTTTACTGTCGCAAATTTTAAATACGCCAGGGATTGCCTCTTCTATAGTAAATTTTTCAAAAGTTAATTTTTTACTGTCGCAAATTTTAAATACGCCAGGGATTGCCTTTTCTATAGTAAATTTTTCAAAAAATAATTTTCTACTGCCGAAAATTTTAATTGCGCCAGGGATTGCCTTTTCTACAGTAAATTTTTCAAAAAATAATTTTCTACTGTCGCAAATTTTAATTACGCCAGGGATTGCCTTTTCTATAGTAAATTTTTCACAAATTAATTTTTTACTGTCGCAAATTTTAAATACGCCAGGGATTGCCTTTTCTATAGTAAATTTTTCAAAAAATAATTTTCTACTGTCGCAAATTTTAATTGCGCCAGGGATTGCCTTTTCTACAATAAATTTTTCAAAAAATAATTATTTACTGTCGCAAATTTTAATTACGCCAGGGATTGCCTTTTCTACAGTAAATTTTTCAAAAAATTATTTTTTACTGTCGCAAATTTTAAATACGCCAGGGATTGCCTTTTCTACAGTAAATTTTTCAAAAAATAATTTTTTATTGTCGCAAATTTTAATTACGCCAGGGATTGCCTTTTCTACAGTAAATTTTTCAAAAAATAATTTTTTATTCTCGCAAATTTTAAATACGCCAGGGATTGCCTTTTCTATAGTAAATTTTTCAAAAAATAATTTTTGCTGTCGCAAATTTTAATTTCGCCAGGGATTCTTTTCTATAGTAAATTTTTCAAAAAAAATTTTTTACTGTCGCAAATTTTAATTACGCCAGGGATTGCCTTTTCTATAGTAAATTTTTCAAAAAATAATTTTTTACTGTCGAAAATTTTAATTACGCCAGGGATTGCCTTTTCTCATAATGAAATGTTCTTGTCCAGCTTCTCATAATGAAATGTTCTTGCCCAGCTTGGACGGCCGATTAACGGCAGCCGTACGTCACAATGAAAGGCACGGTTTGGCCTGACAGTAGAGCTGGAATGCTAATGGGGACAAAATAATCAGCACTAGATCCTTCTAATTTCAGCAGATGTGGAAACTTCGTTCCAATCTTCCAGCTATTTTTGTTCTTCCAAGAATTAAGATTCTTGTTCCTGGATAATTTATTTATTCCTTTTGTTTTTATAATTTTTTACATTTTTTGTTCCTCTTTGACAGGATAGGAAAAGAGAACTGAACAATTGGATTATATTTTTTTACAATCTTATTCGAAAACCTACTTAGCTAATTCCCGTCTGTCAATAGCAAGAAGTCACAAAGTGTTTTTTGTACTGAAACTTGGTTACCGCAATTACTGCGTTTTTAAGGGCCCCGGATGAAAAGTCTGGAATGAAAGCGTCATGTCGCCACATTTTGGTCTGGAACGAAAGCGTCATGTCGCCACAAAATTAAATAAAGAAAGAACTTTTGAATTATATCTGGAATATTGTGTTTTAAATAACTAACTAAAGCCACGTTCGTAATATTATGTTGAAAAATTCCTTGTATGAAAGTTTTAGATATTTTTATTATCTACAACTTTTTTGAAGAATATTTCTACTAGGAGATTAGAAGATCACATTTCGCTGAAAATCGAAAAGCACCAAGGACTGAAAATAACAATTATTTTCATTTTTTTTTTTACCAAAAAATCATTTCGAAAAAGTTATAGGAGGATTGATTGCAATGTGAGGAATATGATTCTTATTACCGAATGCTCTCATCTCTCATATTTCCTGTACTTTTTTAATTTATGATTTTTATTCGAAATTATAAAAAGAAACTTTCGTTTTCGATTTATATCTTCAAAATCAGAAATAATAATTAAAATTTGATTTTTATTTTAAAAATAAAAATCAAAAACTGATTTTTATTTTAAAAGTAAAATGTTTTTAATTTTACAAATCAAATATAAAAATCAGCAAAAAATCTAGACCAATTCTTATGATACCTTAGACTAAAGCCCGTATGTAATTTCCATCCACTCTCATATTTCGACCCATATTTTAACCCGAAAAACAATTTTTGGAAATGAAATTCATTTTATGTTTTTTACGTTCGATTTTTAAAATAAAAATCAGTATTTGATATTCATTTTTGATTTTTAAAATAAAAATTAGCTTTTAATTTTTATTTTTGATGTTTAAAATAATAATCATATCCCGGTTTTTAATTTAAATTTTTCATTTTTAGAAAGAAAATCAGAAAATAATTTTTGGCATATGATTTTTATTAATTTTTTTATTTATTATTATTTATTTTTCTGAAAAGCACTATTAACCACTAGCCACTCTCACTCTAGTGTTTAATTTTTGTTTTTTGCTCATAATTATATCTTTAATTAAATTTTTCGCCTGGTCTTTGTCTGTTATTATTTTTTTGTTTATTTCATTTTTGGCCTTCCCAATCCGCTTTGGCGGATATACAAGAAATCTCTTTTAAATTCTTTCACTTCACTTCGTGTCACATTAAATTTTAGCTGTGAAATTGTGCATGACATTTTCTATCATTGTTGCACTTAAAGACAAAGTTATATGATTTAATCTGCTTTTTATTTATTTTTAAACAGTTGAACAATTTCTATTTTATTTTAAATTTAATTGTTACATATACAAGTATGTTTGCAGACTTCACTGGGTATCACCTTATTGCTGCAATCTTCAAGACATCCTTTATGTTCATCACTTTCACAGTTTGGAACTGTAGAAATAGTTTTTGAAAATTATATAAATTCTATTAAATGATTTTTCTTACCTCCTGCGAAAACTGCTGTTATTATAACAGCGATAAAGAGAACAATATTGAAGAAACGCATTTTGGATATAAGCTTGAGTTAAATAAAATAACTGACTATGCTTCTACGGACAGCTCTGCCTGTATTTATAGCAAATTTTTCAATTCAATTGTTCAGAAATTCCAATACCAATTTACTCAGCAAACAAACAGTACTTTCAAGTGTTAATTTTATAAAATAAATTTGGTAAGTGTATAATTGTTCGACAAACGATTTTTTTAATGTATTCGAAAAACTTCTATTTGGGCTAATATAGTATAGTATATTCTACAAAATACCTTTTTGTTTTTATTAGGAGCTACGGGATATTAATTTAGTTCCAATTTCAATAATCTTAAAATTATCGAAATACTCCCAGAATAACAGAAAAATTAAACCAAAGAGAGCTTAAAGAAAGTATTAAAAGTTTGTTTAAAACGCAATAACATTATCGATACCCTAGATGGAAATAGACTCGGTTCTGTTTAAACAGTTGCTGTGATATGCCTGAAGATGTTTACTAAAGATAGTGCGTCACGCTATACATATATTTATGTAGTATATGTGCATAGTTGTGAATGTACAGAAAATTCAATAATATGTTTTTCTTTTATTTTATTACTGTCCAAAACTTTCTTTATAGAGAGTACACTAGTAAACTCTATGGTTTCTCGTCTTAATTATTGTATTCGTTGGTTAATGGAGTAATTCCCTGTTTAATTTAATTTTTGGTCCGACCACAAGGGGGCTGTTAAATCGTAAAACAAAATTTACTTACCTCTGTTGGGTGACTTTGGCCACTTGTGATTAATAGCCAGCTGATTGTTTATGATTATGAATTTGCTGAAAAAGAGGCTGAAGAAGACAGTTGTGTACCACCAAGCAGTCCTAGTAAAGATAATGGAATCCAAATAGGAAATTTCGTTATATTTTTGTATGAGAAAAAGGCTTACCCAGGACAAGTCATTGAAACTAAGAAAGATTTGTCAGAATATAAAGTCAAGTCACTCATGCCACACGGTGGCTTTCAGTGGAAGTGGCCAAAAAATGATAACATTTTATGGTATGACGGACAGGACATTTTACAGACTATATAATCACCGGAATCATCAAAAAGTGAATCTTTTACAATAAAAGAAATAAACAATTATTTTTAAGGATAGGTACCTACCTACAATTATCTACATACTATTTTTCCTAATATGTTTCGTTCCTTTTTTGTGATATGAAGTTATTTTTTAGTTTATTTTATAATAAAAAGTTTATTTTTTTGTAATTTCTATGGAGTTATTTTTTGGTTTATTTTATAATAAAAAAATGTATTTTTGTAAAACATATTTTTTATCAATAAAGAGACTAACGATAAGTATTATTATTATTAGAAAAATATGTCATTGGCCAAAGTCGCTTATTTACTTGCTTATCTTTGCATTTTCATTGAGAAAACAAGGGTGGCCAAAGTGCCCCAACTTTGTCTTCTGAATTTGGCCATCCATATTTTTTTTAAAAACGTGTGTTTTTGAAAGTTGCAAAATTTTAAGATTCGGTGTACTTAAAGTGCTATTAATGACCTCTAAAATGATACCAAGAACAAGTAATTATCTTTATCCTGCATATAGTTACAGGACTCTAAATTTCAAAAGTGGACCAAAGTCACCCAAGCTTACTACGATTTGTAGTTTGACGTTTATGGCTCCAGTGAACAAGAGCATATACCCAAACCTCCTGAGCCAGGACATATTGTAGTTAGATGGTTCTTGTGCTAACAAGCTCCGATGTGGTTCAGAGTCGTGATTAAAATGAAAACATATACAAAAAGAAAAAGAAATGATTGAAAATGGTTTAATGTACATTGTAATCTTTATTTTTTAGAGAAAAATGACCGAAAGGAGTTTGAATAAGGAAGAAATCAAGTACAATGTATTCAGAATAGGAATTTTTGTACCATTTGACGTCATTTTTATAATGAACTGACTAGTCAGTTGATCGAACACAACGCATTTGTAGTCAGTAAAATTGAGAGACGAAGTGAGTACTGACCGTGTAACCCCTGTGTAAGAAACTAAAAGAGAGTTCATTGCATGTATGCCATATTTTTTCGCGTGCGTGATTTTTTTCACTTTCTAACATATATTGAATAAATAGCTAAAAGGATGCAGCATATCGCTTAAATACAATGTATGTGAATGAGTCACTTTCTGACATTTGGATTGTACTGAATAATACTAATTTTGACGTTTCTGAAAGTAAACATTTCAGAGCTCTGAGAATTTAGCGACTTTCTCAAGTTTATTATTATTAATAAACATTTGAAAAAGCGGTGTTTCTAATGTTTGAAGTGTATATTTTCATTCGATTTTAGTGTTTAATAAAATTATTTTATCTGATCATCAGAAGCGAATTAAGATAGGTTAAGCACTATCTGGTTCGTTACCCATTTTCTATAGTGTTCCTCAAGGATCAGTACTGGGCCCTTTATTACTTACAATTCTGTTCTCTGTAGACTGAAATTCACTGAACATAATTTCAATGAATTTCTATAATGCATTGAAAATGCAGAAAAAATTCGAACATTTCGACCCAGCGTTCAGAGAGATCTCATCAGTATGGTTATCTCTGATCGCCTACCATAGAAGTTCGATGATAGGGTCGCCCAATTGCCTATAATAAAACTTTTTATCAAAAGCAAGTGTAAATCAGATTTCTCATTGCAATTTTCAAATTGGGTAATTATCCCCCTTGTCCCCATAAGGCACTGGATATGATAGGCGATCAGAGATAACCATACTGATGAAATCTCTCTAATCGCTCCATCGAAAAGTTCGATTTTTTTGGCATTTTCAATGCATTATAGAAATTCATTGAAATTATTTTTAGTGTTTAGACTGTTTATAAATGACCTCCCACAACTATATTCGTAATGATGCTTGTAAAATCATTAGTCATTCCATACTTCAGTGGATTCTTACCTACATCAAAGAGTATTAACTCTTCTCTTCAATATAATGAATCGTGATACACCTGAATATCTCAAGAAATTTTTCCAACTATCGAATTCACCACGTAATCGTAATATCATGATTCCGCGCTTTACTAAATCGGTCATGGAGAGTTTTTTCCTTTTTCAAGCTACCCGAGTACCCAACTTTGGATTAGTCTTCTATCAAACGTTCAGAGTGCTGTACTGTTAATGCATTTAAGAAGTTTATGAAGATGCATTTGTGAGTTAAGGAATTTCATCTATTTCGGTTTATCGTTAATTTCTAATTCGTATTCTTTTTATTCTGTTTATTTCTTTAGTTATTAGTTTATCTTATTTTATTAATTGATTATTATTATTATAATTATAATTTTTGTATATTGTCTACTTATGATTTATCTTTAATTATTGAATTCTAAATATATGTTTTTGACTGTTACATTTCTACCTCCGATTATTCTTATAGTATTAACAAAAGATTGTAAATCTTGTGTACGTAGCTCATACATAAAATATTATTATTAATACATTTAAAATTTCTATCATCGTGTTGTTTAAGTTTTCACTCGATATGCTGCTTCCTTATCTATCTAGTTAGTTATTCAATGCTAACATATGGTTATTATTCTGTGGCCAAGTACCTTAGATATCACTTTTGTTTTTGTTCGATTATGAAATGTATCCTAGCACAAAAGCCGTAGGTGATTCTAAAATTGTAAAGGGGATATTTAGTAATATTGTAATTGTTTCTTTTTAATAAAAAACTGGAAGGTCTACTATTGCTGGTATACAATGTTAATGATGGGCCTCTCCTTTAGTTACTTTCTCATAGACTAAACCACACGTTGATTTATACAAGGAATGTCATTGGTTACCAACAATAATGTATGTAGATTGACTGGAATTGATATATCCAAAATTAATTCTGCTTAACATACTCTACTTACAAGAAATATGAAATCGTAAGAAAAATGCGATAACGTGAACACCCCCTTACATGAGTTCTGAAAAAAAAAATAGCTGCTTCACATTGCTTTATTCTATCAAAATCGTGATGAACGGCGTTCTTACATGCATATAAATCTGAATAAAACATCATTAAAAAAACAAGAAATAATGAAAATTCTGAGTCCAGTCCATTGCTCAAAAAATACGAAAACGCAAAATTAGTAATAATAAGTAAGTAATGCATAGTAGACCTACAATAATTAACGCGATAATGATTATTTCAGATTTCAAACTAAACAATTAGTTGTGAGTTTTATTGTTGAATGAAAGGAGTAAAACTCAGATTTAATAATTACTACTGAAGTAAAAATTAAAACTCAAAAATAATTATCATATATTGGGGAGTGTCGTCAGGGTTGGACACCACTTTTGCCCTTAACTTCCGTTAAAGGAAGAATTTGGTCAATCAAAGTACATCCTTGGAGAGCTATGGGAAAAAGGAACAGTTTTGTGCTGAACATTGCAGATTGATTGAGTGAAAAGTGAAAGAAATATAGGCATTTAAAATAGAAGTGAAATGCTGTCAAGGCTGACCAGTGCTGTCTAGGCCAGTTGACGAAAAATGTCCTGAAATGATTGAAAATGTCCTGGAAAAATTAATTGAATGGAATAAAAAGCCGAATTTGTTGAATTTGAATTTGTTGAATTTTTATGTTTTTTAGCAAAATTTTAATAACACATTCTTCGGAATCGCATATCCGGCAAATGTCGTTATATTGACGCACTTCAAATGCACTTCTCTCTTGTATGATGATGGCTGTTTCTGCACTTTTTTGGGCGGGCATCTTCCTTTAGCTAATGTTTTATTGGCGAACTTCGTTGGGGTTAGTGCTGGATGTTTTTAGGGCGTCTTCCAAGCACACATTCACAGTGGGCCAAATCTGACTACACAAAGTGGCCAACCTTGATAACAAGCGCTATTGCCGCATCTCGTGACACCACAGCCAAACATTTTACAGGATTGAATTTTCCTCCTGGTTTATTTTCTAGCATGAGTTACACAACACATTCAGAATGCCCATCTTGATAATTTCATAATTTATCCTCACTTTCTGGCCGTATTCACAGCTGGTAAAAAAACATTTTTTGAAATTTCATGCCACTGAGTGCACAGCACATATTTTGCATTCGCGCTCCAAATCTGCTATGTTACGAAAAGTTCGGTGTTACTAAGGGAAGTTTTTCCACGCTCGAACATTAATGGCGCTAGAGACCAAAACTAAAAAAAATCGCAGATGACCGATCTAGACGACAGGCCAACCCTGACGACATTTCTACATTTTCTTTGGTCAATTAAAGTTCCGAATTTTGTCACATAATACAAGTATTAGATGTAAGATTATGTTCACACAATTAAACAATTTTTCATATCCGATGTTAAATGATTTTTTCATACAAGAAATGAAAAATAATTATTATTTTAGATCCCTGCTTTTGTCAGGAATTTGTATCTTATGATACCGCCATAAAATATATAAGCATGGCTAGGGCTGCCATCTGTAAAATTATTAAACCATGAGAACGAGTTCGAAGTCCCCGGAATTTTTAGCTTGAAAACCAGACATTGTTGCCAGATAATTTTCTTATTTTACTAACTAATGAAATAGAGTCAAATTATTATATAATGTCTTCCCGTATTTATTTATTACAAAATTGGTCAGTTTACAAGAAACAGAAATAGTGATAAAGTGATAAAGAACTAAATAAACCCCCCCCCCCTACATAAGAGACTTTTAAGAGATTTTTTAACCTCTTAAATTTAATAAGTAAGAAATTTTAGCAGAGTTAGTATTCTACATAAATTTTTGTGGAGAAATATAACTTTAAGAGGTTAAGAGGGTTTGGATAATCTTTCAGTCAGCCCAGCTATTAAAGACGTTTACTATTCAAGAAGGAAGAAGAAGAAATAATGTTTTTGGCGAGGTGATGATGGCAATACGGCCAACCCATACGTAGCTATAATTGTGTGCGTCTTTAATCAAGTTACGATTATCGATATAAATAATAATTGAATGAAAAATTCACAGCACGTAATGATAATTGAATTATTATTTTAATATCTAAATCGCAGCTAAAGAGTTCCACAGCCGTCGTTACGCCCACAGAATTTTCATATAAACCTGTAGCAAAAAAATTAATTGTTACCAAAACTTTAAAGTGACGATAATATTGTCGAGTAATGGAGATTATCATAGGGCTAAGTCATTTCTATCACTTTAAAGGCAAACGATTTTAGCATTCTGAAATTCTATACAGCCTCAGAAATAGCAAAGTGAATCAAGTCAGAACTATCCTCTGTGCATTGCTCAAATTGCATAATTATTTTATATTTCACAAACTTGTACATATTTATATAAAATATACGAATTATATAATAATGTACTTATTTTACAGCATTTTTATCCACCATTTCGGTATTTTAAAACAAAACAATTTCTGCAACTATCACGATAAGAGATTTAAGCGTACCTCGGTGAGGAGCTCTTATGTTAAGAGATATTTGACAGATATTTTCGTTTGCTAGAATACCAAATCTCTTAAAAAAAATCTGCACAAAAGTTAAGAGATCAGGTGACGTCTGACATCTCTTAACTCTTTACGTAGAATACCAATGTCTGCTAATGGGTTTTGACCAAAGTATAAATAAATATAAGTGAGACACAGGCGAACAAAATTGGAAATTTTCCGTGTTTTTTAGACTGAAAGAGGTAATCTCATATACTTTAGTCTTTTGCATGAATGGGGGAAAAGAACTTGGGTATGCATTATTGTAGTGCGACTAAGACAACGAGTTCAAAACAAAAATTGAGAAAACATAGAATTACCCGAATGATAAAATCTTCTTGAATACATTCAAAATTATTTCGAACTATTCATAATAATGTACATTGGGTAACCCTACCTCCATTTTGCAAGAAAAAGATAAATTTCGCAATGAACAACGCACTAAAAGGAGATGTAAAATTTCTGTCAAATAAAATTCCCAGAATCCAGCAAGAGATTCCCCCACTTGAGCAAAACAAATGTAAACAGAAAAAGTGCTGTTCACATATCATAGGATTACACTAACAAACATTGGAATTCGGCGAAGAACATTGGGAAAATTCCTGAAATTCGTGTTTTCATAAAAGAGCGGGAGCATTTTATGAGCGTAAAATCAGAAAACTCCGCCCATACTCGCTTATTTACGAAAATAAATCATTTGTCATTCCATTTCGTTGCATGTAATCTTCGCATTCACATTTTTTGTCTTATTCGTAAAATGTTCAAAGAGTGTTTGATTTTTTTTTTGATTTTTTTCTCTTCCTTCCTTCTTTTTCTCGCCGTGTACATTTAAATGGGAAACATTCGGAACACTCTTCTGTGTCCTTTCTTTTATTTAGTTATCTTTGGTTTTGACAGCCCAGTTAAGAAGATAAGAGCTCTTATCTCTTATGTAGATTTTGGTGGGGGGGGGGTCACTCTTGAATTTAGGTACAAAAATATCACTTGAAACAAGTAAAGAAGATAGAATTGGTCTACGACGAATTCTTTTGATACCTTAGATGAATGCCCGTAGGTAATTACGTATGGTCTCTCTCTCTCTCTCTGTGGAAGTTTGATTGTTGAAGTGGTTTTTCGCTTATATTTCTAGAACGGACCGTCGGACAGTCACAATGTTTATAAACAATTTACTAGAATTTTATATTCCGAAGAGCTTTTCAGTACAAAAAAACCTCAACGAAAAAGCAGCATTTTCACAGTATACGTAAAAAACCTAAATTTTTATAAGGCAACACCAAGAAGCGGTTGCCCGATTTAGTTCATTTTTTAAATTTTATTTACTATTGCAATGAAAACTTCTTGCACCAAAGGGATGGACGGACGGTCGGACAGACGGACGGACGGTCAGACGGACGGTCGGACAAAAAGGATGGACATGCAAAAATAAAAAAATAAACTTTCAATATTATGCATGGGTGTCCAATCCATTTTGCTCTACCAGCATTATTTGTGTGCGTTATAAACGGAACCACAAACTTAGTATACTTTATACTTTTATACTTTACTTCTGTAGAAATAAGACATAGATTATTTAATATTAATTAAAGATACTAAAAACATGAACGTATTATATTGTCTACTTTTTAGTCTGCCATATAGGTAGCTTTCAAAATATCTTCCTTGCTTAGTAAAGTGAAGCTATATCAAAGAATAACTAATTAAAAGAAAGGACACAGAAGAGTGTTCCGATTGTTTTCCATTTAAATGTACACGGCGAGAAAAGGAAGGAAGGAAGAGAAAAAAATAAAAATATAAATCAAACCCTCTTTGAACATTTTACGAATAAGACAAAAAATGTGAAAGCGAAGATGACATGCAACGAAATGGATTGGCAAATGATTTATTTTCGTAAATAAGAGAGAATGGGTGGAGTTTTCCCAATGTTTTTCGTAAATAAGAGCGAATGGGCGGAGTTGTCCCAATGTTTTTCGCAGGAATTCTAATGTTTGTTGGTGTAATCCCATGATATGTGAACAGCACGTTTTTCTGTTTACATTCGTTTTGCTATGAAGAGAATAAGTGGGAGAACTCATGCTGGATTCTCTGATATTTTCGGGAAAAATGAGAATTTTATTTGAGAGGAACTTTACATCGCCTTTCAGCATGTGGGCCAAAGCGAAATTTATCTTTTTCTTTAAAATGGGAGGTAGTGTGACCTGATGTACATTATTATGAATAGTTTGATAGGATTTTGAGGGATTCAATAAGATTTTGTCGTTCGGGTAATCCTACGTTCTCTCGATTTTTATTTTTAGCTCGTTGTCTTGGTTGCACTACTATTGTGTATAGCCAAGTTCTTCTCCCCCATTCATGAAAAAGACGAAAGTATATGAAATTACTTGTTTCATTCTAAAAAACACGAAAAATTTCCTATTTTGTTCGCCTCTGTCTCTACTTATACTTATTTATACTTTGGCTATATGGCGAGAGACTTGAGATTCCAGAACCACTTTCTCGGTCTCTGGCGTTGCGACCCATGTATACACTTTGGAGATGCAAAAAATCTACAGACTTTTTTAGTCTCCGGTCTCCCGCTGTGTATTTCAAACTAAACGGGTTTCCATGTTCGATCTCCGGCTTCGAAGTTTACTAATTTTTCGTCTCCGAAAACTATTTTTATGTACTGCTCTATCAGTTAACTGTGGAGTGAGTTTAACAAAGTTTTTTGTTAATTTTTATTTAATTTATTATAGCGTCATTCCATAGAAAATCGAACAAAATTTGCACTTTCCCAACGTTCTTCTCTTGCTGATAGATAAGTTTTTTTTGTCCTGCGATGCATGCAGCCTGAATTAAAATAAATTTAAACTGGTTTTGAAATCCTTAAAATTTTTCCAATTTTTGGTATGTTGTTAGTAAATTATTAAAACCTCATATTGGGACAGTAGATAATAAACCCATTACGGAAAGTAATTTTGAAAAATAAAAAAAAATCATACAAATTTGTTGTGTTATAATTTATCCTATAAAATTTTTACATCAATGCTAATTTTTTTCAATTTTTTCATATAAAAATTTTAATAACTTTTGAGATAATCCTTCTAAAAATCTCTTTCTTGACAATTGACACAGATTACTAGAGACCAAATTTCGTGTATTACACTTAAGAGACGTGTCTCTACAGACTTTTTTCTTATGGTCTCCAGAGAAGTAATTTTTTGATCTCCAGAAATAAAAGTCTTGCCGTGTAAATATTTAAAAGATTTTAGTTTCTGTAAACCGGAGTATAGAGAGCAAAGGTCTCTCACAATAATATTATGAATTTATAAAAATCAATTACAATTCTTTCTTTTGTTCAGTGCTGAGATATTAGTGACAATACTCTCTCGTCGTTGGCATTATTAGTTGGTATGCAAAAAAAATAAAAAATTCTGTGCAATCTTGAAAAATTCGCTGCTCAAATGAGCATTCGAAGTTTAAAAAACAAAAATAAGTCCAAGTTGATTTTTCGTTGAAAGCTTGTCTCGTCGCTTCGATTTTGACTGAAAGTTTTTAAATTCACCCACTTAGCTATCAATTTTGTGTCATCAATTTTGCTGTTCTTGTTTTGTAAAAAAAAAACAACCGTAAACTGCAGTAACACCCCTTCACAATTGTAATTTAATTTATATAGACCTTTCGAATACATTATTTTAATCAATTAACTGCTTTCCCTTACTATCAATCCCATCCATAGCTTTGATGATGATGATAGTACCCTTAATTTCGCTTGGACCTGAATTAGAATTACGACTGATCAATCGACTGCGATTTTGCCAAACTGGTAAATGAATGTGACAATATACATTTGCAACTTCGACTGCGAGTGTGACTAAAACTGAACTTTGTTCAAAGTGCAAACTGGTGTCGGTTGCGGCCAACTTCAGTTCAATTACCATACCCGGAACTTCTGATTTGTTCAAGCAGTTGAAGCTTTAAATTAATTACAAATTTCACCTCAACGCCAACTTCTACTGAAAATTAAATCACAGTCGACTGATCAGTCGTTATTGTAATTCGAAACTTAATTATTTGACACTATTGCGGACTCCAGGCGGAATGCCACATCTGTCAAACGAGATTGCATAATTAGATCATTGAAATTCGACCTTGATAATAACCTCACTTGGAGAAATGCGAATCGTATCGAATTCAATGCATCTAAGTCCCAAAGCTGTCTCATCTCTTTAAATCAAGATCATAATTTTTCCAGTTCCCTTTCTGGGATGACATTAATATTTCCATTAAGTTACGATCACATCTTCTCTGTTGGCAAATAAGGACCGAAATATCTTGGATTTCAGAATATATGTAAGAAATATTTCAACTTATCAAATCTAGCGCTCCTTTACAAGTCCTGTACGCACATCCTTTTACCCTTCAAATTACTTGCGGCTCTACAGTAATATTCCCTGATGCTTTTTTATCCCGAACTGTGCGAATGTGGAATAGTCTACCATCATCTGTCTTTTTTCGGGTATACAATCTACGAAAGTTTAAGGGTGATGTACATCAGCACATCCGCCACTTTCCTCACTTTCTCTATTTTCTTTCCAAATTTCTTTCCTAGTAACTATGCTTTACATCATAGGGTATCCCCAAAGCTTGGCTTAACAATATATATATAAAGAAAAATGCATATTACCTTTACTTTCACCCTTTACAATATTTCCGAACCAGACCGTTTATTTCCGCATATACGTACATATGTATTTTCGAATAAAAATTTTCTAGTGACCAATATACAGTCAAAATTATTATATTCTCTTTGTTTCAATAATTCAACCCCATAAATCATCGAATTCAGTCTGTTTAGATATGTAGTCCACCACCCTAGCCTTGAACTTGAAACCCATCCGCCCCACACTCTTTGGAAATGATTCCAATGACGACTGACCAGGTTACAAGCGAAAATAGGTTTCCCTCTTTCTAGCGATCAAAAATGTTTTATAATTTGTTTTTAACTTTGAGTGAAATATGCACTTTTTGTAAGCTGCAAAAAAAATATGCAAACGAAATTATTGCAGCCATCGCGAAATGCGTTAAAAAAACGACGTAATCTATTCGTGATCTCAGCCTGGAGATTTTTGCAATAACGAAAATGAAAAAAAATTAACTCTCAAGTGATGCGCGATAAAGCCGACGACGACATCTTCTTCCCAATAAAATTCCAATAACGAAAATTTGTCCGCGGAATTAATTTATTCAATGGTCTTAAATCGGGCAAACCGATGGCGACATGTCATCAGCCACCGAAAATCAGTACCGAACGGCCCAATTTTTTTGATTACATGTGCGCACAGATTGCGTTTCTCGCATATTATAAAAGCCATCCGGCATTCCAGATTTGCATTAGTTTACTTTTTAATGCTAACGGGTCTGCACCGAAATAAATCTGCGGCTGAATTATGAAAGTGAGCGATCCAATTGAGACTTGTTGTTGTTATTGTTTTCACACTTTAATTACTTCTTGATTTTTTCTTCTTGACAGATCTTTGTGTGTATCTTGGCGGTAATTGCAGCCGCAGCTGCAGGAACCCTTCCGACTGGTGGTATCGGATCATATTCCCTAGCTGGATTAGATCAAATCGCCTACAATTTAAATGGATTAAGCCCTAGTAGTGGATATGTATTATCTGGGCAAGGTGAAAGTGCTGTTCAATCTGTGAATTATCCAAGTGAAATAGGATATGTTGGCGGCGTACCAGATAGTCAGAGTTTGGCTCGTATTCTTCAAATTCTATGTCCTGATCAAATTCAAGGACTTGGTGGTAATGTTCAGCTTGTACAGTCTGAACCGAATCAAGAATTTGGAAATGTTCAATATCTTCAATCTGCTCTTCAGCAAGGTGAAGAAGTAAACAACTTTCAGATTGTCAACCAAGCAGCTCAACCAGCATCAGAACTTAGTAGCTATCAATATTATAGTCAACAGCCTGCTCTAGAGCCAGAAGTTAGATATGTAAAGCTTGTCAGTCAAGAAGCAGCTCCAGTACCAGAAGTCAATTATTTGCAACTTGTCAATCAAGCTCCAGCACCAGCTCCAGAAGTAAGAACTGTACAACTTATACGCGAACAGCCAGCTCCTCCGGCACAAATAAGGACTGTGCAATTGATTCGTGAACAGGCTGCTCCATCTCCACAAGTAAATACCTTACAGTTTCTAACTGAGGCTGGAGAATCATCAGGATCAGTTGAAAGTAATGTTCAGTTTCAACAAGATTTATCTGGGACACAAACCCTCAGATTTCTTCAAGAAGGAGGTGGTGAGGTTGATGGAAGCTATGAAAAGCTTTTCAAAATTATTCGATCATAAGCTCCAACTCTGTAGTTGTTGAAAGTTCTGTGATTTTCTAAGTTGTTGATGTTTGTTGTTTTTGTTTGTTATGTTTGTTTATAATTTTGTAAATAAAATTTTTAAAAATTAAAATTGTTCTGATTTTGGTGTTATTGGAGTGAGGTAAAGTAAAATTTACTACGTTGACTTACAACTTACATTGCAGGAAAGCAACCGATAGTTTTGTAAATAATTGCTAGGTCATATGAATTGATTTATTCATTTATTCATCATTTAATTAACTTAATTCAATCTGATTTTAGTGTGTTGTTGCTGTTCAATGTTCTAATCATAAAAGATAAAAAAACGCATGGCATTCAATATAACTAAGTACTATTAGGATGCGGAGAAATCCGTTGTATAGGTAAACTAGTCGATTTAGTAATTACATAATGGACCATAGGCATAAAGAGAAGTAAAGGGCTTTTTAAGTAAATACTGCGATTCGTATGCAGAAAAAATAAGAGTAAATACTAGATCTATATAGTAAAATATTGAATATGCTGTGTACTCACTGAATTTTTTAGCTAAATCTATAAAGATTGTTAAAAATCACCAAAAATCTATAAAGAATGTAGTAAATAGTGGTTTGAGTGTTTATCGCCCTTTGTATAGACTTATGCTTTTCTGGACAATGAAGAGGCAAGAAAATGAAGCGCACTTTCTTCGAAGGAAAAAATGGAAGGGTTTCTTAAATATATTGGGCATCCTGGTTCCCAATTCAGAAATAATAAGACAATGATATACACATCAATTAATTGTGACTATAACTGTAAAAAGATAGCGAATAAAATTTGCAATAAGGCACTAAATTGCACAAGATTACCATCAAAACGAATCGCCAAAGCTAACAACATTTGGCAGGCAGTATTCAATTTCCCATATTGTAAAGGTGTTTAACACGCATTGCACAAATGTTAAATTAATTAAACCATGTATGTAGTGTGATGAATAGTAGAAAAGATAGGGAAACTATAAACGTCTTAACCACATGCAATTATCAGTGCGAGTGGCCTTAATCTGTCCAAATCCTAAGTTGTTATTTTTATTTATGGAAGATATGGCTATATCAATCCAGAAAATTATAATAAAACGCATTTATATGAAATGGGATCATTATTGACAGACGTTTTGTACAGGACAGTATGAGCTTTGTTGGGTGAGTGCAATAAGAATGGCTACTAGGTGTTTGTGCTTTTGTGTTTGTTGTCAGTATATCTTGTTAATTGTAATATGCCGGGAAAGTACTTTTAATTGGTATTCGGAACTTGTAAATTCTCTTGGTAGTATGAATATTGTTCTTGTTGATGATTTTAACGTCAGAACTGGTCAGCTGCAAATAATGCAAAGGAAGAAGTAGAAAGAAGCCCAAATATTAGACATATAAGAATTTCAAAACATCTGGCTATTAATGTAGTAGAGGAAAGACATTTCTGGAACTTTACGAAGATCATGAACTGACTTTGATTGAGGGCAATTTTAGCTTAACTGTAGGAAGTAGAGCTTCAGTCAATGATAGGGTAGCACTTTCATCTACCTAATTTGATTGGATGTGTAGATAAATTTAGAATACCAAACCAAATTTGTATTTATGTTTATCAGTTAATCTGAGCGCCCTTCTTTATTACCTCCAAGAAAAGACAATGACCTTACTACCTAAGCTTAACTGGAATGCTCAAACATCTGCCATAAGGATGGAAAATTTGAGCAAACATTTGTCTTTAGAAATAATAGAGAATTCAATCAAGCTTTCGGTAAAAGTTATAAAAACAGTAGTGTCTATTTGTACCAGTAATCTTACGTATAAGCAAAAGTTGTGTCACAGTGACTGCGTACGTAGTCGACGGTTACGATTATCCTACAAATGGTTAAATATTTTTAGGAAAATTTTCTTTATATTAAAAAAACCAAAAATACTACAATTTTACGCACAAAAGCCTTAAATTGATTATAGCCCAGATCCTGCTAATGTTGGTGTGTGGTTTTTTGTATTTTACCATTAAAATGTAACTGGCGTTGTTTAAAGTTTCGATTATCTATTTCGCTTACCCGAAACTAAATTAAATTATGAGTATATACAGGGTGTCCCGTAAGTGGTGTTATAGCCGAAGACGATGGGTTGGTCATCCTTAGATAAGCATTCCGTATGTGGTGTTATAGCCGAAGACGATGGGTTGGTCATGCTTAGATAAGCAATAAATTGTATGGGTGGGGGGGGGGGTGGATCCTGACGGATTCTGGGAAAACGGGACATAAAGATATTAGAGTATATTTTTTAGATCACCCTGTGGCTATCGAACGATAACAAAATTTGTCAGATAATTATTGGACCTTTCCAAGCGTCTATAAAATTTCCCCTCTTCCCCTCCCTTTAAAATGTTCAACAAAATTAAAATTTCGAAATTTAACTCGTTTTTTTTATTTAACAACATCAACACCAATTTTTCATATTGTATGTACAAAGCCAAGAACCCGTTAAGATCCCCCCCCCCCCCCACAAACTACAATGTATTTTTGTTTCTATAAGCATGATCTATCTATAGGGTGTAAGGCCACATACAAGACACCCTGTATGGTCCAACATCTTAATTCGACTTCACGGAGTTCATGTTTGAACAAATCTCGCAATCTCTCTACAGCCCTTAGAGTTGGTATATGTCTTTCACTTTTTAGCAAATTTAGTCGCAGATATAGGTTTTTTCTGCCGTAGGGACTTTGTGATATCATACATTGCCTTTGCCTCAATAATACTGAAGACAATTAGATGTTGTGGCTCACCCATATTTCTTAATCGTAAGCGTTTTTTTAATTGTACGTGCAATCTCATGCACATCGCTTCGTACCCCGACCTCCCCTATCTATGTAAGCATACTGTGATTTGCTTACATATACTTTTAGGAGATGTTTGCGAAAGTGCAGCCCAAGGATCCTTTCAAACATTTTTTTTAAAGACATGAGGTTAGACTGATTAGATTGCTCTTCTGCCTACTCTCTGAATAAACATTATGCGGTTTTTTTCAAGCAAGAGATACATATGAAAAAATAATAAAGTCAGCTCATAGAAGGGCTCGATTTTGGCTAACCACTTTAAGGTTAGGACACAATATATCCACCTTGTTCGAGGTATCCTAGGGTCCTAGTAGTATAAACCCCCCAACCTATATTAGCTTAGGTTGGGGGTTTTATACTACTCAGCTCCTATAAATTTATACAAAGCACGTAATATTATTTGATCGTTTGGAACATGATCGGTATGATCCCATCTATTTTTGATATTATATTAGCAAGTTGAGTGACAATTGGCCTAATGGAGTCCATGTGTAGAGCGAATCAGAATATTCGATTATATCTTTACAGAGTTCACTACTAATGAGTTACCGGAGAAGCATTTCTGAAGAATACGTAATACTCTTCATAGATAGGTTAAGAGAAGAGGTGACTGGGCTACTAGGACCCTGCGGATGTCGTGATTAAAGTTGGTCTATTGTGTCCTACCCGAAAGTGGTTAGACCAAATCTCGCCTTTTTACGATCGCGCTTATAACCTTTGGGGTTAGCTTGCAAATCTTATTTGTAGAGACAAATGCTTCCCAAGTAATTTCATTTTCAAACTTAAAGCTGCAAACGCAGGACACTCACATATTAAGCGCTTTAAGGTTTCATCTTGTTCTTCGCACAGTCGACACAGTATGCTATTGGATTTGCCTATCTTCTTTAAAAAATAACGGAAGGAGACTGTCTTAATAAACAGCCTGAGCTATTGTCTGCTAAGACCAATTAGTTTGCATGTCTGCAGAGGAGAGGGAAGGAAAAATTCCTTCCAGAGAGAAAACTTAACAGCTTCCAAAGTCCACATCTAACTATGTAGATAACATTAAATTATGTTTACCCATTTTTTAACTTATGAAGGAAATACTCTTAAGGTTTATAAATCGTAAGATGATATTAATAAATCAGCTAAAATTTATTTCTATTTGCGAAAAGTATTTTTTTGTCTAAATGTTCAAGGCGATCTAAAAAATTGTTTATTTATGAAAATGGCTCCTATATTAAAAAAAAAAAAATTTAATAAAAACTGATGAAATCTCTATCAAAATTAAAAAAAAAATTAGGTTAAAGT
Source organism: Dioctria linearis (assembly GCA_963930735.1). Classification (NCBI taxonomy): domain Eukaryota; kingdom Metazoa; phylum Arthropoda; class Insecta; order Diptera; family Asilidae; genus Dioctria; species Dioctria linearis. Next base: position 27,356,111 of record OZ005742.1, read on the forward strand.
AAATGTGCTACCATTTAAATATTTCTAGGTTTCCGATCCCTTGTATAGCCAAAAGACATTTTCAGCTAATGAAGAGCTAATGGGAAACCGATAAAAATTTGATAAACGCAGCTCCCGCCTCTGAAAAGCGTGGTGCGTCTTCGTGTTACCTCATTAGATATTCTGATGTAACTTTGATATTCATCTTAACCTTGATAATTGTGACAAATTTAGGTTTTAACGTATTCAAATATAAGAAAGAAACCTTTTAAGTTTTTTTTTATGTTATTAACTAACAGGTTTTGACATCACCTATAATTTTACGAATCCAAGTCATTCATCAAATTCAATTTCTTTTTCGAACTGTCTTTGTTAAGTGCAGGAGTCCCGGTAATTTTATTAGCTATGGCTTCTTGTTTCTGTCACTCCCACGCATAAGTTATACTCATGAATATTTCTAGTTGACCGCGCATATCATATCTTATGATCATAAATTTTGGATGCAGTGATGTGGTGCAGTAATAAAATGAAGAATTAATTCTTCACGCCACTATTACTTAATTATGCCCAAATTAACAATATCTCATGAGTATGCGGAGAATTAGGTGAGCTGAGCTCCTAGTAAGATTTTGGTAAATCTAACTTTCAGCATCTTTCTAGTTCGTCTATACCTTCACTGTAACATGGAAGTTGTTGCAGACCTCATCCTTAAGTCGATATAGACCTCATCCGAAAAATGTTGTTTGTTTGATTTTTTGGCAATGTGCTGAACAACTTATTCGATCTGTCCTATTCGCGAAGTATTTTACTGATCACTGAGAGCCTTGCCACACAAGTAATGCCACAATCATTTAATGGCTTGGTTGAAAAGCTATTCTTGAATGAGAGTTAAGCTCGTATTTTCCTATAAAAGTGTAACGTTATTAGTATAGAATTTTTCATTATCTCTTCCACGAATATCGGTGAAAGCTTCAAATAGTATTGTTTCTAGTTTCCTTAGTCATTTCATGTGAGTTGGAGATACTGTGTCTGTGATAAAAAAAAATATGTTTAGTTTTTCTGGCAGTGTTTGATTTTGTTAGCATTTTGTATCTATGGTGGACTATCTCTTTGGCTCTGATAACTTCTTGTTATTTTTGAAAGGGTTCCGACCTATCTGTGGTCCAAATATTTGGATATATATATCGATTCCTCACTTTTTATAGAAAGATTCAAGGTTTTTAAGATAGAGAAAGGCTTACGTTGCTTCTTACTTCCTTTTGCGGAGTTTTAGAGCATATGTTGACAGTTACATATGTCGAAGAGAAGGGCTATGAAATTTTCATTTGCATGCATTGGGACCGATGATGTATGGATGATGTTAACGAGAATCGGACTATTAATGAAATTTGAAGGATCACTTTTTGGATAGATTTGGTAATACATACAGACCGATTTTGAATTGATGTCATAAATGAAAAAGAAGACACAGGATGATTAAGAAATATGCTACTTGTTCTCAAAACTCCCCGTAACTTTTTTGATGTACAACCCATGAAATGATATTTAGCTCAGATGATAGTAAACCGTCTAAGCTTTCCAACGAATGTCGAATCAACAATACACCCGCCTCCTATGTCGCTAGTAATAGGACTTCCAAATCCAAAAATTGGAAAAGATTCCTAATTTTGTTATATTTTTTTTTAATTTGACATTATATAATAAGCGATATGAGGGGATGGAGTGATGATTTGACAGATTGCTAAAAATGACCTTCATAGGGGAGTTTTGGTACCATATTTTTGTTTCGGAATAGAAGAATTTTAAGAACTTTTATTTTTAACGATTCTAAATTAAACCATAAATACAAGAGAGAAATTATTAAGCCACAGTTGGTTTCAGCTATTATTAATGAGTAATGATAAAACCTATAAATAAATTGTAAATTTCTGCAATTTCATTTACTTTTATATTGTTTCATAGATAAAAAATAGGATTAAATTTAAGAAATACAATAGGGAAAAGCACGCATCTGTCTTGTTAACTCAGTTGTAAGAACAGATGCCCGGAAAGAAGAAATTCCCGGCTTCAAAAACCGGGCGAGGCGGTTGTTTTTCTCTCTGGTATTTAAGATTTGATTTAGAATCGTTAAGAATAAAATTCTTAAAATTCTTCTGTTCTCCATCTACTATCGATTCTAAAAATTTTGAATTAGACAATTTATAAGTGAAACGAAAGAAGGTCTTAGCAGAGCCATTTATAAGTTAGTCCTTCAAGGTAATGTTCGGCTTGTGCGGCGTATTCGGTAAACAGAATTGGAAACGAAATAAAGTGTTGTTTTTTTGTTGCAGATTTATTCTGATTTAATTTGTATGCAAAAATAAAAATCAAAAACTAATAAGTTCCATAAAAAAAATTTGTCTAAACTCTACTAAAAAGACTAAATTATCGAAACTAAGGTTATGTGGAAACGAATAACTTTTTCATTAATGTAATATGAAACAAAATTCAAAACGAAGATAAGATTCTCGTAAGCAATCAAAAAATTTAATTGCACCTAAATTAAGTGGAAGAAAACTTCAAAAGTGTTCCCTTTTTTTTTAACAAATTTAGCAGGAAACATTTTTTATTATTTGAACTGAGTTTTTTGTTGAAGCCTTTTTGTTTCTTAATGTGCTATGTTACTTGTCGTTTCATTCGATATATGTATAACTAAACTACAAATATATATCAGGGACCAAAAATAACCATTATTGTGGATTTTTGAAACAACATAGATATAATGATCTGAACTTTAAATGAATAGGACCGATCATATCCTCATTAAGTCAACTTTCAATTTCTGGCATAATTCGAAAAAGCATAACTAATAAAATAAAAACATTTTTATTAATTTTTGTGGGTTGTCGCTTAAAACTTTCTTTTTTTTTATGATGAAATAAGAGTTATCGATAACTTTTTTAATATATATCAATATTAAAGATTTATTCCCGATTTATTTATTGTTATTCATTCCCTATCAATTTGAATCTAGTTCTTCGCTTGATCCAAAATATTAAACTGGTCGACGAGGCTTCTGAAACATAAAATTTCTTATTCTCATAAATTTGTGTATATTAAAAATGAATCCGGCATTAAAATTATCTTAACTTTTATTATTGAGAAGAATTAAAATTGGTATTAATAACTACTCTTAAGCCCCTAATTACAATGAGCGCCACGCGTTTTTAACCGGCACAACATTACTTTGAATCAATGGTTTTCATATATAGTAGCTTGATCCAATGTAAGCCACGTCATTTCGTGGCGCCACAAAGTTTAATTAAACTTTAAGCTCTGTGGCGCGTTGTTTCCTGTTTTATTTTATGAGAACAAATGTAATTATTGACACTCCTCTTTTCAGTTTTTTCATAAACCTTAATTTTTTTTATTCATTTTTAATAATTAACAAGTTAACAAAAGTAATCAACACATCTCAGTTAAGTTCAAACTGTCAAGTGTAAAATACGCGTGGCTCTCATAGTAACATAAACGCCACTGCAATGAGCTTTATTTTATAACTATTAAAAGAAGAATTTGTGAAATAATGGTTAAGCATTAACCAGAAACAAAATTAGTCGAAAGATAACTTTTTAAGTGCAGTTTTTTATTATTTTATATATTTTATATATATATATTTTCCCATTTTTAGGGTACCCCTTATATCCGTCCGTCTCTTTATCACATAAGTTTTTCTCGAAAACGACGTGACATAGGAATTTGAAATTTGGCAAAATGTGAAACACGCATATATTTCGATTTTGAAATATTGTTTATGAAGTTAGGTTAGGCCCCCGCAACAAAAATGTTTTTGTATCGTATAGGGAATCGTTTGATAAAGGAATCCTTAAAAAAAAATCAATGTCTTCTAAATCTAAAATTTTGATATTATCAGCGTATTGAGTCATAGATAACAGGAAAACTGCCACTTTTTTCACCTGAACCGTTTCGAAGTTACAGGATGATTAAAAAAATGTGCTATTTATTCGCAAAATACCCTATATATTAAAAAGTACAAGGTGTACGGTTACCATTAAAATCATATTATATGAAGATCCTCATGGTCTTTCCAGGGACAGCTTAACCAGCCCCATACTAATCCTTTCTTCGGAGGTATTGAGGTTTAGGTAAAAAAAAATTTCTACCTCTTTAAAAAAAACTGATTGACATAACTTTGTGCATAAAAACTGTAAACTTTGGACTCTCCTCTTTAATTTAACCTTTGCAACTACGTTCTAACTGTGGCTGTTTAAGAATTCTTTGCTCTCAACCTATTCAGCTCACACCGAAATTTGATTACATTTTTTTAAAATGACTTGTTTTCAGGTTACATAGGGAACAAAGTATTTGTCATAATTCTATTTCAGCTGGGACATAGATGTAACAGGTCAAATTAAAGACAATAGTCCACAGTTTACAGTTTTTTTTAAATAGTATGTAAATTAGCCTTTTAAAAAAATAAAAAAAAAAAATAAAAAAAATCAATCCAAAATTTTTATTTTAGACCGCCATATCTCCGCAGAGAAGATGAATAGCAGTCATTGGAATGGTCCTATTAGTGACTATACACCCTGTACTTTGTAAGATAGTGGGTATTTTATGAAAAACTAAAATATTTTCTTAATTACTCTGTAACTTTGAAACGATTGAGATGCCCCTTCTCCCCTACCATACATTTTTTTTGTCTAGGTGAGTACTATCATCTCCTGCCGTATGGGCCTCCATGACGAAAATACCCTGTATTATGTATATCCGTTGTCATTTTAAAGCATGGGCATGATGGGCATTCGCCGGGCTCCTCTGATTTTGGGAGCCATCAGCGGGACAATTAAAAATTTATATTACAATAAACTTATTATAATTTTAGATATAGTAATACTCGTACACTGCCCAGAGCTCCACTGTGTTGTTTAAACGGCCTTGCCTATACTGAACTCTCAACAGGACTACCAATATAACATCATCGCTATATCAGATTTCCTAAATTGTCATCTTATAATTAACTGTTATCACTAACTGAAATATATAAATAAAATTTTGTTCACTACTGTTATTACTGATCAAGAATATGAAAAATAATTGAATATATGTGATAGACTGACTGAAGATTGTTTTTTTGTTTTTTTTAAAATATTAAAATTAAAAATAGAAAAGAAATTTGAAAAGTTGTAAATCTACTAATAGACTGAGGAATACTAAAACACTAACATTTTACCACCGTAATTACACTAGTTATCGTATCGAGAAATAAATAAATTCAGACTAAATTAGGTTTGCACCTCTACTAAAAAGCTGTTTCATCGAACTTTTTTCCCATAGGACTGTCTAAAAATGTTTATGCTACTTTTTCCCTTCCTTTCCTATTGAAATCGTAGTGGTCGAAGTCTAGAAATAATTTTTAAATTTATCATAAATAAATTAGGTACCCAACAAAAATCTGAAGATTTCATACCACATCTATACACATCGAAATTACACGAGGATGTTCACCTGACATATAATTTTTTCAGGTGAAGGCAGCTACTTTAATGTGTTTTCAATTAGTCAAATTTTGACATATAGCCTTAAAATGTAAAATGCTTATCGGAAATGTTAGGATTGAACTGGAGAGGGCGACATCTCTTTTTTTTATGATTTTAAAGAAATGTTTCATTTGTATGAGAGTTGGCTCTATATGAGCAAGGACAACTTGCAAGTAAGATAAACTTGCAAAATTGCACAGATTAACTGAAAATTCTAAATGGCCAATAATTATTACCACAGCTCCAACTACAATCACTTTCTTCAAGCAATCCAAACCATAGAATTCAAAATCATAAAAAAATCTCTGACCACGATAATTTTTTAAGTAAAACGAAAGAAAATTAAATTCAGATCTTTAATAAAAGCAAATCGGAATAAATAAAATTAATAACAACATAAGGCTGACGCGGCCTTCAAACATGAGCAACAAATTCTCGTCCTTTTACTTAACGTATTGCAAAAATTTGTTGTCGTATTCATAACCGGGCGCAGCATAATGAACTGGGGCAGCTTCTTCAAATACTTGCTTGACAATTGGAGCTTGTGGTTGAGGTAGATGACGGATCACTTGAACTGTTTTATACTCTGGTGGTGGTGCTGGTTGATGACGAATAATGTTGACAGTCTTAATTTCTGGTGGTGGTGCTGGGATATTCTTCACAATCTTCAAGTATCTAATTTCTGGTGGTGGTGGTGGAGCTTGCTTGACAACCTTCAAGATTCTGATTTCTGGCTCAGGTGCAGGATGTTGTTTGACAATTTGCAAAGTTTTTATTTCTGGAGCTGGAGCTGGAGCTTGACTAATGAATTGCAGAGTCTTGATTTCTGGTGGTGGTGGAGGAATTTCGCTGATAACCTTTAAAGTTTTCACTGTTGGTGGTGGTGGCTCATGAATAATCCTTAAAGTTTGTACAGTTTCTTGTGGTGGTGGTGGTGGTGGTGGTGGAGGTGGTGGTGGTGGAGCTGCAGTTTCATCTACATTACTAGGCTCAGGGGCTTCATAATTATAACCTGGCTCCGAAGGTTCAGGAATAGGTGCAGGATAATCATAACGTGCAGCTGATGTTACTGCAATTACAGCCAAAAGGCAAACGAATACCTATAATAAAAAAAAAGAAAAAAAAAAGAAAAAAACATAAAAAAAAACATTTAACTATTTTACAATTTTATTGCTTGTAAACTATTTCTCTTTCTTACCTTCATATTACCAAAAATATGCTTAGCTAAAGTATCTTCTGAAGTAAAGTAGTGGATTCACTGGATAACGATTAACAAAATCGCTCGCTTTTATACACGTCGAGATTTTTTAACGATTTATCTCACCTTGCACTGGCACAACTATTGTGTTTATCTATAATGCCACACATTTTATCATTCGATTGCGTATTATGAATTATTTAACAGATTTAACCCAAAATCAAAATCATTTTGGTGTCATTTCGTTAATTTTTACATGAGATAAAAAAAATATCTGCGAGCTTTTAGAGTTATGATAGGATATCTCTGAGATATATGTGTGTATCTATTTACACATATATATCTCCAAAGTCATTAGTCGTTCCCCCCGGATGAATTCATTAAATTTTCACAAATAGTTGACAGTTTTTTGCTACTTTTATATGTTTTGAATATTAAAAAACGTACTCGGCATAATTGCGACAGAAACGTGCAATTTATTCATTCATCTTTTGATCATTAGATAGAGATATGCAGGTATGTAACTAAGCAAAATTTAAAAGGCATAATAAGATTTTTTTAATATTTTATGAAAAATAATTATAGAATATTCTCAAAACGATTAAATTTTGATATGCATTTTAAATAAATTATAATAAATATCTATATACTTCTTGATAATTATTGTATCAAAACAATTTTGTATTAAGATGTTAAAGTCAATTTAATTAGTTCCATCTGCTTCAACAAATTGAAGTGCAAGATCCAGTCGACACAGAGATAGTGTGTCAAAAGATTCCGAAATGTAAGATGCTTTTATATGAACTAGTTTTGATCGAATCGTTTTACGAGTGCAATAAAATTTATGTAATAAAGTCATTTAAATGAAAGAAAACTGTCATCATCGTGTTACATTTTAGCCTTTTGATGACACCAATGTAAAAGAAATTATTACTGTTGATGAAAGCTGAATTAACCAATAAAATAATAAAATATGATAAAAGAAAATTTTAGTAAAGTGAAAAATATGAATATACAAAAAAACAAAAACAAGAAATAACTTTCAGAATTTTTCGGAAGGATATTAGTATACCTACCACATGCGCTCTACATAAATAAAATTTTGATAATAACTGCTGGAAAATAATGAAATGAAAAGAATATGTGGCAGCTCGAAATCCATAATTTTTATTTGTTCAAATATCTCTAATCTAATTTTTACTTAGGTTTTATTACATAAAATTTATTATAGTCATTTATGATTTGACTTTGATTTTTTTTTTCTTTTTTTTTAATATTATTAAGCCAAGCTCAGGGGATTCCCTATGATGCAAAGCACAGCATGGCAGGAAGGAGATAGGGAAAGGATTAGGGGATATGAGGAGAATGGCGGAGATGCTGATGTATGTCGCCCTTAAACTTCCGCAGATTGTATGCCGGGGGAAAAACAGAAGATGGTAAGCTGTTCCACATGCACTGTTCGGGATAAAAAAGCATCACGGAAGTTTACTGTACGGCCGAAAGTAATTTGAAGGGTTAAGGGATGGGCGCGGTTTGCAGTGCGAGTATTGCGTGCAGAAATCATTCTACAAGGGACTAGACTAGATATTTCATCAGAACATTGACCATGCATATAGCGATAAAGGAGCGAAAGGCATCCAACATTGCGGCGGTGCTCGAGTGAGTCGATATGACAAGTTATTACCAAATCGCCAATGAGCTGGAAGGCTCTCTTTTGGACAATATCCAATGAAGCTAAGGCTGTGCGACCAGCCCCGGCCCATATGTGGGAGTTGTATTCCATTCTAGGTCTAATGTAGGACTTGTAGAGGAGCGCTAGATTTGACGGGCTGAAATATTTCTTACACCTTTTCAGAAATCCAAGACATTTCGATGCTTCTTTGGCAACAGAGAAGATGTGATCTGTCCAGTTTAACTTACTAGAAATATTAATGCCAAGAATGCTTAGTGACGGTGAATCATAAATTAATGCTCCATCAAAAGAAACGGGTGTGGTTAAGTTATGATCTTGTTTTAATGAGAAGAGACAGCTTTGGGTCTTAGATGCATTGAATTCGACGCGATTCGCTTTGCCCCAAGCAAGGATATTGTTAAGATCGTTATTCAATGATCTAATCATGCAATCTCTTTTAACACATTCGGCGTTCCCCCTGGAGTCCGCAAGAGTGTCAAAGGAGTAAGCGAAATCAAGAGTACTGTCATCTGCGAAACTATGGATGGGATTGAAAGTAAGGGAAAGCAGATCATTAATGAAAATTAAAAAGAGAGCTGGAGAGATAACAGAGCGTTGAGGCACACCGGCATTTATGGAATGCGGTTCAGATGTAACGCCATCTAATACAACACGTATTTGGCGACTAGATAGGAAACTTTAAATCCATAATAGAAGAGGAGGAGAGAGACCAAATGCTTTAAGTTTGGCAAAAAGGGGCTGGATGCCAGACTCTATCAAAGGCCTTTGAAATATCTAGGGCAACGATTTTAGACTCACCAAAATTGTGAAGATTACGGTTCCACGTTCCGTAAGAAAGGTCAGCAAGTCTCCAGATGAACGTCCAGCTCGGAAGCCATATTGGCGATCGTTGCTGAGATGATTAGTTTCTAGATACTTCATTAATTTTTAGTTAATGATAGATTGAGAAACCTTTTAAAGAATAGAAGTGATCGCAATTTGGTCGATAATTTGAAAAAAATAAACTAAATAAAAGGTCAGAGCTTGTGGAATTTTGTGAGGACGATATCTTTTAAAGATAATAATTAATAGATTGTAGTTTTAATTTATAAACACTACAAATTGGTGACCCCGACGTGATGCCCAACAAAGAGGGGAACAGGCAAATCAGTCGAACGAGTTGCTATAAAAATTCGATCGTTATGGAAGGAGAATCCAAAACTTTGGTTCATTCAACTGGAGAGCCAATTTTTTAATGCAAAGATAACAACTGATAACACAAAATATCATCATGTGGTGGGAGCAGTTCGGACGGGAATACTAAGTCAGGTATACGACATTATTTCTGATCCACCAACCACCAAAAGATATGAGGCATTAAAGAAGAGATTGGTAGAACAGCTTGCAGATTCGAAAGAACCGAAATAACTGAAGATTCTTAGTAAAGTCGAACTAGGTGGCAAAAAACCATCGCAATTTCTTCGCGAAATGAGAGAATTGGCATAAGGACGATTTTTTGACGATATTATGAGGTCGCTTTGGAAACAGAGACTTCCTACCCAATGACAAGCAATTCTTTAGATAATCAAAGAATAAATGATGTTATGACGACTAATGATACGAATAACCTCACTAGAACATTAGCTGAAATTTCAGATCGTTTGGCTAAATTAGAATATCGAAAAAGATCATCATCTAACCGACATAGATCAGTATCAGGACGGCGTCCAAGTTAAAGCTTCACAAGCAATTCCGAAATTTGTTTGTATCACAGAAAATTTAACACTAAGACTACTAAATGCAGAAGTCCTTGTAGTTTCAAAGGAAGTTCTTTAAACTTCCAAGCCGATCATTAGATGCGACCAATGATCAAATACGTCCAACAAGTTTGTTGTTTTTGTTGCTGATTCAACGACCCGGCATAATTTCCTTGTGGATACTGGAGCTGACATATCAATTTTTCCAAAAGGAATTAAAGATATGAAACCTGATGACAAATCTTTTCTTTTTGCAGTAAATGCTTTTAAATATCAGTCTAGGATTACTTCGAAATTTATAGTTGCTTATGTCGATAAAGCAATCATTGGCGCTGATTTCTTACATCATTTTGGAGTTTTGGTAGATTTAAAAAATCGAAAAATAATTTACTACATTACGAAATGTAATGGCACTGTGTTTAACTCAAACAAATTTTTTGCATATAAAAATGATTTCTAAGAACTCGTCATAGGCAGAATTACTTGCCGAGTTTCCAGAAATTATTAAACCTAGGAATTTTGACAGCGAAGAGAAAGTGAATATTCCTCATCAGATCATCACCAATGGTCAACCTGTTTTTAAAAAAGCGAGAAGATTGGACAAGGAGAAATATGAAGTAGCGATGAAAGAATTCGAATATATGATTGAACAAAACATCTGCAGACCGTCGAAGAGCTGTTGGGCATATCGTCCGAAAACCGAATGGTGATTGGCGACCTTGTGGGGATTACCGGATATTGAATTCAATTACTGTTCCAGATCGTTATCCTGTCCCGAACATTCAAGATTTCACTTTCATTCTGGAGGGGAAAACTATATTTTCTAAAATCGATTTAGTTCGAGCTTTAGATTTCTATGGAGTCTAAAGACGTCCAGAAAACAGCTATCATCTCTCCGTTTGGATTGTGCCATAAGTCTGATTTCTGTCCCTGATGAAAGATTTACACATATTTAAGCACACCGATTTAGTTATTCCATTAACACCATCGAATGGATTTGTTTATTGCTTAGCAATTATCGATCTCTATTTAATTTTTCATTGACGGAAATTGAACCCACACTTGTTAGAATCGGTCAAAGATGGAGAATAGAAGAATTTTAAGAACTTTTATTTTTAAAGATTCTAAATCAAATCCGCCTCGTCCGTGGTTTGAAACCGGGACCTTCCGCTTGCCGAGCGACTGCTCTTAACACAGAGCTTGCACTTCTTAATTTGTAATTAGCTGAAAGCAAAACGTGGCTTAGTAGGTTTTTATAAACTTCGTCAATATTTCTAGGCCAATTTATAATGCCTTGTAGCGTAGAAGGTAATTCAAATACAAATTCAAATGGTCTATTTAATAAACTAAACAAGATAATTAATTTCTCTTTGAAAATCCTTGTCAAGCCAATTGTTCTATTGTCATTGCGAAGAGAGATCCATTAACGTGCAATGTGAACAAAGTAAGAGCATTGCCCAACTAGTACGAGGAATCGGGGTGTGAGTAAGCAAAAGCGGAAGAAAAGAAGGTATTCAAATTGGTGAACGTGTATTTATTACACGATCTAGTTAGTGCGGTAAAATATCGATAACCATTCAACGAACATCCCAGAACTGCGGGAATATATTGTGATACATGTTCAAAACGACATATGCAATAAAGAAAACGTAGAGGGAAAAGAGGATAATGCTGCAGTAAACAAAATAAGGGACAAACAGAGCCTTGACCAATTTGAGTCGTAGACCAACTGATAATAACCTTCAGATCCTATGTGGGTCAACATAGATTTCCTGGCTATACTGAAAACTTGAGCGCAGCATATTAGTTTGCTGTAAAAGGCATCACCAAACCTAGTAACCTTTTCGGAGAAAGGTAATATGTCATTATTCATCAGTATGAGAGGCAGCTCTTATATCTATAACCCCACTATTAAATGCCAAGCAAGTCGACTTCTACGGATTAGGCAAAAGCCTGCTAAATTCAGCCCAAGCGGATATTCGATTTAGATCGCTATTAATGCGAGCAATACAGTGCTCCTGTAATCCAATAGGTTTAAACAAATTACGCAGCATATCATCAGCGTATATATGCGAAATTCGCATCCACTTATAAACGAGGTGAACAGTAAAGGTCCTATAGTAGAACCTTGTAGAACTCCAGAATCGATTGACAGGAAGATAGATTTAACTTCATCAACAAAATCATGTTGGAAGCGATTGGATAGCAATTCACTGATCATTGTAATTGCAGTTTGGGAGAAAAGAAATTGTCATGCGTAGAAGGAGTGTATGATCAACGCTATCGAAATCTTTAGAAAAATCAAGCAGAACTAATATGGATAGATGATTTTCAAAATTGAAATTTATTTTTTATCTCCGAATGTATATCTTCGTCACTATCATTACTACATATGTGTCTTCATTTGTAATTCGTAAATTAGGTTTCATGAAAGATTATAATTTTTGACAACACAGTGCAAAAAATTTTAGATGGTATTAAGAGGTGGAGTAAAAAATTTAGTTTGCTCTATAAAAACATACCGAAATATCTTTAAGTCCCATTATCTCGGAAGGATTCCCCCCCTCTCACCCATAAAATTTTAGCTTACCTAAGCATGACCTATCCATAACCTACGGATGTAACACCCAAGACGGGACACTCTGTATACCTGGTATAAACTACTTGAAATTCTTTACGTGAAAATAAGAAGAATTGGTCTGAGAATGGCAATAATCTGCTCGCAGAAAATAATGTAGAAAAATATGTTTTTTAAAGGTGCAATTTTATGCCCGACATCAACAGACATGACAGATGTCTTAAACGAAGCATTATGATACTCTGAACATATTTTTTTAGTAATATTAATATCAATTAAGCTTTAGCGATCGGATAAAGGTTGAGCTTCTTTCTTGGGTGAAAAGTGGGCTTTTTACTACTCATGAGTGCGTGGAATTGGAATAGTGGAAAATGACATCCTATGAGTAAAATTTTCATAACAGAGCACTAATGGTGATGCAAGAAAGAACAGAAAAAGTATATGCGAAATGTAGTAATTGGGGTGTATGTGACCCAAGTGCATGAAAATGGGGCTTCAGGCCGCTAAAACGTCCCGATATAGTTCTATGAATCGGACAAAAATACACTACCCTATAGTACTCGGCCAGACCTTTCATTTGATATGCAACATGCCGTATTGGGACTACCCCTAGACGGAGGTTTGCACCCCCCCCCCCCCCCCATAAAAGGATCTAGAAGAGTGGAACCTATTTCCAATAGTGAGAGCAAATAAGTGGACGTAAGTATACAATATTATATCGCATACAATTGATACACACATACTTTTAGCCAAGATTTATAATTTTATTGTATAAGGCACCTGAATCACGTACTCTAGCATATTTTGAAATTTTTCTCACACCGAACGCTTCAATCATGCTTTAATGTTTTTTCAGAACAACTGATTAAATCATTTTGTTTTACCGGTGTGAGTGCAAAGAGGGATAGCATAACAATTTATGTGGCGCTTTGCTTGAATCAAGACCAAAGCATGATTAAAGCATCCGGTGTGAATTCAGCCTAAGACTTAGTAAAAATATATTTGGCCCAGGTACAGAATTTGACAAATTTACCTTACCTGCTTCTTATAATTACCCAAATTTTGTTCCATATACTCATAAGTCCATATAATGCCTAAGTCTAAGGCAACTTTTACAAGCAACATTGTATATGTAAGAAGATTTGGGCAACTTCACTCATTCTCTAATACATGAACTGCTAATTTTCTTTTTCCTTATGGAACATGCTTTTCTAAAAGTTTTTTGTTATCTGAAAGAGCGACACGAAAAAAAGATAACATGACAAAAATATCAACTGTTGTCTTTTTATTCATTATTAAAAACTACCTGAGATCATTTTAAATCAGTAAATCGGAAACAAATTATGAAAACATCAATGCAAATAAATTGAAAAATTATCATTATTATCAATTATAATTGCTAGCCCTGAAAGGACTATCGCAAAAACAAAACAGAAAGTTAATGTTTGCCGCCACCATTTATTTATGTAAGTGTGTAGCTTGGACAAGTTCTTTATTTCTGCTTATCCCAACTTTTTGATTTACAAAGCTTCTCTTAAATTTCCCAAAGCTTTTATAAAGTTTTTTTTTACATTGCTCATAATCTTTCATAGCTGAATATTAGTGTAGCTATTGTGAAAATTAAATGTTTGTTTATGCTTTTTACAATTTTACATAAGTTTATATTTGTATTTTCCATTCAGTTCATCTGGCAGAAGAAATTTCAATCTTCCAAGATTAGATTCGACACCTGAAAATATATTTCCTATTCTTATAAAATGAAACTATCAGGTAGAAGAAAATTAGAAAAAATGTGTGGCCTCAAGGGAAAATGTATCTGTTCGAACTGCTCAGTATTTACGAAAAGTATATTATATAATATTTAGAATAATTTTTCTTCTATAAATGACTTCTCTGTGTACTCTAAACTGATTTCATTTAAAAGAGATATTGATCCACTTACGTTCTATACCTTATAATCACAACAAATTATTATAAGTTACGTTAAGAAAAAGATAAAGGATAGTGAGGAAAAAATAAGAAGGAATAAAAGAAAACAATTTTTTGAGAATTTGTATGGTTAGTAAAATATAAGAAATTCAAATTAACAATTTGAAATAAAACGAAACTGAGAGGTAACTAATAAAACACTCGAATGCCTATCCCACTACAAAGCGCATAGATGAGAATAAAGTCCACTCTCCGAATGAAATTAGTAACATTTTCGCTACATATTTCAAATCGACTTACGATGATATTTATTTCAATTATATTGACTATAATTCAGGAAGCTCTTCTATGAATCTTACCCAGCCTCAAGTTAAATCTGAGGATGTTGAGCGTATTATTTCTTCATTGGATACCAGTCAGAATGAGATACCAAATATCATTTATAAAAATTGTTCCTCAAGTCTGGCGTATCCAGTTTTAAAATTATTTAATTTATCTAATAAAGATAAAATGTTCCCTACTAAGTTTAAGCATCTATTTGTCTACTCAGAATGTCAGAAATTACCGACCTATCTCCATGTCAAATATTTTGGCTCTTATATTTGAAAAATGAATATAAAATATTGTATATCCAGAGCTCAAGTCACAGGTATCTAATAACCAACATGGTTTCTAGCCTGGTAGGTCTTCAGTCACTAATCTATCTATATTCACTGATTCTATTGCTATAGCACAAGATTCCAGAGAACGAATTGCTAATACGAGTAACTTTTGACTTACTTAAAAGGATGCTTAGCATGGGTTTTTATAACAATGCTGTTAAATGGTTTGTTTCATACTTAACTAATCGTTATTTAAGAGTTGTAATAAATGGTTTTAAATCATATCCGTTCAAGCAATCATCTAGAGTCATGCAAGGTACTAAACGTTGAACTCTAATATTCTTAATCTATATTAATTATCTACTAAATGCAATTAACTCATCTTGCTTGATATATGCTGACGACACGAAAATATATAAAATAATAAAGGAGCCACAAGCTGCAAGATGATATTGTAACAGTAACTTAACTGGTTTGAATATGCGCAATTACTAGAAATTTGAATATCATGCCCTGGAATTATCACCTTGATGGAATTCCTAAAACTATGCTTACTGAATTTTGTGATCTTGTAGTGAATTTTGATGACAAGCTTCTGTTTGACAAGCACATCAATAGTATCAATAAGAAGGTTTACAAATCCCTTGGTTTTGTTTTACAATGAAGGAAGTCAATAAAACAAGCTCAATCGTTTAAAGTGCCTTACGTTAGTCTCGTAAGGATTATTTTAGAGTATGCGTCACTTTTATACTGAACCATTTTTATAGTATATATGCACAACAAATTAATTCAGAGCGTGCAGAGACATCGTGTTACTCGGTTTATATTAGTCAAACTTGATCATCTAATTATGAATATAACGATAGACTAAGTAAATTGTCTATGACAACTTTACTTAATCGACGATCTTATCTTGACGAGTTACCTTTTAGTTTATTTAAGTTAATTAATAATAAAATTGATGCTCCTGAGAAAAAATTTGCGTAAATGCTCATTCTCGTCTTACACGTCTGAATCACATCGCAAAAATATAAGATTAAATTCAAAGACCTCATAATGATTATTTCAATGAACTTGACCTTTTCCATTCTTACCCTTCAACTTAATGTATGGATAAAATGATATTTAAGAAGTAGAATTTCTTTTATGTGTTTATTGATATTTTAATTTTTATTTCCTGTTCTCTATATATCTTCCAACTTCCATTTTTTTGTTCTTTTTTTTCGCTCCTGATATTATTATTAATTATTAGTAGCTTTTAATTTTTTTTTAAAACTTTCTTCCTTTAATTTTAATTTTAATTGAATTTATTTTTTGTGCATATTTTTTTATTTCCTCAGTAGTTTTTAATTTATAATTCATATGTTTTTTTTTTATTATTTTAATATTTGTATTTGATTGCTTTTAGTGTAATTTTTTGTCTGCTTATTTTTATTATTAAGGCTTCTAATGTTTATTTTTGTTTTATTTTTCTAATTTTTTAGTAGCTACATTGACTTAGCTTTAGTTATACTTTTGTATATCTGTTCTTTTTACTCTTTGTTTTAATTTAGTTTTAGTCGTTTTCTCTTCTAATTAAATTTCTATTTTGGTAATTGGCGTAAGCTGTTTACTATCGGATGAACTGCTAAACGAAACAAAAACAAAAAACAAATTTATATAAAAATAAAACATATAATAATAAAAATAAGTAAAATATTAAGAATGGGCAAATAATGATGAATATAATATAAGAAAGTGTAAAATAATCCTAGCGTGAAAATTTGTTAAGAAATATAGTTAAAAGTTTAAATATGCATAACACTAAACAGTAAAAATAAAATAATTCTAGTACTATTAAATAAGTCCACATCATTGAAAAAAATATTAATATTTCTTTGGATTCAGTAATTTGATGATTTATTTCTTAAATTAGTTCTACCGAATAATTATTAAAAATAATGGGATTGTCGAGATGGAATACTAAAACTTCCATATTAACTCTGAACAGTTCAACATGTCAGTTGCAAAATTATAAAAAAAATTATCTATAAGAAAGAAGTCTACAGTTTTTCAGAGAAATTATTGAAAATCTATTTAATCCCTGAGCTTATTCAAATTGGGTTCCGTTCGGTATGTATTAAAAATGCTTTACGTGGTATAAAACGGATTCAATACTGAAGAGGCATATTTTATTCAAGGAAGATAAAGATAAGTGTATGAGAACGAGCCGACTTGAATGATTTACTTGATCTGAATAGAAATTCTAAGACCTTGAAAATTCCAGCTGTTGTATAATTAATATGAGAAGAAAATAATAATTTGTCGGCAAAAGTAACTCCAAAAGTTCTTTGATATCATGTATCAAAGAAAGAAGAATCAAATTGAAGAAGATTTCCTCGCACCAATTTTTCAGTTTATATAGATCTTCTAGAAGGCACTGTTATTCGATACTTTCAGGAAAATCAAAGAATGGATGCTCGGGCTATCGGTCTTTCTTTTGGACAACAAACTACAGATTGGTGTCTAAAATTTTTTTTAATTTTAAAATATGCCACAACGTTTCTCGGGTGAATACTCGGCGTCTTCAGGTGGTCTTATCTACAAAGTAACGATAGTAAGCTTTTTCCAAAATTTACAATGTTTGTACTACTTACGGAACATAAATATTACTAAAAAAATTTAACATGAAGCGATACAATATTAAATTAGACATTTATTGAAGAACACTGTAATTAAATAAATTATTTTACATATGCACAAAAAAACTGGAAAGAAAAAACACACTACTTTTTAAAACAAAAACAGATTTGAGACCAACATTCGATCTCACGTTAGGAAGATGAAAACTGCTTCCACATTGCCCGATTTGTCGTTATTTTATGAACCGAAGAGGGGGGAATGATCATGGGTTAGTTTAGAAGTGAGCAGTATGTTGTCAATGTCTGTTTTGCGGTTCATTGTATTATTTGTGGTATATAAGTATATTCAAGGCCTCCTGTCACATCCTCTTGTTAATATTTTTCTCCCTACATAGAATTGTTGTATATTATTAAAACCTGGGAAATGGTTTGCCTCCACACAGTGGCTGGACAACACAGTCTTGTTAGTCTGTTTATTTTTTATATCAAACTTGTGACCCGCCAGCCGATTTTTAAGATATTGGTTTGTGGTAGCCACATAACTTAAATTACAGTTTGAATCACCTGAAACTGGACCCATGCATGGAACATTACAAACCAGGTCTGTAGAATGTTCTTTATCTGTCCTAACCTTCACCCGGCTGAAACAGCGCCTAATGGTTTTGTCAGCCTTGAAGGCAGGATAGATCCGGTCATTCTTAGCACTTACTATCTTTTTCAGTTTTTCAGAGAGACCTGGAATATATCTGACTACGACATATCTTGGATCTTTCGTGTTGTGTGGTGTCAGTTAGCGCATCAATGTTATTATTATTTGGGAGGTTGGGTTTATAGCTGGTAACTAAATATTTAATCTTACGTGGGGGAAAACCATTTTGCAGCAAATTTTGTAAATTTTCTTCCTATTTCTTTTGTGAAACCAAATGTCACTTAATCCTAGTATTCTATCGAAGAGATTCTTAGCCGTATTGATCTTCTGGTATCTTGGATGATAGGAGTTAGAATTAAGTAATCTACCTGATGAGGTAATAGGTTTCTAATACCAATCTGTGATGATGGTAACATTTTTTCGTATTGCTAGTACCTCAAGTTATGGAATCCTACCACCTGATTCGTTTTGTACTGCAAATTGTAGTTTCCTGTGAAAACTGTTGAAGATATTTAAAGTAGCCGGAATATGTTCCTGTGACCTATAGTGAAGATAACGTCAACATACTTGAACAGAATTTTGTATTGATACGGAAGTTTGGTTATGGTGGTATCTAATAACACTTCCATAACAATGGCCGCCATGATAGGGGAGAGTACCCATTGGCATTCCGAAGATCATTAATATAGAATGTAAATATGAATGGACTAAGAACTGAACCCTGAAGGGCGCTTAAAAGTTCTTTAAAAGTACGGATGTTAAAACTACGATACTACTGGGTCTCACTACTACCAATATATTTTATATTTAATTGATTTTTTTTTATTTTTGTACATATATCGTAATCATATTGCCACAAATAAATCATTCATTGGAAATTTTTTCTTCCAAAATTTGATCCTTAAGTATTTTTGTGATGATTCCTTGGATTCAATGGCTAAAGTTAATATATAACAAACTTCTAAAACTATAGACCTGTTGTTTTTAAAACTTTTATTTTTATTTATTAAAATTTCAAAATTAACAACGTTTACGAGTATTTATCCATTGTTTTAAAATTAAAACAAAATATTACCAACGTTTTTTGCTTCAGTGTTTTCGTTTTTATTTTACGATACGCAAACGGCTAGCCATAGGGACTTTTACGAAATTCGAAAGTTTAGTAGAAAAATTCATTCGAAATTTAATTTTATATTTTGTAATATGTACCTGTGTTTATTTTTTTTAACGTTTCTGTTAATTTTGTACTCTTTTTTATCAAATAAAAATAAATTTTTTAAATTAATAAAAATTTAAAAATCTATACGAAAATATTGCTTGAAAACGGAAATTATTTCACAAAATGCCCAGAAACTACCTTTCGGAATTGTGACAACACTGGTAACCATGCACCAATTCCCACCCTTGCTAATCACCCTCTATTCTAATGTAACTGAAAATTGTCCCGAAAAAAAGTTAGGTATGCTGAAATTATACCATTGTCTATAGAAGCAACTACAGTTATACAATATGGTGGTTGCGAAATTGTTTTTTGGTTTGGTTGTAGATGTCTTTATGAGTAAAATTTTGTAAGTTTGTAAATGTTTTTAAATGTTGAAGTTCAGCCAAATTGGTTACCTTTTAAATGTGGATCTTTAAAAAAAATGTAAAACATTGTAAAATTTTACAAGAATGTTGTCTTCGCTACCACTGTAGCATACTTTTTCCACAATCGTTATTCGTTCTTTCCTATTACATAATGGCGGCAAACTTGAGAGGACTTTTCTTATTATTATTAATTTTGAAAAATCCATATTTCCATAAATAGCGAATGGATAAGCTTGTAAAAATATTGACTATTCCTTTGAGGTTAAATGGAGTATCAAAGAGTCTTCCGTCAATGATAATTTTTTTTTTAACGACTCAATGGCAAAAATTAAAAGTTATTTTTCATATTAAAAAATTAATATAATTTATAAAAATAAAAACAATAACATAACAACTGTCAGACGAAATCACTTAGTGTTTAGCGTATGGTAAAACGTTTTCATGGGATGCTTCCTCTTTAATAAGCTTAATGGTCTGAACTTCAGGAGCAGCATGTGCTTCCTGAATGAGCTGGATAGTCTTTACGTGTGGTGGTGGAGCTGGGAAGTCACGAATAACTTGAACTGTCTTAACTTCTGGTGGTGGAGGTGGTGAGTGACGAACTAAATGTACAGTTCTTACTTCTGGTGGTGGTGGAGGGGTTTTCTTTACTAGCTTAATATATTGAACTTCTGGTGGTGGTGGTGGTGCCTGTTGAACATATCGCAAAAGCTTAACTTCAGGCTCTGGAGCAGGATGCTGTTTGACAATTTGAAGGCTCTGAACTTCTGGTGGTGGTGGCGGAGCTTGACTAACGAATTGCAAAGTCTTCACTTCTGGAACTGCAACAGGTGCATATTGTATGGTTTTAACTGCATGAACTGCTGGTGCTGCATGTACTGCATGAATTGCTGGTGCTGCATGTACTGCATGTACTGCTGGTAGTGCTTGAACCTCTTGTACTGCTGGAGCTCCAAACTGATAAGCTTGTAATCCTGGAGCTCCAAGCTGATAACCTTGTACTGCTTCAGGTTGTGCATAAGCAAAAGAGCGGGCATCAAGGATATTGCCTGCACTGGCAAAACCAGCAGAACCGCCTAGAACTTGTGTATTATAACCGCCACCATAAGAGAAACCATCACCATATGCATAACCATCACCTAAACCTCCAACTACTCCAGCAGAAGCTGTTCCAATTGCAGCCAAAATGCAGATGAAAGTCTAAAAAAATTAAATTATATTTGTTATTTTTTATTGGCTACATAAATTAAAAAATAATAATATTAGCAGTTACCTTCATTGTAGCAGGCTAGAGTACGACGATTTTTACAAGAATGTGCAAAGCGATGCACTGATACCGAAGTCGGAAGCTCACTGTCTTTTATATGAAAACATAATTTTTTCTGGGACTGGACGGCTGTTACATTGCTTCATACTTTGTAGTATTACTTAATTTTGACTTAGGCCTCTGACTCCATGTCCAAATACAAACCCATATAAATAACATTTTTTTGTTTTTTATTTTGGCCAACTTGAGTTTCGTTGCATGCATAATTTATCAAGTTATCTAAAGCTAACTTAGATGTTTCAATCATTTCGAATTAGGACACGAAAAGTATCGCTTTTTTTTTAGTGTTAATTGATTTCAGCAAATTCAAAGGGGTGCCCAGGCCAGCAAACGAACGATGGCAAAGGATTAATTAAGCTAATGGAATCAAGTGTTACACGACGACGACAACAACGACGAATTAACATATGAAAAGCAGTTGAACGTTTTCTGTTTGTGTATATTTTGATATTAAATCTGTGAAGATTGACTTTATTTACAGAAGCTAACTACATACATATATGCTACTTGCAGTTGGTTCACACTTCAACTCCACGATTTATTCCAATTATTTTATATAGCACTTAACACTAGTCTCTTAGATTACATTCGTATTGTATAATTTGTAATTTTGAATAAGTCGTAAATTTGAGACGGTTTTAAGAGAACTATTAGCAACGTTTTTTTTTTTGTACTGTTATGGTTTTTTTTTTCTATAAGGCCATTTTGTAAATCAATCAAAGTAAAACAATAATTTAGCAAATTTTTATTACTAATAAATGTTTGTTTTGTTGTAATCATACTGATACATTAAAAATTAAAGATTTTTTCAAAACACAAACACTCCGACTGTATATACACTAACTAGGTATGCTCACATTTATTTTTAAATAAAAATCCTGACATCACAATGGACAATCTTATGTTAGGTTGTATAGGTGCCGCTAAGATGATGCTTAATATCCTTCACTTAGCCAACTGTCTAGTCCATTGTACCCCATAGACTTATGGACTATCTTATTTGAATACTCTACAAATACAGCTTCACTTTCAAAACAACTTTTCTATTGAGAGTGACGTGAAAATTGTAGAAACTGTAGTGTCATTCCACAGAAAATCGACGCATTTTCTGAGTGGACTATCTCCGATTTTGATGGAAGTTTTCTTTAAGCCAGGGGGTCGAGAGATCCCAAGCATGGAGGCCAAAGCGGCCCATTGTGCTTACCTGCTAGAAACTCCATCCCAAAAACCTTCCAGTCCTCTTAATGAAGCGCATCAGGTCTTGCTGAGAAAGATTTTTCAGTTCATCTTCAGATAGGAAGGCAGAGCCTAGAGTATTCAGCCTGCTCCGGGCCAAACCCGCACTAGCACACAGAAAGTGTTCGATTGTTTCAGGTTCTCCTTCCAAACACGCCAGAGTCTCAGGGCTGTCAACAACTCCATCCTTGTTAGATGAGCGTGAAGCGAGCTGAGGTCGGTGATGATGCCAACCCCAGTTCTGCTTTGTTGTTTTCTTCTGGAATATTCCTATTGGGCCCATAAAGAAACAGTTTTGTTCACCTACAAATACTCAGGCTCTCCCATATCTGCTGATGCTGTCTATGAACTCCGCTTTAATGAGAGACCCGATACACGAGGTGGGAATACCTTCGACGGTTTCCGGTCCAAAAACGGAGATGAAAGCTAGCCCTAGCTCAACAGTTGGCCCTTTCATTCCCCATAATCCCCATGTGACCAGGAACCCACTGAAGGGACACATTGTTGTGGATATACAACTTATCCACAGACGACCTGCAATCCCCCAGTAACTTAAATGTTATCCGAGGGCCACTCAGAGCCATCAACGCAGCCTGAGTATCCGGAAGGATAGCAATCTTTGCCCTTGATTTGCATATCAAGGGCTATCTTCGCTATCATTTCAATGGCAAAGACTTCAGCCCAGCAGACAGTGGTGTGTCTTCCAAGTGAGTACTCCATCCCAATGTCAGGTTCAGGAAAGTAAACGCCCGCCCGGCTCCGTCAATAGTGAGAGATAAAGGTTGGTCGGTTTTATTGAATTATTTATTGAATTATAATCACAATTGCCTAACTGCAAGTCATGCCCAAACTTTTAAGATTTAATCTTGAATTGCAGCATTTCTAATTTTACAGCGAAACTTTTCTTGTGTATATCACTCAGAAATAAGACATCATTCTTTACTTTTTAGTGCAATTTATTTACGAAAGTTATATATTTTAATAGTTTTTCTAATGTATTATTTTTTTGATACTTTTTAGTCATACGTTCTATACACTCTCTCCCCTCTCGACTCTCGAATCTCAGATGTCGACAATGCACTCTCGAATGTCGACTCCCGAGCCTCGACTTCCGAATCTGGAACTTCGAATCTCGACTCTAGAATCTCGAATCCCGACTTTCGAATCTCGAATCTCCACTCATATCACACTCGGCCCAAATTGAACAACCCCAAGGGTGGTAGTTACCACCCCCAAAACATAAGAAAACGTTACCACATCGGAAAGCCCCCTCAGTCTCCCCTTCACTCATTCTAAATCAAAAAAACCCACATAAATCCATCCACGTTTACTACCCTAAAACTATTTCGTCACGAACGGCACTCTCAGGCGCGCAGGCGCTCAGACACAAAGATTTTTAGGTAGGGGGTATGTGATCTGATAAAAGTTATTTAAAAATATCGCCAGAAAGATTATATGCAATCAAGGAGCTACACAATCGCGGTTCGTCGCCATTCGTTTTGACAGAGGATTTCCATCGGTCGCCCTATTCGTCGCAATTGTGTTTAAGCCTTTGGAGTGCTGAAATTTTGTACACGGGATTTTTTAAAAAAAAGGAAATTTAAATTCGAAAATGCGACGAATCGGGTAACTCTTTCATATGGTTGCCATACAAAAAATTCATTTTTCACTATATATTTGGATCCAACCTGAGAACGCGACAACGCAGAGAGCTCATATTGTGTATATGGCGGCGTTTTCATAAAAATATCGGACAATCCCTTCTTGGTGTTGCCATAGAAAACATTTAATTTTCACTTTCTTTAACTTTTATTTTATTCTAGGATATAATATTATTGATCTTAGACCAATTCTAACTTTTTTTCTTGTCTTAATAAAAATTCGCACTACAAAGTTGAAGAGAATTTCCTCAGAAGCAAAAAAATGAGTACATGAAATAAATAAGAATTCAGAAATTGAATTGAATTGATGAATTCGAAAACTTAATGTGAAATATCGAAATACTTAGCTTTTGTGGCTCGGTTCGAGATAGCCGAACTAATTAAAAACCTGCTCGGGAATATATTCTTAAAGGAGAAAGTTCAGTTGATCAGATCAGATTCAAAAAGCAGCATAACACTTTATTGTATTAGGAATATCACCATCAAGCTCTCCCACTTTCTATATTAACTACCTTTCCTGTTTGCAAAGGTAATAGCAATTTCATAATAATTTATTTAATCAATTTTAATAAAAAAAAATAAGCGAATTAAATATGTTTACTATGCACTTGAATGCACTTGGTCTACATATTAGATTAAGATTTATATATATATGGTATAGCGGGGCGAGGGGCCTTTGTACTGCAGCCATCATTGGCACATTGCTTGCATTACAGCTCCTCCAGCATGTCCACTCTTCACAGGTCTCTTCCAATGCAGTGGCATTTAGAATGACTCGGATAGATTCCTTGAATTGGTGTTCTCTTGGGATTGTTGTGGTACTACGGCTAATAGATGTTTGGCGCCTCTGCTTCCAGAGTCTACTCACCACCCAGCTGTTCATATTGTATTCTGTTTTGATCCTATATGTTTGAATGTATCTTGTTATGATGATTACGACTTCAATTTTGTTAAGGCTGACTATTTTAGAATTGACTATTGGCTCTCTAACCATGACTGGAGTAATTTACTCAATGAACAAGATATCGATAATGCCGTTAAGTTATTTTATGACTATATTTTTCTCAGTTTTTTTTTTCAGAACGTACCAATTTCTAGATCTAGGACTAAAAGTCTTAATCAGCCATGGCTTAATGCTTCAATACACCATTTTAAGAATTTGAAAACTAAAGCATGAAAGAGATTTTGTTTTTCAAGGAGCGACAAGGACTACCTGGTTTACTCAAATCATCGCGGTCGGTTTATGGCTGCTTCTGAGGCCTCTTATAAGTTGTACATATCTAAATTAAAGACTTCTTTACCCGATAGGCCTAAACAATTGTGGTCCTTTAAATTCTAAATGCAAGTCTGATGGATTCCCCTTATCCTTTGGTAATGCTGAGAATGCTGACTCTACAATCATTGCCAATTTGTTTGCTGATTATTTTTAAACTGCTTTTAGTGATTCCAACTGTGATATTAGTTTTAACGATTTTACTCACTTGACGATACTTCCTTCTACCTCTTTTGAATTGAAATATCTTGTTTTTGACGATGCCGCAATCTCGAAATATATTTCGAAATTGGCGGATAGCTTTTTGCCTGGTCCAGATGGCATTCCATCTTCTTTATTGAAGAAATGTGGTATTCCAATTATCCCCATCTTACGTCACTTGTTTAAATTGTCCAATCAATGTGGCGTCTTTTCTAAGTTATGGAAACACTCTCTAGTTTTTCCACATCACAAAAAAGGAAACAGAAATGACTTAATTAATTATAGACCTGTTCCCAATCTGTCAGCTAGGGGTACTAGGGGTAAGTCTACAACTACCAACTCGTTAGAGTTCTCTAAACTCTGTATGTCTGCCTTCGAGGAAGGAAAACAAGTTGACTGTATCTATCTATACTGAGTTTAGTAAGGCATTCGATAGAATTAGCCATAAGTTACTTGCACATAAGCTTACTCTGCTAGGTTTTCCTCATCGGTTCCTATTTTGGTTAACCTCTTATCTGTCTAACCGTACCCAGCAAGTATCTTTTCGTGGTATACTATCCAGAAACATCCTTAATACTTCTGGAGTACCCCAGGGTAGCCATCTAGGACCCCTTTTGTTTGTCATTTATATCAATGACATTCACGTGTTACTACCTCATACTAACATTCTCTGTTATGCTG
This sequence comes from Dioctria linearis, assembly GCA_963930735.1. Taxonomy (NCBI): domain Eukaryota; kingdom Metazoa; phylum Arthropoda; class Insecta; order Diptera; family Asilidae; genus Dioctria; species Dioctria linearis. The sequence goes on from OZ005742.1 coordinate 27,382,602, forward strand.
ACGACGTCAAGATTTTTCGAACTATCTTGAATGACGATGACTGTGCTCTAATTAACTCTGATTTAAACACATTTTACTCCTGGTGATCTACGAATTTTCTTCCTTTGAATGTTGACAAATGTTTTGTTCTGTCTTATTATCGAAAGCGTAGTCCTTCATATCTTAATTACTTCATCAATGTCCAGACTTAACAGCACTGAAGATCTGGGCGTTATTTTTGATTCCAGACTTTCATTTGAAAACCATATATTAAATTTTGTTAATAAGGCTAACTCTGCTATGGACTTTATTAAGAGGTGGTCTCGTGAGTTTAATGATCGTTTTGTAACCAAGACCCTCTATTGCGCTTTTCTTAGGTGCATCTTGGAGTATGCCAGTCCAGTTTGGGCTCTATTTTGTTCTGTCCATATTAATCGGATTGAGGCGGTTCAGCGCAGATTTCTTAAAGTCACGTTCGCTTAGAGTGCTGAAATTTGCACACGGGTTTTAAAAGAAAAAATGTAAGGTTTAGTTCGATAATTGGAACTAGCAGGCAACTCCTTCGTAGGGTTGCCATACAAAAAATGCGATTTCCACTATATATTTGGAAACTGCCTGAGAACGCGTTGACGTAGAAAAAGAACATGGTGTTTTCATAGCAATAGTAAAAAAAAAATCAAAATTGAACTAATTCGGGCAACAAGAAGGGATCGCCATACAAAACTTTTCGTTTTCACTTTATCTAAGTTTTATTTTCATCTAGGGTATAATATTATTGTCTCAGACCAATTATAAGTTTTCTCTTGTTAACCCTAGCAAACAGGTTGATCCATTTCTTTTTCGCTGAGTTACAGGTATGTTCCGGATTCATAAATTAAAATTCATCATAATTTTATTGCATCTGCACTATAAATTTCTCGAATTTCAAAGACAGCTGTTATTGCTGCTGATGGTAAAGTGGATAGGCGGAAGGTTTTGAGTGTAAAACTAAGTTTTTGGGGTGCCGACTTCCATTCATTCGGCTCTTATTTTGAGAAAAAAAAAGTGCAATCAGTTTTTCGCAAAATCGACGAAATTTATGATAGTATGGTGGAAATTTCTAACTAATTGGGTGAAGAGAACATCAAATTTCAAATATTAACGCCTATTAAACCTATTAAACGTCAACAAAGATCTTGAGATTATAAAGACCCGCTACCGAGCCATTCAAAAAATACAAATTTAAGTAGATACCAAACAAAAATTCCTGGATTAGGCCTATCAGGGATACCACATATAAAAGTAATGAGCTTAGCAACTCTACCAGTGGTGTGGAAGAGAGTTTAAAAATTATAATACAATGCAATATAATATTAGAAAATTTCACGAGATAATCTAAAAATAATTATATATTTATTAAAACGAAATTATTAACACTTTTTGTGACTTTCCAAGACTTGTGACACCCTAAAACCCTTAAGAGTAGAGAAAAATAATAAAATTTAATACCTGCAAGGCTCAAATTGTTCTACAAACGATCTCTGATGCATTTTTTTTTTCATAAAATTGAGAATAAAGAAGTTATAGCACCTCACATTTTTTTTTCATTTTTGCGGCTTATAAATTGTTTATTATTCTTCTCACGTGAATAATTATTAATAAACGTTATAGAGAATTGGATTATCTATATAAAACTTATAAACAAAATTTTTATGAGACACAGAGTTACAAAGATTTAACCCGAAAACTTTTTGCACCTTCCTATTCAAAATTGCACCCGAATGCGGCAAGAAAGATTGGCATATCAACAACTTAGTTTTAGATTCACCACTGTTTCCCCTCCTTCTAACAGAGTTGAATTACCAATTGTCATGGAATTTATCTGTTTAAAATTTACATCAGTAGTCCCATGGTCACCTATCCTGGAGTAGCACGGGGGAATAAATGTACACAATAGACAACCATCAACAAGCTAAATAAGCTCCAAATGATGACCTGTCTAACTATAACTGGTGCCATGCGCTCTAGATACACTATTGAACCTAACGGCTCTTGGCGACATTGTTGCAAAACAGGCTGGACTCATGATGTACAGAACCCCGACAAATGGCTATAGTGAATGGGACTCTGAAAGTCTACGCACTATAACCAGAAGAATTGAGGCAAATCCAAAACTAGATATGATGCCAGATAGAATGGTCGTTGCGCACAACTTCCGTCTGCCCTTCAAGATAATAATACTAGATAGGGAAGAAATAGATACAAATCTAGAAAATGAGGAGTAGGAGCAGGAATATATGGCTTTAAGTCAAGAGCTATCAAAGCCTAAGCATTAACGAACCATAGCACATACAACCATCAAACACTTCAGTGGATACCAGGATGATCAGGAATTGACGGGAATGAAAATGCAGACTTACTGGCTCAAAAAGGAACATCCAGGCCACTCATTGGACCAGAAGTCTTTGGCGGTATCTCCTAAAATACCGTGAAACTTACCATGCAAAACTGGATTCCAAACCAAATGGACCAGACATGGAGCTGAATGATAGGATCCAGACAAGCCAAATAATTCATTAAAAGATCTTCCTCAAAAAAAGCCTAGATCTTTTAGGGCTATCTAGGAATCAACTCAGAATCATCACAGGAGTCCTATAACTGGACACTATAAATCACTTCCACTGATGTGTGTAGATTATTGGTGAATTCTTTTCGCCTAGACTGAACCGTAACTGGTTCGGATCCTAAACCTAAAATGTTTTCTTCATCGCATGGCTCTATGTTAAGTTTCTGCACCGATTTTAAACTTTCTTGTTCCATGAAAATCGTCTGTTACGGTTTCGAAAAAAATGTGAAATCGAAATTTCTAATCAAACTGTGGAAATTTTGTTAAAGTGCAATTATTTTATTAGAGTGTTTTATTTTTTTTTCATTAAAATGGGCGAACATTTTCAGGTATTCTACTTTCTTGCATTCTTTTCAGCTTGTCCCCGTTAGGGACAGGGTTAAGTTCGGTGTAGATCTGACAGCTTCTGGTTCAGTTCAGTGCATATTCGATTTTGTTCAGAAGAATTCAGCATTAAAGCCTGCCGACTTCGAAATCTCATCCAAAACAATACTGCCCTTCCTAAGAAGAATAGTTTGTTGGAGGAAATGTGATGCAAGAGATGCATAATAAGCCAATGATGGTTGCAGTACAAAGGTCACTCGCCCCGCTAAAATCTAAAACTAAATCTTTAAATTGTTTATCTTCTGAGTGGCTCAACTATCAATGTGAAGTGATTTTTCTATCATTTTTTATCTGCAGTCCTTCCTTTCAATATTTTTTTTCAATTTAGTTTTTTTATTTTCAACAAAACAATAAAGAATCATCCGTGAATTTGAAATCCAGAAATCTCGGTCTCCAGTCCGGTCCGGATACCTCGCCCAATTAAATAGCGATCTAAAATAATCACTCCAAAATCTAACGTGAAAGAGTTTAAAAACTTTCTAAGCTACCACGAGCATGGATTGTAATGACTAACAAACAGATTATGGTATTATAAGACATAACCTTAACAATATTTTACTATAAAAGAAAGTACAATACATGAAACCTAATCGAAAGAAATTAAAATGATTAATTATGACTTACTGTTAACAAAAAAAAACACAGTATTAATCTTACCAATGTCATGTATCACTCTATCATTTCACTTCGAATTAAAAAAATATATATATGTAGATCAAACGAAGTGGAACACTCTTCAAAATCATTCAGTTTCAAATTATTTTGTGATTAATTGCCCGGATATTATATAAAATGTGAAAGAAAAAACACAGCCCGGTGCATATTTAATTTAATTCAGATGCGCATTCGTCAACAGCTGATTTAAAAAACTTTTGCATTTTGCAACAAAATTACAAAAAAGAAAAGCTTAAAATTCATCAAGAGATCTAAATGGTGGTGCATTCTTCAAAATTATAAAAATACTAAATATGAATAATTTATGAAATAGTCAAAAAATTATTACTATATGCTTCATCAAATTAAGGTGTTCGATTTTTTTCTTTTGAGGTATAACTCGTTCACATTTTATTGCGTTCTTTGAACTCTTCAGTGACATTTACTTCCTATTGCAAACAACAGTAAATTGCGAAAATGTTACATCTTTTTATGTGCATTCAAGCTGTGTCATATATGTAATTTTTTACGTCACAGATGAAGTCCTAAAGTGAGATTTGTTCGTAATAGCCAACGGACCATTATCATAAAAATATAGAAAGACCGCAAAATGTTTCTTTTGAATAGATTATTTTTTTAAGTAACAATTATTTGTAGCCTTGGTATGCGGAACTCTAAATAAAAAATGGGAAAACGAGTTTGTTAAATATTTATAAAGGATGTATGTATATGTATGGGTACTCATGCTACAATTTTTCTGACCGAAGTTTTTTATGCCATACTGACCTATGTCTAGGAGAATCTCAAGAGAACTCTTATCAATAAAAGCATATTTCACTTCTCCGACAGTCTGGTACTGAAGGATTACCATGGGAGATCGGCATCGGTATCATGCCAAGCGTTTCACGGCAATTCTGTCTATGAAACGGGTAAAAGAGGTACAGTGGAACAGGTGTTAGACTCTTAGCTAATATAATTACTTATCGGCCTCCATTAACTAACGAAACACATTACCACTATTGGCATGGGCTCTAAATATACCTGCAGACTTTGTCACTGACAAAGCCTTATATATTTTGTGTAAATGCCCTGCGATAGCTAAGCATTGATTGACAAACTTTGGTAAGCCTTAAATGCATCCTGTTGAGTTGATAGACAAACCATTCCACTCTGAAACCTATACTCAAGGGGAATGACCTCCTAAAAGCAGAATTGAGCCATCTCAGTGGATGCAGCAGATCACCAATTCTCACCTTCCTCTTTAACCAACTAACTAACCTTTTAGGGTCGGAAAAGTTAATTATGGGACAAAAATAAACTGGAGCGATTTCCTCATCTGATGGTACCACTGTCAAAAATGTAGGAAAAGTGTTAGAAGGTTGATTTTGTCGTTGATCGCAAAACGATTTTATACATTTTGATGAGCAGGATCCCAAAAAACATGGCAGTTATGTTGGATAGGTATATTTTTTTTTCAAATCAAACGTCTTTGAAAATATCATCGGATGTTGGAGGTCATATGTGATTTTTGTAGTTACTACTTACTACCTCGAATTGCATAAAGTACAATTTTATTCCTGTTTTTGAACATACGTGCTCTGTAATTATGCATTTTGATATTGGTGAATGTATTCATAGATTAATATGATATACAGGTATTCTAGCATACGAAGTGTGTTCAAAAAGTAAAGTGACTTTATATTTTTATCAAAAAAGTTTTATTTATTCATCAATATTAATGTTGTCCCCTTCAAAGTAATCCCCCTCAGATATAATACACTTGTGCCAATGCATTTTCCAATCCTCAAAGCAGTTCTGATAAGCACTTTTTGGTATAGCCTTGAGCTCTTCCAGCGATGCAGTTTTTATCTCCTCAATCGTTGCAAATCTCCGGCCTTTCATGGTTGTCTTCAGTTACGGGAAGAGAAAAAGTCCCAGGGGACTAAATCCGGTGAATATGGTGACCGAGGCATAATTGTGGTGTTGTTTTTGGCAAAAGCAACGATGAGTGAGGCGATACATTATCGCGATGCAAAACCATGAATTGTTTTTTCACAATTCTGGACGTTTTTTTCGTATCGCTTCTCTCAAACACCGCATAACTTCAAGGTAGTACTCCTTATTGACCATACGACTTTGTGGTAAGAACTCCTCATGCACTACGCCACGGTAATCGAAGAAACTTGTGATCGAACTTGGCGTGCTTTTTTCGGTCTTGGCTTTTCTGGGTCGTCCATTGAGACGACTGGACTTTTGTTTCGACGTCATAGCCATACACCCATGATTCGTCACCAGTTATGATCCTTTTGAGCAAATCAAGATCATCATTCACGTCATTCAACAACTCCTGAGCGATACTCATGCGACGGTTCTTCTGATCAACATTAAGCAATTTCGGGATAAATTTCGCTGACACACGTCTCATGCCCAAAACGACAAAATTTGATGGCAGAAGCCAACCGCGATACCGACATCACCAGCAACTTCTCTAATGGTGATTCGAAGATTTCCCAACAACATTTTCTACACTTCTTCAACGTTTTCATCAGTTGTTGACGTGCTGGGGCGTCCAGAGTGAGGTTCGTCACTTTTATCTTCTCGGTCCTTCTTGGAAGACCTTGTTCCACTTATAAACATTTTTCTTACTCACCGTATGCCACTGTCAACATTTTGAGTGTTTTGAAGAACTTAATTTCATTTTTTACACAAAATTTGATGCAAATTCTCTGGTCCATTCTTTTCGACAGCAGAAAATCGCGGAGCACAACAAACACCTCTAACCTCTCTATATATATACCTATACCTCTCGCAAACAAACAAAGAATGCTATATAGTTAAAACTGCGAACATATATTCCGGACGAGTGTAGCAACACAAAAAAAAAATAAAAATTCGAATGTACATAGCCCGCGAAATTTGAAAAGTCGTCTTACTTTTTTAACACACCTCGTATACAGGGTGTTCGGCAAATAAGTAGGATAGAGTATGCCAAGGTAATCCCTGTGGTGTCCTGATTACATTATTATCCTTACCACCCCACTCTAAAATCAGTTGTTCTCCTTTACATTTTGGTTTAAAAGTTTTTCATATTTCAAAGGAAGTGAAGTCACTTAAGTGCTCCTAAGTCCTTTCAATAATATTGCAGGATCAAATTTGAACAATTGTTCCAAAGATAAACTTTCATCCCTTTAACGATATCCAACATGTAACGATTTATGGTGAAGTGCTTCAGTTATCGAACCTCAAGATTGAATTCTTTGAAAACATTTTTAAATCTTAAATATAAGATCGACAATGTTTGGAGATATGATGTAGCTGACCTTGTACTCATTTGACATCCTAGCGAGAAACATTGTGTTCCTTCGCCTTACTTGTGACAATTAAACACTTTTTTTTCTTCCTATTATGCTCGATTGCAAAACGATAAAATTCCACTCGATTTATAATGAACAAAAAGTCTAAACATGTTAGACTTGAATATCGCCAGGATATAGATATAAGCTTTCTCCCTAAAAAGAGACATAAAAAAACTAAACAATAAGGAATCAAGAATAGATCCTTGTGGTACTCCTTTAAACAGTCACAGAGAGGCCGATAAGCAGTCATCAATTTGGCATGGCAAGGTGATAACAGTTTTCAAAAAGTTTCAAGACCTAGAGAACAGCTTGATAAATTGGTTGGTATGGGTCATACTTTTAAAAACTTTGGAGAGCAAAGTAAAAAAGTCTACAGAATGCGTTGGAATGCATGTATTGTGATCACAGAGAAGACCTTCAAGAAGAAATGACTAATATCAATCTTAGAATTGCCAACATACAAAGAAAAGCGATTAATCTAAGGAGGTTTAATTTAGAAGATTTGCATATTAATCAGTATAACAAACAATTGGTATTCATGGAAAATTTCCGGTAGAATACATACCAGCCATGTATTTCAGAGGATTTAGAGTATGGATGATATGGAGAAAATCGAAAGGAACCCTTATAATATCAGCGGTAAAAATAATCGGTTATAATTAAAACGTGTACCTTGACATGCATTGAATGGATTGAATGAAGGGTATAATCGTCAAGTATTCAACAAGGAAAGGACCAAACTTAGTATTGCAACTCAAAAGCTATATTTTTACTATCGATCACAGGGAAAATTCTGTCAGGTAATTCTGAATATGGTCATCATGATGATCATAGTCTACAGCGTATCCGCACCCCCCTTTACCTCTTCCGTGGTTTATGAGATTGGCAGGAGTTTAAGTAAAGAGACTTTTAGAAGAGTCGGTAGAAGATAATTGAATTGATAAAGAATGTTTGTAAAAACTGTAAAATTTTCCAAACAGTATATTGTCCGATATCCTTAGTATGAAAACCCTTATATTTCTTGTTGTAAGAAACAATATCTACATCATTTCTCACGAGAACAACTCAGATAGTATACAGTAGAAAATGTGAAAATATTGATATTATTCTCGTGCTTATCCATTAACACCAGAACTTCAACACGATGATACAAAATCTTAAAGCAGAATATTTTACAGTTGGTCCAACACTAAATCCAACAAAATGTATACTAATGCAAACTAAGATCACCTGCTCATCTAGCCTTTAGGACCGTCATCCAGAGCGATATCGTCGAAGGAAACTTCGCAAAAATGAGTAACACATGTATGCACACAACAATATCGTTGGCGTCATTATTGATACTACCGATATAGAAGGAAATAATAAGACAATCTCAGTATTTAGTTGTGAAGTGTAGGAATCCCAATCCATTGTAGATGTTTCTTAATAGATATCTACCTCGTTTCTTAAAATTTGGGTGGATACTATTATTATAAAATGAACAATTGTGGATACTTTCGGTCCAAGGCAATATTGATAAAGAAATCAAAAAAAGATTAGCAGATCTACTATATGACACGTAAGACGAAAAGAATCTATAAATTGAATTCGTCAAGAAAGCCGGGGTATTAGATGATTAAGAACTATAGAGAAGAGTTGTAACTGTATAATCTGTAGCTAGTGGGAGCTCTTAAAGTAATTTCAAAACAGTCGCGTAGAATAAAGCTTGCAAGAGAGAAACCGTTTCTGCCCTATCCCCAAAATGGAATAAAAATGATAATGATTCATTTCCTGGTTATTATCAAAAACTTTCGGAAGGATATCTTTGATAGTAGTGTAACGAATTATATCGGCGAAATTATGTATTCTCGTCCAACACCAGAATGTGTGCTAAAACTTTTGGAGATCATATACAAAAGTACATCAACATTGGTAGCTCTACACTTTTAATAGTTATATAAATTTATTTGAAACCCTTATTGTCGACGAGGTTGACAAAAGCTAGATCGAGATTTTGTCTATTACTCCACAACGATCCGCAAAGTGTTAATGTGAACAATGCAGGAGCATCTTGCTCTGAACACAGATTTCTTATTTTTCATTAAACTGCTATACTATAATTTCCTCTAAAATCACGTAAGTTAGAATTTTTCTCACAGTTAACTGAAGACTCCAATCCACAGAGTATCTATGACAACAACCAAAACACAAACCGAACCCTGTGCGCTTTTCAAAATAAGCAACAGATGGCAACTCCATTATTAGAATAGCTATTACAGGTTAACCATTTTATAGACAATTAAATAAAAAACTAGAGCAAAGCCTTGGATATGGATTGATTCACGGAGTATCAGGAAAAGAGGCTATGTAGAAGCCCAATGCTCTCCAAGGCGAGTTAGAAAGGAGGATAAAGAAATCATTTTATACTGTCTATATGTTCCTATATTAATAGCCTCTCCACTGACGATAAAAACGTTCATTCTGAATAATTTTCACACCTTAACCAGGGACAAGGGGACCGGAATCAGAGCGTCGAGGTTTTGATATAGGTAAAAGATTTTACTGAATTGATAAATTTAGTAACCTTGCCCTCAAAAGATGAATCAATTAAAATCTCCAGTCATGGACGACACAAAGTATATACTTTCAGAGAGTAAAGCTGAGAAGTCAAGATAATTGCAGTCATGATGAAAAGTAAAATTATCCAATTCCTGAAATTGGAGTTTATGGGTCACAAAAATGTGGAGGTGGTTTCTCGAATAAAACCCTACCGGAATCAATAGCAAATAGAACACCGAGGAAGAATAATATATGCATGACGATTATGAAAGGCACAGGGTAATAATGTCAGTTAGTAGTAACAATACAAACCTATTAATTTTTTTTTAATTTTCCTTTCTAGGGCCCTTAAATTCTAAAATTTGCACTTATATGCGGCAGTTACGTAACACAACAGACTAGAGTGTTGGTACAAACCATATATTTACATATATATACATATTTTAATTGCAAAATTTTCAAGCAAAAAAATTGCTTAAATTAATTTCTAATAGCTTTGCCTTATATGTACATATGTCTCTATCTTTAAATAGCACTTCCCAAAAAAGATTCAATTTTGCCAATTAATTAATCCGTGCGACTCTTCTTATACCTGCTGTCATTAAGTAGTAGGTATACGGCTTACATCCGCTCATTTGCTATGCAAATTTCATTTCCATTTTGTAAACGGCCTTAAGAGCTTTTACTCCGAATAATTTTATTATTCGGAATTAATATATTTTCTGAAGTCCTCCACTACCTAAGCTTTTATGATAATTGATTTTTTCATAATATACTTAAAGGTAGTGAATTTGTTTAGCAGTGACCTAACGACTCTTTTCATCTTTCCTATTTTTTGTTAATTTGAATTTCAACAGTTTTTTTGCCCCTATGATTATGAAGTTTTTTGGAGTTTTTCAAAGTGAAAGTGATGATTGCCTCTTTTGAAATAATATATTGTGTGTAATCATGTAAATAAACAGAAAAACTTTCAGGTTAATGTACTCTTACACTCTTAAGCTATAGGATAGGATGATTCAAGATACATATACGTATGGAAAATTTGGTATGTATTAAATGAGATGATTAGAAAATGGTTATCTCACTTAGCTAAACTTTTTTCATTAGATTAGAAAAAAATTTCGAATTAATATAAAAAAAAAAACAAGGAAAACCAAAAAAAAATTAGATTTATAACTGGGGGTAGCCTATTGGAACACAGATAGAAATAACACCTGTCGTTAACCCAATGCAATGAGATATCCGACAAAACAAGAAAAAAAAATAAAGCCAAACAGATCAACAGACCAAAAGATCTGTAATAGTCCAACAAATCATCCCACGAGTGAAAGATCGGCAGACCAACAAACTGATCGACGGACCTAAGATTACGAAACCAAAACTACCCTAAATAGATAGAATAATTACGTAATTGATTAACAGAGCGAAATTCAAACGACCAGATATACAGACCAATAGCTCGGCAGACAAATATATAAAATTTCTACCAGACCGACAGCCAAATGTACAAAATTCCTAACAGACCGACAACCCTTAATGCTGGCTAAGCAACAACTCAACCACCGATCAGGAGATACAAAAAAGTCAAAACAAAAGATTCTATAGATTTACAATCGCACAGATTTCACAGTTTCTTAGTTAAATCCATAAGTCACTGTAAACCAATCGTGTAAACTTGAATAAATAAAAAAGAATTGCCCATCATAGATAACCTAAAAACCAGTAAAACAAATGTTAACTAACCAAAAGTTAATAAGAAAACAAATCGAGGATATTGCCTTTCAGGAATTGTAAATTAAAATCTAAATCTTAAGACCAAAGACGTCTACCAATTTAGTCGATGCACATAACCGCCATCTATGTTTCGAAATACAAAAGTTTCAATAATGGCTTTGGGTTTTCTGAATTTTACATAATGTAACTATGGCATACTCCAAACATGTCAATTTTATGACAATGATAATGTAAGTATGTCGCTACGAACAGCCCTGTGAATGATGAGGTTATAGAAAAAATTAATTTTAAGGCATAAACAACACTATAGAAGTTCTTTCGTGAGTTGAAATAAGGAGGGAAGTTCATTTCAAAGTTGTCCTCTCTAAATAACAATCACAAGAAATTATGAGTGTTCAGAGTGTGTAGGAGTAGTACAGTCCCTGAAAAATTTATCAAGCGCATTAAATAACGCTTTCTCTGTATTCATTCTAAGAAGGCATGATAATTTGTTAGGGAGTAGATAAAATTAACTATAATTTAAGAAAAATTAAATAAAACACTTTTGTCAAAACAGTTTTCTTTTGTTTTATGTAAAAATATAACTAAACAACAGCACAGCCAAATATTGGCAAGAACTAGTTAACAAATTTTATTCGTGAACAACTTTAATAATTTTTTCGTGTTCTTCACCACCATCGAAACCGCTTCCTCCATATCCTCCTCCACCAAATCCACCGTCATTTAATTCACCTTCATTGAAACCGCCATCTCCGCCGCCATTAAAACCGCCATCATTAAATCCACCCCCATTGTCAAAACCACCTCCACCATTTTCATGGATAATTTTTACAGTCTTAACTTCTGGCTGCTGTTGATGTTCTTCCTGATGGAAATGTTCTGGTTCAGAGTGCTCATGGATTACTCGTACCACCTTAATATGTTGCTCTTGCTGTTGTGGTGGTGCAGATTCATGAAGAACTCTAACAACTTTAACTTGTGGTGGAGGTGGTACATTTTGTGGACCCTGTGATTGATGCAAGACTCTAAGAATTTTGACACGCGGTGGTTGATGTTGTTGTGGAGGCGGTGGTGGAGGATGAGATTTATGAATTTTCACAATCTTTATATGTTTTTGTGGTGGTGGTGGTGGCGGCGGTGGTGGTGGAGCTGGTACAACTGCCACAGGTTGGGGTACAGCAACAACTTCTGGTACATGTACTGGAGCTTCATAATGTACTGGAGCATGAGCAATTTCTTGATGAATATGTGGCTCTTGATGTTGTACATATTGTACTGCAGGTCCTGGGCCAAATGATCTACCAAAATCAGGTACACCCACACCATGAGATAAAAATCCTGGCTCACCTACAACTGAACCACCAAAAGGTGCTGCATGTAAACCTCCTCCTGAAATGTATCCTGAACCATATCCTCCATTATATGTACTGATACCGTGACCTCCGATGGGGTAAGACGGTAAGATACCAACTCCATGTCCTTCACTTAAACCACCAACTAATCCAAGTCCATGTCCTCCTGAATATACTGATCCATATCCTGCGGAATATGCGGCAGGATATGCTGCCAAGCCACTACTATATCCAGCAGGATATCCACTTACAAGGCCACCGGAAAGACCATCACCTAAGCCACCAGGTACCGAAACATATCCACCTCCACCTCCTAAATATGCTCCACCAAGGCCGCCTCCTAAATATGCTCCTGCTAGTCCTCCTCCTCCGCCTCCTAGATATGCACCACCGCCTCCGAGATATGCTCCTCCAAGTCCTCCACCCCCTACGTATCCAGCAGATGCTAGGCCTGTTAAAGCCAAATATACGAGCACCTAAAATAATTTTGCGTAAACAATTTTTCTATAAAAATTCGAAAGGAATCCAAAAACCTACCTTCATCTTGCTATTACGGTTCTCCCTTTAACAATTCGAGAGCGAACTACAACTGACGACCAAATGCCGTAAGTGATCGCTTTTATAATTTTGATAGAAATCTCATAATCACTTTTCCCTATGGAACGCGAGTTCCGCTATAAACCTGAACTTACTGCAATATTATGCAAAACTGTCTCGATCTTCTTGGCTTCTTTAATATTCATCGATTTTTTTCTTATAGAAGAAGATGACACCTGCATGAGATGGCTAACAAAGCATATGGTTTCATTTTTACTTTCTTTGGAATTTTATTCACTTTTTCATGTACGGGGAGGGCCCATTAAAATTTTGGGGAAAAAATTGAACAAAACTAGCGAAGATATTGGAAGGCGGGGAGATAATTAATTAATAACAATAACAACAACAAAAATGCGCCACCTAAGAAAAAATTAAGCTGAAAATTTCATATAGGTGCGCTAAGTCTCTGACTTTGATACATATGTTTTGAGTTGAAAAAGTAGAGCAACGCATTATAGGTATGGTAATAGTTCGCTGATCTCAGATGACATTAAAATATTTATTAATTTCATTTTTTGGTTGAATTTTATTAGTTAGATGTTTTCATAATTGGAGTACAATTTTTTTATGTTACTTTTAAAATTTTGTGAAATCTATTCAAATTATTAAACATTTTTTTATTCATCAGCCCCCCCCCCCCCCCCCTAAGTGTAAGTCCTTAAATGCGAATCAAAATTACTTAAGTTTTGAATACTGGAGACACACCAAAGGAATAAATTTAAATTCTGAAGACTCTCTAATTGTTAGAAGAAGAAAAAAAGAAGTGGACTAATTTTCGGCAACATCTGCTACTATTAGATTGGTTAGCATTATATTAAGAGAATAGTACCATTTTTTTGGCTAACTTGTTATAACGATAGTCTGATAAATCGGAATTAAATAGACTGTTTATTATGGTTGGTGCCACTGCCTACAATTAATTCAGGAATTAACTTATCTCTCATTAGGTTATGCACAAGATCTGTACAAGTTTTTGCATAAATAGATGTCGGTTACAGTAGGCAGTCCTTCTTCAACGATAGTCTGAAAATTTATAGCTTTCTCTTTGTAATTGTTGTGGAAACAATGAAAAGAGCTGATTTACTGTTTTTGTTATGTTTTTTAGATTATTTATATTTTTTTTTTATGTTTTAAAAAATCTGTACTCGTAAAGAAAATTGTATCTTTCACTAGTAAATCTCCATTTGCTTTGCATTAAATACCCACAAATTAGGAGTTTCTTTTGGGAATACATGCCTTATCTTTAGAAAACGACTTTTTTTAAATTTCCCACGCAAAAATAAAGAAAATATAGTTATAATCACAAATAGGTTAAATCCATTTAAAGTCGGCCACTTTTTTATTACAATGTAAAAAATAAGAAAAAACCCAAAACGTGACTTATTAAAGGGACACAGCTGCGATACCCTTTTAATACCCTAGATGAAATCGTTGGGTATACTAAATTTTTGTCATTCCGTTTGTAACACCTATAAAAAAAATTGATTTTTGTATGTCCGTCCATCTGTTCACTTAGAGTGCTAACATTTGGCACAGGACCTTTTAAAAAAAAAGAAAATTTAAGTTCGAAAATGGGACCAATCGGATAACTCCTTCGTAGGGTTGCCATACAAAAAATTTCGTTTTTCACTACATATTTGAACACTGCCTGAGAACGCACGTACAGCGCTGAAATTTGGTCCATGCTGTTTTCATTGAGATAGTAAATAAAATTTCAAAAATGAATTAAATCAAGAAATCTGTTTTTGGTGTTGCCACATAAAATTTTTGGTTTTTTACGTATACTGTGAAAACTATTAGTCCTAGACGTTTCTATTGTACTGAAAAATTCTTCAGAATATGAAATCCTATGAAATTTTTAATAACCAATTTTGCTGTCCGACGAGCCATTTTAGAAATATGTATATCCGAAGAACCACTTCAAAAATCAAACTTGCACAAATGGGTGACCATACGATTTCCCCCACATTGTTCTTCTCTGGATTGCTTATCAGATCTTCCTAGTGAAATAAATGATCTTATTTCGGATGCTGCTCAACCTTCAATGGTTTTTGAAGACTTTTTTCATAGGACATACGATCTAATTTCGGATGGAGATGTTTTTCCAGCTCCTTCGAGTGAAGATAACTTAAAAACTATACATGGAGATTTATCAGGAGATGCGTCAGTTGCAGTACTTCAACAACTTAAATGTAGAGTAACTTCTGCCCAAAATTTAGTGCTTTCTACAGACCTGCCAATTGATACAATAGATTTTACTTCAAGAAGTATCAGTGCCTCTCAATATTTGGAGAAACATCAGCAGTTGTCTGGAACTTCAAATGAATATACATGATCTTTTCAACAAAGCCGCGATAGATTGGTTCCAAAATGCAAAAGGATTATTCCCTTATAATTTTTCATCCAAAAGGAATTTGCAAGGAACCGGATCAAATAGATATATATTCTTTTGAAATATCTTCAGGCAAATAAGTATAGAGAAATTTTAAAAAACAAGGAAAATGGAAAAGCTCAAAAGCAGGAAGAAACAGTAAAGATAAAGGAAGAAAGACTAAAAAGAAATAAAGAAATCAAGGAAAAGAATCTTGAATGAAAGGCGAAGAAGATTTAAGGAATATTGGATGCGATAAGTGTTTTGCTATTCGCTATGAAGATATACATACTTCCAAAGGTTTATTTGGGAATCATGTTCACTCTAATCTATAAAAAAAGTTATATTTACTACTTTAATAAATAATGTATAACCGTCTATGAATATTATAAGTTTAGGTTTAACTTTTTTCTAATTTTCATTATGTTCCTATATATAAAGAGTTGCTATAGTTTAAGTTAATATGGTTTCACCCTTGTTATAGGCTCTTTATCTATATATTATTATTATTATTATATTATTTTTTAAATTTTAATACATGTTTTCGTTCTTATCTATTTTTTAATACATATTCACTAATAAATTTTTTATTTTGGTTTCTTTGAATTTTGTGTTTTTTTTTTTATAGTGGCCTATAAACTCATGGCCGTCTTTTGAAACATATGTAGCCGACTTTATATTTTTAATGGCCGACTTAAGGTGTAAACGATTTGATTCAGAATTTATACAAGTTTTTTTTTTAGCTTTTCCAGTTTATAGTAGATAAGTATTTTAGATGAACTATAACAACATGGAGTAACAAAAAATGAAATTCTTGATTTCATAAAGTTTTATAGAATGAGTTGGTATCCTATATAATCATAAAATATTGGATGGTGGCCTGCACAAAAAGTCGGCCTTACCTTACCTTTTTATAAGTAGAGTACGGTGAGACTTATTCACGAATTAAAGTAAACTACATCCGAAAGAAATAAGTTTTATACTTAATATTTTTGTATAAAACAAGGCTATTTATTTACTTTATTTCTCCAATCAGTGTATTCTAAAACCAATGGGAAGTCATAAGATAATAATTTTTTTGAAGGCCACCGATTTAGGTTATGATGAATTCTACGAATATGCTGAGAGATTAGAAGCCAAAAGTGACTAATGAACCTTTGTCCTCCAAGAACCCTTGCGACTTCTGAGGCTAATAGACTTTTATTTCTATTTGAAATAAGGGATGCTATTACATATATTCGTGGTATAACTACTGTAATTAAAAATAAACAAATAAAAATTACAGAATAGATGCACCATGTTGGAAAATTTCGCAGCATATATGTAGTAGTCCCAAATACCACTTTATTATAATTTGCTTTCCCAAGCTAACATTTTTACACTCTTATTCCAAGACACTGACATATACATAATGAGAATGGACTGGGCCTTCCTGTCTAATTCCTATAGTCAAAAGTGGCAAAAAAAATTGATTCAAATCTATTTGTTTCCTTCAAGCTCAAAATGTACGTTGAACTGTAACCAATTTTGGAAATAGTACGGTTATTTTAAATGTAAAGCATTGAAATCGACATACAAATTCGGGCAAATATATTGCTATCTCCTTCAAGCTTAATTATGTTTGACATTAAATCTGCAGAGGAGCACATTTTTCAGTAAAACTAAAAATTAATTTGTGTGTCAACATTTTTCAGTAAAACTAAAAATTAATTTGTGTGTCAATTAAAATAAAAAAAAACATTTATTTAATACAATACTATTTTATAACCTTTGATGGTTCTAATCGACAAATAATAATAAATTATGAATCGGTGTACAATTGTACGAAATAAAGGGTTTTCACAGCCTGTTCGAAATTTTTCGCCATTTTTGAAGCAAGAACACTCAGTCCATTCTAATTATATGTCAATGTTCCCAGACATAATTTTGGTACTTATATCACTACACGTCTACGATTATTTCCTCTGCATGCAATTCATATTTAACATTATATCCACGATAATCTCCTAGTAATTTAGTCAAACATTAAAATCAGGCCAATCGCATGGAGGACACACGGGATACCAGCAACTCTCCTGGGGTGGAACATTTTGAAGGACGGTAAATTTTTGATAAAGTTCAAAGAAAATTAAAAAATATGTGAAGTTTTCGAAAACTTTCCGCTCACAGTCCGAGCTGCGCCTGTGCAAGCTATATAACGTAATGAGAGGAAAAGTACAGTGGTACATTAGCAGGATTAACAATTGTTCCAAACCTAATTTTCTTGTCACGACAGTGTTAGTTGCTCATATATTATCCACGCCTAAATAAAATGTACAAAATGTACAAAAATGGAACATACCCAGCGGCAAATAGAGCACTCTAAAAGCAGCCGGAAAAGTTCGGAGCGCTCTAAAGGAAGCCGGTTTGGAGCGCTTCCAATTAGCTTTGAAGGAAACATAGCAGGAGGTTTTTAAGAAAATATATATTGCGAAGCGTGAAGTGCATCAAAGCTCGTAATTTTATTCTGAAAAAGCTGCACTATGTTACTAATTGTCTCCTCCAAAATCTTTGCAGCAACACTCCAATGGAACCTCAAATGAACTGCTTACTAACCTCAGAAGAAATGCAATGGTAAAAAGTATATGGAAAGAGGTACGAGAAGGAAGTCCATAAGAGTGCTCTTTTATAGCTTTTGCAGTGCCCCATTTCCCGCTGAGTTGTATTTTTGAATAAAACGTTCATTAAATCTAAAGTACATTAGTGCTTCGATTCCATACAATACTAGATCTATCCAAAATAAAAGAAATTCGGATTAGCTGAAGCTATACATACTCGTAGATAAACAAATGCGAATCTGCTGAGGAATTTGACAATTTTGGAATTCGATTCGTCGTCGAAAGAAAACTCAATTTATTCGTAATTTGGTGTTTGACAGTACACCGTAGTACGGAATTAGGTAAGTTATGCATAACAACATGGGAAGTACTCATATATATGAAACTGCTGCTAAATTCTCTGTTGTTATCGTTCTGAGCTTTAGGTTATACATAAAATACCAAATAGGAGGATGGTCCTTCGAGCCGGATCTACTAACTCTCGTTCAGAATGAATCTGTTTCAATCAATGTCGTTCGTTTCTCGGAACAAACGATTTAATTTCAATTAGTCGTCACCTTTTTCGAACTCGGAATGATTCCGAATGTACTTGCACTTTTCCCGGATTTAAGCAGAACGATTTTTTTTCAATCATAAAACCGGTTTATCCCAAGAAATGTAGATAGGATGAATAAAATGAAAGGTAAAATTGTAATGGTTTCTAATTATTGTAAGAAAATGTAACGTTTATCAAGTATTTTGGGCGGGAAAATCATTAAAATTAAAAAAAATCTGGATTTTTGTCCAATTTTTTTACATTGGCGTCCTATAGGTTGAGGTGGTGTTGGTTCGACCTTCTTTGAAAAGCCTTAACGGCTTACTTCAGATCATAGTAAACAGGTAAAAGCCATCTTCATAGGTAGTATAGAAACAAAGTTATAGGGTGTTAGGTGAAAAATCACCTATAACATTAAACCAATCCCCTTCTACCTACCAAACGAAACATTTGGCTCTCCCCCATACAATTTTTTTTTTCAATGCGTTTTTTTTTTTATTTAAAAATTGAATTAAATCTAAAATAATTAATGATGGACTTAACAGAAATTAAAAATTTTGACTATTCTCTCATGGATTAATAATATAGCAATGCTTCATAAAAATTTGAATCGGTCGGTGTCTGAAATTTGCCCAGTATCCATTAATTACGGAAAGTAACTAAAACTCACCGTAAACACGTTATTAGTCTCGAGATATAAAAAAACACCTGTAGGAAGATTTTCTAAATAAAATTTTTAGATAAAAATGATATACTTGAATACATTTATAATTACAAGTAGGTAGTTAACTTTTTAATTTAAAACTTTTCCAAATTAGGACAAGGCCAGTATTTAGTTCAAAAAATTTGTAACCAGCTCTGGAATCATAAGTAAAAGCTCCTCACAAAACCATCAATGAAACCTCTGCGACAAAATATTACTTAACATCTTTACAAAATATAACAGGTGTCGATAACTGAAGAAGATGTGGAAGAGACGAAGTAGTCACCAGTTGGTAGATGTGATATGTCTCAGACGAGTCACACGTTGAAAAAGTTCAATAAAATAAAAAATAAAAAAACCAATAAAGCAACAAAAGTGATTTATGATTTTTCACTTTTTATTAAACTTCAGCTAAGGTTGACCACGTTTTTAATCTTAACGTCTACTTACTACGTGCACGTTTTTGTTTTCATTCAATTTTTAAGACTACACCTAAAATAATAAATAAAACTACATCGTTAAAAGCACAAGAAACTATTAAAATTGAATTCTCTCTCTCTCTTATGTAAGTTGACCTAAAGCAGAGCGGCCCAAGATTTAGTTTATGGAAATTTTCACTTTCGTCTTCTTTTTCAGTAGTGAAAAGTGTTATGTCGGTTTGAAATTTGTTCATTAGATTAATTTTGAAGGTAACTAATTCTTTAGAGGCGCTGTTAAAGTTTTATCACTGATTTTGTAACTACCTTTCCTCAGCCCTTTACATACTTTGAAATTTTTTTGTATTATTATCGAAAAAGGTAGGTAGATACTAACGAAACAGTTGCAACAACTAACTAGTAAAAAATTCTCTTACAGTTAAATCGTGACAAAAATATTATGCAAATGTTAATTTTCATAGAATCTTTTTGTATCGCTTCCAATAATAAAAAAGCTTAATAGCAGATATAAATATTCGAAAATAGTGTAAGTAAGCTAAGCATCGTGTTGGCAGGGTTGACAGGTTGCTTTAAAAAATTTCAATATTTCATGCCTACTAAAAAGCTGTCAATCTGAAATCATTTTACATACATAGACATTATTTATTTTCTCTTCCATGTATGGGCGTACGTAATTCTTTTATCAGGCCGGAATTAGAATGAGAACTGTCTGCGCTTTGTGACATTTCCAAACAAATTAATAGAATGAGTTAGAATAAACATTTAAAATAAATAATTTTTCGTAAATAAAAAGTAAAAAATAGTTTTTTCTTTCTCAGTGATATACAGAAGAACAGTTTCATTGCAAAGAGTTCAAGCATTCAAGTCAAACGAGCTAATATAATTTTAAAAACATTGTTAATACATTCAGTTTTAAGATTTAATCTAGTTCTAACATTTCTTATTTTCCAATGAAACTTTTATTGTTTATATCACTAAGAAAGAAAAAAATATTTTTTACTTTTTAGTGGAACTTATTTACCAAAGTTATTTATTTAAAAAGTTTTTTAATTTTTTTTTTTACTATACTCTAGTGGTTACATTTTCTCTAAAAACTTATATAACGGTACCTTCGTTTTAGTAAACTCCCAAGAAACAACTGTTTTTATATAGTAGTAACCGTAAAGTTTCCATTACCATATTATATAACTGGAGTTATATAGACTGGTACTCGAAACGTCTTTGTAACCACTATAAACCCCTTATAGACCTTAAATGGAGGATTATATAAAGGTTACCGTGACTTAATTTAGGTAACGTTATATAACTAAAAGTTTTATAAAATGGGTAACCA
Source organism: Dioctria linearis (assembly GCA_963930735.1). Taxonomy (NCBI): domain Eukaryota; kingdom Metazoa; phylum Arthropoda; class Insecta; order Diptera; family Asilidae; genus Dioctria; species Dioctria linearis. The sequence goes on from OZ005742.1 coordinate 27,403,780, forward strand.
AAATATTCTGGTTACCTTAATATAACTTCTTATATAACCCAAGGTGCTCTGTATTAATTTATTTTGGTCACAGCAGTGGTTGCGATAATGTTTCGGTTACTTTTATAAACTTTGTTTATAATGGTGATGGTAATGTTTCCACAACGCTTGGAATTCTCAGACTGATTACATTCAGTGATTGAAATGTTAGGGAAATTATTTTTCGTTACCTTTATAAAACAATAATATGCAAATATTTACGAAACCTATCTTGACATAGAATTTCGATTTTTTTTTATTGTATTTTTATAATGTAAGGGTTTAATATTTGTACATTTTAGAAGTACAATTTTTCGGTATATATGTGGTGAAATTCAGCTGCAATTGAAATTTTACTGTGAATATCGTCATAGATACTTCCAAGAAATACAGACCGCTCCAAAAATAAGCAATATTTAATAATTTTAATTAAATATGACAAAATTTAAGATTTTCACTTATGTGACATTAATTCAGAAAAATTACATAACATACTTTAGAAATTTTATGGACATAAAAAGATGTATTTTCTTCATATAAAAATAAAACGGAAGCCATATATCTGCAATTTAAAAATTGGCTTAACCGACATTTTCTTTTTTATCTGCAATGGACAGATGAAAAAATGGCGGCTTGTACTTAAATGAACAAATTATCATTATAAAACTTCAAGTAAACTGAATGACCCTTATAAAACTTCTAGAAATATTATATAAACTAAAGGCACTACCATGCTTCGAAAATGGTCCTTATATACCCTGTAGTCATAATATGTAACCTTAGGTAATGTTATATATCTTAATAAAACAGACATTAGTGTTCTTATATACCCTTTGGTTTTATTATGTTATATAAATAAAAACAGTTTTATAATGGCTCCATTCGACACTAAAAGTAATTTGTTTTTATAACGATAACCGTAGTGACTAAAGGGCCACCAACAAATTTTACGATATTTTATAGTGGGTATATGTATTACCGAAAGTTCCCAATTTTTATTAAAGTCACCTAAATTACTGAAAGTTGTCGAGTTATATAAGGGTAACCACGGATACCGCAATAAACACTTATTACCAATAAGTTTAGAACGTGGTGATCAAAACAATTATAAAACTATCTTATATACCTTCTAGTAATGATTACTCTAAGTTATGTAGACCGGTGATTGAAACATTTTCCATCACCAACTTATAAAACCTTAGTAACTTACTTCCACGCTAACCATTAGTAACCTTAAAAACCCTAATATAACTACATCACCAATTGGTAATATTATAAAACTCTTATATAACCACTGAAATTCTTATATAACCGAGAAACCATTATATACCCCTAATAAAACTACCCATCACCTTCAGTCATCAAAAATTGGAAAAATTGTTACTTGGGGTACGACGGGCACATAATTTAGTGGTTTAAACTTTATTAAGTATTGAATAAATTCAATAGAAGAGGTCCAATAATATCACAAAATTTTCAAATAAATTTTTAAATTTATAATTTTAAAATTTTTGAATTTTTAAAAAAATTCCTAGTGCCCCATTTATTTGCTGATAATGTTTCTTGTCGTTGCCTTTGTATGGCTGACATCATATAAATAACCCTAAAGCTTCCGTCAACTAACAATGACAATTCAATTGTAAACAAACAAATCGGCATTGGAAAATGTTTTATTTTATTGCCACGGTTGTTTATTTTTAAAGCATTTCACTTCTAATTTATTTGAAACAATTAAACTTACCTGAAAACTGATTTCCTATGGCAATAACTCCGGTTCTTTCTGCAGCACAACACAGTGCACTTCTTCACCATAATTCAAGACACCGGAGTCTCGGTTATATAAAATCTCTTACACAAATACTTCACTACTTATTCTCACTATTAGTAAGTATATCTAAATTAGTTTGTAGGAAAAATCACTACGAAAACACAGGACTATTTTACATAAATTCAAAGAACTTCAGAAATGTCAGAAATTTCGAACTGACAACTAATAAATAACCCAGCCCTCTTGTCATCCCCCCGCCCCCTGTCTTAGAAAAAAATGCTTATCACACGTACATGAATTTTACACAGAATAGCCTATGTTTTTTGCTATATAATCTAAGAACGGTACATATCATATTTGACATATACATATTAATTCGCATCTATACGTTATCTTGCGAACCTTGCTTTCTCTTCGCACTTATCGCACTTTAATGTAATTGCTTCCATGTAAAAAAAAATTTACATGAAAAATCTGGAAAAATTTATTTTACATCAAAACCTATATAATGGTTAAATATAGAAAATTGAAATGTTCCCATGAAATATGTAAAAACTTATGCTTAAGAGTTTAAAAGAAAAATAAGCTCCACCAACCCCTGCATCAACATACATCCCCCTCTGTACACAAATTCCAAAATCACGCATTTTAACGACATTCGGGTGAGAGAAATCTGTTATAAAGTTTCTTACAGAAGAAAATCAAAATGTCATTTAGTAGCACTTAGCGAGAGTATTAATTTGACATCACACACGGCCTAAATTCGAAAACCGGAAAGGGGTGTATGCTACCCCCCCCCCCCCCCCCCCCCCACAAACCACAAGAACGTACAATCCATCCGAAAGCTCCCATTCACTCATTCTAAATCACTAAACGTCATGTAAATTCATCCATGTTTACAACCTTAAAAATCTTTCATTACGAACATTGCCCGTAGGGCATTCCTGCACGAGAAGCTTTTAGGGAAGGTAGTAATTTCCTCCCCTTATGCTTAGACGTACCAGCACAATAATGTTGCTCCGCATAGTTCCTTATATGGTTACCGAAATTAGTTGTATGCGTGTTCAATTAAGTCACGGATTTTGATATAAACAATAACTGTATCTAAATTCATAGCACACAATGATAATTACATTATTATATTATTACCTCAAATTGCAGGTAAACAACTTTACAGCCGACTAATTAAAAATTTCGCAAGTTTAAAATGGCCGCAGCTCATTTACTTGCAGTAGAACTGGTATGCCGCCCGTACTCCCGATCGAAACTTGGTAGTACGAAATTTTTCCTAACCCGTAAAAACTACTATAACCTCCCCCGTGTGGACCCTGGCTTACGGACAAAGTTATTTAGCCAGGGGTTTGCGAGTAGATAAAAGCTATTTAAAAAGAAAATAGTTTGGGGCGATTGTTACAACTGTTGACATTTTAATAAAAGAATATCGCCCTAACGGTCTCTCCATTGCGCTCTGAGTGTACGCTTATGTATGTACGTACGATCTTTTTTAATTCTTTTTCAAGAAACCGCTTACAGAAAACATTAACTAAGATTGGAATTTGAGTTTATGTTTGCGATAATGATTTGAACATATAATTAGACACAATTATAAAATTTTAAATTTATTATCTGTCTCCAATAGATGTGCAAGAGCGTTGTCTGCATCAATTCATGTAAATTCCCATCCACAAGGAAGTAAATCAGTTCTTATGTTTGGTTTTAGTAAGTATGACCAATCAGATGACAGACACTTCTAGGATAGTTCAATCCAAAAACTCCAAACTTATCTGAGGTGAATCGTTTGGAAATACGGACCCAGAAGTGAAAGGAACTAAAAATCAACGTCAATTAAGTTGGGACAGCAATTTCATGGTAGAAAAGTTTCGAAAACGTCAAAATTTAGAGCTCAATTAGGGCTAATTTAATGCCACTTCCACGAATTTAATGCTCTTGTATTTTTCAAAAATCCATGGATAATCCAACTTTGTTAAAAGTTAGGATCACCACTACTGAGAATAGGTTAAATAGTATTGTTACAATAGTGTGCACTGCATAATATTTTTGGGCTTAATTATGGATAATTTAATGCATCTTCCGCGAATTTAATGCTCTAGTACTTTTTAAAAAAATCCATGGATTATCCAACTTTATTAAAAGTTAGTAGTTGGATTATCCATGGATTTTTTTGAAAAATACAAGAGTATTAAATTCGTGGAAGTGGCATTAAATTAGCCCTAATTGAGCCCGTATTGACGTATTCAAAACTTTTCTACCATGAAATGGCGGTCCCAACTTAATTGACGTTAAACATCACGATACAGAGAATAAGTATTCTATGTACCGCGCTAAGAATGGAATACCTTGGAGTGATGCGGATCGATCTGAATGATAAAAGAAATACGCCCTATATTTTGAATGATGTTTTGATTAAATGCATGAGAATGCTCCAAGATTGATTTGCTGTTCTTTAATGTATACGAATTTATCATAAAATAATTATATCAAAATATAAAAAAACGTATTCTATTCTGGAGGGTTATTCTTATTCTGATCTTTTTTCGTACTTAAATGTCAAAATATCCGCCAATGGGAATTAACTGTCTACATCTTCTTCTGTCATATAATCCATGCCACTCTGTGGCGACATGTTATAACTTCGCTTCGAAAGCGATCATCGAAGCGAAGATTTCGATCTGGCGGTATGATTTTCGTTCGACAGGCGATTTGGTTTGTTTCGAAATTATTTCCGAATTTTTTGCCCTAGCACAAATTACATTTATAGATTCTTTTCCTAGTTGTTGATAAATTTTAATAATAAAAAAATTGGAATTTTTTTCAATTGCAGTACCTTTATTTGTGGAGGATAACGAAAATGACGAAGAAATAATTAATTACCGGGACAAAAGAAAATTTTTAAGGCAGCGGTGTTATGTTATGGATATGCCTAACAAAATGTACTGCTTTATTAATTTTTGAATTCAAGAAATATTTTTACGAGTTTTATAACTTCAAGTTTGAAGAATCTATATAATTAATATATAAAATCATTTATATTGAATAAATTTAGAAAAAAATGTGACATATAAATCTAATTTCTTAAATTTGCATACATATTTTAATCTTCACTTGTACTATCGATCTCAGCAAAACTCAGTGATATTCTATCAAAATTATCGCCTATCGACAGTGTTACAACATACCGACTATCGATAAATTGTCGAACGTCGAAACTTTCGAAGTTATAACATCTTGCCCCTGGTGTGAATGAAGAATGAACTAAAAACGACACTTTATTATACATAGGTTTGTTCTCTTGTGCCTCGTGCACTGGTGCAATCATACCTTAAACAGCGCAAGCTACACTAACCTGGGGATTACACGAGAGAGTACAGCTTACATGCCAGCTGTACTGCCATACTTCTTGCACGTATAATCCAAAGTTTACAGTTTTCAAGATGGCGGCAAAAAATATTCGAGAACGGGGCTTTTTAAATTAATAAATTTATACCGGTAAAATGAGTGTTTCTAGGATCATATACATTACATCATTTAGCAACACCTTCCTTTTTCTTTTTCTTCTGTTTTTTTTCGATTCTGCTACTTACTTCATTGCTGTAATTGTGTAATACACAGAAATTCCCAATAAACACATGACTTTACATCTCAATGAACTTGCATGCAAAGTAATAGATAAGACATCAAGCTAGGTGCTCTCTGCTATACTGTCAAATTTAAAAACGCGTTGGAAAGGAGTCTTGCATGCAAGCTGTACTTCTTCGTGTAATCCTCAGGTAAAAAAGTATGCTGTGCAATGTTGCACTGCACGGCTAAATATTATTCTATTCGTCAAAAGGAGTCGCTAAAATTACTATGAAAAGGCTTTGATCTCTTTATATGACCAGGTTTTGCTTTTCTGAAATTTACTCCAATTATTATTTTTTTTTAATTAACGTTTTAGTATAACTTTGCTGCATTTATCTTCCACCTTTCGCAGAGACCAAACAAAACTTTTGATATAATGTATGTGGAAGATACCAAGTTTTACAAATAAAGTTCATTGATCTTGTAAGCCGTTCTTTTGTAGTAGCATTCACTGACATGTATACAGGGTGCTCCGTATGTGGTCTGACACCCGAAATGCTTCGATAAGCAAAGATTGTAAGAGTAAGTGTAAAATAAATAATAAACCATATAAATAAATTATAATAAACTTGCAATTAACTGAGGGGGGCGGGGGCGAGATAACGGGACATTAAGGTATTTGGGTATATTTTTATAGATCACCCTGTAACTTCCGAACGTTAGACCCCCTATGATGATGATTTTAGTTTTGTTAGATAGATAATCGTTGGAATGGTACAGAAATGAAATTTGTCCCCTGCATCCTTCCGTTTTAAAGTTAAGGTTTGAAATTTCGGACTTATAATTTTCCTTTTATTAGGGTTCCGTACCGAAAGGGTAACAACGGGAACTCTATTACTAAGACTTCGCTGCCCGTCCGTCCGTCACCAGGGTTGGGATTCTGATCTCTTTGTCGTAGCTTAGGCGTATATTTTAGTCACATATTTTGACATTTCACCTCAAATTTGTCGAACTTTAATACTCAACATATTCATTTTGATTTATCGTTTTCATCAACCACGAAATAAACTAAAATAAATTGGCAATGAATTAATGCCAGAATACACGCCTAAAAGTACGACAAATTAGTCAACTGCTTCCGAGGTTGTGACAAAAATTGTGTGCTGTGATAAATGTATATAATATATATATGAGATCGGAATAACTCCCCAGTTAGGCGCATATTTTGACATGTAAGTACGACAAAAGATCTGGATCACCCCCAAGTTGTATCTCATGAACCATAATAAGTAGACAATTGAAATTTTCACAGACTGTGTTTGTCTATTGCCGCAATAACAACAAATAATATTAAAATAAAATAAAATTAAAGTGGGCCCCATACAAGAAACGTGATTTTGTCGGCGTTTTTTTCCTCGTTTTATTCTAATTCATTATTATTATCATCGGTAGGCATTTTTTTTTTCAAATGACAGCGTTATTTTTTCAAATCACACCTACTCCCATTTGAAAAAAGATATAAAAAGTAGGTACATAGTGCTAAATTTTGTACGGAACAATTCGTGCGCGAGTCCGACTCGCACTTGTCCGGGTATTTAACTACTATTTTTATAAAAAACACGTCATCAACACCAATTTTTCATATTGAATTTAAAAAGTTCAATAAATGCCAGAAAGTAGGCAATTATTATCTATTGAGAACTTTTTAGGGCATTTTTGCTTGATATTTTCAAGAAAAAGTGCAAAAAACGCAGAAAGGGTTACATTTTGAGTACAGAGTGTCATAGGTCATTTTAAAGCGAAGCCTTTGGGCTTCTTAAATCTAATATGAAAAATTGGTGTTGATGACGTGTTTTTTGATAAAAATAGTAGGTAAATAAAAAAATTGAGTGAAATTCCCGAATTTCAAGCCATAACTTCAAAACGAAGGGAAGCAACGAAAAATTTATAGACTATTAAAGGTCCAACGATTATTCATCTAAATTTTATATCATCATCATAGGGTGTAACGTTCAAAAAACCTGACCCGCCTATTTACGCTGAAAGTCCAGAGGAATTAAAATCATAATTCGCTTTTTATTTGACATTTATATTTTTATAAAAACACATATCCAATATTTTGAGAAATATTTTTTCAACACGGTATTGTATAAATACGTCTTTAAAACTATTTTGCAATTTTTCTGTATTATTTTAATGACTTTCCTTCTTTCTATTCATTGATAAACGTTGTATTGTTCTTTTCTCAAAACCGAATTTATGTATGTGAAGACGGCTTTTTTCCTCCATTTTGTTATTGGTAAAATTTAAAAACACAATGTTTGTACAAGTTTTATTGTAATTTTAACTATTCCTATCTCTACATTCTCCTAGTTATACTAGAGCATAACAAATATATTTAGCCTAGAATCAAAAAAGCTTATCAGCATAATCTTAATTTTACTTTATTTTTTTAAATGCCGTGCGCAAAATTTCAGCTCTCTACGTTCACGCGTTATCTCTCTGCGTTACAAATGGAATGACAAACTTAGTATTCACCATAGATTTCATCTAGGCTAGGGTATAAAAATGGATTAAACCGGACAACTCTTTTTTGGTGTTGCCATACAAAACTTTGGGTTTTTAACGTGTTACTGTGAAAACAATCAGTCCTAAACGTTTTTATTGTACTGAAACCTTCTTCAAAATTGGTTATAATAATTTTCCTCTCCCAGAATTGCTCTAGAAATAGAAGCAAAAATACATTTTAACAATCAAATTTCCGCAGAAGGGTAATCCTACGAAATAACATGCGGGCACTCATCGAGGCTGGAGTATTGTAAGATCTCTATCCAATTTTAGGTTTTTTCCTTGTTATTATTATATATTCAGAGTGTTCGGTAGATAAGTAGAATGGATTATACCAATGGTAATTTTGGAGGGACCTAATCACACATTTGCTCTAGACAAGGGGAGGGGCCCTTCCCCTTAGTTCGGAAAAGTTCGTTTCGTGTACCAATTGAAAACTCTTTATAATGTGCATATTTAGTCGTGTGAATTTCTAGATTTTTATCTAGATTCAATTTTCATTAATATATGTAAAATTTTCGATTCCTCGTAATAAAGACATTTATTTACGCTGCGTAATGATAATAAATAAACTCTTAGCGCAAAGAAACAAATGTTGTCGAATGAAGCTTATCTTATAGTGACGTCATTAATTTACTGCTTTACATTACAAAATCTATAAATATGGAATTGCCTAAAGTGTATAACTTCAATCCTTCAGTTGTTGTTATTGCTCTTTTCGTTGAAAATTCAAGGTGCTTGACCCAATCCAAATCCTTACCTTCATCTTGTTCATCTATTTAATAATAATAGGAAACCTAGCTAAACTCTGATATAATATAACAGTTTCGTCATCGTCATCCTATTATCAAATCAACGATATAGTAAATTTCAAGCATTGTCTTTGAGTAGTTTAGTTGTGTTAAGCAAAGCATAGGATAAGTAATTCTTCATCAAACTATTATAATATAAGTTTTATGTCACTAACTGTTATAAAAATATGACAACTTTGACGTCACAAATCTCTTTGTAGTTTGTATATCAAAACTTATATAAATGGCAAATAGAAAAGAACTAGTTAGAAAGTAAAATATCCTTAAAGATGTTTATTTTATGATTTTTTTTTATTATTATTAATTATACATAGTAATAGTAAACTGTACAAAAAATAAATTTATAAGATTATTAAAGCCACTTTATGACTACAAATTAAACTTAAAACAAAAGCTAAGAAAATTGTGTATCATACAAGGACGTATACAGCGAAAGTTGTTTACATCACAACACAAAGCTTTACAGTTTGCGTTGCGTTGAAATCCAAAATTATTGTCAGCATATTATTTTGTAAATGCCAAACGCACACGACTTGATGCGTAAATCTTACGCGTTACGGCAATACCAGTATCTGACACGGCACAACAATTTTATGCACATTGCGTATATCACTTCTATATAGGACCAATCTTATCGCACCAATTATACTTCGCTCAATTTCCAACTTCTAAATTTTGAGCTACTTAATATAGGTACTCCACTCCACGAGGATAGTGAATACTGACTAAGAGTAACGAAAATCAATGCTAATTCAATGTTGCATTTGGATTCGTATATGAAAATCCTTGGAACTGTTCCTGATCCATAGAATGAAGAATTTCTTTGTCTATAGGAGTTAGACGAACTCTTTCCCGTGTGAATGCTTTATCAAAGTATTGTGTGTCTAGGGGATGTTTCTGAAATATGAAAGGAAAGGAAAAGTGTTTTTTGTTTGTTTATATACATAAATACAATGCGACAGGAAACTCTTATATATCTTACCACTTGAGGCTTAAATGGTGGAGTAAGTTCTCTTCTTTCAAGACGTTGCCAATCAATTTCATTGAAAAATCGATGACCGCATATATCACCCCCAGGGCTATACTGGGATCCTAGTCTTGCTGCTGAATCTTTATCCAAAAGCTTTAAGAAAAGTTTTAATTAAAACAAAAATTTAAAAAATAAACACAAACAAGCAAAAAATTTAAAAAATTTAATTAGTAAATTCTACACACCCCTTTCAATATACTTGTAGCCTCTTGTGATATGAAAATCGGAAACCATGGAATCTCATTACAAATTGACCAGAACAACTCGTCCTCATCGCATCCACTGAATGGAGACTGACCAATTAGCATTTCATAAAGCAATACACCAAACGACCACCAATCCACATTTTGATTATATTTTTCACCCTGGAAACGGAAATGAGATAATTTAAATTTAAAGCGACTCTGAATGTTGTTGTTGTTGTTTTTGTAGCATTATGAAGCTTTTTTACTGACTGACCTTTATTATTTCAGGCGCCATATAGTCTGGGGTACCACAAAAACTATCTGCAGTCTTATCTAGATATATTTGCAATTTACACATTCCGAAATCTGCTATTCGTACGTGTCCATCAAAATCTAATAAGACATTGTCCAATTTCAGGTCTCTGCAATAAATATGAAGGACAAAAAAACAGTTTGTTTAGTAAAATCATTTTCCTGTAGTAATTCGACAAAATCAATATCTTTTTACCTGTAAATAATTCCTTTTTTGTGCAAAAATTTCAATCCAGAAATAATTTCAGCAGCATAAAACTTCGCACGGGTTTCAGGAAACCGTCCACTTTGTTGTATGTGGAACATTAAGTCACCGCCATTCAGGTACTCCATTACAAAGAATAAATGACTCTAGAATTAAAGAGTAAGAAAAAGATAATTATTAGAAAATATTTTTTTTAATACTTATTTCATACAAGTACATTTCTACGAAATTTTAATAGTTAGTCTCTCTAGTTAGAACGGCGACAAGAAGTGCTAGCTACACTTGCACCTTGACACATTAAACTCTGCGGATTCTCAAAATTCGCATGCTTCCGGTCCAATATTTTCTTTATAAATTACCTTTTTAAAGTCACCATGTCAAAAAATCACTTAATTAAGTCTTGCAAGGTGTCATTTTTGAAAATATTATTTTTCGATACTTTGACATTTTTATGGTTTGACAAATAAAAAATATTTTATTCTTTGATTATATCCACGCGATCAGTTCGGCCGATCCTCTGGTACGGCTCCATGGTCTGGTGGATGGCGCACTACCAAGGAAATGTAACCTGGATGTGCTGTCAAAAATCCAGAGGCTCGCTTGCTTGAGAATATCGGGGTGTCTGCGTACCACGCCCACAGCAGCACTGGCGTTCATGATGGATTTACGGCAGCTAGATCTCCACCGCAGGAGTGAAGCGGCAATAAGCTCTTAGAGAGGGGATTGGCGGCCGGAGAGGGGTTTTGGGCATTCCAATATACTCCGGAAGATATAGACTGCAGTGATTACAGGAAAGAAACTGACTATCATATATCTTTCCCAACTTTTGGTGAAGTTGTCAATGTGTTGATGCCCACCAGGAGTGACTGGAATAGGAAGAAGATGGTGGTAACATCCGATATTTCTATATTTACGGATGGTTCCGAGACGAGTGCGGGCACAGGGGATATAGTGTACTTCAGAGACTATCAGTGGTACAAGTCTTATAGACGGCCATTTGTCCTGCGGTCTATAAGACTCGTGCCACTGTTAGTCTCTGCAGTAATGTTTTTCAGGCAGAACTCGCAGCGATTTACCAGGCGGTAATATTGGCATCTATGTGCAGAGAGTCCATACAGTACATCAGTAGATACGTGGACAGGAAAGAAGCAATTAAGGCACTGGGTGCTGTGCTGGTTAAATCAAAATTGGTGCAGTTATGCAAGACTGGCCTTGAGGAACTGACTACATGGCAGAAGGTGACCCTATGCTGGGCACCTGGCCACAGAGATATTCCAGGCAACAAGATAGCGGATGAGGTGGTCAAAAAGAGCTCTGAAATGAATAGCTCCGCAGCCAGGGTTGTAAATGAACGGACACATTTGTGATATCAACTCATCGCTCAACTCAGGATTTGAGTCCGCTCAACATTTGAGCGGTGGTTTATCGCTCGAAACTTGAGCGGACCCTCTGGCTGAGCGGACTGAATCTTGAGCGGACTCACTGCTTGTGCGGCTTCAGTGGACTCAAATCTTGAGTGGACTCACTACTTGAACGGACTCATCATTTGAGTTGTCTGCTATGACCATTATTATTGTCATTGTCTGATTTTTATACCCTAGATAAAATCTATGGGTTGCGCAACCCAAATGATGAGTCCGCTCAAGCAGTGAGTCCGCTCAAGACTTAAGTCCGCTCGAATCCAATCAAGTAGTGAGTCCGCTATATATTGAGTTCGCTCAACCAGTGAGTCCGCTCAAATTTCAAGCGATGAACCACCGCTTAATTCTTGAGCGGACTCACTGCTTGAGTTGAGCGATGAGTTGATATGACAAGTGAGTCCGCTCATTTACAACCCTGGCTACGGAGCTATGAGTCAAAATTTGAGTCCTTTACATCCATGTCCGCAGTATAAGCTTATGTGAGGATCCAGATTGGAGCTTTAAAAGAAAAGATCATCAAGGACGCCTATCAAAAGGCAAGTATACGGCGGATCAACAGGGAAACTTGCCATATCGCGAGGCAATTATGGCCTGCATATGACATGAAGAGGGCAAGAGAGCTGCTTAATGGTAGCAGAACATGTACCAAGAATCTAGTAAGGGTCATTACGGGTCATTGGGCCATACGAAATCATGCTAAAAGGCTGGGTATAGCAGTGAACGATTTGTGCAGGAGCTATAACGACTCGAAGGAAATCGAATCGGTCCAGCACGTACACTGCGAGTACCCCGCTCTGATGAACAAAAGAGGTAGGCTACTGGGTAGCTACCTACTTCTTTTCAAGTCTGGGGGAGTTTCAAAATAAAGAGTTCAGATGCATCCTGAGTTTCCTAAGGGAAGCATGATGGATCTTGGACAATCCCACCCGCCTATCCTATCAACATTTTCTGATTATGACCTAGAAATTAAATTTCTTAAAACCCGATTTCAGTGATTGAAATATCAAATGAATACAAATTTCTTCTAGTACCAAGAAATAGTAGCATTGAAATTTTTCATTACTAACTAAAGTAGAACTTTCTAAAAAAAAAATTGGTACATTTTGAAACTATGGGTATTAGTTATCGATGTGCAAAAAACTCTTATCGGCTTAGTTTTTGATTATGTAGGGGAATGTTGTCAGGGTTGGGTTGTAGTCTAGGTTGGCCATCTGCGATTTTTTAGCTTTGACTAATAGAGCCGCCAATGTTCTAGCACGGAATAACTTCTCTCAGTAACAGCGAATTTTTCGTGACATTGCAGATTTGAAGCGTGAACGAAAAGCACGTGTTGTGGTTTGAAATTACAAAAAAAAAAGTTTTTTTTCTAAAAGCATTGAATACGGTCAGAAAGTGAGGAGAAAATATGCAATGATCAAGGTAACCATTGTGAATGTGACTATGTGCTTGGATGACGCCCAAAAAACGTCCAGCACCAATTTCAATAAAGTTCGCCAAAAAAGCACCAGCTAAAGTACGATGCCCGCCTAAAAAAAGCGCAGGAAAAGCCCTCTTCGGACATTGCCAGATAAAAGTGCATTTTGTTAACAAAAAAAAAAGAAAAAATGCAACAAATTCGGCTTTTTATTTTATTAAATTCATTTCTCGAGGTCAGTTTCAGCCATTTCAGTACATTTTTCGTCGGCTAGCCAACCTTGACAGCATTTTACTTTTTTTTTTAAATGCCTTTATTTTTTCATTTTCACCCTATCAATCTGCAAAATTCAGCAAAAATGTTCCTTTTTCCTAGAACTTAATAAAGATGTCGATTGGAATTACCAAAATCTTCCTTAAATGGAAGTTATGGGCAAAAGTCAAAAATTTGGCAACCCTGGACGACATTCGTGCATTATTCTATATATCATCATTGACAAAAAATCCTTGTGCATATCTTCTTTATTTTGTTCTCTATTAATAAATGCATTAGAAATAATTAGATAAATCTTGTTCTATGTAACTAAATATGTAAAATAAAAAAACAACAAAATTCGCCATTGAAATATGAATCAAAAGCCCAGCACAAACTACTTTTATAGTCAGAAATATTTTTGTCTACCCAACAAAATTTGCGCGCTAATCTAAAACGAATAAAAATAATAAATAATTCTTATTATTTTCAATCTGAATTATGATTAATTTTGCCTGGGCACTTAGTTTACAGTAAATCAAAATTATCTTTCATTTCATCATCACCTCCAAGAAGACTGCTAACAGCTGCAATAAATGAATTCATTTTCAAACAAATGTAAAATTGGGAAAGTCGCCAAAACCACGACGACGTCATCAATTCATCGATTGTTCATGATTCAGAGTTACACAGTATATTTTGCAATGAAATTGTGTCGCCAAAATATATGTAGAAGATGTATGTAGTTTAAGGCCAATTTATCTTATTAAAAGAGATACTTTTCTAAGGTTGTAGTTAAGAAATTGTTGGAGCTATATTTATATATGAGAAATAGATCTAGTCACCATTCGATAAACATATCTATCAATTACACAACATTTTCTATTATCACATTTTGTAGTCTATAAATTCAACTATCCATAAGAGATTCAAGTTAATTTATCATCGAATCCTTATAATTCTTAATTAATTAGAAATGTCATAGACTTACCTCAGTTTGAAAAGTGCAAAACAGATGGCACAAATATGGATGCTTTGTGCCCAATGCCAATACTTTTCTTTCTATTAAAGTACATTCAACGTCATCATCTTCAAGGACAACATCTTTTTTAAGACATTTTACTGCATAGTAATATTCTGTATTACGTAATTCAGCTAAAAGAACCTAATGAGATAAAGTAAATAGATAAATTTGAATTTTAATAAAATATTGCGAAAATTTCCACAAAATACTCACTTTTCCAAAACTACCTTTACCCAAAACTGCGAGGAAATGGAAGTCTTCTACTGCATATTTTTTAAACCTAGGAATTATTGTAGCTGGCGCTGTTATTCGTCCAGATTTTTGGAATTGTGAAAATGTATACGAAGTTTCTATAAACAGGAAAAGGTAAAGATTATTAAAAGAATTATGTTAATTGAAATTGTTTTTAAAAGAAACGCGCAAAATAATGTTAAAGTGCAGCCAGCATATTAAAGCAGAAATAATAATTTTACAAGGCCCTATACTAGGTATTACGTATGTATGTACATATTACATATACAGTGCGTTCCAAAAAAAGTTTGTAAATTTATATTGCAATCACTTCCATCCTTTCAAAGGTTTTTGTATCATTAACACTCATCTATAGACTTGCTGACTTTTCTCACGGAACGTTGGAACTGTAGTCTTCACAATTTGGGTGAGTCCAAAACCTTTGCCTTAGATATTTCAAGGGACCTTGATAGAGTCTGGCATCCATCCCTTTGAGCCAAACTGAAAGCATTTGATCTCTCCCCTCCTCTTCTATTATGGACTGAAAGTTTCTTATCCGGTCGCCTAATACGAGTTGTACTAAATGGAATTTCATTTAAACCCCACCCTATAAATGCCGGTGTGCCCCAGGAGTCTGTTATCTCCCCATCTTTCTTCTTAATTTTCAATAATGATCTGCTTTTTCTTACTTTCAATTCTATCCATCGTTTCGCCGATGACAATACCCATAATTTCGCATACTCTTTTAACACGCCAGAGGGAATGCCGCATGTGTTAAACGAGATTGGATGATTAGATTATGAATAGAGATCTTGCAGAAATCCGGACTTGGGGCAAAGCTAATTGCGACGAATTCAATGCATCTAAGTCCCAAAGCTGTCTCATCTCATTAAAACATGATCATAATTTATGCATTCGTGGCATTAATATTTTCAGTAATTTAAGCTGGACAGATCACATCCTCTCTGTTGCCAAAGCAGCATCGAAATGTCTCAGATTTCTGAAAAGGTGTAAAAAATATTTCAGCCTGTCAAATCTAACGCTCCTCTACAAGTCTTATATCAGACCTCTAATGAAATACAATTCCCATATCTGGGCCGGGGCTGGTCTTACAGCTTTAGATTCATTGGATATTGTCCAAATGAGAGCCTTGGCGATTTGGCAATAACTTGTCATATCGACTCACTCAAGCACCGCCGCAATGTTGGAGGCTTTCGCTTCTTTATCGCTACATGCATACATTCACCATGATGAAATATCTAGCCTAATCCCTTGTAGTATGATTCCTGCACGCAATACTCGTGCTGCAAACTATGCACATCCTTTTACCCTTCAAATTACCTCCGGTCATACAGTAAAATTCCGTGAAGCTTTTTTAGCCCGAACTGTGCGAATGTGGAACAGTCTACCATCTTCCGTCTTTCCTCCGGCATACAATCTGCGAAAGTTTAAGAGAGACATACATTAGCACTTCCGCCGCTGTCCTCAAATTCCATAAGTCCTTTCCCTATCTCCTTCCTGTCATGCTGTCCTTTGCATCATAGTATATCCCCTGAGCTTGGCTTAATAATATAAAAATATATATATATATATGCTACCCGCTCGAACACTTATTATGTGAGATGATAAATATTAATTCAATATAATCTTGCTTATTTGCATCACATTCATTTTACTAGTTTTACCAGTGCAGTTTGATTTTCGAAAAGACAACACACTTTTGGAGTAATGTCAATTCTTGTTGGGGAACTTCGATCACAATTGTGCGTCTTCAGTAGAAAAAACTGTGGCGTCTTCAATGCCTACCTAAAGCAGAAAACCAATGCCTTGAAGTCTAGCTGCGACGCCTTGAGAGTCTTTTTAGCAGCGACCGTCTTGAATACCTGCTTATCGCAGGAAACTTATTGCTTGAAGGTTAGCTGCGATGCCTTGAGGACCTAGTGATGTTTTGAAAGCCTGCTTAACGCAGGGAGCTGATGTCTTGAATATTCACTGCGACAAGGGCAGCGGTCGGTCCTAGTTACCTGGCTACTGGTCGATCAAGTGATCGATTAGTAGCCAGAATACAAGTGATCAACTTCTGGACCTGAAAAGAGTGCTGTGGCCCCGAGTCTGCTCGAGGTAGACTAGGAGCTGACGCAAAATCCGTCTGTTGGGCAACTGGGCTCTCAGCTCCAGACCGTCCCTATATTAGTCCGAACGTACGCTGGGATAAACCCGACCCTTGAAAGTCTGCATGTAGGTCTAGCCCCATAAGTTAAAAGAATAAAGCAATACTCAATTCGCAAGGGTTATTTCACACTTCTTCTACTTTTTCATGCATTTTACATACTTCCACCACCACACGAGTAAGTTTTTACCCACATGCATGAGAAATACCCGAAAAAACCTTATATCAGTAATGCTTATACAGGGCTGAGCAAAAATGTTTATGGCTTACGTCATACAACGATAGGTCGAGAACACGTTAACTTGGAGTACTGAAATTTTGCACACTGGCTTTTAAAAAAACAAATTAATTTAAGTTTTATCATAGGACCAATGGGGCATCTTCCTCGTAGGGTTGCCATACAGCTGCCATACAAAAAAAAATTATAGGTATTTGTACTGGCCAATAATTGACAGAATTTTAGGACCCACCTCATTTCACCAATTCCACAAACTAATGGGAATATGTGTGAAGGACGTGCTACATATTTTCCCAAGTTGATTGGAAAGAAAAACCCTAAATTCCAACATTCTTTGCGCCAAAAACCAATGTGTATGGACTGCTCTAAGAGGGTTTGTATAAATTACCCAGATCAACGCAATGAATAAAAACTAGCAAGATAAGAAGCCTGCATTTTTCAATATTTTATTTCCCTTATTAATTTTTTATTAATTGGACTTTTTGCTGTGAAAACCTCTCATTACATTTTTTATAATTTTTTATGTTTTCGGATTTATTTGTCATTTTTGAGAATTTGAAAATTTGAAATATGTTCAAATTCGAACGAAGAAGCTGAAAAAGTATTTAATTCCTTGAAAAAAAACTCAGAGATTTCAAGTAGGGTAAAGTGGAGTACATTCTTCGGTGGCGAAAACTATGAAAATTAACAAAAAAAAACATTATTGTGAATGTCCTACACGTGCCATTTCTAAACATTTTTATGTACATACAAGATGATTGCTCAGCTGCGTAGCGAGCAGCACGTGTTTTAGCATTTTGTTCCCTTTTTCTGTCATGTTTAGTTCATGGTAAGTAAATTGTGTCTCAAGAAATTAATATAGATCAAATGTAAAAATGTCTGTGACAATAATGTAATAAATTAGTGCGTAAAGTTATAAACAAGTTCCTGAATAAAGTTTTCAATGGGTGTTTTTTTAAAAGAAGTAAAAAATTATTTTAAGGGTTATGGGCACTATCGTCAAGGGCGTCAAAAAGGGCACCATTGGACATTTATAGAGCCGTACGAAGTTGATATTTCAGTGATACTGATAGTGACCTTAAAATTAAACTACCAATTCCTAAACATCCTGGGCACTTCTACTATAGTCTGCGCCACGAAAAATGATCTACCAAGATCACCAAAGGGAAATTTTTATGTTTGTACCATTGTGTATATTCCCAATGATAAAAGAGCTTTCAAAGGGTATTGCCAGTAAAAAAATTAAATTTTTGATATTTTTGAATTGCTATTGTATTTTCTTTTAATTTTAATAAATATTTGTGACTTCATAACATTTTCTAATATTTTCTTTTCTTTCATGCTTGCGTAAAAATTATTTATTATAAGTAAATTTCATTACAGAAATTTTAAAAGTAGAAGAACCTCGGAATTTTCATTTTGACTCGTTTGGCTTGTGCCTCAAGTAAAGTGCGTAATGAATGACAGTTCAAATATCCTAAATGGCTTGTGTCTAAACTAAAACGCTTTCACTTTAATGGAAAGCTTTAATTTTAACAGTGAAAGTTTTTATATTTGTATTATTTATTAAATACTTCTATTATTTGTGGAGTTGCTTAAAAATAGAAATATTTTAAGGGGGATACTTTATGATTTTCTCAAAATCAAATTTTAAATCAATAAGCTTCATAAAACAAAATAAAAGATAAAGTTCAATCAGGAATTTTTTGTAATCAAAGACCAAACCTAGAAATATTTGTAGCATATTTCCAGTTGTACAGTAAGAATATCGCCATTTAACTGATTAGAATAAGCAAAATTATTTGTAAATAAACTCTTAAACTTAAATAACACAATATAAAAATTGTTTGCTAGGAAGAAATTTTACTGACCTTGTAGAAAAACAATAAAATAACTTAATTTAAATGAAAAGATTACAAAATTTTGCTCAGGTTAAATTGGCAAAGCGGCAATTCCAAACTGAAATTTCCTTGACCTTGATAGCTCATTTTTCGTTGCGCGGACTATAAATACCGCTTTCATATTGACTGAACATTTGTGATTTATTTCTGTCATAGCTTAAGTTGTCTCAATTGAATTAGTTTATTTTTCTTTATTTCAATAAATAAATTGGCCTGCAACTTCTTTTCTTCCCAATAGAAGAATCCTCCCCCTCAAGGAGAACTATCGGCAGTATGACGTCATATTATAAATTAAGAAAAATATATTCCAAATACAATGCGCGAATATATTACTTGTAGTTATATATCAGAGTGTGAAGTTTAATTTTGGTGTAATACTGTTTAGAATTGAAAGTGATTAAAATACTCCACTCTACCCCAGTACCTATTTAAATTGTTAGTTCCTGCTATAAATTGGAAAATATTTTTTGTTAATATTAGATCTTCTGACAGTTCATATTATACCGACTTTAACGAGGTTTCAGAGGTTTATCGAGACACTACTGTTAGTCAGAAAGAAACTTGTCCAGAGTGCTTTGCATTTAATCAAATAATTCATTAAATACTGATTTTTCCACATTCCTAAAGTTATCCTATTGAAATATGCGCACATTTTTATTCTTGAAATATTTGATTTTTTCAATATTCTGTGTTCAAAGAGCTTCTAACATATTTAATTTTACCGAAAATCCTAATGCCAACCATTTTTCTTCGAGATAATATAAGAATCCAATCGATATGAAACCCCATATGTAATCACTCTTTATATCATTCGTGACAGTAGTTATGTAAACTTAGTTTGTTTCAGTTTCGTTTTGTTATTCGAAAAAAAACAGCTATTAAAACACCAATTCGTCATAAAACACGCTGTCACTTGCGTAAAGAGCAATGAGCATTTATAAATAAATTTTATGTAACTTGTGAAACCATTTTCAATCGAGAAAACTAATTTTGTGCCATCTGCCATAATTGAAATTGTCTGTTTCGAGGATTCAATAAATTTAGACGTTCTTTTATTTTTACACTATCGATTCACCAATGAAATACACACTAACTACTATATACATATATTATTATTAAGCTCTGGCATTTACATAACCCTATCGACTGAGTTAATTTTAGAAGCATAACAATATTAAAATAGTAAACGAAAAAAAATAAATAAATTTAATAAAAAAATATATATATACTATATATAAAAAAAATACCTAAGTCATCGCTGTCATAGTTCTGCTCGATTTTATACGCTGGATTCAGACTTGGTGGCGTACAAGGCGAGTCCCTGGCATCATGTGCTCCTAAAGTTTGGGGTTTTTTTTTTGTTTTTTTATTATTTAAATATAAATCGTAAAAACGAAAAAATATATATTTTTCTTTAATTCATTAATATTCTGGACTCATGTTTATGACAGTTATTACTTTGTCCATCTATACACAAGCAGTAAAATCCTTCATTCATTTTTTCTAACTCAATTCTTAATAAAAACAAACTTTCGCCCACGAAATATAAATAAATTTCATTCGTGGATGAATTTTAAGTTTTATTTATCAGATAAACTTATGCAAAATATTTATTATTTGTTTTAATCTTAGCAGTATACGCATTTGTGTGCATATATTCGTATTCATATTCACTTCTACTTGACATGGTCAAAAACATTGTTTTGAACTTGAACTTGAATGAAATTTTCAATTCGCGATTTTCTTATTCCTTTTTTCCTCCTCTCTTTATTTATTGAGAAATAAACTGATAAATTAATTCCTGGGTATTTTGTTTTACGCCTACAAATATTGAAAATTTAGTGCTCAATGGTGATTCTTGCTTTTGTGTACGTCAGACGTTTACCGTATGTATTTGACAGAAATTATTAATAATTTTGAGTTTTTGTTTTTTCTTAATTTTTTTTGTTTTATTATTATTAAAATGAAATGCGGACATTGATATATGAAAAAAAACATATGTCTAGCACGCGCTGGAAGTATTTGTTTTTTGCGTTTTGAGAATATTTTTCTTAGTCTTTTAACCGCGTGACTACATAGTCCAAGAAACTCATTATTACCCATACAGCTTACAGAAAGTAAATTGTTAGTAGATCTGAGTAGAGTAGAACTGCTATTGCGAAGCAACTTCCCAAGATTCATGATAAAGGCTAGTTTATTATCTAAAACAGAAAAAATCGGTTTGTGTTTACCAAAGTTGGTATGCTGATCAAATGGAATCAAAATACTAAAAAAATTGATTTCAGTACATTCATGTAGGTGGCACATACGTCAAGTGGAGATATTTTTTCCAAATAGAATGGATATCCTATTTGTACAATTATCTCTTTTGAGAATTTTGACATTTCTAATTCAATATCACTAGGTGTAGCTGGTTAGATATTTAATTTAATTTGAATTTCATTTCGGAAGGGTGTAGTCTATAACCACGACAACGCAAGGCCGCATACAAGTTTGCACACTCCACAATAATTGTTGCAGCTTGGATGAGATGTCTTACCACATTCATCGTATAGCCCAGACCTTCTACCATCGGACTTTCATTTGTATCGTTCATTACAGAACTCCAAGGTATATAGAAGAAAAGGTATTCCCATTAAAATCTTGACACATTGCAGCTGATAGCCTGTGACGTAAATCTGTGACTACTGTATATACATTTTTGTAGAAAAGACAGAGAGAGGAGAGAGAGCTTTTTGTTCTCTGTACCGTACATTCCTATGCATTTCACAATATTACGTCACTAATGGCGGAACGTGGTTTGTAATGGGAATACCTTGTATTCTATATACTTAGACAGAACTCTTTGAATGGTAAAACGTTTGCTAACGAAGACCTCATGAAACAACATCTTGACAAGTTCCTCGCTGATAAAGATCAGAAGTTCTACGAGCGTGGTATCATGCAGCTACCCGCAAGATGGAAAAGGTGATTGAACCAAACGGGCAATACATAATTGTTTAATGTTCATTCTTTATATAAAATAAACGTACTTGATTATCACTAGTAAAAAACTCAAAGATTTTTTGAACAACCTATTTCTAAGCAAATAGGTGTGTACGGAATCAGCATAAAAACAAATTAAATGACATCTTCCTGTATTATTCCACATATCACCAAAAAATTTCTCATTCACATTAAAATTGCTGGTAAAATTTTGACGTATATTATTGAAGAAGATAAAGTAACTCATTTTTACATATTAAAACAAATTTAAGTCTTCTATCAATCACAAAAATAACGCAAATTGACATTGAAATAACTAATGTCAAAATGTTACCAGTCATTTAATGCTTCGAGCATTAAAATGCTTAGTAAAATGTGTGGAGAATTTATAGTGCCATTTATTTTATAAAGAAGGAACTCTCAATTTTTACGGGAAAACTCCGTACTACATCAGTAAAATCATCAGTAAAAACTTTGCTTGTGATTTTACCAGCGCTAAAATTTGTATGGAAATGTCACATTTTACTCGAGCTTGATACTAGGCATAAATATAACAACGGACTCAGAGGTGAGGGATACGAAAATGAAAAAAAAACAAAACAAATTTAGCGTGTTGACTTTAGTACTGGGGTTGGATTCTGCAACTGTGAAAAGTACGGAGTTCGAGTAAAAAGTGACATTTCAATATAAATTTTACTGATGGTAAAATCTAAAGCAAGCACTAGTCTAGTACAGAGTTCACTGGTAAAATGTGCCATTTTCTCTATTATAAGATCGATGGCGATTTTTAAGTCTCGACTCATTTTGCTGACCATCTTAATGTGCGGAGTATTAAAATGCTAGTAAAATTTTAATATTTCTTTGATTGTTCACAAAGCGAGTTTAATTAGTTTTTCCCGTAGATTTCCTTGATGCCGATACAACCGCAGCAACAATCTCGTCGTCCATATGATAATTTATATCCTTTTTAATTAAAAATTACTAACATTTTTAAAAATATTTCCAATTAATTGTGATTTTAACAGCTGTCACTTCGTTTTCTCTACATAAAACTTTTGTAGAATCGGAAAAAGGTGGTGTGCAGAAAATTTTGTGGTTTGAATCAATATGAGTGATAGGGATGATAAGGGTGCCAAGAGGCACAAATATTGTACAGTCTGATGGAATAAATGCGTAATTTGGTAGGTAGAAGAGGTTAAAAATTTGTCATTAATATTTTATGAATTAATAATTATGCCTGATCGATAGCACCCAGCGATAATGATTTAAAATTAAAACGAATTTCAAAATTTTAGCTCCATTTTTTTTTCATATAAATACCTACTTATTGTTCCCAAAACAACACAACACCAACAAACACTCTTTTTAATTTAAGAACCTAAAATTCTTCAATTTAAAATAATTCATCGCCCTTTTGAATTTTTCACACTTTTTCGGATTTACATCCAGCAAAAATAACTTAAAAAGTTTATTCATAAAACAAATTGCCTACCCATGTGAATTTACTGAAAAATTTTCCCTAGGCCAAAAAACATCGTACAAAACTCGAAAAGATTTTGGGTATAGAGTAAGATGTCAGTTTAAAACCTTACGTTACTTTATCTTACCTTACCTTTGTGCTTTTTCAAATTCGATATTACAACTTGGTTTATTGAAAAAATAGTACTACATATATACTTGAACGAAAAATACTGAGTTAAAACTCTAAAATTTAGACTTTGTTTAGTCGTAACTCCGAAGCAGTGAAGAAGAAGAGAAAAAGTTGCGAACCATTGGAAAGCTACAAACAGAACATAGTGTGAGGAATAGTGGGGGATATTAAGAGGTGCCAATAATCGTATGACTGGAAGTCGGGTGAAATAGATCATACGTTGTGACAGCACAACCCCTTTTGTGATGTTGGGTACTTTTTTCATTAACTTCCTGTAACATTCTTGTTATACACCCTATAGAGATGAATGGCATCTCAAATGATAATAAACTGTGTGAGGTAGCCAAAAAGCGTATAGTTTTGAAACTCATCAATTTTGAGAAAGATAACTCGTACCTTCATATATTTTACATGAAATCCGCTTACCCTCCTTGCAACCAGCAGAATTCAAAGTTCAAGGTCACACAATTTTTACTTAGAATTGGGTTGGGACCTTTCAAATGTCTTGAAGCAAAACTGACAAAAACCAGCAAAATTAAGATCATGTCGGATTATTGCAAAAGGTCGAGTCTATTCTTTGAAAGCATCTAGTAAGATATCGGGGGGGGGGGGGGATAAGAAATACAACTCAATTCATCGGTTAAGTCGCGGAAGGTTACAGAACGGTAAGTCGATTGTGTTCATAAAATTTCACAACAACATTTATGTACACTTAAGTTATAAACCAAACCGTCACTCGTTCGACTTCTCAACCTGAATGCTGCGTTCAGGATGAATCTGTTTCAATCCATGTCGTTCGTTTTCTCCGCCCGGACGATATAGTTGCAATCTACCATAGCTTTTTAGGACTCCGAATGGTTTCTAATGCGTCTGAGTTTTTCGCGGATGCAAAGAGAACGATTTTCATTTGTATACGTTAATGTGTTTGTTTTTAGATTTTGACCGAAATTATACTTAGTTGAAGTTAAGTTGGCTTTGTAGAAAAAGGCTTTGTTTTTGATAAACTACAATTTATACAAATTTATACTAGTTTTTTTTTAAATTGGAGAAATGTCAAACACTTAAAATGGCTCTCTTTCGTTCCATTTCTATGTGTATAAAACTAAATTATGACATCGTTCTTTCGATTCACACAGATTCATTCAGGACGAGAAAATGAACGCACCAGATGTATTTATTCACAACACCGAACCAAAACTGATACCAAAAAATTTATTAAAATGATTCTTTTATTCAAATTATTATTGAAAAATGAAGGTTTTATAAAAAGGTATTACCTATTATTGCAATTTACAATGACTCGAATGATTGCAGAAATCTTTTCCCACCGCGCCTGCTTAGCTTAGGTATTCTTTCGGCCTACCATCCTTTTCAAACAGGGTGGGGAGGGGGGGGGGGGGGCTAATTCTGATCTTTTGTCGCATGACCTTTTCGTCTGCTTTTTTTGTCTGCGCTTTTATTCAGCATAGCAGGTTCGTCATGACGTCTACAATTAATTGAAAATGACATTTTGAATTACAAAAAAAACAGATATTTTATGTTTTAGCACCCGAGAGCAATTGACAAATTTATCGTACCGTTTGATGTATATTCTGACGTTTATTCACTGAAAATTCAATGGTATATGTAAAGAATAAATCAAAGTGAGTATGACGAAGTATACGATAATTATGTGACTAAAAATACGACAAAATTTCAGAATCAATATCCAGGACCAATTTCGATGTAAATCTGACCGCATCTGGTTCAATTCACTGCATGTCTGATTTTGTTGAATAGAATTCTCCCATAAGTGTACCAATTTTGACCATAATCCAAACGAGGTAAAGAGAAAATATATTGCCTCGTTTCTATGAAATCTTAATGCCGACATCAAACAAACTTTAAAGTCATATGATGAGTTTTTATCGTTTATAAGCTTGTTAGTTCATAAACAGACGACGTATCCATATATTTTAAATATTGTAAGTATGGATATATATGTAAAATTTAATTTATTAGTCGCAAGTAACTCACAAGCCTCCAACAATTTTTAATTTTTATATAAGTAAAATTCCAGTGATTATTTAAATTGGTACCACTGAAATTGCTAGTCAGCACGGCATATGAGTTTTATGAAAAAATAATCTGAGGAAATTTTTTTAGATATTTGAATAGAAAACATTTCAAGCTAAATGCAGTCTTCAATTGTAACTGAAGCGAACTTAATACGGAAACTCTTAATAGAGATTCCATTACTTTATACGATCCTAAAATAGTGACCATGGATAATTTATAATTTAGGAAAAAGCCTAATGACTTAAGGCCGATTCACAAAGCCGCGATAGCGATTGCGAGAAAGTAGCGATAGCAATAACGAAACGACTATCGCAGCATGCACAATTTTAGCCATGTATCGCGAGTTATGAGATCAAAATGGATAGTGCAAAGTCAAGTGGGTGTTGAAAAATTAATTAAAATTATATAAAGGAATACCCAATTTTATATGATCTGAATTGAAAACATTATAAAAATAATATGAAAAAGGACGAAGTAGGGGTTGATATTACCAAGGAGTTGAATACAGGTTGGATTAGCTTAAGACTTGGCCACTAGAACCCTGCGGAGACCGCGACCAGAGTTAATTTATTGTCCTTTCCTAGAGGCTAAATCTAGCCTAGAATACAAGTGGGATGTATTAAACAAAGTGAGGTTATAGTGCAAGTACAAAAACGTTATTGGATATGGAAAATTTCTTCCTTTAGTCTTCGTCCATTAACTTCAATCTTTATCGAATACCCCATTTTTGATTAAAAGGGCTCTAAATATTGATAGTGTAATAATTATCGTTCTCATTAGCCGTTGTAAAAACTATGAAGAGCGTATGGGCCTTGAATAATTTTAATAGTTGTTTCAGGCTGTGTTGCAATAGGATTGACAAAAATTCTCAAGTTTGCGCCAAAACTCCAAAATCGTTTTCAATTATCTACTTATAAGGCTGTGTAAGTTTAAGTATTGTGCTGATTTTTCTGATGTTCTTGTGGAGATACCTTGCTGCGAAAGGACGCATCGAGTAAAATTTTAAAGGGAATCATTAATCGGCAATCGAGGTATGAGGTGTTCTTTGATATTGATCAGGCAAACATTTGGTGGTATTCTCCGAACAAACCGTATTGCAATTTCATCTTTATAGCCGAAACATTTAAAACACCTGCGTCATTACTTCTTTCATATCTTTCAACATCGATGCATATATAAAAATTTATATTCAACATCAACGATGGTCAATATGATAAACTTTTTCAAATTGAAAAAATAAGTCGAGTATAAATCGAGGTAGTACACATTGAATTGACACATAATCATAGTATGTCCACCATCAATTGGGAAACTCTAATTTGTCCCATGTTCAGATTTTTCCCAAATGTCTTTATTTGGTTCAGGCATATATGTACGCATGTACCTAACTACCGCTGTGATCTATCGCGTTGGTGTGAAAGGAATTGTGTCGCTAGTTTATCGCTATGATTATCGCTATCATTACCGCAATCGCTATCGCGGCGATGTGAATCTGCTTTTAACTATTCAGAACTTAATTTGGAGCTCGAATTATTTTAAATATCACTGGAAAATGCCCGCAAAAAAGAAGATTACTTATGTATATAAGGCATTTCAAAATTTATGTATTACTTTAAGATTTATAAGTATAGGGACTTGGTATTGTTAATTATTACTTTATTTATTACCATTTTAGTGTTTTGACATGGTAAAAATATTGTAACTACATAAATCGACTACCAACAGTAATTATGTACCACTAAATAAGACGTTTCGTATGAGCAAGAACGAATACTCATCAGTATGGCTAGTTCCTGCCTGCCGTAGATACCAGAAGAAAAAAAGAAACTGCGTATTACTATCAGATTATCTTTAAAGAATATGCATATACATTTTACAAATTAGGTATTGTATATAGTATTTATAAAAATGTTACTAATTGTACTAATAAAAACGTAATGTAGAAAAACCCTTTGTATGTGCGCTTCTTTCATTATAAGAAACTCTACGGATGTTTCAAAAGCAAGAATCACAATTAACTCCTAAATTTTATTATTGTTATTAGTTTTTTTTTTACTTGTAAGAATTTCAGGATTCATGTAATTATATTTATTTTATTTCTTAGAAAATTATTATTTCATACCTCTTCGTACAGATGAGAGCGCCTCCACAATTAATTTTTGATTAACACCACAAAGATTCGCTGTCAGTTTCTCACATTTCTTATGACAATTAACGTCGCAGTCTGATATTTTTAAAAAATATATATAATAATTGTGTGAACTATTTTTTTTTTTTAAATACTTAACATAAAGATTTTAATAAAATTTATAAAAAAAATCATTCAATGAAAATTTGGAGATCTTACTGATAATATTTACTAGGTATAGAATGTTATGTTCAATGACAATTACAATTACCGGTAGATGTAGAATTTTTAGTTACAATTACTGTCATTTTAATTAATTTTTTTTTATTTCAAATAGAGCAAGTTTTAATTACAATTCAAAAATACCTCACATTTGCACAAAAATCAACAATTTTGAGTGCAATTACATTTGTAGGTACATAATATATGTAATTAGTTTTCAATTATCGTTGCTGTATTCAATACGTCGCTCTTCGACAGGCTAGGGATAAGACCACTGACGAAAGTCGAATATCAACGAAAGTCGAAGCATATCTTTCATTTAACTTGCAAATGCATCATGATGGACAAAAACAAATAATTTAATTTAATTACATAATTTTATTTTATTTATTACGCATAATTATGTTGGAGAAAGTAATTTAGCGGTGTATTTTTGAGCATATTATATCGTACATGGGTATACATCGCATCGGGTTAATCAAGTGGCTCGATTTCGTGTCATTGAGCTCCTTGAGTGCGCCACAAGTACTCTGACTCCGAACTGGGTAAGAATAAATAAGTCATACTAATAAAAAAAAATTTAAAAAAATATAAACTGACATGAAAATTATTCCAAAATGAGTTAACGATAATGGACTGGTGACTGTTGGTTGCAGGTAGTAACCAATAAAAAAAGAAAGAGTAGGGATGTTTGCCCCATTGATGCATTCTTCCTATCCCCTAAAAAGCTCTCGTTAACAGTCTATTTGGTATTTTAGCCCAGTATTTATCTCCATACAGAAAAATCATAACGATTTTTCATAGAAAATGTTATACACTCTGTGCAAAATTATAAATCCACCCAGAAATTTGAAGTTTTTCCTATTTTTCAATGGAAATGGAATTATCGCCAACGAACAAAGTACTTACTATTGTAAGTCTTGCCATAATGCAAGAAGTTTTTAAAGGTAAAGGTTTTTAGATTCTCTAAAAATTCCGAAATTGCTACTGTTGCATAATTATAAATCCACTAGTAAAATCACATGAAAACAAAAGTTTTAATTATTAATTATTTATTTGACTTCCTTTAGCCTTCACTACTTCTAAAATTCTCTTGTTCATACTTAAAACTAGTTTTTTTAGCAAATGACTATCCAATTTGCCCCATTCTTCAACGATGGCATTTTTCAGTTCTTCAACTAAGCTAATTTGGCTTTGGTCAGCGTAAACTCGTCGAACTAAAATTCCACAAATGTGCTCCATTGGGTTTAGGTCCAGAGAACATGCTGGCCAACCTAAAATTTTTATCGAGTTAGCTTGAAACCATGCCATTGTCTGCCTACTTGTATGAATAGAGGCATTGTCTTGCTGGAACACCCAGTGCTTGTGTCGATTTTCCTCAAGAAAATTAATTAAGCTGCTTCGGAGAACCGTGCTGTAGTGTCCACTATTCAAGTGAGTAGAAGTGAATTGAATCTCAAGGGGCTTATCTTCTACCCCCGAAATTACGACGAGAAGAATATCGTCGTTCCTTCCTGAGATCACGCCAGTATCCATTAAGCCCATCTGGACCATCAAGATTGAATTTTTTTTCATCTGAAAAAATAACCTGAACATAAATTTCCATTGAAAAATATCGACGTAATAATTTTTTGAAAATTCCCAACCGAGGTCCAATCAATGCCCACGTTGTCGTCTGCGAATTTAGTCCTGGCGTCTTTGTGGTGCTGCAAAAATCGTGAAACCAGGTTCATTTTAACTCGCCGGATGTTGGCATTACGTTTTAGTGCTCTCCACACTGTTTGCCGGCACACATTTACTGAATATAGCGCCGCAAGTTGACTGTATGTAGCTCTTGGTTGAGTTGCTTGCCGCTCTACAAATGATTAGTTCGTCACGTTCATTCAGCTTCTTTTTTCTTCCTCTCCCATTTGTGCAACCGTATTTAGCTGGTTCACTTAAAAAAGTAGACACTACTCTATGAGTCCGACCGATCTTTCGACCAATTTCTCTAAGACTAAGTTCCTCAGATTGCAAACTAACAATTTGCACTCTCTCAAATTTACTTAACATTTTTCTTCTAGGCATTGTTGAAAAATAATATTTAAGAATTATTTAAGTTGTTGACTAACTTTACCACTAGGAAAACGTGTGCTAACACTTCAAAAAATGCACACGCAGTGACGGATTCATAATTGTGCAACAGCATAAATTTCGTAATTCTCAGAAAACTTAAAAATCTTTACCGTTAATACAGTCTTGCCATAATATAAGAACTGTGTTCGTTAGCAAAAATCTCTCGTAGAAGAAAGTTTTTCAAATTTCCATTGAAAAATAGGAAAAACTTGAAATTTCTGGGTGGATTTATGATTTTGCAACAGGGGGTATATTTACAAAATATATACATATCTATATACTCGTATATATAGCGATTCCATACCAAAACGATCAAAATTTTCAATTTTTGGTCCCTACCCCCTCCGATTTCTATGAAACTTTAAAAATTAGTTAGTATTAAAAAATATTGGACCCGTGTTTTGTTTTTTGTTTAGTCTGCTGACCTCAGGTCTTGGTAACTCAAATTTTAAAGTATTCACTGTGGACGTGTTTTTAATTTGCTGATTACTTAGGATCGAGTTACTCGATTGTTTTGTGCAATATCTCAAATTAAAGGTATTAAATTGAGCTTTCCAAAGAAATTAAAAACAGATAAAAATAAGTAAAAAATATACAAAAAAAATGATAATTTTTATTAATTTTGGATGTTTGACCCGCTCCGGAAGAGAAACCCCTCCCTAAAAATTAATATATTTTGCTTCCATTTTCCTTCCAAGGAAGCTAGGAAGAGGCACACGAAAAACTTGTAACACTTCCTCCCAAGGAAATGCCTGGTATAAATATTCCATAAAGTGTCCAAAGACGTGGTATGCATCCTCTCTCCTTCGAAGGAATCTAGAGCGAAACGCCCGAACAAGCTTAAACTGCTTCTTCCGAAGGACGTACCTGTACAAATGTCCTATAAAGTGTCCAATATAGAAACATGCATCATATCTTCCAAAGAAGGCATCCGATTTAAATGATGATATGATTCCATTTGCTGCTGGGCCAGGCCAAAACTTGCAACTACCAATGAATATAGAGCTTTTCAAAGAATGATGTTCTGGTACTAGTTACCTTCAACCTTCAAAATTTCTACCAATAAGAAAAAACGGCGATTTTCCTTCAACGCAAATTTCGTCTAATACCCATGCCCTGAACTGACTACATGCATTAAACTTACTTTTATAACACAGCAGGGAAAGAGAAGCGGGCCCCACTTTAATACCACCGAAAGGATAAAAGTAGTAATTGACATGCATAGATCAAAATTTCTGTAAACGACTTTATGACCTGCCCAAACACACCTGGCGAATGCATACTAGATAACACTAATTCTCTTTTGGGAAAATTAAATTTTTCTTGTTAGTTGCAATATATTCGATTTTATTTTTTCATTTACTGCTAAAAAATAGGAAATTAAATATATAGCGATACACAATTGAGGCAAGGGTGGATCAGAGCGATCGCCGCCCCCCTCCTAGAGCTCTAATATTTCAAAATTTATACTCTAATAAAATGAAATGGAAAATACAAAAAAAAATCTTTTTAAATCTTCTAAATCCTCATTAAAAAAATAGAAAATAATTTCTTCCTTCTCTTAATGAATACATCACAAAAGTTCTCTAGAGTTTCCCTTCATTTTGCATTCAATTAAATATCAAAATTATTTTACATTTGTGTATAAATTTTAAAATTTTCAAGGTATACAAAGAAAGCAATATCTGGGGCCGGATTTCGCAACTATTAAGGAGCATTTACAATGGCAGAGTGGAGTGGAGTCACCAGATTGCATTTTCCCTCATCATCTCACCAACGTGAGATTAGGAATTTTTCCAATCTGTCGCTACTCTGTGAAATCCACTCTGCTAAGAAGCGCGAAGAACTTATATTAGAGTGCTATCTTGAGACAAGGGGAGACAATGCAATCTGGTGACGCCACTCTACTCTGTCATTGTAAACGCTCCTTTAGTTTACGCGTGCACATAAAATTTTTCTTGTTTCGATTCCCCAAAAATGGAAATGAGTTTTTATGTCAACATTTTGTACACTTTAACTGATATTTTCACCCCGCCATTATGGTCGTGAATTTCGAAGAGATACCTGTGAGATTTTGTCAAGCGTTATTTTTAAAATTATTTGTTATATTATTTATTTTACTTTTTTCTAAACCGTAGTCACCTTAAAACTAGTGAAATCATGTAACTCATTTCTTATAACTCAACTAAATTTCTTCAAATTTCTCCACATTCAGCACAGAACAATTTTTTTTCAGTATTTAAGTGTACCCTCACGGTGAGTTTTTCAGAGTTGCTGAATCTAGCCCGTGGCGAGTTTTAGTTTTAACACTACAGTGAATAACAATGAATTTTGGAACTCCTAATGTTTATCAAAATACTTAATTAAATCACTTTTGCTTTGACTTTGCTTTCTTTGTGTACCATGAAAATTTTAAAATATATACAGAAATGTAGTATATATTTAAAATTTAATTAAATGGAAAACTCTAGATAGTTTTTTAAAAGGTTATCTGTTATATTTATTATTTAAACCCGGTATTTTGATGAAAAGTAGTATGTTGGGCAAATTATCATACCCTGAGTAATTAATCTCAGATTCAGTTTTCCTGCAAATATTTAATTTAATTTTATACATACAGGGTGATTCAGATCAAGATACCTTCCAGTATACCACACGATTCCTTGAGGTAAACTGATCTAGGAGTTGTGGCCAGTTGAAGATATTCGTGACCCCTGAAGGGAATAAATGAGTATAACTTTTAAACCACCTTATAAATTTTGGTTATTGTTGGCCAAAAATAGTAGCTGTGTATTACACTGTATTTTTTAATTAAGCATCTTTAAATTATTCTCAAATATTTCCAAAATTTTAAATTTTATTTACAATACCGTTATTTATTTCAAATACTTTCTTACATATAACCCAAATTTATTTCTTCTTATTAATGCTGCTACTACCCTATATCAGTGGCAAAAAAACGCATGCCAATACCTGTATCAGTTTTAGCACTGGAGGTTTATTGTCACATTCAAGCCAGATCATAAAATTGCATGCAAGCAATAATCACAGGTAGGTACATACGTAGGGTGTTTTATGACTGGACCAACAATTGTTTGGTTATAATTTTGATACGTTGATTATTGCTTGTATGTAATTTTATGAGTTGGCTTGAATGTGCCAATAAACCTCGAGTGCTAAAACTGATACAGGTATTGGCATGCGATTTTTTCAAGTGATAGAGCATAGTAGGGGCATTAAGAAGAAGCAATAAATATGGGTTTCATGAAAGAAAGTTTTCGAAATAAATAACGAACGGTATTTATGAAATTTGTGTATCACTTTTCGACAGCTATTAATAAGCCAACAGTAACTAAAATCTATAAGGTGGTTCAAAAGTTATACTCAATTATTCCATCAAGGTTCACGAATATTGGCGAAATCTCCAACTGGCCACAACTCCTAGAGGAAGGTTTCTAGAGAGGGGGGTGTATGTGGAACAATTTTTTGATCAGCTTACCTAAGGTAATTGCGTGGTATACCGGAAGGTATTTTGATCTGAATTACCCTGTACCTAATTAGCATTCCCCGAAAATGTCTTTAACCATTTAATTTGTAAGAAATTGCTGTCCAGCTTAGGAAAATATGGTGTTTGAACGAAATGCAAGCGACCTTTATGTGAAACACACCATCAGTAAGACAAGCAAGAAGTTATAATGTCTATTTTATGTGACACTAAATTTTACTATGCTTACGGGATCAAAAACTTATATTATATAAATAAAAGAACTCCGGCGATATCTGAATGCTAATGAAATTTTCATGCTGAAACGAAAATAGAGCGGTGAACAACTGATGGCAGAGAACATGTCTGGATCCGCTCTTGAATTCAAGATTCTGTGGACACGATGAAAAGCCACCATTGAGCCACCCAAAGAAGTTTAGAACTTTTTTAAAAAATTGCTTTATTATTATTTGCTTGCAGTTAAATAATTTTCTTTATTTCCAAAATGTAACAGCTGTTGCTTGGTATAAAAACACATATTTCAAGAACTATTGCCTAACTCTGGACTTTGGGCGGAATTTTTCTCTCAAAACTAGCGTGATGCATAAAAATTAATGTAAAAATTCCTAGCAAACAATAAAAAAACTAACAAAACTCAAATTCTAATGAAATTACAATTACCATTACTATTTTGATCATATTCAATTGTTTATTTACTTTTTATACTTTGTTTGTATTCAATTTCTACGAAGCACATCTCAATCACTGTTTGGCTGGCTATTGGCTAATATCAATTCCGTTTTATCAAAATACTTTCATTCATGGAATCTCTGCATTTTCCTGTATTTATTCCTGTTACTCGTAAATAGAATTACGCGAAAAACATGTGAACACATGTGAATTGTAATCAATAAACTGTTTCACATTGACTTGACTTTTCCGTTTTTAATCTTATGATAATTCGCAGGTGTAGTGAGGAGGTGTGCTACAAAATTAAAATCAGTAGAACAGAGAGGCGTTTTGATACATAAAATTAAGCGAAAAAAATTTAATTTTAAGACGTAATGCGTCCGATGTTCATTATGTAGACTATAGAGGCATGGCAACATCTTTTATTATTTTCGAGCGTTTAGTGGGCATTTAAATCACAGGTTAAAATTAGAAAATTTCATTCTAAAAATTAGCTCGTCACCAGGTGCGGAGTCATTTTTTTTTTACTTTATTTTTTATTAAGAAAAATTTTGAAGAAAAATCACTGCTAGGTAAAATAATTTTACATAACTCGATATGTATCACTTATTGTCTATGCTTTATGAACGAAATAATACCCGAAAATGTCTAAAATTCCAAAAGGACTCCACTGTGAATAAAAGAATAAGACAACAAATAAAAAGATATTCCATCAGTATTTCACGACTGCTTAGTAAGGATAGATCACAACGTAGCTTTCAGCTAGTACGGCTTCTATGTATAGGTCTCACCCAACATTAATAACTGTGAAAAACAAAATCGTGAAAAATGTGGGACCGTAATTACGAACGGACAGACCTCGACATAACATCAGAGTTAAATTTCCATGGCGGGTTCTGATGAGAGTACACCTGATTCGCAGTCTAATGTCAAGTATCAGTAGCACACCTGATTTTGGATGACTCCCACTTTGAGTCTGTAGCTCTTGCCAAAGATAGGAATTAATTGATACCCATTTAAGTGTCCATGGTCTTCAGCATAAGAGAAGAGCAACGTTATACTGCAACGAACGGAATTGAGTATAAACAAAATACCAAACAAATCGAAA
The DNA here is from genome assembly GCA_963930735.1 of Dioctria linearis. Taxonomy (NCBI): domain Eukaryota; kingdom Metazoa; phylum Arthropoda; class Insecta; order Diptera; family Asilidae; genus Dioctria; species Dioctria linearis. The sequence continues at coordinate 27,439,349 of OZ005742.1, forward strand.
CGACATCGGCATTATGTATGTACATAAATGCAAGCCCCATTACGTTTTTTCTATTCCTAATTTCCTTCAAGACTGAATGACTTCGTTTATAAGGAAGGCGAGCTCTTATGCTCTAGAGAAGTTTAGTATTTGGCTATAGTAATGGAAGTCACCTGAAGCTTTTATGCTGTCCATTCTCATAAGAGAATTCATCTTTTTCTTGCTGAAGTACAACAAAAATCCTTGAACACAATATACGCCTTCCTTTCCCACATTACAGTTTACCAGATTATCTGTGCTTCAATTACTGATCGTGTTATTATAATTCGGAGCAGGAGAAATCATCTTTTCAGGCGTGGGAGGTTAGAGATAAAAAAAGATACGTGAAGAAGGCCATGATATCTTTTATGATCTTGTGAATTTATTTTCAAGATTTTGTGAGTTTTTTGTTTTTTTTAAATTAAATTTTCGAAAATCTTGCTTTGGTGTTTTAAGGTTTATTTCGCGGTATTGAAAATGTTATAAGAATCTCGTCTTGTAGTAGTACTGCTTTGAAGGTGTTATTTGTCTTACACAGATCACCAGCTCTAAGTTTTTTAAACCTATCGCTTTATTATCAAGTTACCTTAGACAGATAAACATGCTGCCATCATGTACAACAGCCAATAAAATTCTCTGTGTAAAAACTTCTCCATTTATCAGGAAAAGATTCTATTGATATGTGCAAGATAAATTATGGCGGCTTACAGTCACATTTTACACAGGTCATGTCATGACAAATGTGGATGCAGACAAAATTAACTCATGGAATTATAGGCAAAAGTTAAACATTTTGCATACCTTACCTCTTGTAAAATACCCGATAGACATAAACCAGACCTGTAGAGTACTTAAGTACATTGGTACTTAAGTATTAATACCAGTACCATAGTATTGGACTTAAATTTTTTTTGTAAGCACAAGTACCGGTACTAGTCTGGTACTTAAAAAATTTTCAAGTACAAGTCCCAATATGGTAAAAATATCTGAAGTACAAGTCCAGGTTCTGGTACTGGTTGGTTCCATATATAAGCTTAAAAAAGTATGCACTTACAATAAATACCGCCATAACGCGAAGTACTTCGACTTGTGTAAATTATTTAAATACACTTTCTAATAATAGAAGTTTAGGAACAGGGAAAGTGCTAAAGCACTTAGCGTTATGGCGGTATTTGTAGTAAATGCGTACTTTGGTACTTATAGGGTACTTAAACTTATATATGGGACTAATAAGTACCAGTACCAGTACCTGGACTTGTACTTCGAAAATTTTTAAGTACCAGTATCGAGACTTGTACTTGAAAATTTTTTAAGTAGCACCAGTGCTTGTATTTAAAAGACTTTAATTCCAAGTCCTAGTACTGGTACTTGTACTTGGATATTTTTTAGGTCTGACAAAATCTCTCCTTTCAAATATCACACAATTGTCGAACCTTACTAGAATTCTATTTGATGAACTCTGAAATAAATGCAAGTGCTCAGAACAGGTCATTGTGAGTATCAGAGTCATAGATCCAAGCTCTAATCATAAAAATAAAATAAGTAAATTACACGCTAGAAACAGACTGCCCACGTTGGCCGGTCTACAGGTCTAAATTGCAAAACTGCAGACCAAGTTCACAAAAAATTGCCATTGGACTGAAAACCTCGTAGGAAAATTACCAGCTTCTCTATCACCGCTAAAACTGGCTCAAAATTCTCATCGAGCTAGGCAATTAGTATTCGCTATATTTAAGCCAAATTATCACCACCATTCCCATTTAGAAGATGGCAACTTAAATATAATAGAGATAACTTCAGACCTTTCAACTAATATTGTACGACATTGAAGACTTGTTATATATTCCAGATTAAAATCGGATATGGATATCCTAGTTAAGGAAATGTAACATTTCCAGAGGAATGGTTTAGCAACTTTCTGCCAAACCGGAAGATAAAATTTTTTTTATAAAATTTTGCAGCTAAGGCCGTATCATATGAAACGAGCTGGTACTCTCTAGCAGATTTTAAGTGTATAAGCGACAGAAATGCAATTTGGAAATACTGGGATTCAATTACGTACGATAAAAAATAAGTTATAGCATAGTTTCATTCCAGTATGGAAGAAAATGACTCTCCTGGTATATGCCAAAATTCAATATACTTCCAAATAGGAACAGATGCTCGATATACAAAATACGCTGATCGATCTGCTTATTATCTTGAACATTATTATCAGTAAGTCCTGTACTCTCATGATCGGAGTCAATACTGATCACATAGCAGCATTCATGCTTGTCTTTATAAAATGATTTCGTTAATAATATCTGGAATTCCTGTCCTACTTGAAAGGTTGGTTGCGAGGACTCAACACTTCTAGTGCATTTGACTAGACTTTGTTTAGAGTAGTAGTGTCGTTTTTTAATGTACTCTTCTTCTGTCAGAAGATCAATTAAAAATATTCCAAACTTGGACCTATAATATTTCATGAAAATGACAAAAATTCATGTAATTCATGTAAAATGCATATAATCACACTATTTCAATGCGCTTTAACCTAACCCGAATACTTGTAAAACAACCTGCATATTAGAACCAAATGAAATTCGCCAGCAATGCATTGATTTTATAATTTTTAACAAAAATTATGTATAAAGTGTTATGACGAATTTTCGTAAGAATATTTTCATAAGACATGCTTTTCACATCATTCAACATTTCCATTGCAAAAGAAGTCTTTCATTTGTGGCATAGTTTTTCCATCGTAAATCATCGTTATGTATGTTGAAATTCACATCTTCTGACTATGCCACACGCTCTAATTAATTACCTTACCATATACATAAATTGCACAACATATAAAAGAAAATTATAATCATAAACATAAATTTATTATACATATTTATAGAATAGCAATCTTCTGCATAGATTACACGCGTTGACACATTTATTGACCCTTACAACCGAAGTGAAATATTATGATCCCGGTATTCAGCTGCGTATTTATTCCATCTTGCATCCACCTTAATTAGCACATCGCGCACAAGCAGGCGGCGTCGGTCGTCGACAAAACAGCATCAACGACAAAAATAAAATCTTTTTGGCTTTTAATAGATTCAATTGCAATTTTGCATTATTTTTAGTTTTAGAGCCGCGCCATAATCTTAACATGGCCGATAAATTAGCAAACAAATACCTAGATAAAGAAAACAATTTTGTTGCCAATTTATTTGAATTATGATTCAGTTACATGTTAATGATCATTTATATTTTGTGAGTATTGCAATCAAGGTATTCAAATATGGCGCATATGTAGATATAATAGATTGCACTCATACATAGTTTATAGATTTAACGGCTTTCACGACAAAATTCCATTTCGAAATCACGTTAACTGGGTGCAGGTAAAATATATAAAAAAAATTTCATAAAACCTCACAACAGTTCCATTTAGGTAAGTATTGGTATTAAATTAAAGGTGATGAAGATAAGTTTTGAAGAATCCAAAATTCCAATAAAAATAATGTTTTAAAGGGCGATTTTGGTAACATTTGAAAAAAAAAGATTTAGCAATTTTTGAGCTTTGAAGTTTTATAATTCGTGACGGGAGATCTGATTGGAGAAGAACTCAAAACAGGCGAAAGATTCTCTACCAAATTCCACTAAAATAGATTTCATATAGTATATAGGTACTAAAAACGTAAAATATTGCTAAAGGTGCTCCTAAACGATCTGGCAGAATGCCAGCTACCTGCCCACTTTTGCGGGCAGATACGTGTAATCACGGTGGAAGTATAGACAGATATCTGGTGACAACGTCTGGCACACTGAAATGTCCAGACGTCTGCTGCACGTTTAATCAGTCAATTTTCCTATCTGCCAAATTTTGGGACATCGTCTGCCAATCTGCCCAGTAGTTATAGGAGTATAGAACAGACTGTAGGAGACAAGTTTATTCAAGGTTTGTATTATATTATATAATTATATATTATTATATCTACCAGGAGTACCTATACAGTATATAAGCATAGCTGGGCAATACTTAAGTAAAAAAAGACTTAAGTACTACTTAAAGTACATTTGCGTTACTTAAGACTTATTACTCAATACTTTTGAAATGCCCCTACTTAGTACTTGAACATAAGTACTAGCGTCTATTTACTTGTACTGAAGACTTAGTTTTGTACTTAAGTACAAGGATTTTTACTTAAGTATTTCTGAGTCTATTAAGTAATCTAACTCTTCGTAGAAAAGAAAACACAATCTCTAGCGCAACTGCTTTTTTGTTGAGTTTTAAAGCAGGCAAAGAACTGTCAAAGTATGTGCCGTACTCACGCATCAAGGCAGAACCTTAGACAAACTGATAACATACAAATAAGACTGGGCAAGTAGAACAAAAACCAGTAACGTCTCGCTCGAATATAAAATCGATGATGCCTCGACTTGATGACATAACCACTGACATGTATAATATGGACTGACTGCGTTCATAGAAATACACTGCCGAAAGTGGGCTCATTTCAATATTGCTGACTTTCGGTCTAAGCACCAAGTACCAACTGAGTGAGAACTGAAAACAACAAATAAATTAGTGGATTCATCGAAATACATGAATTAAAATTAATCATTTATATTATTATTATTAGATACGCAAAAGAAATTCTAAATTATATTATTAAAATCAACTTGCCGCCAATGATTTTTTCAATGTTGGCACCGACGTAAGAACTCTTTTTGACACAAGCAATTGTGCCCACGTGAAATAGAAAAGTAAGCAGTTCATATTATATTCGGCAGTGAACATAGCCAAGGGTAAGCAAGCAATGCCTCGCTCCAATATAAAATCAACGATGCCTCGACCTGATGTGGGCAAGGCCTCAATGTTTTCTTAGAAATTTAATGGAAATTTTTTCCTTAGAAATGTTATGTATTATTGGAGGATAATAGGTGCTTGGACGGACCTCTAATAGTTTTTATGAGTGTAGCAATGAGAGGTGAAAGTTTTACCTTACCTGCGGCGCCGAAAGCTATAAAAAACTATAAATGGTAGCCACTGGTTACTATACATATTATAGTTTTCAAAAGGTATTCATTTATTAATATATATTAACTGAACTCGATAAACTGCATTATATTACTGCCAACGTATAAAGATTCTAAAAAAGTACTTTAAAAAGTACTTCAAAAAGTACTGAGTACTTCAAAAAGTACTCAGTACTTTTCATAAACTTAGTACTTAGTTACAAGTACTTTTCATACATGCGGTACTTGTACTTACGCTGAAGTACTGACGCCTTCGGTACTTGTACTTGTACTTAAGTACTTTTTCTTTGGTACTTGCCCAGCTCTGTATATAAATAGCGTAAATATACATAATTAACAAAATGGCAATGAAAACAAGGCGAAGCGGAGAAAGAAGCAGGAGTTAACATGAACCAGTGGTGAAACAATGCGCTTGATCATCGAAATCGAACAACATCCACTTTTTCACTTGTACAATACGCAATAAAAGCAGCCGCGAACCTTTCTCTAGAAGTAATTTTTAACAATGAACTTCACATTAGTTTATATTGTATTTGCCAGATAAAAGCAGTATTTTACCAGATGAAAACTAGCAGGTTGTGTAATCAATAAAGACAGACGGATGCCAGATAACTGACCGAAAAATATCTGACAAATTTGTGCCAGATGAAATCTGCCCGAATATCTGCTCCGTGTATGTATAATCAATAGGATAGATGTCTGCCCACAAAAATTGGCATTTTGCCAGATCGTTTAGGAACACCTTAAGTGAAAACAGTTACGAAATATTTGTATCTTAGTAAGTGCGAAGCACCCTTAAGATTTGAAGATCTTTCTGTTTTGAATATTATTAATGATAACGACTCTAATTAAAGATAATAAAAATAAATAAATCATGCATTTTTAATTCTATCTATTTTTTAAAGGATTATGTACGAGTGACATATCAGGTAAAAAGGAGGGGCCTAAAATCATTTTTTCTTTTTTAACTTAAGGTCTACTGGTAATTTTAAAAATTTCAAATAAGTAGGTATACAAAAATATATTCCTTGCAAAATAAAGCAAAATTGCAGAAAACAGTCTAGGTGTAATGCTAATAGTTTAAGGGTATATAATTCCTTGTAACACCCACAGTGTGTAAGTAGCCACAATTAGGTATTTAAGCATATTAGAGAGATTTAAAAAAAAATGGTGACCACCGTAAGACTAAAGGCTGGTTTCACAGTTCAAGTTTAAACTTAAGATGTGGTCTAAACTCAGTTTATCTCTTCAACACAGTTTCACAGTGGTAAGTTAAACCTCGTTTAAACTTAGTTTAAACCACCAAAATTGAGCGTTTAAACTCAGTTTATCTTTAAATGTGAATGAAGTGACATTTCGTGCATTTCAAAGAGTCTTTACTCATTTTCGCAGGTTTAATTAATTTATTTTATTTTTTATTTTACTTTTTCACTTTCGTAGGTTTAATTAATTAATTTTTTTGTCACAACAATTTGGCCGGCAATATTTTGACAGTAAATGACTCACAATAGTTTGCTAGTTCACAATTGTACAGAAAATAGCTTGTTAGTTCACAATTCCATAGTGCTGCCATATTAAAAAAGCTTGAACACTGTGAAACTCATTTTGGTTTAAACTAAGAACGGAGTTTAACTAATCCTGAGTTTAAACTCGAACTGTGAAACCGGCCCTCACAGTGGTAAGTTAAACCTTGTTTAAACTTAGTTTAAACCACCAAAATTGAGCGTTTAAACTCAGTTTATCTTTAATTGTGAATGAAGTGCCATTTCGTGCGTTTCAAAGAGTCTTTACTCATTTTCACAGGTTTAATTTATTTTTTTTATTTTTTATTTTATTTTTTTCACTTTCGTAGGTTTAATTAATTAATTTTTTTGTCACAACGATTTGGCCGGCAATATTTTGACAGTAAGTGACTCACAATAGTTTGCTAGTTCACAATTGTACAGAAATTAGTTTCTTAGTTCACGATTCCATAGTGCAGCCATATTAAAAAAGGTCGAACACTGTGAAACTCATTTTGGTTTAAACTCAGTTTAAAATACGAACGGAGTTTAACTAATCCTGAGTTTAAACTCGAACTGTGAAACCGGCCCTAAGTGACATGACAACACATGAAATGGTTATTAAAATTTGAATCATGGAAACTGGTCAAACAAAATTGAAAAAAACATCAGAAAGATTCAAAATATCCGAAACAACTCCGTACAATATCATCCATGATCATCTAGGAACGTCTAAAGTTAGAGCAAGATATGTGCCCAGAATGCTTACGCCATTAAAAAAAACCGTACTGAATATTGTAAATACTTTTTGGAGATGTGGAGGGAAAATTAAGTATACATTGTCAACAGAATTGTAACTTGCAATGAAAAAGGGTTGATCATTATGATCTTGATTCAAAACATGAGTCTGAGCAGTTGTATGTAAATGGAGGTCCAGCCCCAAATAGCTCAAAGTCATACTGTAGATCAGCTGGAAAGGTGATGGTAATAGTTTTTTGAGACTTACAAGGAATTTTGTTGACTAATTGTAAAAACAGATCCAGAAAATTCATAAAGTAAACAAGAAAAAATGCTAAAATTGGCCTAAGACCAATTCTTACAATACCCTAGATGAAAGTACCCAGAAGGTTTAAATAAATGGCGGCTGGAATGTTGAGAAAAGTGTATCACATTAAAATGTGACTACTTTGAAAAGTAAAAAACATATTTGCCAAAAGTTTGTGCTTTCATTCCTAACACGGGTAGGTGCTAATTGAGCCAATTGAGCCACCATTGAGGTGGTACATAGAAAACCATAAAGGGGTTGCCCGATTTACTCTTTTTTCAAAGTATTTTACTATTGATGGAGAAATAAGAATTTTAAGAACTTTTATTTTTAATGATTCTAAATCAAATTTATAAATACAAGAAGAAAAAACAACCGCCTCGTCCGGGATTTGAAACCGGGACCTTCCGCTTGCCGGGAGACTGCTCTTACCACTGAGCTAACGAGACAGATGATTTTCCCTCTTGCATTTATCAAATTTGTAACTAGCCTACTAAGCCACGTTTTGCTTTCAGCTGGCATTAACCAGTAACGATGAAAGCGCACAAATAAATTGTAAATTCAATTTTATTTATTTTTCCCGCGGACGGGAATCGAACCTACACTTGTTAGAATCGGTCAATGATGGAGAAATAAGAATTTTAAGAACTTTTATTTTTAATGATTCTAAATCTGTCTCGTTAGCTCAGTGGTAAGAGCAGTCGCCCGGCAAGCGGAAGGTCCCGGTTTCAAATCCCGGACGAGGCGGTTGTTTTTTCTTCTTGTATTTATAAATTTGATTTAGAATCATTAAAAATAAAAGTTCTTAAAATTCTTATTTCTCCATCATTGACCGATTCTAACAAGTGTAGGTTCGATTCCCGTCCGCGGGAAAAATAAATAAAATTGAATTTACAATTTATTTGTGCGCTTTCATGGTTAATGCCAGCTGAAAGCAAAACGTGGCTTAGTAGGCTAGTTACAAATTTGATAAATGCAAGAGGGAAAATCATCTGTCTCGTTAGCTCAGTGGTAAGAGCAGTCGCCCGGCAAGCGGAAGGTCCCGGTTTCAAATCCCGGACGAGGCGGTTGTTTTTTCTTCTTGTATTTATAAATTTGATTTAGAATCATTAAAAATAAAAGTTCTTAAAATTCTTATTTCTCCATCATTGACCGATTCTAACAAGTGTAGGTTCGATTCCCGTCCGCGGGAAAAATAAATAAAATTGAATTTACAATTTATTTGTGCGCTTTCATCGTTACTGGTTAATGCCAGCTGAAAGCAAAACGTGGCTTAGTAGGCTAGTTACAAATTTGATAAATGCAAGAGGGAAAATCATCTGTCTCGTTAGCTCAGTGGTAAGAGCAGTCGCCCGGCAAGCGGAAGGTCCCGGTTTCAAATCCCGGACGAGGCGGTTGTTTTTTCTTCTTGTATTTATAAATCTGATTTAGAATCATTAAAAATAAAAGTTCTTAAAATTCTTATTTCTCCATCATTGACCGATTCTAACAAGTGTAGGTTCGATTCCCGTCCGCGGGAAAAATAAATATTTTACTATTTTTATGAAAAACTCGTGTATGAAGTTTCAGCTCTCTACGTCGGCGCGTTTTTAGGCAATATCTAAATATGTATTAAAAAATGAAATTTCGTTATGTCAACCCTACGATGGAGTTAATTGATTTGGCTCATTTTCAAATATAAATCTATTTTTTTTTTAAAGGACGTCTGCAAAATTTAAGAGTAATCGAGAGTACAAACGGACAAACAGATAAACAGACAGCTACACGGACATATTATTATGCATGGATGCCCAATTCATTTTTGTCTGCCAGCGATTATTTCTATGCGTTACAAATTTAGTTACACCCTATGAGATTTCATCTACAGGGTATAAAAAGGAGAGGTAAATTTACAAAAGGAGTGTTCTCCAGGGATAATAAAGTCATAAAACACAAAGTACAAATGTGGGATACCGTTTACATTAGCTAAAGTAGTTGCATGAACCCTAGACCTCCAAGCGTATGTTTGTTATCATATCTTTTACTTACAATTACGACTTCTCGGTCGACTTGACTTTCAGTCGAAGTCTAAGTTGAAATTTAATCTTACTACATGTATTTGCCATTTCGGCAAAGTCGACTGAGAAGTTGTATTTGTAATTCGGGCCTTAAGAAGAGGTAGTTCTCGCCAGCACGTAAGGTGGAAAATATTAAAAATAGTTTTGCCCATGTAGCATCTGTCGGGTCAAGATTAAATTTCCGCATGGCATGGAAAAGAGTTGACATCCTCGTTATCCCGGTCGAGACTTCTAAATTCGGAAGTTTTGCTATAGATTCTATTAAATGAAGCGTCAAAATTAATTCTTGCTTCACTGCACTGGTCAAAGGAAAGAAATATACCAAAAAAAGCTAGTCGTATTATAACTGATTTTCTCATCTTTTTCAATTTGAATACACCTTGCAATATCCAAAACCATTTTATATTTTCCATTCCTTTCCTTTACACAATCGCTACATTTCAAATGCAAAATATGGCAGAATGCCCTCCCTCCTCGTGATTGATTTATTCACTTCGAACAATGACCAAAGTTCGAGTATCCGACATGCGCCAAAGTACGGCGCCAAAGTACGCCGTTCCTAAGTCGACAAAAGATGAATTTCCTCTATAATTAGATGTCATTTATATAAATAGAAATTGTCAATTTCCATAAATTTTTTAATGAAAATTTATTTATTTTTTTTATTTTTTTCTAAAAAGAAGCTTCTTATTAAACGGAGAAAAACAAAATCGGTCCCAAAACTGTGCCAAAATTACTGTAAAAACATGAGGCCAATGAACGTTTCTTTCATTTTCATGGAGTGTGCCGAGACGAGACGCATCAATAAATTCATCAAAACCAAATTGAATCAATCTGATGCCATCGAAAATATACACGTGGCTGGAAAGAAAATGATCAAAGCCAGAATTTTCAATATTTGTTTTTTTTTTTTAATAAATAAATTAATCATAAGAAAAATTGGTTACTTTCTGTGCATGTGCGCACGTGTTAAAATAAATTATGACCCCCATTTCCTAAGTGTGGAAATATATGGAACAGAAGTCGAGCGCTAAGTAATATTAATGTGGGACGTCTTTAAAGAGAAGTTTATCTTTAGATTACACTTTTCAATTCGTAATCCAATTTTATTTTTGGCAATCATTTTAAATACAAAATTATTATAAAAACTACAAGTGGGCATGCATACCTAGTTGTAAATCATTCGGACGTACGAATGGAGGTACTCTGCCTATACCTCTACCTATAGGTCATAGCTTCTGTGTTGTCCTATAAATTGTTCCTCCATTTTTTTTTTCTACGATGCTAGTAATTATTTATTATTATTAAAAATAAATTCGAAGATATTTATCTAACGGCATTAATTAATGACTTGCCTGTTCAGTTAACATTTAATCAAAATGAATTCAAATTATTTTGTTTATTTCTTTCGACTAGTAGAGTGCTTATTTTTAGCGACATCTTGATTGGACTCGCCGAAAATTAATCGAAAAAAAAATGTCATTGCACAAGTGCAACTATATAGTGACAAGGATATAGTACTAGACATTTACGAGATATTTATTAGTAAACAAATACGAGAAAAAAGTGTCACCTTGTTTTTTTTTGGTTTTGAGTTATTATAAATTGCACGCATAGAAAAATAGTAATCACGCCCTCTACCCTTAATAGTATTAATTAGGTATGTATGTGTTCGGACATTGCTCTCTGTTTGTAAAGTAGGTCGCACATTTATTTTTATGAAAGTTCCAAGAAATATTAAAATATTTTCAACACCCTGCATATGTGTTGTATGCGTATATTTTTATATTTTTAAATGAAAATGACACTAAAAACTTAATTCAATACTTTGTTGACAGAAACCAAAATTTTTACTTTAGAAATATTGAAAAGCGCTCGACGTGTTTAATTGGCACATTGAAAATAGAAAATTTCTTAATTGATGTTGACAGCAAAATGGTTCCCGGTCTTTTTCCTTTCAAATTTTGAAATTCAATTAGACATTTTTATATGTGAAAATATGTCAGTTATTATTTTAAAAAATAAGGGTTTCACTATTACATATTACTTACAGTTTTATTTCTTAAATATTTCACAATAAGGCTTTTTATGCTCTTTATATTTTGTTTAATAATTAAAAAAAAAACCAACCAGCTTTCTTCCAACTCGATTTTTTTACAATGTATCAGAATTTATTTTAGAGAATTTCCCTTGACATATACTTAGTAATCAAAACTATTTTGTGTGGAGGATTTTTATCCAGAAGAGTACAAGAGAGGGCGTGAGGGGTAGAAATAAAGATCTAACGAGAAGTTTGTAATTTCAAAATAAGAGGGCGTAAGGGATCACAGGTTACACATGCAAATTTGTCGATCCGTATGTACATTTTTAAAAAAAGGTAACAAAACCAACGATATACAGACTAATGTGACTCTATTTTGCCAAATGATTCCTCTAATCGAGGCAAGTAAAACACTGTATAGCAGCAGGGAGGGTGGCAAATGAAATCCTACAGAGTTACAGGGTAATTAGTAAAATATGCTCTTTCGAGCAACTTCGGCAGAACTTACGCGAAATCAATATTTCGGAGGAAGTGCGAAGACGTATAAAGATGAATGCCCACTTTTCATACAACTTAAGGCCCAACACCTCCAGACATAAGAGATGTCTTAAACGACACATGTTGATACTCTGAACATATTTTATTAACAATGTTCATATCAATTAAAGGGGGCAAAGCTTTCGGATATACATAGCTGGAGCGACTTTCTTGGGTGAAAAGTGAACTTTTCTACTACTCATGATTGCGCGGAATTGGTGCATCGTGGAAAATGACTTCCAATTAGAAAAATGTTCACAACAGAGCACAAATGGCTTCGGAAGAAAGAACTGGAAAAAGTACGCTACCCGTTAATGCTCGGCGAGACCTTTCATTTGATATGCAACATGCCGTATAGGAATCGGCCCTGGCAGGACTCCTAGAAAGAATTTTTCTTTTAAGAATTCTAACTGAGGCGAGCACTGGAACCAGTTTTCCGATTTGACATAACCCTACCGAGTTATAGCCGATCTAATGTAGGAAAAATCTAGTACCTCAGTTCGAATAAAAAAGAGTGGAATACTAAAAAGTGAGTATCGAAGTGGCTATAAATAACTATTTAAGCCTCCGAGTATAGGAGTGTACTCAAACTTCTTCTCAAAACCTAAGGAATTCGATTGTGTACTAGATTTTCCAAAAAAATTACAAACTGAAATTTTGAATTTACAAACTGAAATTTTGAATTTAAAGCGTCGTAACTCTAGGGATAGGTACGGGGGTGGTTTAACATTCTAGGAAAGACCCCAAAGCTTTGCATACAATTATATCTTAAAACAGACCGTATACTTTGTACTTTTCGTTAATGGAAAAAAGCATGTTTTACTCATCACCCTATAACGAGGTAAGTTGACATTTTCCCCGTACAATTTTTTACTCGTCTAGATGAGAGGAGTTTGGGACACCCTGTAAGTACCTATGTACAATCCATTGGACCGAGTTGATGTTCAGAGTTTTAATACGATTGGTTTAGAGGAGTGAATATTCCATCGTTGTTTTGGGACTCTTCACAACTCATTTAAGTTACTGTTACTTCCAGTTCTATTCTATATTGTAGTCGAATTTTTTAAATGTTTTATATTGAAATTATCAAATCTGTGTGGCCATTTTGGCTCAAATTTTGTTTTTCGAAAAAAATGCTGTGGCATCATACGCGTGCTCTATCTACTCTCATTTTTATTTTTTTGAAGGTGAGATCTTTTCTACTAAAAAAATATGTACACATGTATATTATTATAATAGTCATGGTAGTTTCAACAACTGTGGTAAGCACTAGATTAGGCTACTTACTTAGCAAGAACAGAAAGACTCTGTCTAGGCAAGGGTTTTGCAACCCGATCAGAGGTCCGAAAACTCACCCTAATGAGGTAATAATCATCCTAAAAAGAAGGGCAAACGTAGACTGAATTAATACGGCAGGGGCGTAGCACAGAACATCTATTACGACGTAGTTGTCTCCGCCGCCCCCCCCTCCCCCCGTCACCATATTTATAATGATAGTTTCAATGAAAGGCAACCTGTGTATTCATAATACGATGTCTCTACAGTTGGTACCAGAAGTGGGATGTGGCCAGTAATGATACCAATCACAGTTCTACATAATTTTCTTTCAAGCTCCAACAAATGTCAGCGTACTTTTTAATTATCTCATCAAGAAACATACACCTGTAAGTGATAAGGTTCGCTCATCCCTGCTGATGTTTCGTATAAACATCCGTTCTTATGGAAGACATGAATATGAACAAGTTTTGGTCCAAGAAAGGGGGAACCTGGCTAACAAATTCGACATCTCATTCCCCATAACTCCCGCATGTCGGCACTTTTATCCTATTTTTTGTCTGATTGAATTGATACATAATATATATAGAGAACAAGATGCCATCTAGCGAGAGATTTTGAAGCTCTAAAGAGCAGCAAACCATAAGATATAAATTCTGGCCTATAATCATACAATTCAACATTTCAGGCATTTTCATATAGAAAAAAATTTGTTCCCTGTTTTTAGGCAGAGTCAGCATTGCAAACATTGCAAAAATTTTCCATGAGCACATACAAGTAATCCTGTTGCCTTTTGTACTTTTAGGTTGGCTGCCAAATATGTATTTTCATTTTGTTTGAAATTTTTAATTTTTTTGTTTTCTTTTTTTCAGAGGCAGGGAGACGAAAGATCCCATTTATGGAGGCCAGCAGTGAGGCCCATTATACTAACCTACTAGATACTCTCTCACCAATACCTTCCTGTCCTCTTAATAAAATGTATCAGGTCTAAGTAAGGTAGGTTTTTCATTTAGTTCTACATTTAGTGGCCGAGAGATAATCTACTTGCATTAAATTCTTTTTAAATTATTTGTATTCTTGTTAATACATATAGTATAAATCCGAATTACTCTGCACTGTAATAACTGTTTACTGGTTTATATATATACCAAAAAATTTGTATTTTCTGCACATATGTAGAACTTGAAGATCAGCCATACAAGAGCTCGAAACGTTGCCAAACAGAAACAAATGATATATTTAGGTAACATTGGCGGTTAACTCCTAATTTAAGGTAGACTTTATATCCTTTCAAGGGATACCATTACGGCTGCTGACGATAGTGAAAAACACTGTAGTACTATGAATTTTCGTCCTACAAAATAATTTTACTAAATTTAAAAATTATGCGTACACCGCTAAAAATCTTTCAAATAAACGATAAATCCCAACTCACTGTTAATGCATTTAAAGTAGTTTACTATCTTCGAAACCAGCTTAAATTGTATCTCTAATAAATCACTTGTCTAAAAACATATGACTTTTGCATTATACGTGGCAAAATATTATGGTGAAATAAAATGGTGAAATCAAATCATTTCTTTGTAGGGCTAAAGAAATGATCTGATTCTATTTAAAATTTTTATTCAATCTTCTCCTTAATTTTTTTGGTAAATTAAAATTATTCACAATCGATATCAAAATTAATACACGAAAAATAATGTGTTTCTTATGACAACCCTATCAACAAATTGCCCGATTTCCCCTTATTTTCTACCTTAAGTTAATACATTTCATAAAATATCTTCAACCAAAATTCCACCTGTGAAAATGTAAAACAAAAAGCGATTAATTCTAGATTTGTCTTGATCAAAAGAATTGGCAAAAAACTGGCATAATACATAATTTCGTGTACGTATGTAAATACATAAACAATACCTGATTCCGGCTTATTGCTTAAATAACCCTGTAATCATCCTACGCATTTCGCATAATTTGAGTAGAGTATAGAAAAAGTTGAAAAACATTTCAAAATCTCAGATATTTTTATACTTTTGATAATAAATAATTTTGAAATAACTTCACAGAAACGATCCATGAAATTCTTGCCATGACATTGAGTACAATCTGTAACGAGTGTGTCTTTCACCATGAAATTAGGTATAATGATGAAGTTAAATTAAAACAATTTTATATATACCACGTTTGATGGTAAAACAATGCATCTGCAGATATCATAAATAAAAATATGCCCAGAGAATATTTAAGAATTTTATTTTATACGCAACGAACACTAGGAAAAAACGTAGTCAATTTATTGCCAAGAAATCAAGATGAGTATTTTACTCATTTTATTTCTTTTATTTATATTTTTTTATTTTTTTATTTATTTTTTTTTCTTCTAAAAGTCAAACAGTAACGGCATATGCTACATCTTCTTTATTCTTTTGATAATAATTAATGCACGTGTTTCTGATGTTAAGTCTAATGTCGAGTTCGAGTAAAATGTGGCATTTCCATACAAATTTTAGCGCTGGTAAAATCTTAGTTTTGACTTACTTAAGCAAAACTCAGACAGATGTACAGGAAATCTATCTTTTGAGTGATCCTTCATCTCCCTATTCATTGGCACCAAGAAGCAGAGTATCTTTTTAAGCTTTGAGTTCGCACGTAGATTTCACAATTTTCGGTAGAAAGATTCTAGTTGGAAAACGTTTCTGGAAGAATCCAGCTCTATCAACATTGAAAATTTGTTTCTATGAATAACCACCTGTACCTACGAATCATCAATATAAATTCTTTACGAAAATAATCGGGTGCTGCCAGTATAAATTGTTCGATACTTAGATCCATCTAACTACTTTGATTGATCTTTGTAGTTCATCTGGTTTATCTAATATACCAGCGACAATGGTATATCCTCGAACGTCGTATTTTATATCGTTGAAAGAGTTTGGATAAAATGGTCAACAGAATTGGGATTGATCACCTTATAAATCCTCTAAAGAAGAAGTTCTAATCCTTTATGTTGATCTTAGTTGCTGTCCAGATTCGTAGATGAGGTATACATATGTACATAATGGATTTGTATTTAAGTTGATGATGAAAATTCTTATCTTTTTAGGGCAGGCCAACCTTTTCGGAGTGTGAAACTTTCGGTAATTATACTATAAATATTGAAACTTATTAGAGTATTAATTAAAATAAATATAGTAAACTCTTTTTCTCTTTTTAGATGTGATGCAGTTCAGCAAGGCTGCAACAGTTGCATTAATCTTAATAACCTTTAATGTTTGAGTTCGGATATGAACATCCTGAATCAATCAAAATGTTAAGCAGAATATTTATATAAACGATGATCTCGAGAACATTTTGGAAAGTAAGAAAGTGTAAAATGTAAAACTTCTGTATTTATTATGACTGCCATCATTGAACATCTGTAGCAATAAATTACTTTTGCGTCATATTTTTATCCCCTACCCTCTAACTTCGAAAAGTTAATATGTTGCTAGAAGTATCCTAGAAGGAAAGGAATCGTGTAAAATTTTTATACGTGAACATGATGAAAATATTTACAACTTTTCCTTTTCAACTTTTTGGAATTTTTGTAAATAAATTTTTCGCTGTCAGTTTTGTTTACATCCAAACGACACAATTAACATGCTTCTCATTCTTTAAAAATAGACTAAAGTAAATTTAATTGTGATTTGAATTTAATCCATAAAAACTTCGTTATTTTCTTAAATATTTATGTTTTAAATTTCTTGTTTACATTTTATTTTTACAGATGTTGACACTCCAGTTATGGGCATTAAGTGCTATTTCTTCGAAACCAATGCTGGTTGGAAACTTATGTACTAAGACGGTTTTAGTAAAATTATTTTGTTACCCAAAATAGTAATTAATTTGAAATTATGTGATATGTAATACAATAAATACTCCTTTCTGTTGCGCAAACTGATAAAGATCAAAAATACAGTGAGACCGACACTAACAATGTTGGTGTTTTAGTTGGGGACAATGTCGTATTTAAAATACAGTGAACCCGACGGGACAAGTGTATTTGACAACGGTTATTGTTTTATTTATTGTGAGAGAAATGGGAGCAATGAAAAAATGGAGAAAATCTTTTAAGTATAGCATTATAGCTTATGCGGCTTACTTAAAATTGCAAAGCATAAAGACAGAACAAAAAGGAAGAAAAATAAGAAGAACAGATTCCTATGGATGGGATGACGCCTTTCGTATAGGTACAAATAACTTTTTCCTTCATTTTCTCTATAATTTCCTCCTCAAAACCCAAGATTTCTCAAACTAATTAAAGAAATTAATTTTATTAATGCTGTTAATAACTGGTTTTTTTGCTATTGCATTTTAATTTCCTATGCTTCACAAAAATAACCAAGAAACATAACGCGAATGTCAATTCTGAAATGTCCGTACAGAAAGGTCGATTATCTTGCCAATAAAATTAAAAATTTTCCCAAAGTTTTTGTTGTCAACTTGTCACATCGCCCTCATTGTGTTTAGTTATATGGGACTACCATATATTCAAATTTTTGACAGCAACCAATTGTGACCCTTCTAATCTTTCCCCGATCTTAACTTACACTTCATCGTCCATCTCATCTTTTCTCTTCATCTCCCCCCTGCCCCACCTGTCCTCGTCTCTTCTTCCTTTACCAGCTACCTTTATATATTGATCCTGTCTTCATTTTCAGCCCCCCTCTCACCTTACTTACTTTTCGTAGCTCCCAAATTTCCGCAAAACTTATCAATTTTCAGCACACCATTCCATTTCCACTTCACCCATTTCAATCGACTTTCCACTTTATTGCGAACCCCCTCGCCTCCCCCCCCCCTCCTTTATAATGAACCTCCTTGCCGCCCTCTCCTTTCTAACGAACCCAATCGACCTCCTCGATCTCCAAATAGCCAGAACCAACCACATATATATTTTTAATTTTATTTATTTTTTTTTTAGTATAATTCGATGATCTACTGCTACTACTACTAGTGAATTTCTCTTTAAATCCAATTAGTTAACTCAAAAATAGCACGAGTTCCCTTACACGAATTTACAACCCTTCTTCAATATTCCAACTATTTCTGAAGATAAGGTCGCTGTCAACTAGGGTGATAAATGCTTGAGCACATTATTTACATTGGATGAATTGAAATGAGGCTGAGCACCCAGAGGGTCTCTAGAACGTAGGCCGTAGAAAGGCCGACTGTTCATAAGTCCCAGCCGGTCGCTCTTGCAAAGTTTAATATTGATCCCAACCCTCCCTTCACGCTTCATGCAGTTTTTCCAAGTGGTGTAAGCCAAGGAATTTGTGAAGCTTTCCGGAGAGAATCGAACAGTGAAAAAATAAAGTGAGTCACCGTTTCGGACTCCACTCTTCATCCTCTGCATACAGGAACAGGATCGTAAAGAACTCTGAGAAATGAGTGCCCAGTGAGAATTAACGCTGGAGTTCTCAGGGTTGGCTTTTCGCACATGTTTTATTCTAGAAGAGTTCATCGGACTGTGGCAGACTATAAAAATGTTTATAAACAATTTCATATGTTCTTAAATTTCCAAGATCTCCTTACTTAGACGAGCAAAAAATTGTATGGGTGGTGAGGGGTGGGAATCCTAATGGTTTCCGAGATAACGGGACTTAAATATATTAGGGTATGTTTTTATAGATCACCCACCCTGTACCTTCTGAAGGTTACACACTATGATGCTGATTTAACCTTTGGTAAATAGATAATCGTTGGACCTCTCCAATAGTTTATACATTTTTTCCCTCTGTAGCAGAATAATTCGAATTTAGTGGCCAAAATTTAAAAGAATTTTTATAGAAGTCGATACTTTTCGATAATGGCAAAAAATAAAAAATACTATTTTCAAAAAAACACTTAGACTAGGATGAATCCTTTAAATAAGATTGTCCAGAGTCACGTCTAATTTTTACTTGAGCATATCTTTCATATATTGCAACGCGATGAAAAATGCAGTTAGCAAAAATTGACTCAAATTTTTGAAATCGTACTTTCACTTCCATTGAAAATTGCAGCAGAGAGAAAAATTCTCCAAAATTTGAACGTGTAGAGAAAATTCATGTAGTTTGGTGCATTTGCTCATCATTTTAACATATATGAATTTTATGATTTCATACTATCGACGGGACGCAAATATACTTCATGGGTAAACCGATTCATTTTAGTTATAAGATTTGGTGGTTGATCATTTGTTCCACTTTATGCTCGTGGCGAATGACCTGATTTGCCCCGAAATTGGTAGCAACAATTGTAAAAGCCACTTTCTATTGAAGCATATCGTAAAAACGATTTTTCAACTTGATCGCGAAGTGTTGCCATATAACAAACTCAATTTAGATTCATCGTTAAAAAGACAACTCGGGCTAAGGCTTTTTTTAATCTCAAACAATTGTCAACAACTACAGCCAACATAATCCTTAGCCTCGCTCCAAAAATACGACCGTAGATAACTGAAATAAATTTCATCAACCATTGATTATCAATTTTTTTTTTATTTAAAGCCATTTATTTTTGCTATTGAGATTATTTGTATTTCAGTTTTTCAAATTTCATCCACGTCAAATTAATGAATCATGAAGCACAGGAGGTCCGATTGACGCCAAGCACCAAAAGTTCATAAAAACTAATAGGTCCAAGAAACTAGGTATTTCCGAAAAAAAACACTTCCTGTAATTTTACATATTTACCTACTATTTTTTTTATTATTTTTAGATTTTTAAAAAGTGAAAATTTTGCAAGAAAATTATATAACGAACTTTAGCTGCTCAGATTTGACCTAATAAAAGTAGAAATCTCGCAAAATTGCGTGTAAAATTAATTCCCATCCCCATCGTCTGCCAATTTGCGAACCTCTCCTGAATAGCTAAACCCACCTGGGTCCACAGATTTTTTCAAAAAGTTCAAGTTTTTCTTGATATTTGCTTCCAGCGAGTGAAATATTAAACACCATCGCAATGTGCTAGGTACGACTCGAACCCAATACCACCAGGAGTGAATGTGGTATCAATTAAAGTATTACCAACGTAAATTACAAATTAAACCTTATCTCTAGAGGAACTTACTTAGGCATGGAAAAATACAATTTTTAAGATTATTTCTGCTTTTTCTGCACATTAAAGAACAAATAAAAAATAATAATAATGACGAAAATTCAATTAGTAAAGCAAAACAATAAAAATAAAAACCACTTCCTTACCAAGCATTTTCTTAGGGCTAGATGGTGCTGTACCACCCTCAAAACCTGAATCATTACTACAGGTACTCATGCGTATGATATTATCCTTGTTATCCTTGTTATCCTTATTCGGATTCAACTCATCACTAGACTCCTCTGTAGAGGAACACTCACTATCACTTTCCGATTTTTCACTTTCACTATCCGATTCGCTTGCATACGTGAATTTCTCACGTTTCCATAATGGTCGCGGAGTCGCAACCAAAGGATACGGCGGAGCCTCATCTTTCACATAACATTTCTTTTTGTGATCAAGTTTAATCACCTTATTCGGATTGAATTTTTCCTCCTTCTTTTTATCGCGATTTTTCTTCTTCATATTGTCACCTTCGCCCTCGTTACTGGAGGAATCGTCGTAAGAACTATCTTCTACCTCCGACGGAATATAATCGGATAAATCAGCGTCAACGTCTCGCAAGCAGCGATTTAAATCTGAAACTGTCGGATACTTTGATAGCTTGCAGCCACCAATACTTGGTTCATCACTGTTGTTTCGGACCAATTCATCCTTCGCAGATTCATTCGCCTTAATTACGTCATTGATATGGTCGCCAAATATTTTTTCATTCTTATCAATGTCTCTGTCGTCTGGCGATTTCAATGGATGCGATGAGATAATCTGTGATTTTTTACTTTGTTCAATTGATTTGACGTCATTCTGATGGGCTACCGCAAGGGTAGGCTGTTCATCTGCTGCTGCTGATAATACATTGTAATTTGGCTGCAGATCATCTAACCCCTGTGATGTTTGTTTCTCTATTGTCCCAGTCAACTTTTCGCCTTCCTTTCTTGACCCAATTGCTTTTATTCTAATTTTATCATCGTTTTGTTTGTGGTCCGCATTACTTTGCGTCTTAGTTTTTTCATCTGCGATCTCCCCTTTTCTTCCTGATTCTTTAGATGCGGAACAACTATTTACGTCAGTTTTCTTAAGCTGTGTTGATGGTTCTGTTGTTATGGCTACCGCCAATCCGCTTTCTTCTTTCCGGCGATCTTGTGATTTCGTCTTCTTTAACTTATTCTGAGGCGAAACTTTCTTAGTGGGCATTTTCGAGACATTTTCTTCCGCCGAAGGTATTTTCTGATCGCTTTTAATATCGCTGCTGTTGCTGCTATTGTCTTGCTTTTCGCTGCTGCTTATTTCAGGTGACTTGGCGTTTAGCCCGGCGTTGTTTATTTTTGGCTCAACTTGCTGTACAGCTTTTGCATTAGTTGAAATTGATGTTGTTGATTCCTGTTTTTGCGGAAATTTTATTGAATTCTCCTTAACATCATCGATCACATTTTGTTCTACATTAATCTTCGATTCGGTATTGATTGTCTTCTTATCGTTGACCTTTGAAATTTTGTTTTCCAGTTTGTCAGTTGTTAATTTTTTAGCTGACATTTCTGGTTTTTTTCTTGAGGATTTGTTTTCATCTTTAACTTTTGTTTCGAGTTTTTCTTTGCACTGTTCAGTTCCCTGTGATGTTTTCAAAATGGATTCATTTGATTCAGATCGTTTCAGACCACCACCGTTTCTATCTGGTGAAATCTCATCAGCTCGCTTCAATGCTTCAGCTTTTTGAGAACCAATTTTTACTTTGATTTCATTCAATATACTCGCTTCGTTTAAATCTACTACCTCCTGGTTTTCGAGAAGGCTCTCTCTTTTAGACCATTGATCTTCTAACAAACTCTTTTTTCTATTTGTCATATATAAAGTTTCCCTGCTGCCTATTTGTGCCCAAAAGTCTTCTCCACTATCGGATTTTTGCATTTTTACAATTGGTTTTGGCTTTGCGAAATTCTGTTGTGTGTTTGTACCAATTTTTGGGGTGGATGGCTTTGGAGTTTTAGGGGTTATAGGAGGTTTCTGTGTTTCTATTTTTGTAGATGTCGATGTTTTTGATTTTGATGCTTCAACATCAAAAGTGAAAAATTCTGGTTTTGACGATTTCTTACTAGATTTGTTATCGGAAAGCTTTGCAGACTTAACATTGTTTGGAGATAGCAATGTGGTTGGTGACTGAAGTGCCGTTGGTGACTTCATTGCAGTTGGTGATTGAATTGCATTTGATGATTGAATTTCAGTTAGTGACTTAATTGCAGCTGGTAATTTAATTGCAGTTGGTGTCTGAATTTCCATTGTTGATTCAATTGTAGTTGGTGACCAAATTGCAATTGGTGACTGAATTGGTGTCGATGTTTCCATCATAGTTGGTGTATTAACTTCGTTTTTCAAGAGCGATGATTGATTCTCATCAGATGATTGAATTTTGGTTGTTGATTTAGGAGATGTTGATGGTGACTTAGTTTTTGTTGATGATGGTGGGGTTTCACTTTTAGATTTAACTTTAACCTGAACTTTATTCAGTGAAGAATTTAGTTTAGTGGATTCTTCTAAATCAGAACATATTTTTTCAGTCGTTACATCAATTTGTTGTGGCTTTAATTTATTTTCCTTTCCAACTTCTTCTTTTTCTTCTTCTTCTTCTTCTTGTGCTTTAGCCTTTTTCTTTGGTAATTTAAATATCTTATGAACAGTATGATCTTCTTCAATTTTTTCAATGTTTACTTTTAATTTTTGCTCAACACATCCCACCATAGGATCACATTCTTCAGGAAGTTCTACCAAAATTGGTGTTAATTGTGGAGTATCAACTTGAACTGTAGCAGTAATTTTATGTCGAACTTTTTTACCTTTTTTCGATTTCCTTTTCATCGATTTTCTACAATCATCATCATGTTCGATTCTCTCCAATATACCATGAAATGTAGTACCAGATCCAGATTTTTGTAATTGATTAATAATTTCTATTTCTTGTTCTTGAATAATCGAAGCACGACGTCTTAATTCACCGGCATTTAAATCATCATCGATTTTATCTGATGAGATATCTGCACAAATATCATGAAAACTTGGCGGTCTTGGTAGACTTAAGTGTCGAAGTGATTGTTCAACATCGATTTCTAATTCACCTCCAGCTAATAGTGTTGGAACATCATGTACTACATCGCTCTTATGTTCTTTATCACGAATTAAATGTCGCTCTAATAATAATTCACCAGGACTTTTCCTTGGTGATATTTGTCGTTTAGGTGATAGATCACCTCCAAAGATATCTCGCCATGATAATGTTTCACCATCTTTTCTGGTATCTTTAGATTCTCTGGTTCTCTTCTTTTTTACACTTTGACGTTTTTCACAGTTTTCTTTTTTTGGACTAGCCCTCTTTTGACTACCCTTACTTGTTTTATGCGTTATTGATAGACGAACAAGTGGACGATCACGTTTTATTGTTGAATAGTTGTATATTGCAGGATCTGTTCCATCTATTCTTGGCATAAATGGTGAATTTTCTCCAACATTATTATTATTACAATCAGATTCTTCTTGTTTTGATATTGTTGTAATTGTTGTTGGTGATGTTGTTGATGATGATGACGATTCAGCTGTTGGTGTTGCTTTTATTGTTGTTGTTGTCGTCTTTGTGGATACATCAATATCATCACCTTCTTGACTTTTTTCACGTTTCCTATATCGCGTTGCTGATACATCAATATCAGCTGTATTAATTGAAATCGGTCGTGGTGGTGTAAAATGTGATGAAGTATGATATGAAGTAATTTTCGGTGAACGTATTCTTGTTAATGGTATCAATCCTGTACTACGAGCTATCGGTGATTCAGAAATTGTTGATAATTTCGGTTTATATCGTGAACTTGATAAATTAATTCGCGATGATGGAACTACATATGGTCGACTGTATCCAGTATAAGAAGAGTATGGATTTGATGTATAATATGGAGAATATAGTTGATATCCTCCACCACCACCACCACCATAATAATAACCAGGATCAGAATAGAAAGGCATTTTTAGTTAAGAATTTCTTTTCACTCTGTTAATTATTGTAAATTTTTTACTATAATCACTATATTCACTCCCACCCATTCATATTTACCAATTATTATTTGGTTAAACACTTATATAATACATATACAATCGCTAACGATTGTTAACAACTTTCTGTAAACGACGCACTTTATTTAAAAATTTTAGTATATAAATGTAGGTCAAATCGATAAAATAGACGAATCACAGAACTTTCTACAGCAACAAAAAAAAGGTACTTAAATATTTTTGCACACTTTTCTATAAATAGAATTATTCAAGTAATTATTTTTAAAAATAATTCTTTTCTAATAAAAATCTTAAAAAAAAACAAAAATATTTTTTATTTTTATTTTGAAAACGAACTGAATATTAATTATAAAATCGAATTTAACCATAGCAGATTTTTTTGTATACAGCACTCACTATTCACCTTTCACCGATTTTCATAGACTGAAAATTATTGCGTTCACGGCATAAGAAAAGTCGTCTTCAAGGAAAACCTGGCAATTTTCCGTGAGATGTGATATGGCCTCTAATGAAAAATACTTGAAATTCTCTTTTCTCCTCAGAACTCTGATTTTATTCATGGGTATAGGAGAGAATCATTAGCATCGTAAAATCTCTTGCTAATTCCGTCCGTATAATAGTGAGTTTTCCTTCTTACACTAATACGTGCCTAAATAGAAATTTTTTTTTTTTACAATGCTCTCCTCATCCATTAAGAGATTAGGAAATATTTTAGAATTAGAAGCCTACAAATAAATATCTAAGATTTGTATGTGCTCGTACCTATCTACAAAATGTTTCTTCCTTTTTGGATTGCATTAAGTTTGCGATTATTTTTTGCTATCTTCTTTTTCATCTTACGTTTTCGAGCAGATATTTTTGGTAACACTCGCGGTTAGATAGAGACTAATTGATCTAAATTGAAACTATTAATTGTAGTCATAGAAATTAGGGTATTGGATTTTATTATAAGTAGGTATAATGAAAAAAAATATGTATAAGAAAATGTTAAAAATTAAGATTTAATAAAAATATTTAAGCCACCAAACTTCTTCATGAGATAAATCCAAAGGGCGGATAAGATCTACTACATAAGAATATAAAAGTATGCCACCATAGTGATGAAGATTTTATTTAAAGTAGCTGGCGGTATCCATTCATCTTTGTCGGGGCTGATGAACTTTCTTCGTACGTACTTCCTGGTTTGAAAATTGTGAAGAGTTATTGCAAGCGTACGCATGTCCCCATACAATTACTTGCGTTTATAATTAATGCTACTGTACGGTGACAGGTTAATATTATTATCTACGCTTTGAAGTTGCTCGCGTACATTTTATTTCTTTTGAGATGGGCATAAAATTAATTTAAATTTATCCCAGAAATGATAAATTGATGAAGAGTATAATTGACTTCCTCATAATTGAAAAGGAGTTTAATTATGCTTTTTTTTTAGGTTATTCTTTTTACTCTACTTAAACAAATTTATTTCAAATTCCTTTATATATATGACTTTGTGTGGTCTATTAACTAAAAACTGTGCTTATTCAGCTTTTTGAAAGTTTCGCATAAATTACAAAAACAAAAACTTGTATTGGTGACGTTTTGATTTTTAAACAAGTTTTGATATTTATCGAGGTGTTTTAGATGAACAGTAAGTAGGTGGCCATCGTATTAGAAACTTTCTAAAATGTCAATATTTTGATTAATTTTACATGAAAAAAGTATGACTTTTGTATAAATATTTATACTTATTTAAAGCTTTTGTGGGGGGAGTCACATCATTAATTAACATTAGCTATTGCTTTTATACCGGCATACTTTCAATATATTTCTGAATCAATATCCTTGTCATTTTTCCAATTTCAACCAATATGTGGTCAGAGAACAATATCCAAAACTATTTTGTACTGATCTTGCAGCATTGTTCCCATAATAAAATGGAGACGACCCAAACCCCTTGCTGATACGCAGCTCCAAATCATGCCTGCTGATGGATACTTGACTATTCTCAAAAAATAGCTCTAATCGTATTTCTCTGAAGGTCGTCTTCTGACATACGGACTCTTCTCCGTTACAGCTTTTAGCCGGCATCCAACACTGAGGATAACCTAAAAGTTTAATAAATTTTGTAATTTTCAATAGGTTTTTAAAAAGGCACAAAAACTGATTGCTTGGCTGTACTGGTAAATTTATCTTTATCCAGTCGTCAACTGTAAAGTTCTTATGTTGTTTCGTCTACAGGAATTGTGCCTATTTTATTTTGGTGTAAATTTTGGTTTTTTCGCCGGACGACTGCATTTTAAATTTGCTTTAAAAGCGGTGACATAAGGTCCTAGCTGATATCTCTACTCCTTACTCAGTAAGAGTTCTTTTTTAATACTATATGTGATGCTCTGCGATGTAATAAGGCTGCTGAAATAATTTATCGGTTGCCTCATAGCTGGAGGTATATTTTCCCTTACATTATTTGATATCTTAGACACCGTGACACGAGACGCGTTAGTTATATGGACTATTTCTTGTTGATTTAGTTTACCGCTGGTAGGTAAAGATGAAATCACTTCAGATTTTTCACAGCTTATATCTTTTTTGCGACCCTTTATACAAAAAACTGGACTTAAATGGAAAACTTGCACATACTCTCCTTTTTGACTTAGAAAAACACACGAAATATACATTAGCGAATTCAATTAATGCAAATAGTTCAAAAGTGAGATTGAGTGAGATTGCACGACAGCAACAGCGGCTCCTGCAGCAACGTCAAATATTGTTTTGCTATCAGATTGCACTACACCACTACACGGCAGCAAGCAGAAGATTCTGAAATTTTTATATGCGTATGACAGAAGATTCCCGCCAAGGTATATAGAATACAAAGTATTCCCACTAAAATGTTGGCACATGTTCTGTGACGTAATTTCGTGACTAATGTATAAACATTTCTATAAGAAAGACAGAAAGAGCGCAGAGAGTATTGTATTCTATGTACCGTGCTTTCTTATATATTTTCACGATATTTCGTAACTAATGGCGGAACGTGGTGCGTAATGGGAATACCTTGTATTGTAGCTGTAACAAGTTTAGAATTTGGAATGACTCTGCAGCACGGACATCCGTGCTGCTTTCTCTCAATCAGCTGACTGCTCTCAACCAATGATAACAATTTGCTGTCGGGGCTATTGCCGTGGTAATCAATCAGGTTTTAATCGATAAAATTACTGAAGCAATAGACTTAAGGAAGATAGGTAAAAATATCCTTTGTACCTATTTTCCTACCTTCGAAAAAGATGTTTTATGAGACGCATAATGTTGTCAGGTACATAAACGATAGGGATATCGGGTAGTGCACAAGGAGTTTTCTTAGAAACTGAAGAAATTGAGAAAAATTCTCCATATTGGAAAGATTGACAGTTTTTGCGAAGGTTTCTAATTCGATGGGGCCTCCTACTGTA
This sequence comes from Dioctria linearis, assembly GCA_963930735.1. Lineage (NCBI taxonomy): Eukaryota > Metazoa > Arthropoda > Insecta > Diptera > Asilidae > Dioctria > Dioctria linearis. The sequence continues at coordinate 27,467,448 of OZ005742.1, forward strand.
GATTTTGGAAGGCCGCGCACTTATTTTGTTTTCTCTGCACTTAGGTCTAATGGACCCATTGTGGTTGTTTCAAGAATAAAAATGTTCCATCTTTTTAATGTGGTCATCCAGGGTGGTTTACTATGCCTTTGGTTGGCACCCACAATTTTGGGTAACTCTTTTATAGTTATAGTTGATGGTCTACAGGTAACGTGGGCGTTTACTTTAGATATGATAAGCAGTTTCGTCTTCTGTCACAGATGCAGATTGTTGGGTCGTGTCTTCCCATTGTATATATAAGTGCGTGCCTCTTTAGCTTGCAGTGGCCCATAATAATGCCTATCGCTTGCTTCATGCTTTTTTTACCGTTTTTCAGTAGCCACTTTATAGTTTTACTACTTTTTTATATTTTTTTTTTCTACTTTCAGTAGGATAATCTTGGACTGTCTTGTTTTATTATCAATCTTCTGTTATATTCGTTTTTAGAAACCTACTACTGATTATAAATAACAGGTGACGCAAAAAATGATATTCGAATATCTTTGCTTATTATTTTTTAATTAAAGAAGAAAAAAAAACAATGCTTTCCTTGTTGGAAATTTTAACTTACACTTAATTGTTTTTTATTTTTTATCCGTTTTGAAAGGTGATGTCATTTAAATTTCCAATTTTAGCGTTAATGCATATTTGGCTAATGCATATATGACTCAATGGCAAATTGTCGATTTTAGTCTTGCAGGATTTTTGACTTCTTCATATTGAAAAAGTCTGTACATAATCTCAAACGAAGAAAAGAAGAAATTTGGAGCGATTAAATCGGATAATCTGGGCGGTTATACTATATTTTCAAAATGAAAGATTAAAAGCTCCGGCAAAGCATTTCTTCAAAGAATATTGATTCCAGCGCTGTGTATCACGGGATCCCATCTTTTTGGAACCACATACCTCCTAATTGTAATTTGTCTAATTGCTGTATTAAAAAATTTGTTACCATGGCTCAAAAGTGATCGCGTTACTATCATTCGCCCTGCAAAAATATGATTTAATCACGTGTTTTGAATAAATTCTATCCCAAACTGTGATTTTTTGTGAAAGTCTCATAATAATATACGAAGATTTGCTTCTGCCAGTATTATAAATATGCGGAATCGTGGTCGGTGTTCATTTTGTTTTTTAATAATTTTCAAATAAAATAATCGGAATTAAAATGTTCATGGATTGACGATTATGTGTGGAAAGCTATTCTGATTCTTTTAATAACTTTTTCAAATAGATTAGCGCACATTTCTGGGATTGTTAGCTCAATTTCGAGATAAATGTTGGCTGTTAGTTCTTGACTTATTAGCATATACTCTTTTCTTCAGGTAGCCTCAAAGAAAATGATCTAGTACGCTCAAATCAGGCGAATGAAATGACTAATTGATATCATCTCTCAACCAAGAAATACATTACACACTTATGCTGTGGACCTTGTTGTCCGACTTTCGGTAAAAAGCAAAAACTCTCTGGCATGTTGTTTAGAAGATTCAAATTTGACCTATTGACCTATTAACACTATATTATTATGGAAGAGAAAAATTTTATAAAAATATTGTGGATGAAAATCAAAAGGAAGAAAAAGTAAGCGGCGAATGTGATATTTTATATGAGGCCAAAGAAGACAATACTGAGATTAGAATTTAATTTTGGTATTGAATTTGAAAAAGTTTTAATTTCTGTTCATTTTTAATGAAAAATGTTGTTTTATTCTAGATTTACTTTTCTTTTCTTATTAATTTACGTAAATGAAATACAAAATTTATTTTAAATAATATATAATATTCTCTTTTTTTTTTCTTTTTTCAACAAAAAATTCCAATTAATGTTAAAAAAAAACTTGGAAGGAAATAGTGAAATCTTTGTTTATTGGCGGCCCTGAGCCTGTTTTTGGACACTCAAAAAGCCACGTTTCGACAAAGGTCACGCTTGGGGAGAACAGAATTAAATTGGCATACTGGGAAAATACTCCGGAACCGACACAAATTTAAAAAATTAAGACTCATAAAGGCCCTATGCACTGGGCATTGCCCACTTAGGTATCATCTTAAAAATATGGGTAAGGCCAATAGTGAGATCTATCACTTCTTGTGGAGGACGATGAGACTGCTTTTGTAGAATATTTAAAGTTGTTCCTAATTTTCGAATGAAAATCGAATGTTATTTCCAAAGCACATGGTAAATTCTGCAATTTTTTTTCAGTTTTCTCAAAATAAACTAAAAGAGTTTTGATTCTACCCCACGTATATTGAACGAAACGATTGTTCTATCGTTTAGCAGCAATTTCGGAATTTGTTTGTTATTTATAACTAATAGGAACATTTTTTTACAATAGAAAATTATGTTGCGGTGGTCACAGTAACTTTCAAATTTAAGACATTGTGGAAAATATCAGAGTAAGTATTGGTTTATAGACTAAGAGCTAGCGAACAAAATAGTTACGTCAATTCATAAAGAAAATTTTCGATCTTATCTCACAAAAATAGTAAATAAAATTTCAAAAATGAAATAAATCGGACAAACCCTCCCTGGTGTTGCTGCATAAAACCAAAAAAGGGTTGCTCGATTTGGTGGTATATTTTTGAACTTGTATTTGCAATTTTTATGAAAATTCCGTGTATAAAATTTCAGCGCTGTACGTGCGTCGACACGTTCTCAGGCAATGTTCAAATATATAGTGAAAAACCAATATTTTGTATGGCAGCACAAAAAATCCGTCTGCAAAATTTCAGCACTCTAAGTGAAAGCTTTCTCGAGTTATCGTTGTATGACGTAAGTTATACACATTTTTTCGAGACTTTGTTGCCGTCTGTAACCATTTTCCCACTAACAAAATTATTTTCCATTTTTACCATTGACAATCAAATATAATTCTCTGCTGCCACATCAAAAATTAGTCTTTATGAAATCACGTCACATAACCAATTTTTTAAGCCACCACTAGAAGTAAAGCAGACTTCCGAATAAGTTATCAACGATGTCAAGAGAAGATGGAAAATGTTGTTCATGACATGACGTAGATATTTTGGTCGCCAGCTCTCCATATAAAAAGTTTGTACGTCTTTTAATATTATTGTACCCAAGAACTAGATGATGAAATCATACGGTATAGTACTATGCTTGCCATTCAGTTTGTCGCAAAGAAAGAATGCTGCTAGAGCAAAATGGGTTGGACACTTAAGCATATTATTAAAAGTTATTTTGATTTTTGCATGTCCCTCCGTCCGCCCGTCTGTCTGTCTGCCTGTCTGTCTATCTATCTGTCTATCTGTCTGTCTGTCTTTCTATCTGTCTGTTTGTCTGTCGGTCTGTCTGTCTGTCTGTCCGTCTGTCTATCGGACTGTTCGCAAGATAACTCGAGAGCGCGTTCACTTAAAGTATAGAAATTTTGCACATGAGCTTTAAACAAAAAGGAAATTTAAGTTTGAAAATGGGAAAAATCGGGTAACTCCTTCGTAGGGTTACCACACAAAAATTTCCTACTTTACTATTTGGTACACTAAAATTTTGTACACAGCATTTCCATATAAATATTAAATAAAATTCCAAAAATGAATTAAATCGGATAACCCGGTTATGGTATTGCCATACGAATGTTTAGTTTTTCACTATATATTTGGAAACCGTGTGAGAACGCGTCAACGTAGATTATTGACAATTTTTGCACATTGTTTTCATAAAAATAGTAACCATAATTCTAAAAACGGGCTAAATCGGGCAACTCCTTCTTGGTGGTGCCATACAAAAATTTAGGATGCATATGTATACTGTGAAAACGATCAGTTCTAGACATTTTGTGGTGGTACTGAAAAGTTCTTCAGAATATGAAATCCTATGGAATTGGATATAGTCAAATTTGTTGACTAACCTTTCTAGAAATATATACGAAAAATCGCATCAACAATCAAACTTGCATAGAGAAGGTAACCATACGAAATTACATACAGCCATTCATCTAGGGCAGGGATTCCCAAACTATTATGGGCAAGAGACCCCTTTTCCAAAATGAACTGATACCTCAGACCCCCATAGCCAAAATACTTCAAAATTCCTATCTCTAGTTTTTTTCCTATTGATACAAAATACTTACCAAATTAAAAACTTTGCGGTTGGTTAAGTGAGTAAACTTGACACCATTTTCTCATCAAAATTTAACAAAATAAATAGACATAAAATTCAGTAAATATCAAGTGTAATTAATAATTATTAATATAAATTATGTAAAAATACTTAAGTAAGTAATTATTTTTTGAAAAAAACATTAAAATCGCAAAGTAAAGATAAAAAAATTAAAAAATCAGTGTGATGGATGAACCTGGTGACTTTCTACCAATCTAGCTAAATCCGGTTCAATATTGGTGAGTTGCATCCTTAAATCTCCGCGTTCGTTGATTTTCAAACGGCTTCTTTGTTTTGCAAAAATGTTTGTAACCACACTGAAGCCTTTTTCGACTAGGTATGATGATGGAAAAGCGGTAGGGTATTTTTCAGCAATGTTCCACAATGCAGGATACGTTGCAACCAGAACTTCTGATAGCCTTGGTTGAACTTCTGCTTAAGCTCTTCGTCTGCGCTGGTGAGAATCAACTCTTCTTGCGTTATCACTTTGGCATCTTCCATGACTGTGATATTGTACGGATTTATTATCAATTGAGGAATTTGTAAATTTAAGAGATCCTCAAACCTCTTAGTAAAATCCTTGTATAATGCATCCAAGTGAGTGACATATGATAAAATAACATCGTCTTGAAGCATTTCTGGTAATTTTGACAAATGCGGAAACTGTGAATAATCTTTTCTGCTTAAATTTTGTATATAAATAATGAATTTACCCACAAAGGCCGATATTATTGATTTTGTTTTAATCAAGTTGAGATCGTCACCCTGCCTGCAGCTGTAAATTAACTTTGTTCAACATACCAACGATATCAGTCAAGTAATAAATATCTGTTTTACAATTGTTCCGATTTTTTTCAAATTCGGATCTTTTTCTTGTAAAAACTCCAACACAGATTCAAAAATAGCTGAAAATCTTGCTAAGCAAGAGCCTCTTGATATCCAGCGAACTTCAGTGTGCAGAAGTAACCGAGTAAAGACTTCGTCGTTTTCCTCACAAAGCTGAGCAAATAACCGAGAGTTCAAAGAATTGCTTCAAATCTTGTTGACAGCATTTATAACATATTGTAAAGACTGATGCAATCTAGGACTCAGATTTTTTGCTACTAAATGCTGTCAGTGAATCACGCAGTAGTAGATGAGTGTATTATCATTCAAGCTCCAACGAATTTCAAAAAGCAAATGAACTTTCAACCTAAGTGCAAGCTTGTTATTTAGTAAAATATCAGGAACATGTTTGGACTTGAACTTGATCATAATTTCGTTCGTGTTAAGTCGTGTATATGCGTCAAATACAGAGCAAGTCAAAAGGTGCCTGAAAGACTTGTACGCTCGAACACATTATCTTGCACGAGCTTGTCTACGCTTATTGACTTGCCCAGTTTTTCATCTTGTACGAACTTGTGCACGCTTATCGACTTGTTGAGTTTCTTAAAAGTACAACAATGATACATTCCACTAAAATATTAGTCATTCTTATAACAAGTTGGTGCACGTAACACAACTTATACAGTATCTTGAAAGTTTCAAATTAGAACTTGTGTTAATTAATAGGGGTCGATTTTTATACCTCGTCGACCCCAAAATCAGTTTTCATTTATTTTTACCCCTGGGAAACCGATATCGACCACTTTGGGAATCCCTGATCTAGGGTATCATAAATATTGATTTTAGAGTTAGACGAATTTTACTTGTTTTATAAAAATAAAAATAAAACTTAATTTTTTTAATCTTGGTCATAACTAGTTACAAAATTAAGTTTATTATCGTACCACTCATTAAAATTTAAAAACTTTTACAATTAATATTCAGTGACCTAGCAACTAGGTTTACTGAAGGCATGACTGTTTTTTTGCATCTTACTGCAAGATGCAATTTCTCCTAGTATACTTTTGTGTATAAATAAATAAATATAAAATCAACAATATTTTTTGAAATCACAACAATCAAAGCCATCTATACAAAACATTCAAACATAATCTATTCAAAAATAACCACTGAAAGAAACGTCAATTCAGACAACAGTTGAATTGATTTAAAAACTTAAAAAGGAATAAATCTTCTCTTAAAGATTCTTGTCTTCATTTGTGATATACTTTTGCCAAGAATTTTCGCTTGTTATCTCGAAATTTTTTGCTAGACATCAAACAAGTCTCTTTTTCAGACGGCGATTTGACTCTTTTCTTCTTCATCAATAGACGTCAGAGAATCGTGCATGTTCTAAAATTATAACCGTTGGCGGAATTTTTATTTTTGTAGCAACGAATCATTCTCCGCTACCGAAAAATTTCTTCACCTTTTACCATAACTCCTCGACGAGCACATATTAACAGACACACATACATAATTACATGTGCAATAAAGATTCTTTGTTCTGCCGCATTTACCTCTAATATCTTTCTTAAATGTTTTCAAAAATTGTTGTTTGTTTCTTTTTTTTTTTGGGCTGTACACATGTGATAAGTGATAGATAATTGAAAAAAAATTACTACATGACAAACGCACGCCTCTATTTTATTCTATGCTAAAAATAAATCTGAAGATCAGCTATTGACATCGCTGTCAGGATCATGAAAAAACAATGAATAAAAAACGCCGCGCGTCAAGTATGTGTACAATGCAATGCCAAATTTTCTTTGCTATTAGTAATATACATTGGCTGTGGTGGTGAAACTTTTTTTTGAAAATATTTTAAGATATAAAAATTGTTGAGTTGTTTATTTTGCATAAGCTTACAGCTTTTTTAAATTGTAATCAAGTGTACGCGCAAAAGTACGAAAGTAGGAAGCAAAAACCTTTAGTAAATCATTTTTATAATAATAATATAATAAATAATATAATAAAATAAATAAATAAAATGTCAAATAATAAAAAAAAATAATGCTATTTTAGTGAAAATAAATATCCGGCTCTAATTGTTAATTCAAGCATCCATCAATATAGTAGACATCTGCCCCCCTAGTGTCTATAAAAAGAAGGTCTAATATACGTCCGCATGGGTAACATGCTCAAGGTATATAAGAGATTTTCTAATATCACCCGATCAGGTGATTTTGGCCCATTTAATAATAATTTAGGTATGCTTGACGTAAATTTAGGTATGTTTGACGAACATTTACGTAAGTTTGATGAACATTTAGGTATATTTTCGGAACATTTAGGTATGTTTAACGAACATTTAGGTATGTTTGACGAACATTTAGGTATGTTTGTCGAACATTTTGGTAATTATTTTTTATAGATAAACATCTATGTAACAGACAAGAAATATTTTAATCTACAGCTGCTTCAAAAAAAAATAAAAAACAAGCAAGCAAGCTAGCAGCTATACCTAATTAATTTTCGGTAGACTCCTTTCAACTGACCATATAACTTCAAGCAACAAATGGGCGATTCATAACATTTTCTTGTGCGCAATTTTTTACGTTATAAAATCCTAAGGATTATCCCCGAAAGTACTGCACGGTTTTTAATAAATTATAAAATTTTATTTTTGAATCCTCGAAACTAAAACCTGGCTAATAAATTAGCTACCTACGATCAATATAAAATGCATTCATTAGCTTTCATCGGCAAGCATTCAAAATGATTTCGAAATGTGAAATTTTGCACAAATGGTTTTAAAATAAAAAAAAAATCATTTTCCCAGATTGCAAGAGAAGTTAAAACAACACGTTGGACAGTTAGTAGAACAATTAAAATATTCTTGTAAACGGAGACAATTGCGGGAAAACCAAAATGTGGTAGGCCGAAAGGGACAACAGATAAACCTGTGGAAAAAAGGTGCTTAAGTTCATTAAAAAGAATAAGGAATGTGAGGTATAGAAAACAAAAAATGCAAAACGGGCAGTGAAACAGGAAAATACCGCAAAAACACGCACAAGAAAACTATACGCGACGTTGTGTGAAGAAAATTATGCCTGTTCAATTTTAGACGACGAATCGTATTTGAAGTATGATTTTTCGACCCTACCCGGACCTCAATATTATAGTGCAAACAGAGGTGTCTGATGCTGAAAAATACGTATTCGTAGAAAAATACGGCAACAAGATTCTGGTTTGCCAAGCCAGCTGTCAATGTGGACGCAGAAGCAAACCACTGTTTTTGAAGGATGGATAAATACAAATATTAATATCAATGAATTTTAAAAAAAAGATTGCTGCCTTTAATTAAGTCACACAATATGCCTATATTATTTTGGCCAGATTTAGACACAAGTCACTATACCACAAGGATAATAACATGGCATCAACAGAACAAATTAATTTTGTTCACTAATTAACCAATCCACCAAATGAGCCACAGCTTCTTTCAATTGAACTTTATTGAGCTCTTGTTAAAAAATGTTCTACGAAAGGAAGGTAAAAATTCCACTTCGCTTAAAACTGTTGCAAAAATGTGAATAGCAACCAGAAAAAAAGTCGAGTCCAGTACTGAGAAAAAATTAATGGCATCGGTAAAACGGAAGATACGAGCATTTGTCAGAAAAAAGTAAAAAATACTATAAGAGTCAATAATTTAATTTTATGCATTTAAATAAGTAAAAATTCAAAAAAAATTAAAATAATACTGTTTATTTGAAAACCGTGCAGCACTTTCTGGGATAGTCCTTAGCTGGCCCGGCAGACGTTGTTCTGCTCTTTCCGGTAGGGGGCGCGATGAGTTTGATTTGGTTAAAGTCTGGATAGAAGAGGTGGTTGGCGCGATTGAAGTACATGTAGGCCAGGCAGGAGGAGCGAAAAATGGTCGCGCCAATGTTCATGAGCGCGTAGAAGCGCGGAGAATTGCAGTTTAAAATTGAACATGGGTAATAACAATTCAAACTGAAAGTTTGAAAATAAAATCCGAGATTTAAATATGAGACATAAAAATTGACATTTTTAAAAGTAATTTCAAATTCGTAGATTGAAAACAGAAAATCCTTATAAATGAAAATCTCAAATCTATATTTTGCTAATTAAATATTGGAAATTAAAGTTCAAAATGCTTCCAATTTTACTATAATGATTTCATGCAAAATATGTTGAAAATAAATACATCAATTTCATATTATAAATATTTTTATTTAAGTACGAAACTTTAAGTACACTCTAGTGTAATAAATGTTGGTTAATGTTATATTACTTATTTTGTGTTTATCTTAATGCTAATTCTTGAACAATATGTTTTGTTAGTAGAAAAAGATTTTATTGTGTTCCCAACACGTGAACACACAGAGAGTTTGTGAGAAAAATATGGAGTTTCTAGATTTAATCTGAATATGGTTATTGTTTGTCCTTTTGACTTATTTATCACAAATGTCAAACGTATGAGAAATTATAAACATTTGAATTGTTTCGTTGGTGGGTAACATTGGAATGCGTGGCAGTAAAATTATTAGGCAGTTTACATGAATATTTAAAGTATACTTCAAGTAGAGATCAAATAATCAAAATATCATCTGAACGCGCATTGACTTCAAGTATACTTGAGTCAAGTAAATCAGAATTTACATTATGATGGCATGAAAGTTTTACAGAAATTGTGATGGAGATAGTACAGCGTATATAGAAATTTATTTATGAGTGACGAGTGAAGCAAACGCGTTTTGCATTTTTTCCAGACCTAGATTTGTCACTGTGTGCGTGTCCGGAACCATAAAAAGACCATAGGAAGGTTTTATAGTTACTAAAAGTAAAACATTCTTATTGGCAACCCTAATTTGTTAATTTCGACTACTCGTGCTGCCATATTGCTATTGTTACTATAATTTTATGGCAAATACATAACTGTCCGAAATAAACAAAAGTAAGTTTTGAGATTGTAATTAAATATTGCCAAATTGAAAGTTATTAAATATTTCTATATAGAAAATATTGAAGTTAATTCTGAGGTAGTTTTCCGTCCACTAGCGGGGAGCAGTGCGTCTACAGATTCACTGCAGTGGTGCTTTTCCTTTATAATTTGCTAGAATTATTCCGCCTTTTGAGATAATCCGCCATGTGAACACGAACCGGACTGGAATTATCTTCACCAGCGTTAGTTCGGTAGTGGAGTGGAATTAATTTCATGTGAGCACTTGAATGGATGAAGTGGATTGACGTTTACATATTAGCAGATTAGTTATTGAATTTTTTGATTACTACGAAATAAATAATAAATAAAAATTTCGTTATCGCACAAAATGATGATTGTTGAACTGAATTACAGTACCACCTGATATTTTGCGACAATTTTTTTCGATAGAATCTCATCCTTTGCTTCGAACTCCTTCGTGCTTTCAAGCAATATTTTAGAAATTGTAAAATTATCCATGATCCCACTTTGAATATCTACGAAAAAACGATTAAAAACTTGGCAATTTCCGATTAGACAGTTTGACAGTTTGCGATTTTTACCATAAAACTATAGGGGAGCGTACGAGTAAGGTATTGCAATGATTGCTTCCGCAGCATTTAAATTTCAATTAACTACCTCCCTCACAATTTCTGTAAAAAATCCATGTCATCATAATGTAACACCTGCTTAAATCACAAAATTTTTGTTGATTTTACTTGAAAAAATTCATATAAACGCAGCTGCAGTACTTGAAGATTTTTCATGTATGCGAATTATGAACATGGTAAAGGAGAACAAAAAGAAAATTTTTGTTGACAATTCAGGTTGTGATTTTTGGTAAATTTCAAGAAAATGTCAAGTCAAGTAATTGGAATTAATTCAACCAAAACCCGTACTTGAGTTTTAAGTGGATTTCAAGTCAAGTATTCATGTAAACTTACTGATTGTCTCTTCTGAACTTTCCATTTAATATGGTCGCTTCAATGATATTTTTCTCATAATATTTTAATAACTAATCTCGTTCTATTGCAAATCTCGAGCGAATTTAAGTTTCGAAGCAAAATTATAGGTGAACCAATTTTCAAACGTAAATCGAGTGAATTCAAGAATTCAGTGGTATAATTTACGATTTCATTTTCATCTTCCATTGTGGCAATTGATTTAAACGAAATTAATTCGTTCGGGTAATTTTTCTTGTATTTTGAAGTTGATTTCGTTAACATCGACATTTTTAGCAACCAAAATCGCTCTTCCACTGAGCTGGTTACTGTACTGTATTGGTTATCGGAAACACAACCCTATTAGAAATAGCCTTTTGTTCGTTTGAGAACAATTGTTCATTTGTCGTAACAAATAAATCCAAACCATTATTAACGAAGTCGTTTGCTGGTCGATTAGGTGAAGGCATTCCTAACTTTATGAATGGTTCATTCGAAATGAGTGTGTAAATGTCGATGATCATAACCAATGCTTCGTCATACATTTCTGGTGTAAATTGAAGATTTGCGTTTTAATTTGTTAATCGAATTCTGTGCAGTATATATCTTCACTATGTGACAACATTCCAAGCAGTCGTATATTCCAAATCCTTATATGAGTGAAGAAAACGTATTCGTGAAAAACTAATATTCCATAGGGATCAATTCTAGCACCTTTATTATTCAATCCTCTATTTACGAACCTCCATGACATGTTGTCTAAAAACATGGTGTATGCTAACGACTTAATCATTACTCTGAAAGAGTTTTCCAGGTAACCATTAAGGGGGGTTACCACCAAAACAAAGCTCACGATTTCTGTTCTCAAAAGCACAGTGGGACATGAACGCATAAAAGTATGCAATTTGAAAATTGAAACAAATCTCTATATGTACACGCAAAGCTGATGCTGTGGGATTCGTGTGTATTGTACTCCAAAGCATATCAGGCAACTGCACTGCAGTAGGATTGCATAAGCATGGCGAGATTTTAGATTTGCTGTCGGATGTTTCATAGATGTTTTTTTTTTTTTTTGAACTTATATAACCATTTGTTGGAGCGGGCAAGGGGCGAACGAAATGTGTGCGCTCTGTGCTGTTGCTCAGACACTTTTCCTTGTAATTTGTCTGGCATCAGTTATTGCTTGGGGAAATTTAATTTTACTGAAACCGCTCATCAAATAAAACTCTTCCGAGAACTCTGAGTTGTAATGTTTCATATAATTTTGGCAATGTTCACACTATGTCAGTTTAACCATTTTATTAACTAGATAACCAAAGAACTACTTAAAAGAATTAGATTTGGCTTTACCAGTAACCAATGACAAGAGGGGTATCGCCTTGTTATTCGTCAGTTCGACAATTCTTATTTATTTCTGACATTTCAGATTTTATGACAAGAAGTTCCAGCTTGATTTAGCGATTTTGTAGTAAATAACTAATTAAAAGTGATTTTTACTTAATAGTAGTGTAGTACAATAGCGAAATATTTTATATAATCGTGACTCCGAAGTCTTGAATTATCGCGATGAAGTGGGCGGTGCTGTGCTGCAGAAACAACCGGTGATATTCTTTTAGGAAATCATTTTGCAGGAAAGCTTAATTCATTTAATAATAAATTATAGTGCTTTAAATAAAATAACAGTGAAATATTTATAAAAATAAACAACCGTGGCAAAAACAATTTAACATTTTCCAATGCCGGTTTGTTTGTTTATAATTGAATTGTCATTCTCAGCTTAAGTTACAGTAGCTGTACAAAGGCAACGCCAAAAAATATTATCGGGAAATAAACGGGGCACTAGGAAAATTCGTAAAAATGTAAAAAGGTTTAAAAATAGTACAAAATTATAAACTTAAAAATTAATTAAAAAAATGTCGTGATATAATGGGATTTCTTCTATTGAATTTCTTCAATACTTAATAAAGTTTCAACCACTAAATTATTCGCCCGATGCGAAAATATTGTAGTTTACTATTTCCATGGCTAAAACGAAAACATCGATGCGGTTCTACTACATGCAGAAAAATACTTAAGTTTTTCTTCCTCATAGCCTATCCTTTTTGTTATATGATCTAAGATCGCAACAAAAAATTGTTTTTTTTTTTTTCAATATTGCCAACCTTCCTGTAAAATTTCATCAAAGTAAAAAAAAAATAAAAAAATAATTTACACAAAATTGGTCGATTTTCTGTGTAACGACTTATAGAAATATATATTTCATATACACAAATTTACATACCTAGCAAATTTCAGTTTCCTCTTTATTCCATAATATTATTGGACCGAATTCTACTAACAAGTCCCATAATAGTTACTCACAATTATATGGTAAAAAAATAGATTATAAATAGAACTGCCAAAATAATTTCTCGCCTCCCAAGCAAAAATAAGAAATTTCCAATGATAAAACTTAAAATATTCAGCGAAATTTACATTATGTATATGCCTAATGCAGAAAATGTCGGCATACACTTTCCGAGCTTGCACACCACAGCCCGCCAAAACTTCAAAACAAGTGAATGCTTTCCGAAAGCACATAGTTCCATCTGACGGTGATGAAATGAATTGAAAACGCCAAATTTTATGCAATATTTATAAAAACAAGAAATTTGTTTCATTACCATGAGTTTATTTCCTTTATTGCGCCAAATAATTTGAGTATTTTAAAATAAAGAGAAAAAGGTTGGATCTTTGTTACAAATTAAACTTTCTTTCCAATAATAACATAATTGTGATAGTTATTCGTCTGTGAAAATAGCAACTTTCAAACCAAACTATATTAGTAACCAAAACTTGTTTACTAGTTCTCTATCCGTCACTTCCTCTTCCACTTCAAGATCTTCCATACTCATGTACAAATTTATCTACTTGATGTACCATTATTTCGTTATTATGTACTAAACTTTGGACATTTCATGAATTTGAGAATTTTCTAAAGATAATTACATACACATAAGACCCCGAAATCTTTATTTTTGACACGTCATTACCTAAGTTTAAGCTTTTTCTCAAACTATGTGAAACTTTGATCATGATAATACGCGCAGATTTGACAGTCGCATTAACTTTTCGTGTTTTTTAAGATTTCAGTAGTAAAACAGATTAGACAGAGGACTCCAGTTACCGCAACGAGCCCATGTTTAATGTACGGACGAATCCAGGAAGGATGGCAAAACAGGCACAGGGGCGGTCGGTTCAGAAGTGGAACTCTCCATTCCGCTTGGCACGTCACCTAAGAACGGAAGGCGGAAGTCTATGCTATAGAGGTTGGAGTTCAGCCAGGAGCTGCAAGAACTCCAACATCTATATTTGCTCAGACAGTAAAGCTGTGATCCTGGCTATTTCTTAGCCACCGCTCCGTGATAACAAAGCATCAGAGCTTCGGAGAAAATGCTGACTAACAACATAAAACAGCGAAAAACAGTATTTTTCATATATTTTTTTGATACGAACTTCATTGACGAAAAAAATAAAACTGTTTTTGTGAAAAATGTAAGAATGACAATTTCCGAACTTTTAATATAATTTCAGTTAGAAAGTGTAGGTCTCAAGCATTTATATTAGTATCTAAGTAGTTTTTACACATCTTTGCACATTTTGGTGAAAAAACACTTAATGAAAATAAACTGTATCAAATCAGGAACCTAAAAAAAATATATGAAATGTTGTTTCGTATTTGGTAATAAGGAGCCTAGACCTTAGACCTAAACTATCTCTAAATGTAAATGCAATTACAAGAATGTACTAACCCCTTCAAAAAACCCATTCTAACAGAAAAGTAGCATCTTAACCCAGCTCTCACTTGTTTTTTTATTGTTTCATCTTTTTAATTTTAATCAATGTGACTATATATCTCGACTAACTTCCCTAATTCAAAAATTCTTAACAAATATATTTTAATTTTTTCCAAATAACTAAAACAATATAAACTGATCTTTACCATGCTTCCATCTTTTATACTTAAAACTATCTTCAAATTTATTTTTTTTATTTTCCTCAAATGTTACAAAAGTTCTTCTCTAATAATAAATTTTATACAAAATTTTCATAAATTCTGTTCTAATGTTAACAAAATTTACGTGGGCGTTCAATAGACGAAAAATAAAGCAAAAGTTATAACTTTTAGAATCATTGGCTTAATTTAGCTTTTAAGTTTTATCTTCAAGCCTCCCGAAAGTAATCTCATGGATTTATGTGGGTGAAACTTATTTATAGTCAAATTAATTGACGTTTGCATATAGCAATTTTTTTTATAATATTATTCCTGGTATGAGAAGAATATGGTAAATGAATGAAAGTAGATAAAATTTAACTTAATTAATATGCACTTCGCTATTATTTGGAGAATTCGCAGGTGAATTTGGCAATTCTTCTTCATAAATATCCCTTAAAAAAGCTTTTAAATCAATTCTATAAATAACCGCTTAAATTATTTAATTTCTTGGTGAGATAAGCTTCGGAGCTTTTTAGCAATTTTTTGTTCGTTAGTGTTGCCGTGTATTATGACGAGGGGAAGAATTTTACAGAGCGGCACACGAACTTAGTGATTTGAAGTAATACTGATTTATACAATCTATATAAATAAAAATTAATTGCCGCATGTATGTTACATTATCACTTGAGAAAGGCTCGTTCGTCATTGTCACGACAAGGTTTTTAGAGAAAGAAAAAATGGAATCGGCAACCCCTTCTTGGTGTTGCCCTACAAAATTTTGGTTTTTCACTATACATACATATATTTGGAAACTGCCTGAGAACACGTCGGAGATCTCAAATTTTGTACACGGCGTTTTTAAAAAAATTGTAAAAATTGGGCAACTCCTTCGTACGGTTTCCATATAAAAATTTGGTTTTCAATATAAGTATAATTGGACATTGCCTGAGAACGCGTCGACATGAAGATAGCCCACATTTTCTACGCTGCATTTTCATATAAATTGCCAATACAAGTTCAAAGAAAATTTACCAAATCGGGCTACCTTTTTTGGTGTTGCCATACAAAACTTTACTTTTTCACTATATATGGGCACTGCTTCACGCGTCCACGTATAGAGCAAAAATTTTATACAAGGCCTTTTTTAAAAAAATGTAAACTTAAGTTCAAAAATGGGACCAATCAGGCAACTCCTACGTACGGTTGCCGTACAAAACTTTGGTTTTTCACTCCTTCGTAGGGTTGCCATACAAAAATTTCGTTTTCTACTAATATATAATATATATATATATAAATAATATATGTATATATGTCTGAGAATGCGCCGACGTAGAGAGCTACACTCTCCGAAACATATGAAGGTATGCTCGCACCGACATACATTCGCACACACTAACGCGCGCGTACATCAACACACACACAGTCACGCACACGCAAACGCACACACACATACACACACAGGCACAGAGTGAAATCCTAGAGTAAGGAATCACGCGATCAAGTAAGATGATAGCTTAGATGCACCTCTAGCCATCCCACCCATTTTGGCAGCTATATTATCGCCGGCAAATGCCGTCGGGTTCCCCCAGATAAAACACAATTTAAGTAATCTATTGGGAATTAGTAAACAAATGCTTATAGCGACTAAACATACAGTAAATAGAGATTCTCTTGAGTTTTTAAGAATATCATCCTCAAAGTCCCGGATATACTGCAAAAATCGCTACGATCATAAACCGGAGATTTTGGCTTGAATAGAACTGAAAATGCAGAAATCCACAATTTTTGCGTTTTCAAGAAAAACCACCTCTTGGGATTAATAGGTAGGTAAACTTAAGATGACATTTTACAAATATGGTGAAGTTAGATTCATTTCGTTAAAATGTGGCTAGTATTGGCAAAACTTTTAGAGCGATCTACATACATACATATAGCACTACCAATAGTCCTTGGCTCTGCAAGTTTCCCCATCTCTTCTGAACACATACTTTAGAAACGACAAAAAATTTAACTAGCGACACAATTCTAAAGACATGCGCATGACAAGTTGTTCTGAGGTAAACACATGAGAAACTAAGTACATATGAGAATGGCAGCCAGTGCCACAGATAGCTGATGGATCGCCATCAACAATACCTCAATAGAGGAAGTGTTGGTAGTGGTTTTACTACAAACTCGGTAGCAGAAGAAGCCAAAAACTGAGGAAAGCAAGAATAACATTCGAGAGACTATGAATAGTTTGGAAGTCCCCATACTTTGCGAAGGGCACCAAACTCAGAATATTCAATCCAATTCCTGCGTGAAATCAATCCAACTAGTTGGAAGTAAAATAAGGCTTGTCAAGAAAGCCAGTATAAAAAAAAGAAAGTATTCTTGAAAAAATGCTTGAGAATAATAAATAAAATTTTCTGAGCAAGACGAATAACGAGCATAGAACTATGGCTAATCACGTGCCAAGAGCTGATAGGTAGGTACCAGAAACTTGATAATGAAAACCGCAGGGCAAAAAAAGCGTAGAAACAGCAAGAATCATATGGAAAAGGGCAAAAATAAATAGACAGAGTGGAAAGAAAGAGAATGGGACAGAACAAAGAGAGATGGAGAGGCTATGTGGAGGCCCTATGGAAAAACTACCGACACAATTGTGATTCTGCCCACCTTCTTTTGATTGCACTAATAAGCCAGCAGCACCATTGAATACGGCCGGAGGAAAGATTTTCCGGATGATTGTCTAATTTCAAGTTTTACGTAACTTTTATCCCATCACTAACCCTTGTCTAAATAACTGTTAACTTTGTGTGTAAAGGCGACGTTCGTGAAAGTGTGAAATTTTGAGAAGAGTGGGATTGTTTGACTGAGAATAAGTGAGTTTTCCGATGGAGTAAATATTTTTTACGTTTTTGGGGTCTTTAGGGTGGGGGTGGTAATTATCCCCTTTGTGGTTGTCCAATTTGGGCCGTGTGTGATATCAAATAAAAGCTCATGCTGAGTGCTATTAAATGGCATTTCGCTTTTCTTCTGGAAGAAAATTAAAAACAAACCTTTTTCACCCGAATATCGTTAAAATGCATGATTTCGAGTTTCTATACACAGGGGTGTAAGTTGGTACGGAGGGGCTGAGTTTTCTTTTAAACGCTGTAGCATAATGTTTTACATATTTAATGGGAACATTTCAATTTTCAATATATATACTAGGGGGAGCCGGTCGGCATTGCCCGCCGATAATATAGATACTTAGATGGGATGGGGTGAAGCGGGGTGGTTAGAGATAAATAACATCTAAGCTATTATCTGACTCGATCACGCGTATTCGTACTCTGTGTCTGTTTGTCTGTGTGTGTGTGTATGCGTGTATGAGTGTGCGTGCATATATTCATATGTTTGGAAGAATGTAGCTCTCTACGTCGACGCGTTGTCATTCAGTGCCCAAATATATAGTAAAATAGGAAATTTTGGTAATGCAACCCTACGAAAGAGTTGCCCGATTGGTCTCATTTTCGAACTGTATATGTAATTTTTATGAAAACGCCGTGTACAAAATCTGAGCTGAAAACACCACCTACAAAATATTTGTATGGCAGCCCTACGAAGGAGTTGTCAGATTGGTCCCATGTTTGAACTCAATTTCATTTTTTTTACGAAAGTCCCGTGTACAAAATTTCAGCCCTCTACATCGACACGTGAGGTAGTGTCCAAATATATAGTGAAAACCTAAATTTTTATATGGCAACACCAAAAGTAGGCGTCCGATTTGTTCCATTTTTGAACTATATATGAATTCTGATGAGAAATAAATTTTTCCAGATTTTTCATGTAAACTTTTTTTGGCAAGAAAGTACTTACATTAAATTGCGATAATTTCTAAACTACTTATGGTCGAGGAAAAAAATTACACCACACAGAGCTCATTGTATGCAGAGCTTCATGGTCTTTCCAACGACTGCTCAACCAACTCGGTGTTCTTCTCATCTCAGGAGCTATTGTGGTCTAAACTTAAATTATCGGATTTTCTTACCTTTTTTTATACATTGACCTCTATTTTTATTTTATTTTTCAAAAAGGTCGTTAACAACTTTTTTTATAAAACCTGTAAACTGTAGACTCTCTTCTTTAATTTGGCCTACCTATGTGCTATGCAGCCATTAAGGAGTTATTAACTCATATTGGCAGTCGTTGAAAAGGCCATGAAATTCTGCATACAATGAGCTCTTAACTGTGTTTTGTGGAAAACTAGCTTTTTGCTTAATCACCCGTACCTCCGAACCGGTTGATATGCCCCCCAACCCTCCTGCCATACAAATTTTTATTTGCCTAGGTGAGTACTATCAACCCTTCCTCTATTGATCACCATGGAGGAAACACCCTGTATTTAATTTCCTGCTTTGCTAGTAAGTATTTTTTTGTATGGTGTAATCGGTTTGGCTAGAGCCACCGGTGATGCCGAATTTGTGTTCTTCTACCTTTTTATAGGGAGGACGATCAGTTGGGAATTGAATTGATCATGGGCATTTTGCCGAGCTAAATCCTTACTCTAGTGAGCATGTCTGTGGTCTGGAATAGCAAATACAAACTACCAGCTAGACCAACATTGCCTGAAACACGCACGTGTAACAAATTCATCCCGAATCACATTAAAGATTTTTTTTTTTATATTTTCTTCTAATTATTTTTCTTGTTTCTCTTTTTTTTATATTTTGCTCGATTATTGGTAGAGTGTTGATTTTGATAATAGAATATTGTAATCTCGTTATTGCAATTGTCGAAAGTATTTATAATTTTAATGACTATTTTTAAATGTGTACTGAAATTTTGTCAACTACATATATTATAAATTAAATTCACAACAAATGTGTAAAAATATTTTTGATACAATTTAGATACTTTTAAATTATATTTTCATTGAATGACTTATTATGTTATTTATTTCTTTATATATTTGCTCATTATAATAAAAATATATAACCGAAATTACCTTCACATTTAAGACCCTGTCGAAAGAGTCCATACAACAAGGAGCCACAATGATCACAAAAAGTTGGTGACATGAACGTATGAAGCTTAAATCGATGAGGCACATCAATTTTGAATCGCTCTCGAAGATACTAGAATTCAAAAAAGATAACTTCATAAAAATTTTATCGTTAAGATCATTTATGCATTGCTTCTTACTATTGTACTTTCAGAATTAAAACTAGATTCAGAGCAAGTTCCCAACAACTTTTCATGACATCGTTTATGAACTGCAGTTTGGCAAGCTGAAATTGGAATAATTTTTTTTAGGTTTTTTATATATTTTTATTTTTTCTTACTTTATTATATATTTTGTATGCCCTAGATGAATTTATAGGGTACACTAAGTATGTCATACCGTTTGTAACGCACAGAAATATGATGGTAGAGCAAAATGAGTTGGAGTGGACACCCGCGCATAATATTAAAAGTTATTTTGATTTTTGCATGTCCGCCTGTGTCCGTCTGTCCAGATAGCTCGAGAATGCGTATATGTACTTATAGTTCCACATATGTAATATATTTTTGTACACTAATAAAAGGAATCTAACAGAAATATGTTCGATGGGCTTCAGTGCTCCGCTGCCAGAAAAAATCGGCCACTGCCAGAAAAGGTGCAACACTGATTTGGATTTAGAAATAAAGTAAGTTTAAGTTCGAAAATGGGACAAATCTGGTAACCCCTTCGTGGGGTTGCCATACACAAATTTCGTTTTTCAATATATATTTGGACACTGCCTGAGAGAATGCGTCTCCGTAGCGAGCTGAAATTTGGAGCGGCGTTTTCGTAAATATAGTAAATATAATTTCGAAAATGTGCTAAAGCGGGCACCCCTTCTTGGTGTTGCCATATAATTTTTTTGGATTTTTACGTATACTGTGAAGACGATAGTCGTAGGCGTTTGATAGTGGGTTTTTTTCAACAGGAAACATAAGGTGTTTTCGTTTTTACTTCGGAGTTAACTCCCATCCAAAGCCCTAAACCCCGAACAGAAGATCTCTCTTGTTCTTGTTGTCGGAGTCATTATGTGTTCTTGTTTCCTACGGGAACATTAACAAGCAATGCCACTGACTTTTGTTAGGAGCGTTAGTGTTGTAGAATTCAAATGCCAAACAAACGTATATCACTTCGGTGAATGAATTTTCGACGTTTGACTGAATTCTTAGAATGCATATAACGTAAATGATAATCTGAAGTTATTTGTAAGAATACTTTATTATAACCTTTTATCTTAATTTTGCATGTAAAGTAAGCTATTAACTTCCTATTTATTCGGGAATGGCTTTTCCGTCTTACGTAATTAATTAGTTAGTTAGTTAGTATTTTTATTACAGGATTTGTGAAGTTTGAGTGAATCCACTGAACAAGAACATGATACCCATACCCCCGGAGCCAGAAATATTAGAGTTGGATGGTTCTGGTGGTGCCTCATAGATGCTGCCTGAATATTGAGAGATTTAGATTGAAAATATGGTTTCCTTCTACATAGGTATATTACTTTAGAAGAAAAATAATAACAAATGATAAAAACTGTGTAAAATATTGGCAATATTTGACTTATTGGCTAGCTTAAAGGGCAACTCTGATGGCCATGTGTTGTGCTAACGCTTTTCGAATGGATGTATTTTATGATATTTCTCAATGCTAATGAACTCTAATGACCGTAACATTGTGTTTTTATGTTAACACACTTCGGACACATTTCTTGCAGTTGCACACACGAAATTATTCTCATTGACATACACTTGCCATACAAAAATTTCGTTTTTCACTATATACTTGGACATTGCCTGCAACTCCTTTTAAATTACCCCCCCCCCACCGCAGCCCTTTCTATTTTCTGGGTTCAAACAATATGCTTCGGAGAAAGTCTAATTTTTCGAATCTATAAGTGTTGATGGATTACCGTTTTTGCTTTCAAGTACCTGAACAATTATTTAGACACGATTTGGCTGTCAAATACGTACCCTGATCACTAAGAATGATCAGGATTATCCGAAACACGGAAGAAAAATAAAATACAATAAAATCAATGGCTTTAATTCCCACCACCATCAAATGTATAAAGAGCATTGTCGTCCCAAAATCTTTGGAAAACCTTTAAGGTTTCCTGCACAAATTCTCAGGAGTATTAGACTCAATATCAAAATGAAATACGACATACTGGCCATAGCTCCTATACATTGTAAGTTCCGCAGTCAGCAAACTCTCTATTTTATTTGAATTTATATCTCCTCCAAAAAGGGGCTGAGCAATTTTTCTTCGTCAAATCTTTAGCACTTGCTCAGAATCATCGACTTTCTATATTGACAGCCTAAAGTTGCTATTAGCAAACTTAAAGCATTCTACTACATCCTAAATTAGCTCTGAAATATTTTAGAACAGTTTTTAGGCCGAAAATTTGAAATTCTCAATACTACGATGACTTATCGGCCCTAATACATTGATAGCAAAACTAGTTTTTTTTCTGTCTATGCGTCTCTTTATAGCAACCCTGTTCAGTTACTCTGTTGATTTACAGATGCTCTTCCTCGATCTTACATAACAACTTTTCTGCTTAACACGGAATTTGAAAAACTTCATATCTCTCGACCAGTCTTCTTATCAGTCAGTTTAGACATCAAATCCTCCCCCTCCCCCTGCTGATTGCTCATTGCAAACTCTTTTTATGAAACATTCTCAAAAATTGGGATACATTTAATAGAATTTCCTCCTCGAACCTCATATCTGATTGAGAAATCTTAACAAGAGCTAGACAATATGGAAGTTCAATATCGAATGAAAAGCTTAAATAGATTTACCTCAATCAGCAAATCACATTCAAAGTTCGTCCATTTTTGCACAGATTCCATAGCAGTTTGCATGATTTTACAAAAATTGGGTCCACTATTGCTCAGATTCCATACCATTTTACATGATCTTACAAAAATAGGACTAATATGCTCAAATTATTTATTATATGTGCATAATGCGTAAATCGTACTTACACAGGCTAGCATAAATAACTAATCTTGAACGAATTTCTGTATACCAAAGCTAATCTACACTGTAAAAAATGTGCACAATTGTTGCCACAATGCTTGAGTATTTTTCCCTAAAGTGTAGGGAATATTCCTTAAAATGTAGGGAATATGCACTACCTAAGCATTGTGGCAACCATTGTGCACATTTGTTACAGTCTAGCTTGACGTACAGATATGGTTTCGTAAACCAAGATTTTATTGCAAGATACGTTTATTGAGATAAAGAAAAATATCTGTGTTGATTAATCTGGTCTGAAACTGATAAAGCTTCCATGGCTTAACTTTGATTTTTTCCTTTTTTCAGAATCATCAGCAAAAACAATCTTTTGTGCAGGGAATACAACGAAACAATAATAAAAGCAGTTTGTTTCATCAAGTGCTAACCAAAAAATCCATTAATTTTTTTTCTTAATGTATTCTGCTGTGATGTTGCTTACGTTCATAAAGATTTGATTCGAAAAAATATTAATGCTCAATTTTTTTAATTTTAATAATTTTTTTTATACTTACTTATACACTGATATCCTTGTTTTCCAAAACCCCATAAAAAGTCCTTACAAAACGCACAAAACGTTGGTTGACGAAAAAATTTTGCTACAAATCTATGTCCATTAATTTCATGTGTCCTAAAAAACAAAAAACACAAAATTCAATTAGTTGGAAATTTAAAAAAATGTTTTCAACTAGGTGCGCACGCGTTAGCTTCTTGTAAGGTTCTTGTCATTATGATTTACGCATTTATATTACAAATTTCATTTTGTTAAAATTTTGTTTTAAAATTCTTAAAATGCCAATGGGAATCGTCTTAGATTAGGTTAGGTAAGAGGGGTGCCGCTAGTAGTTCCTAGCCTGCATCACTTAGACCTCCAGTTGGTCCATTGTGCCCATTGACCTAATGGGATAACATTTAAAACCGCCGTAAATCCATCCTGCTTCCCTTAGGAATCTCAGGATGCGTATGCTGCATCTTGCTTTGCAGCTCCCCAGACTTAAGTAGCTACCTAATAGTCTACCTCTTTAATTTATCAGAAATTGTCCTACTTTGAGGCAGTCATTGCGGGTATATCCTCTTCTGAGAATTATTATTTTCTTCTTGCTCAGAAAGTAAAGACCTTGAATCAACCTGCAGCACCTACAACAAATGTGATGTCTGTGTAAAAAAAACTCTAGCCACCATGTGGCACTCAGACAGAGATTTTGGGACCGAAAGAGCTTCATCCGTACTATTGTTATACTGCCTCTTTAGTTAAATTACAATAGCCATAAAAACTATGAAAGAATCGAGCTCCTTATTTACTCGACATAACCACCGTTCAACTCCATTACCCCTCTCCTACAACTGGGAACGCTCGAAAGTGTGTGTGAACAATAGTGTAATCTTCTTGGTATCATAATTCAATTATAGCGGACATCAACCACTGAGCTGATGAACTGTTCGAATTAATTACTTCAACAGATTGTCTTGAATCAGGACAACGAACCAACTTTTGTTATCTGCCTTAACATTTGCGTCCAATGATGTCTTGCATCTCTACAATTGGCTGGAGCCTGGAAGATTTCTCTTAAGAAATATCATTGCACCTAATCGAAATCATCGGCTAATGAATTACGCGAAATTCCATATCGAATGTTACTCCGTACTCACTAAGGAGACTGTATGTTTCAGGACCAGTTTTTTTTAATATGCCTCTGACATTCTCAGAATTACTGGAAGGATGCGAGTCCTTGATTAAATTGATTGCTCTGACGAACCCGAATGATTTCTATATGGAATTGAATGTAGAGCCCAGAAGGTGGTATTTTATGCACTTCAGTCAAAATGGTTTATATCCATATGATGAAATGGGCCATTTCAGCCTCATCAACTTTTAAGGTAGTGAGTTTAGATAAAAAGTGACGGAAGCAGAAAATGTAAATTTACCTTAGTCTGTTCCAAAGCCTGATAGAGACTTAGGGAGCATATATTCACCTGAATAATTTCCGTACGACAAGTCTCATTTCTCTTGAAATATCTATAAAGCCTTGACGAAGAAGATATGTATAAGAAAAAGACGACACTCCATTTGTTGCGATCATTGGGTTATTGTCAATGGAGACTACATTGTGAGTAGTTCATTCTATGGGCGTTGTTGGATATTGAATGGATGATGAGGTTATATTGTGCATGATTACTCGTCTCGTGATGGACAGTTGATATCACAATTGTGCAGTGAATTGGTCAATTGATAAGCCAAAGAATTGGGTACCTAGTTATTTCGTGGAAGTCTGTATACTTTTTCTTCTACTGCGGTGGATGCTTGATGTTTTCTTTTAAGGTCACTAAGAAATAAAGAATTTTTAAGGGGAGGATTAGATTAGATTATATTTGTGAAGGGGCGTATAGGCGTTAGCGTCGCAATCACTGCGACCTGAAAGATCTATTGTGAATCCCCGTTAAATTTACTCCCTTTCTGGGTTCAGACTGTTAATAAAGTCTAGGACCAATCTGGGATTGAGATTCCACTCGTAGTTTGGTGGAGAAAAAGCATGTTCGAAGTGGAGTAATCTCCACCTAGCTAATGCTTCGCAGTTGCAAAGTAGGTGATCCGAGGTTTCAGAAGCAGCAGGATGAAGTCTCAGCCAAGCCCAGCTTGTTTAGGTGATACCTCAAGGGGCAATGGCCTCAGAAGAGCTCTGTAATCATTTTGAGCTCTGTTCTTTTAATGAGTAGGAGTTCTTTTGTTTTTTCGCCAAAGGTGTCGATAAATCGTTTTCCTGACAAAGTCCTTGTAGACTTGCCCAATACAGGGATTTTTGCTTATTTTCCCACTTAGTTAGGACAACTCTGAGGTAAAACTTGAAGTGCCAAAAAATAACTCAAATCCGACAAAGGGAGTTTCCGCTCCTCTTTTGGTTAGGCCATCAATAATATCATTGCCTTTATGGGTAGGAGTAAAGCCCAGAGCCTCCACGACTCTTAGACCGATTCCACTGTTCCTTTTTGAACCGCCTGTATACCATACCATCGAACTTTCTTTAAAGAACGGCTTAGTGGAACGTTGTCGGTCTCATAAAACCACGTTGAATGGTCTTACAAAACTCCTCCACTTTGGGTGTGATTATATCAAATACTGTCGTCATTTGCTCCAAGCATATCTGTTTTAAGATACCTAAATGACCTTTTGCACTCTAATAGTACTGGAGATCGCTTCCTTTTCAGCAGCAAATGTTTAATAAGGCTTCCATAGCTGCTATAGGACAGTTTCTCATGGCACCAGATATTCCTAGGCAGGCAAGCCGCCTTGTTTTTTGAAGCAGAGCATCAGTGACCTTTTGCACTCTAATAGTACTGGAAATCGCTTCCTTTTCAGCAGCAAATGTTTAATAAGGCTTCCATAGCTGCTATAGGACAGTTTCTCATGGCACCAGATATTCCTAGGCAGGCAAGCCGCCCTGTTTTTTGAAGCAGAGCATCAGTTTTTGGCCACCATACGAGACCCGCATAGACGACCATAGGTCTAACAACCGTGGTATACATACAGTACCTCATTTTTGGAAATTTTTATACATCCAGTACATCATTTTGGCCTCATTTCTGCCGATGAACCGACGACACGTTTAGAGAGATCCCACCATCCTTTGCATCACTCTGGACAGATGCGAATTCCAGGTCAGTTTCTTATCTAGAGTGACCCCCAGATATTTGACTTCATCTGAAAATATCAATTTCGTGTTATCAAGAAAAGGAGTCGTTAGTGAAAGCTTCGATCTTCTCGTGAACGGAACGATAACCATTTTGTTGAGGTTTATGCGAAGGCTTTTGCTTAAACGCCAGATATGCATTTCTTCTTAATATTTTACTTAGCCAGCTACCTTCAATCTGGGTTCTCAGGTTAATGTTAAACATGCTATTTGTAGGATACGTTCATGGGAGCTTTTGTGTGAATCTGGTGATAGATCGCTGCGAAACCAGATTTACATCTCGCTCGTAAATGTTTTTAGAAGAAGAAAAAACTAACATTGAAACTCTTGCAATCAGCTCTACAAACCAATACGGAGATTGATGCTGATCATCATGGTCTTTCTTTTGAAACATGTGGAAGAGACAATGCGGAGCTGTTGTACTCCTTACAAGATATGGATGGCATTGAATTGCCTGAAAGGAGTTCTTAAAATTGCCAATTCTCTGAGTTCTCTCGCCAGTTACCCTATGTAAATTTTTAGATCTGCCTGTTCTGTAAGAATATGGCAAACTGCATTTGAACAAAATATCACCAAGTTTATAATGATTACATAAATGAGCTGCATTTGAATTTCTTCCATGGGACTTAATTCCCCAACCCTCAAAAAGGAGTTGTGCTGCCAATAAACAATTACCGCCTACAACAATGTAATGATCAGATTAAATACTTTCTTCATGAGTTAAATAGAAAAAATAGAGCCGAACAGGAGATAATTTACGATGGTAAACGACAATAGGCAGTGCTTCATTCACATCAAGACGACTATGGGTACTTTGATGCAGTTATTATAAAGAAAAATTAACATCCATACTATAAATTAATAAAGTCTTCATCAGCAAAAACATATTTAAGCTAACGCTTGCGACCTACTTTTTAAAAAAATTGTACTACTAACTTTTGCTGTTTGATTGCACCTCTTCGATTGGTTATACTTCTTGTTCGTGTTTTTTGAATTTGTGAATGTAAGTCTTCCTTGGATTTTTGCCGATATATGCTTGAAGAGCATTGAGATGGTGTATACGATTCACTATGATATCCACTAGAAATAGAACCGTTCCAATTTGAAGATGATATTAATTGCCTCCCGGAGGAAGGTATTTTGTATCGTGCCTAAAAAAAACAAATTTCATATCTGAGTTTTAGCTCTTTTAAAAATTTCGAAAAATATTTACCTCATGTGAATTACTTCGAGCATTTCGAGATCTACTTTGATTTGAAGATTGCCCATTTCCAGCCCGTTTTCGGCCATGGGCTCCAGTGAACATCATCTTGAAAATTTCGTGTATTTTCTATTATTATTAGGTATAATCGCTAAGTTTGTAAATTAGATTTTTGCTAAGAAGTTTGCAGTAAAGTATCACATCCATCTCTGTTAAACGGGGTATATCTAAAAAGAAAAGACAAATTTTAAATAAAAAATATGAGCTTTGTGAAGTTGTAGGGACATACAATTTTTATTTTGAAATTTACAATTAGTGGAAGATGATTGCGTTCGAAAATTTAGGATTATGGCTCTTGAGTTCATAGATGTTATATTGTATCAAAAATGAATATCGATTTAAAATAAATACCAGCCTTTGAGGAACAGTGCATTCAAGAGTTAAACGGTTTTACGTGTCAAATGAACGATAGCTTGACCAGGCTGTAACGAAGTCACTTTCGAAACTAGATGGCGAAAATCGCCATAGTAATAAAAAATAATAATTTTTTTTTTATGTATATACTGACTCTTTTATTGTTGGTTCTTTGGCTCTTTTAAAAATTCCTTAAAATATGTGGCAAAAGGCTCTACAAAGTGTAAAAAAAACACGCTAGCTAAACTAAATGGTATAAAATGTCAATAGGGACAAATAAGAACATTTAAAACAATTATAACAACTAAAAAAGAACAAAAATGACACAAAGGTGTAAAACATATGACACAAAATTCTCAAAAAAGACTAAAGAACGGATACAAGAATTTTGAAAAAGATCTAAAAGATAGACAAAAAAATCTAAAGTCCCCATTTTGATAATTGGGTAAGTGGCAGTTCCAATGAGTTCCAAAATTCAAAAATAATTACCAAAACGAACGAATTTTCAAAATAAAATTTTAAAATTTAGCACCGAAACCGAATTAAAATAAGAAGTCGAACGAACGAAAAAATTTACCCGATACAGTTATAGAGTCCCGCGAGAGCAGCCTGTAGTATCATAGACCTCTATCGACTGCCCTCTTCATCCCTTCAGATTAGCATCTCTAACAGAGTGCTTGTCCTTCTCACAGCACGTGCAACAATTTCTAAGCGGGAAGAAGCCCCGTGGACTAGTGTTGCAAATGCTGTGGCCTTCTATCACCAGCGAAAGACAAGAACTCCGTCCTGCACCGACGATATTGGTTGCCATGTGCAGTTGAATGTGCCTGCGTTCGTTGCCAGATATTCAAGACGTAAACGTCTCTTCAATCTGTCAACGAAGTGGCGCTTAAGTGCTTGTGCGTGGTGTTGTGGGTCAGTATTCTGATTCCCAACTTCGGCTCTCATGTAGTACAAGTGAGTTGTAGAATTGACTACAAACCTTTGGTCCAAATAGAAACGATGTCCTAGTAATGCCGAAATTCGGGTGGATCAATTGACATACATCGCGCACGAGCTCCATTAGATCTTTCAAAGCTGGGCAAGTGAAGAACCTGTGAAACAGGGTGCCTTCACCAGCACAAACTGTGCAAATCCTCTGAGCTCGCCGGTCAATATGTGACAACTGATCAGGATGCACAAGACTGTGATGCAGCAATTTGAATGCTACATCAGCATCTTTGTAATTAGAAGGATAACTGTAGACTACTCTGCAAGTTACTTGTCCCATCACGCACATATTCACCCCGAAGTGTGTTCGCCATCTGTTGTATCCTGTATACTCCGGAAGTCTTATTGACATAAGCACGTCACGGAGCACACGTGTTTTAAGTGAAATATCTAGACTGATCCCTTGAAGATTTATTCCTGCACGCAATACTTGCGCTGCTAGGCACGCACATCCTTTTACGTTTCAAAATACTTTCGGCCATACAGTAAAATTCCGTGATGCTATTTTATACCGGACTGCGCAATTGTGGAACAGTCTACTATATTCTGTCTTTTCTCTGGCACACAATCTGAGAAAGTTTAAGAGTATTTTATATCAGACGCTCCGAAACTCCCCTTATGTTCATTAACCCTTTCTCTATCGCCTTCCTGCCATCCTATTCTTTCCATCATGGGGTATCCCCTGAGCTTGGCTTAATAATATTGTTACGCGCTACAAAGCGACACAAGCGACATCTGTTGGAAATGGAACATCTTAGTAAACCTTGGGTTCGGAGAGCGGAATATTCAGGAAGGTTCTAGCATAACTCGTAGAGTATAAATACGGCGCTTGTCACATCCAGGAGGCGAGTCAGCCACTGCAGTGAACGAAGTAAACTATTTGAATTGCGATAATCAAAAGTACAGTAATAGCGACAACTCTAAAGAGTTGATTTGATAATTATTTGTGAATTTGCGAGAGTAAACAGTAAAGTTAAATAAAGAAAGAGCTTTTGAATTACATCCGAAATATTGTGTTTTAAATAACGAACTAAGGCCACGCTCGTAACAATATATAAAAAAAAGTATGATATATGTACATTCATATACATAAAACGTCACTCCGGTTAATTAACTGTATATGCGATTTCTGTGATTTTTAATTCCAAAATTTTTGTCCACTTTGTTCGCTAAATGCCGCCGTATAAAGCTAGCCGAAGTGATGCAGTGGCGACTCCGGCTATGGGGCCCGGGAGTCGCGCCCTCCGTCCTGAAGACCACTAAAAAAATTGTAATAGATCTTCTGAAGTTTTCTTAAAAAAATCTATTCTACTGCCCTTTTTGTTAAAAATATTAACATTTTTGGAAGCGTTCAATTTGATAAGAACTCAGCCCTTATGGCTAGCGGCTCAACCCTCGCTTCACTTTAAGTGGTGGCTGTTGAGGCTTATAGAGGAAACAGGAAGTGCTGATACCTGTCAAAGTCATGTATGTACATGAGCATGACTGTCTCGGGGTGTTTGAAGGAGGACAGAGCTTATTAGGGTAAAAGCGATGGGAGCTTTGTTTTAATTGCAAACAGCTCCCAATTTATGAGTCTTCGATGTAAAGCTATTACAACTCTTAATTAGAGAAATTCAGCGAAACTACATAACGACAAACAAATCATTGTAAGTAGGTATTTAAGTGTAGTGAGTTATATATTTTTTTTATTTCGTAAAATGCAGTAGTTTTACTAGAATACTTAGCTCACACGTTAAATAAAAAGAAAATATAAATGCTAATTGGGAAATTTTCAATCAGTATCTTAGAGAAATTGATTGGTCGGTCCGTTTTGCTTCGAGCGATGTTGATGAATGCACATTAGAACTTAGTGACATCTTTAGTCTTAGCATACATGAATACATTCCGTATTCCTATAGCAGGTCTCAACAACAGCAAAGTTGCTCTTGGTTTAACGATAAGTTCAACCAAGTAATAAAAGCGAACGAGTCTGCTTTTCGCGCATTCATGTCCAGAATTGAAATAACTCGACAAGACTGCACAGAACACCGCCAAGTCCATTATCATGAGAGAAAAATTTTTCTTTTTAACAGAAATGTTAGACTAAGATTCTTGGAATCGTGGATAGCATAGGCTTCTAGTTCCTGGGTCAAAAACATCAGGAACAACTTCATCAATTTCTCTATAGCTTCACTACTTAACAATGGTGAAGTCGTTGTTGGCTCCCTGGATAAAGATAATATTTTGGTTGGTAGATTCTGGCAGCCGAGCGTATACTCATAAAACTACAAAGTAAAGCGATCTGACGATTCAATCAAATCCACAATATTACCATAATTTTCTATATAAAATACAATAAATTTTATCTTCAACACGTTCTACTACTACGCAAAAACTTATCAACCCTAGAAAATAATTTTATCCTGCTTTAAATTAATTTTTTGAGGAGAAAAATTTATTTATCTACTTTAATTAAGAAAATTTATAATAAAAAGTAAGTCTTAAAAAATGTTTATTTAAATCGATCCAGAAAAAATATATAATTAATTTCCAATCAATAATTATTCGCGAGTGATATTCGTTAATCTGACCTTCCTTTTTTTCCAGAGAGGTGTTCCTCAAGGGTCTATACTGGGACCACTCTTTTTTAACTTATATTATTAACTTATATTCTAGACCTGATCTGATCATTCCAAAAATGTGATGGTTTTTCCTTATTTCAAGTATAATTGATGAAGATTCTTCAGAGCATGTGCTCTAGAAAAAATCCACTCCTTCTATATTCATATTTCAATAACACCGCATAAGGTTAGTTAGAAAGGTGTAATTTGTAACTTTAAAAATTGTTAAATTTTCCAAAAAGTTTTTAAAACATTAAAAATGTCGAATGATGGATTGACTATTCAATGTTCTCCTGGGAGTTTTGCCAGGGTGCAACAAGGTAAATAGAAATATTTATTTAGGAATACTGTACACAAGAGTTAATAATCTTTTTTCGTACGTTAGATTTAAAGATGCTAGAGATCGTGTTTTCAAGGCTAACAGAAGAAAGAAATATACAGAAACAATTTTTCTAAATTATAAAACAAGTTAAAAAAAACAATTAAATATAATAAGGGCACTATAAGAACTTAGTTTCCTTTCAGCCCTAAATTTAAAAATTTACCGTAAATTCCATGTGCCGCTTAAATACTCCGACAGTGCCTGCAGTTTGGACATTCAAGGGAAGGTTATTCCATAGACGGGCAATTTGGACAAGATAAGAACCCTCCACGTAAGATTTATAAAAACGTGGAAGCAATTTATTCCTATTACGTCGTGATAGTGTGAACTGGAAAAATTCTTGTAAGTATCTAGGTCGATCACAATTAATTAGATTATATAAGAAAACTAGAGCACGTCGACGCAAGTAGGGGAACAATGGACAGCCAAGAACTTGAGATCTAAATGGCGAGACATGGTCAAACCTGCGAAGTCCATAAATAAAGCGGATGCAGTCGTTGAAAGCTGCTTCCATCTTACAGACACAGCAACTATCCGGTTTAGGAAAAATAACACTGACATAAGTGAAGTGAGGTACAATTAAAGTTTTAATTAATCTGAGGCGATTTTCAGTAGATAGGATACTCTCTGAGAGCCCGAGACTCCGCAGCCCTGTATAAACTTTCCTGATAATGCTATTAACGTAGCCGCAACACTTCATTTCGCTATTTAAAATAATACCAAGAGTAGTGAGTTTATTTAGCATAGGAAACGAAACGTTGTTTAAAACTACTGGTGGTATATCAGAAGAATTCAATTTTTGATTGTAGAAATAAATACAGTGAGACTTGATAGGATTTAAAGCCAACTGACCAGACATTGATTCTGTTGAGAGCACAGTTAATTTGATCAATGTAGTCTTCTAAGAGCACAATAGGTCTATTGAGATATAACTGGACAACGTCCGCATATAAATGTATATTCACATCCTGAACAATGTCAGGCAAGTCATTTATAAATAGACTGAAAAGCAAAGGACCCGATATAGAACCTTGAGGGACCCCACTTATTAGTGGTAATGCAGTAGACAATACTTCGTTGGCTCTGACTCGCTGTTTACGATCGGTCAGAAAGTTGTTAATTAAAGCAACGGCTGAGTTGCTAAAATTGAATGAGTTAGCTAGTTTATCGAGGAGGATACGGTGATTCACGCTATCAAAATCCTTACAGAAATCTAGAAGTACTAGGACCATAAAATGGCCTCGGTCTAAAACCACAGAACTGAGATTCTTTTATTCAAGTTCTTGTTGATTTTTTAGACCCACATTTTCTTGCTGAACTTGTTAGCCAGGTTCAATCGGATCAGACCTTGTTGACCGGGAAACTCTACTCATTTCGGCGGAAGTATTAGATAATATTATTGAGGGAGAAAACGATTTATTTCAACAATATTTCAATTCTTAATTGCAATAGAAAACTAAAACAATCAAAAATTCTAAATGACATTTCACTCTTCTTCTTGTTTTTCACGAGGTTGCATGAAAAGCATTTCCTTACTTTTTTATGCATTTTACATTCTGGCCCAACCACACGAGTAAGTTTTTACCCAGAAAGTTTTTGCACGAGAAGTACGCAAACAGACCTAATAAGAGGTTTTTACGCCGAATCATTACTGTTGAGGAAAAATGGATTTTTTTTACGATAGCCCTAAACGTTCAAAGGCATTAGTGAGGCCAGGTTAAAACCAAGTGCATCAACTCCAAAGCCTAATATGCATGGTTTGAAGATTATGTTATGTATCTGGTGAGATCACAAGGGTGCCATTTACTATGAACTGCTGCAATCTTTAAAAACTATTTATTGGTGATCATTATACAATCCAATTAATGTGTTTAAAAAAAGCTGTCTCGCAAAAACAGCCAGATTGAACAAATAGACAACCCAAAGTAGTTTTACATCATGACAACGCAATACCACATATTGCTCGATCTGTAAAAAATTATTTAGACGGATCACAATGGGAAGTTCTAACCGACGACTTTTTCCTTCAGGGAATACGTTTACTGCCAGAAAAATAGGGAAGGTTGTAGATTCAGATGGAACATGCTTCGTATAAAATAAAAATATTGTTTATGTTTTCAATCAACGTGTTCTTTTAAACAAAATTTTCTCAAAACTAATTCATAAGTTGCTGTTTAGCATTCACAGTCGACAACTAGAGAGGATAACACCATCTGTGATGTTTTATCAATAATAATTGTATTATACCTAGATATATTAAGAAATAAAAAAATACTTGATATCGTCAGATGAATTTTTCTCTAATATAATGAAAACTATTTATAAACTGGGGTTCCATTTAATGCCAAGAGAATGGCTATTGATCTATTCCTAAAAAAAAGCTTTTATCATACGACCGGCACCAGAGAAAACAAATAAAATAAATTACGTACAATTTTATTTTTTTTTTTGCTTATCTAGGTATATATAAATATTATCCAAATTCCATAATTTATTCACTTTGTATATCAAGTGCGAGACTTCGACTCACAGTCGACAAAACAGTTTTGTTTTAAAAGCCAAAAGAATTTCAAAACTAAACAACATACGCCGTCGCAAAGCGAAAGAATTTTATAAACAAGAAAATTAAAATTAAAAGCGCATTCTTCTCCCTCTAGATCTACAGGGAAAGCAAAACTTATACTTACTGCTAACCGAAATTTGCAATTTTATAATCGAATTGAAAACTTGATGTTGTTCATGCTAAGAATAGAACAACAACAATATTTTATGGGAAGTGAATGTATGTAAAATGTAATAAAAAGAGTTAACAATCTGACGGTAATCGCACGGCTGACAACGTCAGTCGGCACGTGCTTTGGCCGCGCCGTAACAACACTAGAAGCTTTCTTTCAGTGGGTCATCAAATTATTGCGCTAGCATTATTTGAATAGTTTTGGTCAATGGAAATTTCAAGGCAATTTTTCCATGTATATCATTTGTATGAGTGAAGGCTTATACGAATTTGCACGCTGATCTCAGTAGATAATCCCTTTCCAAAATCGGCTTTACTTCCCCGAAAATGTGGCAAGTCCGATTTCTTTTATTCTTTTTTTTTCACTATACAGATAAATATGGTTAGATTTTTGAGAATACCCATTACTTTTGGTGATAAGGATAACGCCTTCTGCTCCGACCATTCTTTCTGCTCGTCCATGTTTTTCAAAATTGGAAGTATACCAAAATTGTTTTAAAAAAAATTTTTTCCTCTATCCGTACTTTCAAAAATTGGATATGTTGCGACTGTATGAGTGTTTTTGGCGAATCCCGCGAAAATTATAATGCAATTAACTATTGGCTCATACCATAAATAATGCCTTTTTTTAATTACATGCACTAAAAGTTATGCATCAACTTGCTAAATTCCCCTTGTCTTTATTTCTTAGTCAGTGGTGGATTAAAAGGGGCCGGAAGGACGGCAGATCTAGGGGGCCTCCAAGTCTCGAGAAGTCCACCTTAGTCAAATCCCAAATAAGGCCGACATATGTTCAGTAAGTAAGAGGCAGTTTCGAGTTGGAGATCCCCATACGTATGCCAAATATAAGTAAACGTAGGTAGGTACCAGCCTATTATAAGGACATAGCAATTGGTAATATCAATAAAGCATATCTTCATCTAGTTATAGAGATTATATACTTTGCATATTTTCGATCTTGTGATTTTCACAAAAGCACTTTTCACTGCGGGACCCAACACCTTCACCTTTGAAAATTTTCGAGAGCATTGTTTTAAAAAGAGTCCGGTGGTGGGTGAAAGAGAGTATGTACCGTCTTACTTGCTAAAAGGCAGAGAAAATGAATTCTTTTCTAATTTGGGTGAACAAATTAAGGAAAAAATTATTGCAGATATAAAGAAAGCTAAATATTACGGAATTTTTTACAGTACTCCCGATGAAAGCAGAACTGATCAAATGATTGATGTTTTAGTTGGCACTTGATGGAACTTATTAATGGTATTAAACATGTTAAAAAAAATGAAACACTTGTTTCCGTTCCACAAAATAATTTATTTTTTAATTTTAATAATTAACTAAAGTTTTTGCGACGCGTTTCGCCCTATTTAGTCATCCTCAAGCTCTTGCAAAAATTATGAGACTATTAATTATTAAAATTAAAAAATAAATTATTTTGTGGAACGGAAACAAGTGTTTAATTTTTTTTTTAACATGTTTAATATGATCAAATGAGACAGAAAATTAGATACGTCCATATAGAAGATGATATTATAGAAGTTCAAAAATGCTTCTTAAGTTGTTTTTATAAGAGGAAAAACTGTAGAGGATATGTCAAAAGACAAACTACAGCAGCTGGATATTGTGTTGACAATTATAATAATGCCGTGTCAATGCAGTGGATTCTTGTGAGGTGGGGCGCAACTATGGTTTAAAAATGGTATATGCTGAACACTGAACAAAAGTTTGAAGACACTCGCCACCACTCGCAAATGTCAAATACACACAACAAATTTCATTTCAAAGATACGAGTTGAACAGATTAGCAAGTGGCTACCACTCGCAACAAAGAAAGTTGCTCAAAGTTCTTTGCCACTACGAAAAGTTAAAGGAGATGTTAGATTATTCATTTTGTTTTAGTTTGTAAATGGTGGAAGTGTAAAATATCCCCATCATCCATTTTAGGGAAATTTATTTTATGCAAATTCACGAATCATCATAAATTGTATCTTTGTAAATTACAGGAATTAAAAATTTACATTTGTTTCAAATAGCAGTCACAGAACAGATGCAATACATACAGCGTACGTATATAACTTCGTCGGTAGGTTAAAAAAGTGTTACTTCTTTTGTTTTTTTATATTATTAAGGAGATATCCTATGAACTATGATGCAAGGCACAGCATTGCAAGAGGGTGATAAAATAAGGAATTAAGGAGCGTGAGGAGACCGACGAAGCTGCCGATGTATGTCACCCTTAAACTTTCGTAGATTGCATGCCGGAGGAAAATTAGAATATGGTAGACTGTTCCACGTTCGCACAGCTCTGGATAAAAAATCATCACGGAATTTTACTCTACGGTCGCAAGTATTTTGAAAGGTAAAACGATGTGCGCGGCTTGCAGTGCGAGTATTAAAAGCAAGAATCAGGGATCAAACTAGATATTTCATCAGAATATTGAAATATAGAAATATAGGAGCGAAATGCAACCATTATTGCGTCGGTGCTCGAGTAAGTCGATATTAAAAGTTATTGCCACATCGCCAGCGAGCTTGAAGGCTCTTTTTGGACAATATTCAATGAAGGTAAGACTGTACGATCAGCCCCAGCCCAGATATGGAAATTGTATTCCATTCTAGATATGATGTAGGACTCGAATCGATGGGCTGAAATATTTCTTACAGCTTTTCAGAAATCTAAGATATTTCGATGCTTATTTGGCAACAGAGAAGTTGTGATATGTTTAACTTAACATACTGCAAATATTGAATACATAAAGACTGTATATTGTAAATCAGTTCTATATCAAAAGAAACGGGAGTGGAAAAATTATGATATTGTTTTAAAAAGATGAAACAGCTTTGGCACTTAGATACATTGAATTCGACGCGATTCGCTTTGCCCCAAGCATACTATCAAGGCTCTTATTCAACGATCTAATCATGCAATCTCATTTGACAGATGCTGCGTTCCCTCTGGAGTCTGCAGGAGTATCAAAAAAGTAAGCGAAATAAAGAGTACTGTCATCGACATGATGGGATTGAAATTAAGGCAAGGCATATCATTAATGAAAATTAAGAAGTGAGATGGAGAGATAACAGAGCCCTGACGCACCCCGGAATTTATTGGCTGAGATTGAGATGTAACGTCATCTTATATAATCCGTATTAAGCGACCATATAAAATACTTTATATTCAGAATAGAAGAGGACGAGAGAGGCCAAGTGCTTTAAGTTTGACTAAAAGGGCTGAACTCCAGACACTATGATAGGTCTTTAAAATATCTACGGTAACAATCTTGGACTCATCAACATTGAGAAGACTATGGCTTCAACGTTCCATAGGAAAAGCCAGAAAAAGAAAATCCATATTGGCGATCGTTGTGGGTTTGATTAGTTTCTAGATACTTCATTAATTTGGAGTTAATGATAGATTCAAAAATTTCAGGGATCGCTACCCTTTCCTTTCTTGGGAATAGGCTGAACGTGAGGTAGTTTCCAAGCAATTGGAAATTTTCCTGTCGAATAAGACAAGTAGAATAGTTTTCGCAGAGCTTTAGGTACAGGTTTTATTAAACTATCAAGACCTGTAGCTACGGAGACGTTGATTTCCTTAAAGACCTTGAACATATCTCTCGTATTGCTGTGTATTGGCTCTTGTACACATCTCCAAGGGAGATGTGAAGTAGCTGGAAAAGGAAAATTTGGAGTGAATCTAACAGTCTAAATATTACTTTTATTCAAGGAGTCAATAATCACTTCATTGTAAACTAACTAGTGAAGGAATAGAGGAACTACTGAAGTTGCTCCTGACGGTCTTGACCTGGGACCAGAAACCTTTGCTGCCTTTGCGTCTTGCCAAGATTGTAACATTATGGTCAAAAAGAAATTTTTCTCTTTGGATAGTGTTTCAGGTCTGGAGATGGATGCAATTGATAGCAGCGAAAAGCAGACTATTTCGGTTTTAGTGCTTGATTGCACTTATCGTTAAAACAAGAGCGATTTTGCTGTTGAGATCTGCTGTATAATTACTGAATGTATTCACGCATGCATTCATCAACATCTCTTGAAGAAAAACAGACCAACCAATCAAATTCTCTAGGATACTCATTGAGACTTTCCCAATGTGCAGATTTATTTTATTTTTATTCTATAAAAACTATTACATTTTACGAAATAATAAAAAAAAATTAAAAATTAACCTCTTGCTTTAAATGTAATAACACTCACTAAAACAATGCACAATGACTTGTTCGCCATTGTGTAGTTTCGCAGAATTTCTCCAATAACGAGTTATAATTGTTTCTTTAAATGTTTGTTTTACTACGCCGCGCCGATAATATTCTAAGAAGCCGTCTTTACATGGAAGGCTTATCAAAGACCCTTTGACAGCTGTTTTCAATTAAAACAAACCTTCCATCGCGTTAACATGAATGGGCTCTGTCCTGCATCAAACACCCCGAGCAAAGCGACGTTCATGTACAGCTATCCGCGCTTTCTGTTTTCTCTATAGGCTTCAACAACCATGACCGAAGGCCAAGGTGCTAGCTGTATCATATTGAACGCTTCCAGAAATTGTTACGTTTTTTACAAAAGGTGCAGTAGAATAGATGTGAATCACTTTGTTAGGAAAAATTCAGAAGATCTACTGTATTTTTTTTCTTGAGAAGTCTTCAGAGGGGGCGTGAACCCCCGCGCCACCTAGCTGGACCCGCCCCTGCGTCAATGTCAGGTGTACATGGAATAGTATAGCGAAAAATACGAAAATTTGAACGAAAAGCTCTGTGCAGTCCCTATGCTAATCATTCCTTAAATCTTTGTCGTGTCCATCATCACCCATCATGCTTTACCTCTAGCGGCACCTGTTTTGAAACTGTAGAGAAATTATATTTGTTCTTCTCGTCCTCTACACAGAAATGGAAAGTACTTGTAGAAAAAATAGGAAAGAGTTTGAAACTTTTGTCCGTTACTCGCTGGAGTATCATCAGGATTCAGTTAAAGTCATGAAAGAAAAGATTCAAACATTGTGAGCACTTTGGAAGATATGCAAGATCCTTTCACAGCATACCTTGATACTAGATCAACAGCAAGCTTACTTCCATTTTTAGCAATCTACGCTCGCTGTCTTCATCGATGTAGGAGGTGCCTTTGACAGAATACTTCCCCATAAGTTTACGGAAATGCTAACAATGCATGGAGTGAATCAGTCCCTTATATACTGGATCGCACACATGTTGAACAACAGGACTGTCTTTGCCAGTCTGGGCGGGGTGAGCAGAGTAAAAAGTAACTACGGGGCACTCTCCAAGGCGGTATTTTATCACCTTTATTATGGGTGCTCACTATGGATGACCACCTGTCAACTCACCCGGATGGGGTATAAGGTAGTTTGTTATGCAGATGACCTGCTGATATTAGTCACTGGTAGTTAGGAATCTGTACTCTATCGACTGGTGCAAAACGCAATCCGACTAGTCATAGACCGGGCTTCGGATTTTGGATTATCCATCAATCCACTGAAAATAGATCTATGCCGTTTCACTAAGAAAAGGAATATCCCCAGTCTGAATCTCCCATACATTGACTCTACACATTTGGAGCTAAAAGATAGGATTAAATACCTCGGTATCATACTAGATAAGAAAATAAACTGGAAACCACACTTCGAGGGCAGAGCGAATAAGGCCCTTAGAGCCTTCGCAATGTACCTCAGAACTATAGGGGAAAGTGGGGACTCAAACCACGGATAATTCTATGGATCTACGCTAGCGTCATCCGACCCAATGATAACCTATAGTTCTGTGGTGTGGCGGAAAGCAATGGATTTCGCCAACGATCGTAAGATATTGGAAAAGACTCAGATTCTGTGCCTTCTTAGCGTAAGCTGCATCCTCAAGTCAACTAGCAATTGGGCTCTTGAGGTTATAATCAACATACACCCCGTGCAGATACATATAAAGAAGGGGCATCAATCGCTGCGCTCCTGACATCAGCAGGGACAGTGACCTTCTTTTAGAGACTATAATGAAAAGCGAATTTAAATCAAAAATTCCATCTAGGAGATGGAGCATCACATTCTGTGCTTCAAACATTAATATACCCTATTGTTTACACACACGGCTCCAAAACTGGAAAAAATACCGGAGCAGGTATTTTCTGTGAGGAGCCTCGTATGGAAATCGCCCTACACCTTGAAAGCCATGTTACGGTTCTCCAGGCGGAAGTCAATGGCATTCTTGAAGCGAGAAGGTATATCCTCAATGCAGATACGGTAAACAAGGAGATTGCCATCTGCTCGGACAACCAAGAAGCTGAAAAAGCCTTGTCAAAACCCTTCGAAGCCTCAAAGCTGGTACTGGAGTGCAAAATCACCTTAAATTCCCTCTCGCTGTGTAACAGTGTAGTCGTTGTGTGGATGCCAGGTCACAACTATATCAGCGGAAACGAAAGGGAGGATGAGCTCACTCATATTGGTGCAACTTCGGAGGAATCATTCTTTTCAATCGGCTTTACACCAAAAATTCTTGCATCTAATATTTCGGCCTGTGCTGACTGCGAACATAGTCGCCTTTGGCTCGATGATCCCTCGTGCATAACTATTAAAGAACTGTCGGGTAAACCTAACCCAAATCTGACGAAAAAAATATTGGGACTGAGCAAGCAAACTCTGAGAACACTTGTGTCAATTCTCACTGAGCACTCTATTCTCAGGGGTGATGATCCTATATGTAGAGGATGCGGAGAAGAGCCCGAAACGATGAGTCACTTCTTGTGTCACTGTCCGGCACTCCGGCAGGGAAAGCTGGGGGCCAATTCTGAATTTTGTTAAAGCGTCCGGCTGGGAACTGTGAGCTGTTACTCATGAGTGTGGGGGTGAACAATGAGCCTTGCTGTGATGTAAGCTCCAGAGTCCTCCTCCGTAGGACTCAACCTCTTTTCAATCCATCCATCCAATCTCCTTTACAGATGTTAAACTTTTGTTCTGTTTTAGATTTATGGGTAGGTGCTTAATACGTGTACTTAGGTATTTCACGTGGCCAAAATATTACTAAAACTAATTAATGCATTATGAAAACAGGTACCTATAAAGGAATAATCTGTTTTAAATTCACTTCACTTCGTCTTACATTAAAATTTGCTTGTATTATTGTGCATGGCATTTTGTAGTTATACTTAAAGACAAAGTTGTATGATTCAATTTGCTGTTTATTTATTTTTAAACAGTTGAACAATTTCTATTTAATTTTAATTTTGGGTGCGACATTCGCAAATGGAAGGGGACATTGCATTGCAGAATCCACTTGTGAATTTCCCTGTTTCACTGCATGCTGCAGCACATGCTCGATTATGTCCAAAACTTTCACAGACAATATTTGCTGGATCTGTAGAAACAGTTTTTGAAAATTATATAAATTCTATTAAATGATTTTTCTTACCTTCTGCGAAAACTGCTGCAATGATAACAGCGAACAAGAGAACAATATTGAAGAAACGCATTTCGGTTATAAGCCTGAGTTAAGTAAAATAACTGACTATGCTTCTACGGACACCTCTGTCCGTATTTATAGCAAATTTTTCAATTGATCAAATTCCAATAGCAATTTACTCCGCAAACAAACAGTATTTTCAGGTGTTTATTTCAGAAAATGAATTTGGTAAGTGTATAATTGTTTGACAAACGATTTTTTTTATGTATCCGAAAAATGTCTGAAGTAGGTACAGGTACATATATTATATAATATAGGAACAAAGAGAGCTTAAAGAACGTGTTAAAAATTTGTCTAAAAGCAAAATATTGTCGTTAGCCTAGATGGAAAGAGACTCGGTTCTGTTTAAACAGTTGCTGTAATATGCTTCAGGATGTTTACTAAAGGTAGCACGTCAGGATATATATTATATAATAGATTTGTATACCATAGAAACTTCTGTACACGTGAAAGGAATGTATTGAAATAATAAAATAATAATAAAAATTGGACTGCAATCATAATATAAACACAAACACAGAATACATTTGAAGGGTTTAACCCCTTAACATAATTTTGAGGTAAAATACTTTAAAGTTGGTTGGTATCGTAAATTCTGTGTAAAATCTTAAACTTATGTAGTTAAATTAACAATAAACTGGATATATTAATAATATTTTGATGTGGTTTTAAAATAATGTTCGGTGATTTTTGGTTTAGTAAAAACGTAATAATTTAATCCCCTACAATCACTTATACCACCTTACCTGTAAGAAGTGCTATGAACAATAACACCTACTTGTAAGTGGTTAAAATAACGGCTTATAAAACAGTACGGGATAGGAATTAAGTTATATCCCTTTGCCACTAACATTTTGGCTCTATGTAGTTTGCATTTATGCACTTATCTCAATTTTTAACCAAATGCCAGTCCCTCATTTAGCTATGAATTCACTTGATTTGAAATCAAACTGCGAAGTAAAATACAATTCCTTTGACTTTAATACCAATTTCCATTAATCGTGTCTTCCTTTTAAAACAGGAAACATAGGGCGTTTGCTTTTTTGCTTTGGAGTTAACTACCAACCCAAGGCTCGAACCCCGAACCGAAGCGACAAACTCTTGTTCTTGCTGTTGAAGTCAGGGCTCTCATGAATCCGGGAGCTCCATTTATATGTTCTTGTTTTCTGCTGTATGCTCCGGAAGTTAGCACCCAATAGGCTGAACTAAAATTGACATAAAGTTACTTAAGTAAGGCCAACGCTCCGTTTAAATTAAACAGACGTACCCAAAATAAACTTTGAGACGTCGCGACGTCTTACCGACCCGTCGGTAAGGAACTGTCATTAAGTTTAAATGACAAATTTTCCGTAAGTAAAGTGCAGTTAGAGTCACGCATTATTTACGGACATGTGTGTTTTATCCAATGATATTAATGAAATATGACTGTAATCAGTAACATCCCAC
The DNA here is from genome assembly GCA_963930735.1 of Dioctria linearis. Lineage (NCBI taxonomy): Eukaryota > Metazoa > Arthropoda > Insecta > Diptera > Asilidae > Dioctria > Dioctria linearis. The sequence continues at coordinate 27,511,259 of OZ005742.1, forward strand.
GGGAATGTTCTGACAGCTCTTTATAAAACATTCTATTTTATAAAATTATTGTTAAAAATGTTCTGCGAGCTTTAAAAAAACTCTTGTAGAGCTAATTGGACGCTTTGTATAAGAGTTGTGGAGGCTAAGTTAAATAGCAATAATAAAACATTTTAGTAGTCTACCAGAAAGAGTTTGAAACCCTTATAAAACCACTTATATCTACAACTTGGTTGTGGAGATATTTTATAGTAGTTGTGAAAACTTCCCTCTTGCTGTCATTTGTTAAAACTTAAACTTATATGTATTTGTGTAATGTGGCTCTATTGTTGTCTTATTCTTTCTTTATGAAAAATAAATTATAAATTAACTTCAGAAATGAGTGAGCAGGAAAAATAATTTATGAAATCATCCAACACAATTTTGTTTGCAAAATAACATTTAAAAAATTAAGAGGAAGTCATAATTTTTTTGTTTTATTCGCAAAAATGATTTGCGTGTCAATAAACGAAAAAGTTACGTGTTAAAATGTTGTTTGCTGCAATATATTCACTTTTTTTTGCATATTTTCACCTCACTTTACAGCTCTTATAAAACATTTTAAATTCATGTGAAATCTTCAGGATCGGAAATGTCAAAGTACACTCCATATAATATTTATTTTTACACAGCTTAATTGGAATTTGTGAAGAATAGTTCTTATTAAAGTACTTAATATCAATGAAAATAGCTTCCATTATTTACAAAGTTGTCATAAAAGCTAAAATACAGCTTTCGAGTTTTATAAAGGGGAAATCCCTTGCTCAATTCAAGTCACAACCAAATGGTTTTATAAGTGTTCTAATTTAATTTTTAATATCTTTACAAAACTCTTCGACAACTAAATTTCTCCGGAAGCTAAATTGTTTTAAAAGGCCTTGGAAGATTTGTTTCGAACTATTATAAAATACTTATAGAATAAATTACTTTCCGGAGCAAAACTGTTTTATAAGAGGTTCGGAAAAAGTTCTCAGTGTTACCTTATAAAACAATTTAGCACCGGAACTCAATAGGAAAAAGCGGTACCTCTAAAAAAAAATTTAGTTTTCGTGCAACTACAATTGGGATGCTTATTTTATTTTAGAAGAAGAATGTGAAAAGAGGTGATACCTTAAGAGAAAAGTTTTGGAAGGAGTCAAGAAAGCGAGATATTGCTTCTGGAAATGTTGCCGTTTTTTCTTCAGATTCTTCTTATAGTTTTTATATACCTAATGTCCATAAAAGGCACAAATATTCAAATAAATCAACTTCCATTTGTTACTTTTTTTCTTTTACCACTTTTTAAAATTGAAAACATTAAATGCCAAGATAATAACCCTTGCGGAATGTGTCGTCTGTTTAATGCAAAAATGTCAAAAACTCGTAGGTGAGTTTCAGTGTCGTTGAAATTCGTAAAGTTCTTTACGAACATTTTGGTTCAACCTAATGCCACTAGTGTTCTACAAGTCAAATGCCAAACAAACGTGTATTACTTCGATAAATGAATTTTTGGGGTTTGATTGAATTAATAATTTTTTCTGAGAATGGATATACAATAAGTGATAATCTGAAATTAATTGTAAGAATAGGTACTTTATTATAACCTCTTATCTTAATATTTCATGTAAAGTAAGCTTTCAACTTCCTATTTATGCGGGAATGGCTTTTTTTATCTTACATAATTAATAAGTTAGTATTTTTATTATACGATTTGTGAAGTTTGAGTCTATAGATCCACTGAACAAAAACATGATACCTAAACCCCCGGAGCCAGACAATGTTGGACTCAGATGGTGTTCGGAATGATGATTCCTAAACAAAAACTACACAAAAATACACAACCAAAAATTGTCCTCAGTCACAGCTATCGAGAATACTTCCCAACAGGGTTGCCACCTTACCACTAAAGTGGTAGATATACCACTTTTTGAGGCAATGTTTTACAATCTACCACTCTACCACTTTCTGCGATAGATTTATGACTATTTAAGTTCAAATTTATTATCAATTTTTTTTATTGAGATTACTAATCCATTGTACTAAAAATGTCGTGGACATAGCAACTACATCTCACTCAGAGCACGTACACGACTATGATTTCCAAATTGCATGTGCGCGTCATAAATTTTACTCTTAAAAAGAAGAAGATATTTCATTTGATTTGACGTTTTAATCGGCTAAAACCAGAACCTGAAGTTGGAGTGAAATTTGCAAAAAATACCGTAAATAACACATTACTATTGATCCAATTGGTTTTTATGTCAATGTGGTATTAAAATGAGCAAAACGTCTACAAAGTCTGAAAAATCAGTAAAAATGGAAAAATTCCTTAAACCGACTAAAAGGTAAGTGTGGTCATGAATTTGGTAACCATTTAATATTACATTATTTTTTCAAAAAAGGAATGTTGTAAATGCTTCTAATGGCACGGCAACCTCAAACCAGGAAATTGTAGAGCTGGATGCCGAGATTCGAGTACCAACAAAAAAAATAAAATACAAACAAAACTACCGATTGGAATGGGAAAAGAATAGGCAGTGGTTAAAGTCAAGCAATGAGAAGGCATATTGTAAGCTATGTAATAAAAGTCTTATTACTAATTTTACTGTTATTGAGAGACATGAAAAAAGTGTGGAGCATACATATATCAAGAGCGTCTGAATTTGTAAACCAAAAAACTTTGCACGAAGTGGTAAATAGTAGTGAAGCGGTATTAATTGTAAACAAGAAATTAAGATGTGAAATTGTTTCCGTTAAGTTTTGTATTCAACACACGTTGTCGTTTACAATAATGGATACATTTCCTGCTTTACTTCAATCGCTATTTCCTAATTCGGAACAAATTAACTGTGGTAGGTCAAAATCAACATCTATGATAATTGATGTTATTGCTTCATTTTCTTTAGAACAAATTTGCAAGGAATTACGTGAAACAAAATTTTCGCTCATTATTGATGAAAGTACTGATGTTAGTAGCCAAAAGTGCCTTGTTATGATCGCTCGCTACTTGCTTCCCAACTCTTCCAAAGTTATAGATTGTTTTTTTGGTCTGCTGCAATTGAAGGAGTCCACTGCTGAATATATTTATCAATCTATTATAGAGCATCTTAAATTTAATAACGTACCAATTGAAAATTTAATTGGTCTAGCCACGGATAACGCCTCGGTTATGTGCGAGGCCGTAAACAGTGTAAGATCACAATTGTCATTGTTAAATAACAATTTATTTTATCTTGGATGTACATGCCATACTTTGAATCTATGCGCTTCTGAAGCATCTAAACAATTACCGCCGGTAATTGAAAGTTTGGTTCGTTATATTTACTCTCATTTTTGCTACAGTCCTAAACGGCAAGGAATTTATACTGATTTACAAGAAACTTTCAATATGAAGACTCATAAGATTCTTAATTTATCCAAGATAAGATGGCTTTCTTATCAAGAAGTTGTCAATCATATTATTGAGCAATGGACCACACTGCAACATTACTTTTTATTATTGGATTTTGAAAATAAAATTGGCAGAAATGTTGATTTTGTCCTACAAGAACTAAACCCATTTAACTTAGCATACCTGTATTTTCTTTCATATATTCTAGGAATTGTTAACATATTAAACAAAGCTTTCCAAAGTGAAAAACTATGATACATTTACTTTCAACACTAATATACAGAGTCGTTTAAAGTAATCTTGCAAAACTTTATCAAGCAGGAACATATTTCCGTCGATATAGATTATAAAAATAAAGAGTATCACCTAGATTATAATAATATGTTTTTTGGGTTGAAGTTCGAAGAACACATCAATGCGAATTTGACAGAAAATGAAATTTTAAAACTAAAAGCTATTCTACTAAAGTACTACATAAAGTTGCTTGATGAATTAAGGAAAAGATTTGATTTCAGTAATACAAAAGTGCAATTGTTACAGTATATAAATCCTAAAAAGATTAAAAGTGGTGATTTATCTACCATTCTTCCTCTTGTAAACGCCTTTCCGTATAACAAAGTATTTATTGAAGAATTAAATTCGCAATGGAGGACCCTAATTTTGCTCTCAAAAGAAAAAATAGATTCCTTTCATAATGACAATATCATACAATTCTGGAAAAATTTAGCTAAAGCTTGAAACATTTATATTTAAAGAATTGTCAGATTATATGTGTGTATTAGCTGCTTTGCCCCACAGCAGTGCCGCTGCTGAACGTATATTCTCTGTGATGAATGACTTGAAGTGCAAAAAACGAAATCGTTTTAATGTTAAGACGGTAGAAGGTATTATGTATGGAAAGCAGCTAATACTTAAATCTAATAGTAACATATTTGAGCCTCCTCCAGAGCTTATAAAATATTTTCATAATTTTAAATTTGTGGATGGGAGTTATGTAAAAAAATAATTATCATTAAATCAAACCTCATTACCTCAAACTCCATTGCCAAATGAAATAAATATGTACCTTAATAATTTTTACTTAAGAGACTGAAAAAGAAATATATTTATTTGAGTTATTTTTTTTTTTTTTTTATAAAATTTACTGTTACTGTTACTTTTTTCAAAACTTATTTGGAGAATAGTTTTGAACGACTGAACTGAGTTGTATTACATTTTTATAAAATTAAATAAACATTTAAGAATATCCAAGGCCTAAAGTTATTTCTTGTTAAATCTGCCACCCAAGCGAGCAATCTACCACTTTTTAGGAAAAGATCTACCACATTTTCTTGTCCACGAAGTGGCAACCCTGCTTCCTAAGCCATGAAAAAAAAATCTATATGTGGGCATGTGAGTTCGTTCTCTAAAATGGTTCTATATTGATTCTTATAGAAAAATGACAACATTGATTTTATATAAGCTATAGGGCCAAAACTACTATCCATACAGGAAAATAGTCTGCTAGTAATTTAAAGCTTGGTTCCTTACCTTCCCAAGGGCTAAACTTAATATGGCTTACTTAACAAAATAATAAAGTAGTTTAGATTTAAAAGTAACCTTAACATTTTACGCTCTATACTCTCAGCTGAGTAATAGTGGCAATTGTGTATGTATGGCCGTAGTCCGAATCTGTAGGCAGACTGACTCGATTTTATCAGACCACGGCATGCGACGACACAGCGCAATATACAATTATTACTATTTGAAAAATCGTAATCATTTGGTTACGATAAATATTTTAAATAATTTTGTTAGAAAAGGTATAAAAATTTTATTTCGGTTCGAAAAATAAGAAAGCAATCTTAAGATTAGGAAAACCATTTTTCTGTATGAAAAGTAGTTTAGGGCGAAGAAGCTATACAAATCAAACTGTTGACAGTTTTACATAAGAATATTGCAAATATTTTAAAATGTTAGGACTCTGTTGTGGCTATCATGTCGTAGTGAGGGAGTCTATTTCATGGCTTGGGAACTATTCTCGAGGGTTTTGCCTCAGCGCAATGCACGGTCATCACAATGTTGATCAGCCCCTAAATAGGTAGATTCTATTCATATTCTGATCAACATTCTTCAACGTTTCCTGACAGAAGAAAAATAATAATAAATACTACTATGATAGAAACCGTGTAAAATATAGGCTTACTGGCTATTTTAAAAGGTAACTCTGATGACCGGGGAAGAAGAATTAAATTAGCCCCAATTCACCTCAAAATATTATGCAGTATACACTATTGGTACAATACTATTTAACTTATTTTCAATACTGACGATCCTAACCTTTGATCAAACTGAATTATCTATGGATTCTTTTAAAAAATTCTAGACCATTAAAATTCGAGGAAGAGGCAATAAATTAGCCCTTATTGAGCCGCAAATTTTGACGTATTCAAAACTTTTCTACCAGAAAATGGCGATCCCAGCTTAATTGACGTACATTATAATATTCCTCAGCACTAATAAACTGTGATGACCGTAACACTGTGTTTCTAGCGTAACACACTTCGGATACATTTCTTGCAGTGACACACACTAAATCGCTCTCATTGAAATATACTGCTAAAATATAGCATACAGCATAATGACCTATCTAAATCCGACTATGATGTTACAGTCGAAAATTCTGTGGGGGTACAATAAATCCTACGAGTAAGAAACTAAAGGAGTAGCCATTGCGTGCACAGTATACAGAGCAACAAGGTATGATCGTCCGGTCTGTCAAATTCGTGTGACGTCATGCGAATCAATTCTTGGAAAAAGAAAAAAATGGTGTTAATATTTATGTAAATGTATTCCACTGGATCCATTTAAAATATTTAAATAAGTGCAATTTTAATATCTTCCCATAATTATATATTGAATTTATTAGTTTGAAATCCCTTTCAGGTAAATCAGTTCAGATTAAAACAAAGTGCCACGAAACTCTTATCGATAAAAAATGCAAAATGAGTATACCAAAACATCAGTAAAGAAATTAAAGATATCACAGATGGATCTTAAATAGAAGAGTAATTAATTATGTCCCAAGAAAGGTGGAGTGAAAATGGGATCTTAAGCACACTTAAAACTTGCAACTAACAGCATTTGTCAAGATACAGATGACTTTTCTTTATCCATCCGTACAATGTAGCAAAAAAGAAGAGTGAATTTTCTTTCTTCTTATATTTTAGCGAAGATTGATTTAAACGCAGCTCATGCACAAATAATCGCGAAAAACATACATAGTATAAATTGTTTACAATACAAATTCAATTATCTCTCTTAAATAAATAATTATCCTCTTACTAATTGTCGTTTATATGACTCGAACCCAAAATGCATAGCCATAAACAGAGCCGAACTGGTGAGGGACGGGAGATCGGGCGCTAGCCCAATGGGGGTGGTCGTCGGGTCGGTTGTCTCCGGGTCACACGTTGCAGCTGCGATAGAAGGAGAGCTGACAGGGCTTGGATCAAAGGTCGCTGGTAAGTTTTGCTGAGATAGCATAATATAAGACAAATTTGTCATTCAAATTCATTAATTTATTTACAATATCTACCACACTTAAAGCGTGGTCTTCTACTTATGGGTAGGTAAAATTAACAATAATAATCACTATGAGCTAGAGTAAACTGAAGAAAAAAGAAGGAAAAAAAATAATAAAATAAAATAGAGTAATAACGCGAAAACAATATCTATGTAATAATAATAAAAGACATAAACTAATTGTATGGTAATTACTAAAATTAGAAAAAGTATTAAGAGAATATTTATCTATAAGACTATAAGAAAAATAATGTAGTATCTTGCCCCTGAAATCACCGCCACCGCTCTTTCTGATCTCCAAAGGTAGAGTATTCCACATCCTGGAAGCATGGAATACGCTCAGTTATAGGATAATTAAAACTTGGCGCATTCAACGCCACAGTTCTACTAGACCGAGAAAACAATAATTTTTCAAATAGATAGCAAGGCACCTTTTTTACAATTAAATTATGCAAAAATTAAATTGCCCTAGAAACAGGACACGCTTTTATGGTGCACCCCCCCCCCCCAAAGCACCAACCCACCTGCGCGGTGTTTTGAATGTGGCACTGGACTGTAGAGTGAGTTGTAAAAGTTTAACAGGACGATTTTCGTATGGTACACGGTTAAAAATTTGAGTTTATTTTTAAAACTTGCAGATAGTTTTCAGGTATTTTAACACGGTGAATTGATTGTGGCGCTAGACTGTAGAAAGAGTTGTAAACGTTTAACAGGACGATTATCGTATGGTACGGACACAATGTGGCCGGCGATTAATATTGGTGCTGTAACCCACTTTTCCAATCTGCGGCGACAGCTAGCACCCGGCTGGGCATTTGTTTGTCTTCTTTTGAGTAGTAATAGTGTAGTCTGGGGTGTGGGTATAATAGTCATTCACTCGTAGCTCTTCGTCTTTGAAATGTGTACGATTTTTTTAGAATTTTCTTGTGTTTTATATAGTGTCGAAAAGCCATCTATCATACCAATCACAGGATGGTAAGTAATTTTGAAATACTACGTATTTATTTTAGTGTTTTATTTTTTAGAAAAAGGCACGCAATGCTTAGCAGCCCGGTTATTAGGATTCTTTTATATTGGTCGGCGATCAGAAATTTTTTCTTATCTATTTGATTTTCTGAAATAAAATCGATGACAGGACAACTTGGTTGGGAGCTCGCAACAGAAGCATACAAACTGACTTAACAAATTTTGATTGAATAAGCGTTGGCAATCATACATTTTCTTCTTAGAAATTTAGTTGAAACTTTTTCTTTCTAGTTTTTATACACTATTGGTGGCTGAAAACCATCAATTGGAATGATCTAAGTGCCGCTAAATTTTATTCTACAATTGTTTTTTCAGAATTTTTACGGCAAAAATTCATTCGCTTTCCTCTGCGATAGTTGTCGTTGGTTTGCTTGTACTGTCGTATTAATTCAAGTAGTACCGTTTAATTTAACTTCACGTTTACTTTTAATTTGTAGGAGAAGGATAAACTTGATATATTAGTTAGCGATGGAGGTAGAAATATTAGCGAAAGTGTAAATCGGAAGACTGATAAGACCATTGACAACTTTTTTGAGAAGAAAGCAAGATCAGTCAAGTTCCCATCAAAAGAAGTAGTCAGTGACATATGATGCACTTCTACTCCTATTCCTTTCAATGTGAATCAAGGTGCAAGCTCACTCTCAATCAATTTAGAGGCATAGTTTGTAGGTCACGAAAATGTAAGTGTGCTCAGAAAAGTTTCTCAATAAGAAATGTGTCAATAGAGGAATAATGACTGCATAATTAAAAAATTTATTTTTGACATGTGCGTATCACGTACTTATAATTTGCAAAATTAAAGTATAATGAAGAGCTGCGACTTTGGGCTTAAAACAAAAAATCACACTGTGCTTTGAAAAATGTTTTAAGAGTAGTTCGCGAAAACGGATTCGATTTTTTACCGAAAGATAGTAGATAACTGAACAAAGTTGAGCAACAATTGATCATGAGAAAAATAGTAAATAATATTTATTGTACATAAAATTATTAGTTGATATTCATTTTCCTACGAGTAACGTACATTTAAAAACATTGTTGTAAATTAGTTTGATAGAAATATTTGCAAGATTTTATAGATGAAGTCTTTTAGCTTTTTTCGCCGCGAAATAGTTTATGATATCTTGATGTTCGGAGTGCTTGTCATTTCAATTCCGATTTAAAAAAAAACAACCACATTCGAAAATCTTTCTAACCCATTGTAGATCAGGGATAATTTTTTATTAACTTCAATTTGCCGAAACTTCGTTCTCATGAAGCTATCTATCATCATTCGGAAAAGTGATTATATCATTTAAATAGGATTCTTTCTTGGAGGCTACTATAGTTATGAGTTGATTGAAACAAATCCAAAAACGACTTTTCTCAAATTCTCGGCGTTCATTTTGCTAAGAAGATCGCCGAAAAGGAGTCCAAAATCTTCGGAAACTTGTTCCAATATTTCGTGTACCTCCACGTCAGTTAGAAAAAAGAAGATCTATCAATTCAAAAATTGGTTTACGACGCTTGTGTTTTGTTGACATACTAGGTCATCATCTTGTGATTTAAAAAGTTCGAATCGCTTCATTTTTCTTGTTATTGTTTCTTAACGTTTGCTGGTATATCCGTATCTTCAGAAAATTTTGTAGCATTTGTCAAAAATTACTCCCATGTCAGAATCACGAACCAACCTCAGCCTTATCAAGTGAGAACAAAAAATATATTTGAATAAACAATCATAACTTAAAAATAATTTATACTTGTCAAATGCAAATGTTGTTAATATTATATTTCCTGTTTCAACGCCTGATGCAAGTGCCTCACTTGTCTCACTCTTGCTATGACTCTGCATCACGTGTAAAATTCTTGATCTCCCGGATAGTATTTTCACAGAAAAATCTTATTTTAATTTCAATTTTAAGGGTGAAATAGCTATTGGCTCGATCTTGTACATATTTTGTGCATACATGTTTCCTATATTTATATAAATTTCTTGCTTCCTCCTCTTATTAAATTTTAGAAAAAAAATCCAATTTTATCTGTTATTTTTTATTAGTAGTTCGGAATTTAGTATGAAATCTAGAATTTCTTGTTTGTAATATACAATAGTATTATTCGTTTGTAAGAATACTCCCCTTCGATTTGCAAATATTGTAACTTAGTTTTACTCGGTTCAGTGTGAAAGGTTCCATTTGTGTCACTGGTATACCAAGTATAAAAATGACTTACGAATAGAAAATGCTGTCTTGCTCTGCTTGTGATCGGTTCAGTAAAAAATCATCCTAATATTTTGGATTTCTTTTCTCTTATAAAAAAAGAAGTGATTTTGGGCCAGTTTCAAGACCCAGTACGGCCCTAGCATAGACACAGATTTATCCATTACGCTCTGATCATAATTGACTTAAATAATTACTTTAAACAAGTGTGTCTAGTTATTTAACCAAAGTTGTCTCACCACAGACTAAATGAGTTCTTACTAAATACAAGTAAAGGCATACCAATGAATAATCAAATTAAAAATAAATATTTATACGTAATTTAATTACGATTATTAAAATACTTGGAATCCCAAAATTCATAATTCACTAAATAGCTAAAATCTCACACTTTCATGCTTTAGATTTTATACGCATATAATAATACATATATTGGCACAGGCAATTTTTCCTTCTACATTACGACGTGCCACTATAGCCTACCTATATAAAATACACGCACCTTTTATTCCCACTCCACACCACACAGCAATCATAAATAATTTAATATGATTTCGGTAAAAATATATTACTCATCACTTCGAGATGGAGTCTGTCAAGAAAACATGAATTATTGAATAAAATCTCCCCCAGCCTACACTTATAAAACGAAATACTTTCTTAAAAAGTTCTTTGTAAATATATAAAATGACGAAAATAAAATGCCAAAAATAAAACGCCAATTCCGAAAAAAAAAATATATTATTCGTCGAAGTCATGCGTGTACATCTACCTTTCTTAGTTCATATCCATTTGACTTGACCGGAAATGTGGTATGGTTAGCCGCAAAAAGCCAAAAATCATCACCGCAACACCGAAGCGGTCGTACACAAAATTTCATCGAGGCTATAACAATATGAAAATCTGTTTGCAATGAAAATAACACAAACTGACAGCAACAACAACAACTTCAACACTTTTCCGTATATTTCGCACATATAATAACACCAACAAAGTGAATATAGGAAAAACACATATTTCTTTGCTTTTTCTTGATGCTTTCAAAAATCAATTGATTTTACTGCTACTTTTGTACTAAATTGCATCAAAAAATAATAAAAACAAAATGTCGAAGTTCATATTATCTGCAAATTGGAATTTACTTTTGTTATAAATTCACACAATCACAAATAACCTCCAACAATAATGGAATTCACTCGCACACTTAGAATATAAAAACCCCTATAAAATCAATTTCTTCTTCTTATTTTTCTTCTGCTTCCATATAAATATTTACTTTTTCACAAATTTATTAATATTTTATTTTGTACTATAATTCACTTATTTCATTTCATGGTGAAACTGTGAATATTTTAAGCAAAATTTTGGTGTTTTGTAACCATCGAATGTTTACTTTTATACTGAACACGATTTCGTAAAGATTTCACAACTTCCAACGGAAACGGAAAAGATATTCAACAAGAATTCACACTTTTTCGCTACAAAATATAATTAATTTCCATAAACGAAAATCAATTGGAAAATATCTCAATAAAATCCATTGGACTAGATAAAGTAGTAATCCCCGCACGGAGGTTATACAGAATATACGCGCGCACTCAATCCGCAAAGTTTTTCACGAAAATTTCAGTCTTCGTTGTTGTCGTTGTCGTCTCTCTGGGAAATTCTTACAAGTACGCCGCGACGCCGCACGGTCGCCATCATCCCGTTAGTCGATTCACAATGCCACACACATACCTACCTAAATACACAACACACGATGAAGGAGATGTTTTTCATGTTGTGGCTTTTGCTACCAATTTCTTATTTCCATTGATCTTAATAACGGAGGATGAGTAAATCTAAATTTAAAATTTGTTTAAACATTCAAAGAATGCAAGAATTGAAAAAAAAAAAACAGAAAAAACAGTACAAGGTAAAAAATTTCCTTGTTTTTCGAAATCCAGACAGTTCAAGGTGCCCTCCAGATACATTTTCAATTAGTTTTCGGGAAAAAATTGGAAAAAAAAATTTCAATTTAACTTTTTTTCTTCTTTTAATGAATTTTAAGATGAATTTTTATTTTTATGATAGAAAATAAAAAATGTTATTCAAATCTCCTTTTACTTTGTTTTTTTTTCATATCTGGTAACACTAACAGAAAATTTGTCAATGAATTTTAGCAAATGTGCTATTTTTAATTATTTCACTATTCCGATGTGCACGTTTACAATGAAAACAATTTGAAGTACTGCGTTTCATTAAGTGTGAAGGAAGGAAGCAAATATTTAGAAACAACAACAGATCTTCGTGCTTTATTGCAGTGTGTCTTGGAAGTCTGGTGCGGAAAGGTATTTGAGGATTTTATCAATTATATTTTCTTGTTATAAACAATGTGAATGTGCATGCTGAATGAAATTTTGTTCAATGCTGCAATGAAAACCCATAGCTGTCGTAAGACAATTAGAAGAATGAGTTGGAAGGACTACTTACCTTATGGTTGGAAGGGTAATTTAAATGATAACATTTATTTCAGCTACCAATGACTTAGACACTGTTTGAGAGTTAATTCGTCATCCTGATTTCAACTACATATATAATATCATATTTGCTTTATTCGTGTGGCTGTGCAGGAAATCAACCTTGACACTCAAAACAATTCGAAATATTTACAAATATTTTTTAGTATATTAGCGACAATAATTCTTGATAATTTTTTGCTCTGTAATTTCCCACAAAGCTGTAGACAACTGAACTATGGCAAGATGTTGCTGTATCACTTTCGATACGAAGTACTGTCGACTGTCGTATTGAAAATTTCCATTGGCAGTATATGAAATAGCTGTGATACAAAGATTAATAAGTATGGCAAAGTTTTCTGTCAAATGCGCGTTTACGTCATTCAGTGTGATCTGTCATTGCGTCAAATTGATATGATAATTGCAATGTCGCAGTCTAATCCCGAAAAACGGGCAACAATCGGACAACTTCTTAATTTTGAATTTATATACAGTAGCCCGCTGCCTTAAGGCTTACCGGCATCCTGTTTAACTATGGCACAATGTCCTGATCTGTTGGAGAATCTTGAGAACAAGGGCAACAGGAGAACACCTTTAATTGAAATAAATGTAAGGCAGTGAACGATACAAAACTGGACTCAACGTTCCTAAAAATTAACTTGCATGATGCTATTACAGCTTCAATACAGATGCCTAGGAATAATTACGGGTACAGCTAAGATGTAATTAATTTATGTGAGCAAATATCAACACTAATCCTGTTCAACTTACTGGCAATCTGCGAGATGAGAAAGGACACCGATCCAGCATCGTAGCCTGTTTTCTGGATATCCGAATGAGTTGATAGTAGCGACAACACGGCTTTGGATAACAAGTGGGTGTCATATTCAATGATGCTACAAAATTAATTATTCTGCCAAATTACATAAATATTCACTTCATTGATAAAGATTGAAAGGGAACATACATGACAACCGTTGAATACCCTTCAAAAATGGAAAAGAAAATGAAATTCCTATCGCATATGAAGTGTTTCAAGATCTATTATTTTAAAAATATTATAAATATAATAAATAACTAGACTGAAAGGAGTAAGTTCAGTTCTAATAAATATTGTCTAATTCTAAAATATTCTCAAAGCAAAAATTTTACCAACCAAAAATATTTCAGGAAATTATTGTCTAAATATAGCCTCTATAAACTCCCTTTCGTATTCCTTCAGTTTTATACGGTGCCCACAATATTTCTATTGAAGAAACCCCCATTTTCGATACAGGATTACAAGAGTTTGTGCTCTTTGCATGAACATTTGACAATTACTTTTGTCATTGGCAATAACATTTGTGTCCGTATGACGTAATAGCGTAAAAAGTTCCTCTCGAATCGGCCATACCTGTAGCTGTATACCTTGATTTTGTAGCATTTTCCTTTGACAAGAATTTCGAATATTTAAATGACATTTTCAGAAATCTTCATAGTCTCAAGTGACAGCATAAATTAAAAATTAATTGAACAAATCTGTCTAACTTACATTTATCGATTTATGTGTTAACACTTAGTGGAATATGTTTTTAGGCATCTTTGTTTGAGAAAAAAACACTTGCTCCGATTCCACAATATTGTGGAATCGGAGCAAATATTTTTTTCTCAAACAAATATGTCTAAACCTGTTTAAAGTAATAAAATGGATTTATTTATATATACACAAATTATCTACAGTGATATCACTATTATCTCCAACATTATCAGTAAAGTGATCACATGTGATAGATTCTACAACGCCAAAATCATTTCCTGGAAGTCCAACAACTGCAGTAACCATTCCCATCAAAGCAATTAGATTAGATTAGATTTGTAAAGGGATGTATAGGCGTTAGCCTCGCAGTCACTGCGACCTGAAAGATCTATTGTGAGTCCCCGTTGAATTTGCTCCATTTATAGGTTTAGACTGTTAATAAAGTCTAGAACCATTCTGGGCTTGAGGTTCCATACGTAACTTGGTGGAGGAAAAGCATGTTCAAGGTGGAGTAATCTCCGCCTGGCCAATGCTTCGCAGTTGCAGAGCAGGTGCTCCGAGGTTTCGTGAGCATCCTGACAGAAGCGGCAGGATGAAGTCTCAGCCAAACCCAGCTTGTTTAGGTGATACCTCAAGGGGCAATGGCCTGAGAAGAGCTCAGTGATCATTTTGAGCTCTGTTCTTCTAAGCCCTCGTTTCCACTTATACAAATTTTCTTACCCGACAAGTTTTGAAACAAGTTGGCAACATTCTGTCTAAGTGGAAACGCTATATGAAAATTCAGACACATATTGGCAACTTGTTCGATGTCGGCTGTAAAAACTCGCAGAATTTGTTGGGTGGATTTGTTCATTTAAGTGGAAACGCTCATTTGTTGTGTTGGCTAAACTAGTGGAAGGCAATGGAGTAGAATGTAAGAAGTTAAGCCAACAAGTTCGCGAGAATTTACTTAAATGGATACACTTGTAAGTTTAAGCTAACATGTCGACTCCCAACAAGTACACAACATGTTGCCGAACAAGTTGGCACAATTTGTATAAGTGGAAACGAGGCTTAAGGAGTAGGAGTTCTTTTGTTTTTCCGCCAGAGGTGTCGATAAACTTTTTTGCCTCACGAAGTCCTTGTAGCCTTTCCCAATACAGGGATTTTTGTTTATTCTCCCAGTTATTTAGGGTAGCTTTGAGGTAACACTTTGAAGTGCGACAAAATGGCTCTGGTCCGACAAACTGAGTTTCCGCTCCTCTTTTCGCTGGGCCATCCGCAATTTGTTGTGGCCCTCATGTCCAGGTACCAACATGAGGATAACTTTGTTTCTCCTTGATAGATTTTTGAGGGTTTGTAGACATTCCCAGACTATCCCTGACTTGACAGTGTAGGACTTTAAGGCCTTGAGCGCAGCTTGACTGTCCGAGAGGATATTAATGGTTGAGCCATTTATGGCTCTTTTAATGCAGGTATTGGCACATTCTTCAATGGCTAATACCTCGGCTTGGAATACGGTAGGGGTAGAGCCTAGAGCCTTTGATATATGGAATCTGGGGCCGTATACACCCATTCCGACCCCACTATTTGTTTTTGAGCCGTCTGTATACCACACCATTGATCCTTGTTGGATGGACGGTTTAGTGGAGCGCCATTGTTGTTGGTCTCCAAGAACCACTTGGAATGGTCTTACAAAATCCACTCTGGGTGTGATTATATCAGATATTGTCATCACCTGCTCGAAGCATATCTGTTTTAAGATACTTAAATGACCAACCAGATCGCCTGGCTTTAACTGTTTCTCCGTTTGTACTCTAATACCTTAAAGCTTAAAGGCTTCCATGGCTGCTGTAGGACAGCTTTTCATGGCACCAGTTATTCCTAGACAGGCAAGCCGCTGGGTTTTTTGAAGCAGAGCCTCAGCCGTCTTTTGATTAGTTTTTGACCACCATACGAGGGCCGCATAGGTGACCATGGGTCTAACAACCGTGGTGTACGTCCAGTACATCATTTTTGGCTTCAGACCCCATGTTCTGCCAATGAATCGACGACACGTGTAGAGAGATCGCATCGCTCTATCCGTCACTCTGGACAGATGCGAATTCCAGGTAAGTTTCTTATCTAGGGTTATCCCCAGATATTTGACTTCGTCTGAAAATATCAATTCCGTATTATCAAGAAGAGGAGCCGTTAGTGAAAGCTTCGATCTTCTTGTGAACGGAACGATAACCGTTTTGTTGGGGTTTATGCTAAGGCCTTTGTTTAAACACCACGTGCGGACTTTGGAGAGGGCTATTTGCATGAGGTCGGATATGACTTGATCATGCTTGCCCCGTATTGTAACTACTAGGTCATCCGCGTAGCCTTGAACATTAAAACCCGAACTGGTCAACTTCTCTAGCAGATCATCAATCCCGATCGACCACAAGAGTGGAGAGAGAACTCCTCCTTGTAGGCAGCCTTTTGCTGCGGTGATCGTGACTGAGCAGTTCCCTAGAGATGTGGTTATCCTCCTGCTTCTAAGCATGGAGTCTATCCAGTTTACCGTGGAGGGTCAAAGCCTTTATCCTCGGCAGCTGATTTAATTGCATCGAAGGAGGTATTATCGAAGGCTCCTTCTATGCCCGCAAATGCACATAAAACCACCTCACATAAAGTCTTCTCCAGCAGATTTAAAGGGCTTAAATGTGCCAATGGCCCATCAAAGCAATAGTCCGCTCTTCAAATGCACTGAATTCCACTACTTTTCGCACATTTTTTGTCTTGTTGCACTCCAATTTGTTGGTTCACATCATCTTTCTCTATTATATTTTTTAAGTCGGCCCACACATGCAAATAAGAACATGTTAATAAAGTAATGAAAAATTCAATAAAAAATAAACACCTGCTTCCATCCAACTCCCTCTTTTGATAAAGGCCCTCTGCATTCAATTACACACTTAAAATTTCCCCAAGTCAGCTAAAAATTTACGGGAAGAAGCCTTGTCAAATGCCCTAGTAATCATTTCGCGATGAGTCTCCATACAACTTAGCATAATGTTGAACTACTGCCCTATTGTAACTTTTTTGTTTTGTATATCACTAAAAGTCAGGCTATATATAAAAATGTTTTATCATTATTTCTTATTATTCATTATTCATTATTATTATTCTTTTCTTTTTGAATAATTCACACAGAAAATAGGTTTTTTTATACCTAGCAGCTATTCTGTACAGATTGGTGTTTAGAAATTTTTTTTCTTCCGACGAAACATCGTTTGCCAAAATACACAGCGATAATTTATCAAAATTTCGACCGTCGATTTATGACAAAAAAGTACTGACATGTCGAAATTTTCAATAAATTATCAAATATCGAAATTTTTGACAGATACAACATTTTGGCCGTCATACGAAACTCATCCAGACAACATAATCGATTTCCAACATGTGAATTGTAACATTTTGATTCTTTTCCATATCTGCTAAGTCCAAGGAAAATGTGGCAAATATATGTATATAAAACATCATATCAATTTGTTTCATTATATTAAGCTTTATAATATTATGCACTTTTCTCCAGTGGACGTAATTTTCACGACTATTCCACTTCGCTAATCGTCTAAAAAGTTTACCATCTTTAAGTCACAATGAAAATACCTTACTAATGTTGATCAAAAGAATATTATTTCTAAAACTAATTTGATATTTTAGTATTCTTCCTTAAGTTTTTTTTTCCATTAGATTAATTAATAAGTATAGCGTTAAGTCCATGTCTAAATTAATATTGAATTTGTTCTGATACTGTTTCTTCTAAGTGACAACAACACTAGTGGCTCACAATGAAATCACGATAACCTTGAAGTTTGATACCAACAATTTGCTGCACCATGTTCGACCCCTCCAGTTATTTGACTGTCCACGTGAACGCACGCACTGCAATAACTTTATATATAAGGTTGCGCAAAAGTACTGGCACTGTAGAAATTACTTATATATTTTTTTATATGTAATCTCCTGTCATTATGATATTGAAAATTGTGTAGTAAACACATGTAAAATGACTAAAAATAAACATGGACCGTTATACTTCACAAGAACGTGAAATAATCGTGTCAATGTTTTTACGGAATAATTCATCAGTAATAAAAACACAACGTGAATTTCGTCGACAAATACAGTTTTCAAGATGGCGGAAAAGAAATGCTTGAGAGAAATTGATAAATTTATATTGAGAAAATTAGATGATCTGGGATCATTTGCATTACATCATTTACCAAGCCCTTCTTCATTTTTCTTTGGTTTTTATCATTCTGCTACTTCCTTTATTGCTATAATTTTCCAATATACGCAAGACTTTACATCTCAATGCCATTTCTTATATAAACTTGCATGCAAGATGATAAGATATCAACCGAACTGCCTTCTGCTGTCAAGTTTAAAATCACGTTGTAAGGTAGGCTTGCATGCAAGCTGTACTATCTCGTGTAACCCCCCGGCACTGACATATATAATATGGAGAATAGAAGAATTCTTAAGAACTTTTATTTAATGATTCTAAATTAAATCATAAATACAAGAAGAAAAAACAACCGCCTCGTCCGGGGTTTGAAACCGGGACCTTCCGCTTGCCGGGCGAATGCTCTTACCACTGAGCTAACGAGACAGATGATTTTCCCTCTTGCATTTATCAATTTATAATTAGCCTACTAAGCCACGTTTTGCTTTCAGCTGGCATTGCAAAACGTGGCTTAGTAGGCTAATTATAAATTGATAAATGCAAGAGGGAAAATCATCTGTCTCGTTAGCTCAGTGGTAAGAGCATTCGCCCGGCAAGCGGAAGGTCCCGGTTTCAAACCCCGGACGAGGCGGTTATTTTTTCCTCTTGTATTTATGATTTAATTTAGAATCATTAAATAAAAGTTCTTAAGAATTCTTCTATTCTCTATCTTGACCGATTCTAACAAGTGTAGGTTCGATTCCCGTCAGGGAAAAAATTAAAAAATATATAATATGGACTGCTTAACTTTCTATTTCACGTGGGCACAATTTCTTGTGTCAAAATAGATCTTAATAAAACCTTTGGAATTTCTGCTGCGTATCTATTAAATATATTGCTATTGGTAAAAGGTTTTTATCAGTAATAACCCTAAATACTTAATTTAAAAACGTTTATTTCTACGAGCCCACTTATTTATTTGTTGTTTATAGTTCTCTCTCAGTTGGTACTTGGTGCTTAGACCGAAAAAGTCCGCAATATAGAAGTGAGCCCACTTTCTGCGGTATATTTCTATGGACGTAGTCAGTCCATATTATACATGTCAGTGCCACCGGGTTAATAAGGAATCAACTGACAGTTCAACTAAAGGAAAATCTTAACACATATAAATTTAGGGAGAACTAATACTCTAATACTCTATATAAACGATGGAAGAATAAATAATAAATAAAATAAAAATAAAATAAAAAGCCAACAAAACTGGATTTAAAAGAGAACACACTCCCGAAGACATGAAATTACAACATGAGCTCAGAATATCGCACACCGCTAAAAACCTGATTTCTTTTTGTTTACTAAGAAAAGTCATTGAACTCAATAGATCAAGGAAATGCTACAATACTGTACGTATACTCTATATGAATTTAATTTCCAATTGTTCTCATTCACCAACCGATTGTCGTGCTAACAATGCATTTCATAAACATAAATATTTTGAAAATAACATTCTACACCAAAAAGCAATAACAAAATCCTTTGTCGAGTCGTCATAACAAAAGCTTTAACTTTCACATAATGATATCTATCTAAAATTAAATACAAAAATATTTCAAATTTCTAAACTGAAAAATTTGAATTTTGAAAATTCCAAATGTTTAGTCTTTAAAGACCGAAATTCCTTGACGAACAACAAAAACAATATTTCTGGGTAAGAAAATATTTGACAGCGCTAAATATAGAAATTTGTTCCCGCAAGAAATAGTCAGAGATATTTCCGAGGCTAATAACACAAAGAAAGCGTCATTAATTTATAATAAACGCATTAAATACCGGAAAACCCCTACACGTAAGACTTTTTCTTAAACTTTTTTCGTTAATTGAGATTAAAAAGAAAATTAATATTGAATTGTTGATTATAATAGAATATTTAAGAAATAATTTTTAGGAACTATTTTATTTTATTTCTCTGAATTTTCGTAAAAGGTTTGTATTTTTAAAAATGTATTAAAGACTAATATGTACATGTAGTAAATTTCTTACTTTAAACAATGGCAATTTTAAACTTTTAAATTTGTAGGTGCCAATTTTGTCGTACCTATATTTTCGTCATATAGTTTGACATTTTAAGGAATGAGGATAAGGAAGAAAATATCGAGTAACTTAAAGAAAACGTTCGTTTTCATGGTGCAAAAACCGCTGGTAACAAACAGAAACTGGCGAAAAGATATATATAGTACATACACAAATAACCTCAAAACATCTATTCGAATAAGATCTCTTTGCAGATTATAAAGTTGGGAAAAACATAAACTATACCTGCTTCTAGCTGCAAGCGATTCCCAGATGTACCATTCAGGCCCATTATATATATATTTGAATAAGAACTAAATCAGCTGTTTTAATTATTATTATTTATGGTAATATTATTATTATTATTGTTGTTATGTAAATCAATTTTATTTGAACTGGAACATTCACCCTCATGGATATTGCTTGCTTCTTGAATACAGCTCTGCAAAGAAAATGATTCTTAAATATAAATCGTACAAACAATTTAATAATTTTGTCAACTTACTTTAGTTCGTATTTTTTATATTACTTTCTGTTTAAGTCGTCTAGACCGCTCTTCTTTTGCTGCTTTACTAGTGTTCTTGTTGCAAAGATATTGTAGCTTTGTAATGTCAAGGTACAACTGACTTCGATAAAATTTTAAACTCTCCTATGTAATGAAAATAGTATTACCTTTGATTACTTTAACCATGCTTACCCAAGAATGTTTATTATAGTCGCTCTCTGTAAAGTGCAAACTGCAAACGCGAAATATCTTCATAACTTTAGTACAAATCCATTCAGATTTCAGCTCTTCATCCTTAGGAAACAGATGAAATTTGTTTGAAATTTTGTTTTTATCGTATTTGTTAGAGCACTGGGGTACACAACGATTCATGACCATTTTTAAATTTTAATTTAACTAATGAAATTGGGATCACAAGCAAATAAATTTCGTTCAAGGCAATCAGGTATTAGTTATCAACCATAAACGTAGTGGTCACGCCGCTTACTTTTTAATACTGGAAAGTAGTGCTCCGCACGTTACGTTACATCATATGGGGACAAAAGTCATTGTGTGAGATCTGTCATTCTTTCAAGTTGAGATTTTTTTAGGAATTTAATATTCTCAGTATTACATTGTGAGTATTGTATACTGGCAAGCCTATAACAAAACAGAAAATTGCAAGGTGTTGATTTTTCGCGGCATTGAATGTCATCAAGATTTCTTTCATGAAATAATACAACGTGGATAAATTCGCAAGAACTTTTTCTATTGGGACAAAATTTCTGTAAAAATCAGTTGTAATTTACAATACATGTATTCAATTTAAGCAATTGGCACATTTTCAAATATAAAATACTTTTAAAAAATTACAATCTTTCAATAAAAATCTACAGTTTCCACATTTTCTCTTTGAAGGGGCGACTTACAGATGTATCACATAA
Source organism: Dioctria linearis (assembly GCA_963930735.1). NCBI lineage: Eukaryota > Metazoa > Arthropoda > Insecta > Diptera > Asilidae > Dioctria > Dioctria linearis. The sequence goes on from OZ005742.1 coordinate 27,533,121, forward strand.
ATATTGCAACAACAGATGACATCCAACGATATTTAATTAGTCTTTAACACAATTCGGTATAACACCCGTCAATTATAAATGAAATATATGCGAGTTGAAACTCTTGTGTATATTTATAATTCTCCATTACTTTTATGTCTTTGGATTCTTCTAAAGGAGGCAGATAACCATAAGAATCCAAAGTCTTCTAAAGGAGGTAGATAACCATTTGCCAACTACAAGTAATGAATTTGTTTTTCTTCTTCAAGCCTGAAATACCTTTTCTGGAAGCACTTTTCCGGTGATAATTAGTTAGAGTAGTTCTTTTGCATGTTGATAAAATCTTTATCGTTGTTTCTGCAACTAATTTTTTACTAAATTCAATTAAAAATATATATAAACCATATAAACTAATGAAAAACCACCAATCGCTCTTTTTCTTTAACTATTAACAGATATAAATTCTGATATGATTCTGATGTTTTGCAAAATAATTGGCATGCTTTGCCAAATGACTTTTGTCTCCCTGTGACCTTGCAACACAAAAACTTCCCCTCGAATCGGCCATACCTTGTTATCTTTGTATCATTATATGTAGGTATAGGTATATATAACAAAAAGTACGACAAATTTATGAGCTGCTCCCGAGGTTGTGAGAAAAGTTTTGAACTATGGTATGTGAATATTCTATACCTGCTTACAGCAACCCAGGTGCTCAAAATTAAATAATTTTTTTTTATTTTGATAATGTAAAGTATCATTTTCAGTTCATTCTACGTCATCATACCAAACTTGCTATGCTGTATAAAAGCACAAAAGAAGCCGAAGAAAATTTTTATTTTATTTTGTCGTATATTTAGACAATTAAGTACGGCAAAATATCAGAATAATCTCCTCCCACCCCTGCTGTCATTGTGTCATTCGACGAGAATTCCTCACATTTTCCCCAACATCTCAACACCAAAATTTCGTCAACAAATCTGAAACAATAAAAAAATCTGTTTTCTGTAATAATATTATTACATATTATGTAAGCTACATATTTTCACATGAAACATTGATCTTCACACAAATATCGACCGGATTATATTATCACTTTATCATCCATGTAACAATTATTCTTTTATTTGTAAATAGTTAAATGCTTTAATTAATATTATGGTACCGCTTAATGACAAATTTGTACGACTAATACGTTCAATTCACATACAAATTGTGTTCTTCACTATTTCAATAAATTTATACGTCAAGAAAAAACAATCATTAAGGATTTCATCGACTTCTATGCTTATATCCCGATATATGTTTAGAGAAGCTAATCCATTCAAACGATCTTCTCCCATTGTGGACGTTAAATAGGTTTTAAGGCGTCGCAAAGTTGAAAATGAACGCTCATTCGGAGTTGTGATCACAGATAACACTGCTATAATTTTCAAAAAAATGTGGACATTTGAAAATGCATCCTTACTGCACATATCATGAACCTCGATACAACACATTCTGTCGTTTTTGTCACTTATCTACTCCCGCCAATGATAAATGATGTTCCCGATGAATACATCGAAATTTATCTAAGGAATGAAGTGAGATTCTGTTGATTGTATAATAATGATCTTAACCTGCAAAATTTAGTGATTATTAGTATTTTGGTACGGCAGTTCCTAAATTTTAGGTTGATTACCTTTGCCCTTGCAATGATATATCGGCAAGATTTGGAAACGAACAAACCGTGCGGAATTTATTTTTCGCGCTTCATTTAATAAGCATTGAAAGCTTGAGTTGTCAGTTGACTATAAAAACTAAAATCAAATTTGAATAATAATTTTATATATACAAATTGACAATTTACAATTGATTCAAAATGCGTTACGCGTGGTGATTTTAATTCAGAATATTTTACATCACTGGCTCAAGCCGAAGCCATTATTCTGTCATTGCTTTTATTGTATTGTTTTGTTAATTTATGTATATAAATTGAGGCTTAAAAGCAATTGCAGATTTTATATCTATCTGTCCTTACCTACTAAATAGATTCTTTATGGTTAGTGGTATGCCGAATGTTGATATATTGGCAGCATAGTCGAAGTTAGAAGTCGAAGTGATACTAGTGCGTTCCATCCTTTGGATCCGTATGTTATTTCTTCCTCAATGAGTATATCTTCATATTCTTGTTATCTGCGCCTTTGGGGCTTCTCTTTGTCCCTCAGTTCGATGCTGTCTTGGGAACTTTTTATTTCATTTTTTTTTCTATTTTATTGCTGTTGCACTACGTCAACTATAACTTTTGATCTTACTCAGTTAGTTATTTGGGAGGGAATGAAAAGTGGGAATAGGAAGGTGGGTATATTTAATAGTTTAGGATTGGCAGTTCCTAAGTAGTGGGTTGAGACTGTCAGATATCGAATTGAATAGATTACTATTACCATCGATAGTAATTACCTTTATCGTCATAGAAAGATATTTTTCTATTTTGGAAATAATTATTAATTACTGAGTTGGGCTGATCTGGAATTTTCTCTATATTGGCGTGATTGAAAAGGTACTCTTTTACGGAGATTATGTTAGCGGCTAAATTCAAATAAATAGTCATTTCAAGGTATGAGAATCTGAACGAAGAGCGCTGAGGCAAATCTTGTCTACTCGACATCAGATCGAATTTTTTCATGCTACAGCACCAAATAAAAGGATGAAATTCGTAACATTAACTGGATGCATAAGAATTTGAACCAAGGGCGATCAAAAGAAGGAAATATCATTAGATTAGGAATACCTAATAAAATGATGTATTAACATACATATAGCTTCACGTCGTCGGCCAATTAACTATGCTTAAGATCCCTATGATTTTTAGTGATTCCTGATTTTTTTGTTGTTTTTTTCTCCTTAAGTAAAGTTTGCCGGAAACGGAAGTAGGTCATAACTAAATGTCGAAAACTGCATAAGAATTGTTTGTATTGTAGCCTGTACCGTTAGAACATATAGGTCAAATACTACTTTTACTTAGATCATAGAGTGATCTAAAAACTTTTTCACAAAATAGAGTCGTTAGACATAGAACTTCCGTTGACATGGCTTGTATGTATGTTAATGGATTAAAGGAGCAGTAACTACATAAGTAGCTAAAGTATATTTACTGAATAAAGATTATTAACATAACTCGATGGGCTGCTTATGGCAAACATTCACTGTTCATTTGTTAATTGCTATATTTATATAATTAGTAGGAGGAGCCCGTCGGCAATGCCCGGTGGTAATATATATCGAGATGGGTGGGTGTTGGGTGTTTATAGACGCATAATACCTGGGCTATTATCTGACTCGATCACGCGATTCCGGTTTCACTATGTGTCTCTATGCGTGTGTGTGTGTGTCTCTATGTGTGTGTGTGTGTGTGTGTGTGTGTGTGTGTGTGTGTCGTGCGTGTGTGTGTGTGTGTGTGTGTGTGTGTGTGTGTGTGTGTGTGTGTGTGTGTGTGGGTGGGTGGGTGGGTGGGTGTGGGTGGGTGTGTGGGTGTGTGTGTGGGTACTTGTGTGTGTGTGTATGTGTGTGTGTGTGTGCGCGTGTGTGTGCGTGTGTGTGTATATGCGTGTGCGTGCACACATTCATATGTGTGGGAGAGTTTCGCACTCTACGTTGACGCGTTCTTATGAAAATGCCATGTACTAAATATGACCTCTCCACCTCGACGCCTTCTCAGGCAGCTACCACGTATATAGTGAAAAACAAAAGTTTTGAATGGCAACACATAGAAAGGGTTACCCGATTTAGTCCGTTTTTGAAATTTTGTTTGCTATGAAAAAACCACGTACCAAATTTTTGTATGCCAATCCTATGAAGGAGTTGACCGATTCGTCCCGTTTTGAACTTAATTTATTTATTTATTTTAATGGCAAGTGTAAAAAAATTTGCTCTCTACGTCGACTGATGAGACAGTGTCCAAATATATAGTGAAAACCTGAAGTTTTGTATGCCAACATAAAGAAGGGATCGCCGAATTTGTTCCATTTTTGAACTCGTATTTGCAATTTTCATGAAATCACCGTATACAAAATTTTAGCTCTCTACGTCGCCGCGTTCTCAGACAGTTTCCAAATATATAGTGCAAACCCAAAGTTTTGTATGGCAACATCAACAAGGGTTCCCGATTCAAACCATTTTTTAAAGTTTATTTACTATTGATATGAAAACAGCACATAACCAATTTCAGCTCTCTACGTGTAATCGTTGTTAGGCAGTGTTCAAATATATACTAAAAAACGAAATATTTGAGTGGCAACCCTACAGAGAAGTTGCTTGATTTAGTCGATGTTTGAACTTATATTTCATATTTTTATGAAAACGGCGTGTACAAAATTTCAGCTGTCCAGGTCGCCGCGTTCTGAGGCAGTTTTTTAGATTTCGACAACAGCTCCATCTATCATATTCAAAACTATCCTATCTTTCAAGCTGGAACCAACCAAACACATGCACTAAATTTCATTGAAATAGGTTGAACGGTTTCGGAGATTAGCGTGTACTAAACCAGTGACACGTGATTTATACATATTAAGATATGTAAGGAATACCGGAGCCACAGAAAGTACTAAGAGCAAGGAGAGAAGCGTTACATCTCCCATCCTGTTGCACAAGATTAGAATACTTATATAGTATACGTGGCACAGTTCACAGTCTTCTATCTTTATTTTGAATACCAGAAATCTACAAATAATATTGCACTGTCCATGATTTGTTTACTTATCTCATATCATACTGTAGACCTTTATATTTTATATCTCTAGGGAACTTCTAATCTGAATTTATTGTTTATAGCAACTATTTTAACTGGCAATTAAAACTAGCATCTTTTTATGTAAGCTACTACTTATAGTCATTTCATCATTTCTGCAAAAAGCTTTCAACTTTGAATCATATCTAATCAAAACAGACTATCTGAACGCTGCTCTTTTGCATATCTAATCTCGTTATTTTCTTCAAGTAAAAACAATTAACAATTATACGATCAATTTAGTACTTTCATACAAGCCTCACCGAATTTTATAAGAACTCAGGGTAAATGTACAACGGTCGGTGCGGTCTTATCGGTGTGGAAAATGGTTGGATTATATGAAAAGTGGATGTGCAAATTCGTAGAGATTTGCCCCTTACTAATCGGTTAGTAAAACTCTATTTCACTCTGCAATACTCTAAAATTTAGTCAATATTTGATTTAAGTTGGGATTACATTTCTACCATGTGGACTGATAATGGGTAGAACGTTCACCGTCTTTGTTCTGGAAAGGCACGATTCCAATTTGATGCACTCTGGACCTCTAATAATGGGACTATGTTGCGCTTTCCTCACCGCAATGCTAATGTTTTTCTTGAAATATTTTCGGGGAAAAGTAATCTTTTGTCACGTTGATATTTTACTAACAGCAGCATGTTTCAATTTATTCGGCAGTGGATTCTTCTTCGCAGAAAATTACGGTGAGTGCGTATCTTATGATAAGATGATTTTGTTTTTGTAGCTTTTATCATATATTTGTTATCGTGAGCATTTTTTTTTTGTATGAAAAAAAATGTTTGATTCATTGAGTCATAGAGGAATTTTTGAATGTCTTACTTGAAGGTTACATCAGTGATTCCGCGGGATAACTACACTTTCGATTTCAAATGCTTTAAAGAAATTTAAAGTAGATTTTAAATCGAATAGGTACTAAAACAAAGTTGTATAATTGTAGTGGCTTCCCGATGGGATATTAGAAAAAGTGATGTTGCGCGAAAGTTACTTAGAAAAAAAGTGTACTTACTTGTTAGAAATTTCCCTTCTAAGCAAGTAGTTAAGTAATAAGGCCAACACATCATCTCCGCCTGATTATACTCTGTATCATTCATTCTATTGATTTGTGCCCAGATTTTATCATTTCTTTCATGTGGTCCTTGACCTTCCTACTACACCTATATAGTAAACTTCATACAAATTTTTAAACTAAGATTAAGTTGGATATGTCTCTAGAATGAACGACACTCTAAGATTTCCAGGATATTCATTAAGAAAAATCTCGAAATCAGGAAAATTTGGAAGTCGATGTGTATATAGATCTAGATAATATAGATAATGAACTTCGCAATGTGATTGTTGCTAATTAGTTGGAGAGCTGTGCTTGTCCTACAACGTCCAATCTAATTTAACTACTCTGTAATAAAGCAGACTGTTGTCGCCCGTATAGCCTCGAAGGTACTGGACCCCTGGTCAAGACCACACTGTATTCCTCTACTTGCTCTGTCATTCAGTGTTATAGCATGGATTCTATGGATTACAGTAACCTTGTTTGATACCAAATTTGATTTCGAAGAGATCTGTCCATGAGGAAAATAGGATCCAGTACAGAGAGGATTGAAGCATTAAAATAGTTAAATAAGCTATTTACAATTTTTCGTTCCATAGAATATTGTAAAAAGCATAAATTTATATTGAAATCGCCACAAATAATAATATTAGCGACTATAAACTGTTAGTATTGTAATTATGGTAACGCTACTTACATAAGTCTTACGAAAGACAAAGAACACTTCAGAATTATTTTATGTTATTATTTTTATTTTATTTTCATTTTTTTAATATTCATCTTTATATATGGCACACTTTGTCATACGCTCGAATCATTACTAAAGGTATTGAGCGGACCGTTCCGAAAATCAATATTAATATCTAAAGATGAGGTGTGAGAAAAACTAGTCCTCTTGGTTATTTTTCATGCATTTATTAAGAAACATCCGACAGACAAATAGAGGTGTACCATTTAGCATTGGCTTTAGGGCAATCTTCCAGTGGAATTGTGGTAACATGACCCGTTCGTATGAAGATTAAGCAACCATTTTCTTGCCTTTTCTTCGTCCGCTAGGAAGATTCACTACTTTCATTTGCAAGCCAAAGAATCTGTCTCTCATTTAGTCACTCCGACCTCTGAGACCTTTTATGATTTTACTTCTAAATGCTTTCCTAGGGCGCCTATTCGAAATTAAGGTCATTGACGTCCTAGTAACATCCCACTTTCATTTTCACTTATTTCCATTCTGGCTCATAGCAGTAAATGCAAACTGGATTGTCACCTGTCACAATGTCCAAGACAACTTCTCCTCGACCTTGGTTGAATTTTTGTGCATTTCTTGGTCTAACTAACTCATGCGTCCTCTTGGACCTCTGTTGATTGTGCGCGTTATCTACCGAACACAAATTTTCATGATGATACATATTAGATGTTTATGCAAGCCTCTTTCTTATTTGGATCATGAATATGCAAAGAGATATGACTGGATATCATTTTAAGTTGTTGCACCGGTTATCTTCAAGTAACATGTACAGCTTCGACGGGTTCTGGAACAACGATAATAGCAGGACGTCCTTCTCGTGGCTTGTTCTCCAGTAAACAATATCCATGTTGGAACTTGTGTTGGAGTACTGTTCTACATACAGTCGCTAAAGATGATGCTCCATCCAAAGATAATCGGACCATTTTTTTTTTCTTAGATCTGTCAAAGTTGCTAAAATGTAAAAAACTTCATGGATGTAGTAAAACCTAGAACAAATATCAAACAGTAATGCTTATAAGCCAAATTAAGTGTGGCATTATCAATGTTTGTATTGAACTCAAGTTTTCTAGTAAGAGAGCACAGTGCGCTCCATCATTAATTAAATTATTCTAATATGAGTGCAAATTTGTTACTTGTTTTGTTTTTTTTTCGTGCTTGCGTATCTCATTTTCTCTGCATTTTTCGTCCTTCGTTAAGACTTCGACCCATTCGAGATATTATTAGGAGTTTTCAGCTACACTTATGTGCACGAATATTACGATACGGCATACCTGTTTGTTATATTATGTTTTAAGCAGAAAAACAACATATCCAAAAGTATGCAGGAAATAGGCTAACGGAAAACTTAAGTAATAATGTAAACATTGCATCGGTGTGATGTAACCTTAGTCCTTTTTCGATAAACTTATTACACATATACTTCTGACATTTCTATTAATATTTTCCTTTTTTTTCAGATGTTGTTGGATCCTTTCTATCATTCGTAGCACATGGTCTAATATTTATATCATCCCTAAGCTATGTACATATAGTGGCAGGAAGGAAAAGTCGTTCAAGGGCTCTTGCATTTTGCTTTATGTGGTATCTATTTGGATTAGCTTCGTCAATATCAGTTATAGCCAGCACTTATCAGGATACTTCTGATGAGAATTCTGAGGAACCACAATGGATTTACATAAGATTTGCCTGGCTATTTTTACCATGCTCCCTACTAGTACTTGGTTTATTAATAACCTTAAAAGTTCTTCATCTTTTAGGGCACTTAGACTATAAAACTTGCTCGGATAATGAGATTCGGATAGCCAATTCGAATGGAACACTGTTCGATAGTCGACAGGATGTGATAAAACGAGTACATTTTTTCTATGTTACTAAAGGCAAACAATGGCAGGTGTCGTTTATTTTAATATTTATGGACGCAATTCATTTCGCACTTTTCATCTATTTTATGTTTTGGTTCTCTCTAAACGATGCCGTAAGACTGAGCAGAGATATGGGACTACATTTAATGATGTGGATCGTTTTGCTGGGAAGTATAGTAGGAACAATAACGTTTTATTTCTGGAGTATAAAATCAGTCTTTATTGGAACAACTTTAGCTCATATTTGTTTAACAATTCTGGGAATAATACTTTACGGTGCAATACAGACATTAATTCCGTTCTGGTTCTTATGTTTTCTATTTGGCGTTACATTTTCCAACATAAAATTAGCTATCCTAGAAACGTCGCATTTTCGATATATCGAAATTATCATTTTTCTATCATATCTAACAAATGCTGGTGCCATTGAAATTGTCTACAATTATTTTGTGTCAGATTTGAAAAATTCGTTTTTCTATAGCACAGCTGCATCCAGTTTAACAGCACATGGATGTGCATTTTTGATTATCATTTCATTGTTGTTGATTATTGTATGTCTAGAAGTACCAAGCACTTTCAATACGACTCTTTTTGAAATCCAATACAGTTTACTAGGAATTATTTTCAAAAAACATCAAATTGAGCAATTAAATGTGAAATATTTGAGTGATGGGACGATTCCAACAATTACGAAAAGTTCTACTGCAACCGGTGGTGGAGTGTGACAGAAAAAAAGTTGTACTATTTTTACACTTTCTTTGTGTTTATTAACGTTAAATTTTTTGTATTTTTTTTAGTGTAAATAAATATACTTCTATTTTTCTTATCTTTTTTTTTCTTTTTTTTTTATATATGTATATGTACATATTTTTATACCCTACTAGGGGGAACCCCCCGGCGTTGCCCAGCCTAGATGGATGGAAGTGGAGGTTGAAAGGGATGTAATTTATTTATTTATTCAGCCAACATATATATAAATATAAAGTCTGACTTATAAAGTTATATAATAAATGATTGAGAGAAAACATTTTGCATAAAATAAAAAAATTAAAAACAAAAATAAATAAAAACAAAAAAAATTAAAATAAAAAAATAAAAACCCCTTCAAAGAATCAAATTTCTCTCTGCTCTTGCAATTAAAATTTAAATAATTTGAAAATTTGTTGTAAATTCTACACATATTACTGAGGGGCTCATAAAATCCATAATTCGTTCGATGACTCTCGATAAAAAGAATATCGCGGCACCTTAAAACTCCTCGGGAACATTCAATGAAATAGATTTCAGAATATCAGGAGAATCTATAAATCTAGTCAAAACTTTATGCATAAAAACACACAAAATAACTCACGCCTCTTATGAAGCGACGTCATATTAATTAAAACTAAACGATAAGAATAAGGTGGAGGCTCAAATCTATTATTCCATGGAAGGCGACGCAGGGCAAAACGTAAAAACTTTTTCTGTAGAGATTCAATCTTATTAATATATACACTGTAATAAGGACTCCACACTTGACAGCCGTATTCCAGTATAGACCTAATAAATGAATTATACAAGGAACGCAATGCGTACGGGTCATTAAATTCTTTAGCCGAGCGCCTAACAAAACCAAGCATTGAATAGGCTCTGCCAATAATAATGGCGAGAAAAAGAAAGTTTTGAGTCAAAAATGACGCCCAGATCCTTAATCTGATTTACTACATTTATAGGAACATTGTCTATATGATACTGGTACGCAAAAGAGGAAAACTTACGGCTAAAGACAATAAAATTACATTTGAGAATATTTAGAAATAAATTATTATGCTTACACCACAATTTTAAAGCACATATGTACATCATTCTGTAACAGTACACCAGGCGCGTATACAGGGGGTTCACAGGGGTCATGACCCCACCACAAAGTGCCACCTAACCTACGCGGTGAATTGAATGTGGCGCTGGACTGTAGATCGAGCTGTAAAAGTTTAACAGGACGCTTTTAGTCTTTTAAACGTGTACACATTTTTTAGAATTTTCTTGCGTTTTTATATAGTGTCGAAAAGTCATCTATCACACCTATCACAGGATAGTAAGTAATTTTGGAATGCATATTTATTTTAGTGTTTGATTTTTTAGAAAATGGCACGTAATGCTATGAAAATTCTTTTACATTTTTGTTGCGCCGATTAAAAAGTTTAAAAAGTTTTTTTTTTCTAAAAGATTGGTTAGCGATCATAATTTTTTTTTACCTATCTGATTTTCCGATGGTAAACAGCAGCGGGAAATTTGCTGTCAAAACAGGTAGACGAAAAATTGGGAGTACAATTCCAACGACAGGCGGTGAGCGGCGATTCTGAAAGAAGAAGATAGGTACTGAAATTTCATTTGTTATTAGTTTTAAGCGTTTTGAAACAGATTTTTATCGAGAATATTTTATATTATTTTGAAAAAATTTCATTGGACTAAAGTGTGAAAAGGAAAAATTTAAAATACAGAAATTAACTAAATTAAAATCAAACTAAATGCCACAAATATCACAACCTAGAATTTGTATTTAAGCGCCTCGAAATATCCCTCCAACCATGATTTTTTTTTTTGTCAACTCGTCTATACTGGTTGTCTTGTATATAATAAACTATTTAATGACTTCACACTTCTTCAATAAATTTTTCATCAAAATTCTTTATAAAAATGAAAAAAAAAATCTTGGAAAAATCTGCACAAAAATTCAGGAAATCGACTAAATTTACCCTCTCCAGATTTTCGAAAATTTTCGGAAAGTACCCTATGAACTGTTCCGTTCTGTTATCTGTCACCTCAGTCATTGCTGTAGGTTGAAAACTGTAGGAACAGATAGAATCCTACGAAAACACGAAAACACTTTTTCATCAAAATTCATTGTTTTAAAATTTCCGCAATGTCCTACAACCTTGACAAAAATAAATGCGACAACAAGTTCATTCGTTTGATTTTGTTGGTAGTACTGCAGCGACGACGGAAAAATTAGAAATTGATCAGTCCTGACGGCAACTTCATCAACCGCTGACCGTCACCCGCCATAATTTGCGCATTCACATAAGACGCTATGCTTTTAAAAGTTTAACAGCGGCATTTTTTCGTCATTTTCCGTTGCCCGTCGCAATTGTAATTAAGCCTTGACTTCACAAATTTTGTTTTACGAGTCTTCAAGTAGAACCAAAGTTATGCAATCAATCATAGCGACGCTGATTCAAGCCTGAGTTCCTCAAAATATTTACGTTCGTAAGGAAGCATTAAATTTGCACAACAAGGCGATTCGAGGCGATGCGAGGCTAGGCGATGCTAGGCTAGGCGATGCTAGGGTAGGCGAGGTGAAGATACATTTCGAGGTGTAGTGCTCACAAAAAGGCGTTCAGTTTCTTAGTAAATCGTGAAGTGCGAGAATAAATTATGTCATCAGATTCAGAAGATTTTTGACCTAAGTGTAATCTCCGCTCTTTTGCTTGCCACCCGATATAGACGAAACGTCTGGAATTTGGCGAATTCATCCTTCATGTGAAGATTTTCGGACTGATCCTGATAGATTCTTCAATATATGAGAATAAATAAAGAACCCTTCTATTACATGTATCAAAGAAAAAACCTATAAGAAAACCTCGCGAAAAAATTAAAAATTTCATTCTCGAGCGATTTACTTCGAGGTGTCTCGCCACATCGAGCGCTGCCACAGCATTTTTATCATAGTACAGCGTGCAATCATTTTATTTCTTTTTAGCTCTCTTTAGCTCTTGATATAGCCTCGGCTCGCCTCGCCACACTTCGCCACGTTGTGCACGTACCTTTAGAAATATAGTTGCAGATTGTTCTTAATAATTTGAATGATAAACTATTCACCGACAACGGCCCAAACGAATTGGTGGATTGATTCTGGTGGCTCTCTCTTTCGGACAGGGGCACAAGCATTCAGTTTTCTTAGAAAGATCTGAAAATTTTTCTTTAGATTTTTTATGCACTATAGGCGACGGACAATGGTTCCAAAGAGTTATATCGATTCAGGTGCCGTGGCTGATCTGGGTCGCTAAAGATATTTATGAGCGTTGGCAACCATACATTTTGTTCTTAAAATTTTGATTGAACATTTTTCTTTCGAATTTTTATACACTATTGGTTGCTGAAAACGATCAGTTTGATGGATGCCACTAAAATTGATTCTACAATTTTTCTTCACAATTTTTACGGCAAGACTATAAAAATAAAAACTATTCACTTTCCTCTGTCTGCGGTAGTTGCCGTTGCTTTGCTTGTACTTTCGTGTTAATTCAAGTAATGTTGTTTAATTTAACCAATTTATGGGAGAAGAATAAACTTGCTGCAGTAGTTAGCGATGGAGGTAGAAATAGTAGCGAAAGTGGAAAACAGAAGACTGATAAGACCATTGATAACTTTTTCCAGAAGAAAGCAAGATCAGTTAAGTTCGCATCAAAAGAAATACTCAGTGACATATGTACAAATCATGCACTTCTATTGCTATTCCTTTGAATGTGAATCAAGATGCAAGCTCTCACTATCAGTCATTTACTTCAGCCGTGACAGAATCGGTTGCATCACATCGATGTCTACAATCTTTGCACGAGAAAGAGTATCTGGATATGAGTCCTTAATGTCTGTCCACTCTGCTTTCGACATTGATGTGGATAATATTATCGACAGGCTTTCAAAATCAAACCGAAAATTGAATTTTGTGATATCTAACTTAAATATAATAAAAAAAATTTAAAAGCGACTACTTCCAACTTTTTCCTCCCCCTCGAACATTTTAGTTGTGACTCATCTCCCCAAACTGCAGGTCTGGATACCCGCATGCAGTACACTATCATTCACTAAATGAATCTGTTTAAAAATCTTAACATCGTCAGCATATTGTTGCGAGCGTGGCCTTTGGTTCGTTATTTAAAACACAATATTAAATAATTAATATATAAGTTCTTTATTACACTTAAATCATATAAAGTTCACAAACATTCATTTAATCAACTCAACTCTAATTATCGCTAACACTGTACTTTCAATAATCTCAATCTAATTACACACTATCGCTTCTTCAATTACTTTCGCTTGCTAACACTGCAACGTCTACTCCAAGACTCTTCTTTCTGGCGATGACAACTGTTATATTTATACCCTAGAAACACTCCGGATTATTCTGGAGTGTTCTATTCCAAAAGCTTCTTGACTATTCTATTTGTTCTATTCCTGAACTTTCATAATCGATTCTCCGAACCTGGAGTCATTTACTCTCCGAACCTGAAGTTGATTATTGCCAGTAGATGTCACCAGTTGTCTCTTTCTATTGCACGTAACAATATATTAAAATTTCTGAGAATTTTATCACAGATACAAGGTCATTAATAAATAAGACAAACAATAAGGGACCATGATGGCTTCCCTGTGGAACTCCGGACTGCTTACAAATAACATTTGAAAGCGTGTTCTTGAAGAGGACTTTAAAAATTCTACCACTTAAAGAAGATGAGATCCAATCAACCAACAAAGGAGAAAAACCTATTTTTAACAACTTAAACAGCAGCAGTCTGTGGGAAAGCTTTTAAAAGGCTTTGGAGAAAATTGTATAGACACAGTCAGTCTGCAGTCGCTTTTCGAAGGTATTAGCAGTAACGGATGCTAAAAGTTTCAAGTTGATTGATGTTGATCTGCCATGTTGTTAAGAGCTAATTAATGACTTACGACGATCGAATGTCAGCAGGTCACAAAGCTTGGGTATAACAGAGAATTTAGCAATTGCTCTATAAAACAGGAATAACAAATGACGATTTCCAAGCAACATGAAATGCACCCGTTGACAAAGATACATTAAATAAAATAAGCAGCGGCCGCGAAAGACTATCAATACATTGTTTAAGAACAATGCTAGGAATACCATCTGGTCCAACAGAATAGGATTAATTCAACTCACAAACATGCGGACATAACATATATTCACTAATATACCGAATACTAATCTCTAAGCTAAAACAATTAGACATGCAAGACGACACATAAGAAAAATCGTTCGCATTGCTATTGTCAACACTGAAAGACTCAGAAAAATAATCCGCTAAATAATTAGATATAAGAGAAGGATCATGACTAGAACTGTTAAAAAAGGACAGGCTGCAGAGATAACCATCGCTTTTACGCTTCGCGTTAACAAAGCTCCAAAAACGCTTAGGATCATTTTTAATATTACTTTGAACGATATTAATGTAAGAAGTGTAAACCGTTTGAGCGTCCTCCTTAAACTGTTTTCTAAGACGAGAATAATTGCGATAATCACTCACAGATTTAGAATTACTATAAATTCTCCACGCCTTCTTACAAGCATTACGCAAATTACGTAGACTGTCATCGAAGCAATTAGGAGTACAACTAAAGTTCCTAGCTTTACGAATAGGTACAGCGTCAAGGAAACAGTTAAAAATTAATTTATAAAAAATTAATAAACAAGAATCAACATCTGAAACATTAAACAAAATAGACCAATCAAATTGCTTAGTACCAACTTCAATTTTACAAAATCAAAATCCAAAAAATAATCAGGAGTAGCACTATAAGCATCGTCGACATAAATATTAAGAGCTGGATGATCAGGAATCTCACCTGCTATAAGATGCAATGAACGAGAGACACAAGCACTGGAGTCATCATTAACAAGAACAAGATCCAAAATCCTGTTGCGAACATTACGAATGCCATTTACTTCTTTAAGCCCACAAGAATATAACACATCCAGAGCATCGCATTCCGCCACAGACGTAAACTCTGTTGGAGCCCTCCTCAAGTGATGGAGTCCAACATATAGAAGGCAAGTTAAAATCTCCAAGAACAACCATACCATTATCTGAACTGGACATGTCAAAATCGAATTGATGCAGTTAAGATAGTCCTTGTAAACAGCAGAATTAGATCCCGGAGGTAATACAGAACAATAATATAAAACCAGAAAACATAAGATTTAATCCGGACACACAAGAATTCCAAGGAGCCAGATCCATTCACATTAATAGTTACAACCAGCAAATCTGTCTTGGTTGCAATCAAAACACCACCCCCAACCGGGTACTGCAGCTGATCCTGATGTCTATCACGTCGAAAAACATCAAACACATCAGAAAAAAGTTCCTTGTCAAAAATTGATGCACAGAGCCAAGATTCAGTGAAGTCACTAGTCACAGTCCGATAAAAAAGAGTTGAAATAGACAGTAGAGGTTTTGGTTCTAAGCCCGTTTACACTCTGATGATAGATTTTCAATGCCTTGCCGGTCTCCCGCGATGGGATTTCCCTCCTAAAAAATTACTTCTGGCTACAAATTCATGAGCCACAGCTCCGCTTGGCCAGAAGTCGGGTGAAATCAATGACTGTGTGACGATACAAATCTATTATCAAGAGATGAGTTCATTAATAGGCAATTATAACCATTGTTCACTGGAACATTGAACTTGGAGGCAATATACTTTGATACGTCGTCAGCTGTTGTATGAGGTGCCAAAGGGGAGACGAAAGTGCAAACTGGTTTGGGCACTGCTGATAATATCGGTAATATCGATACAGATCACTGACATATAATAAGAATGGACTGAGCCATCTTATCTAATTCCTATTGTTAAAATGGCACAAATTTTTGCTAAAATCTATTTGTCTCTTTCAAGCTCAAAATATACACTGAACTGTAACCAATTTTGGAAACAGTACGGCTGTATTAATTGGAATGCATTGGACTTCACATAAAAATTCAGACAAATATATTGTTTTTATACGTCTATCTCTTACAAGCTCAAGGAAATTTGACAACAAATCTGCAGAGGAGCACATTTTTCAGTAATATTACAAATGAGTTTTTGGGTTAATTAAAAGAAGTTTAACTTTCTAAATAATTTTAATTTGATGCAATACTATTTTATAACAACTTTAGTGTTTCCATTCGACAAATAATAATAAATTATGAATCGGTGTGCAATTGTACGAAATAAAGGGTTTCACAGCCTGTTCAATATTTGTGCCATTTTTGAAGCAAGAACGCTCAGTCCATTCTTATTATATGTCAGTGGTGCAGATGATGAGGAATTATTGTTAATCGTTGTTCTTGCTCTGACGCAAATCACAAGCAATAGGTTTAATGACGTCAGTGCGAATAATGTTATGCAATGAATTCTTTACGAGTGCAGATGCTCTACTGCTTACAACAGGTGGTTTAGAGACCTTTACGTTTTTATTGATATTCATTGCAGATCTGGCATTAGATGATGTTTTAGCAGATGACGACTTCGAAGAGTTACGTGTAATGCGCATCTCTGGTGATTGTATAACTGCAGAGGACTGACCAATAGAAGTTGCCACAGAAGATGATAATGTACGATGTTTATACTTACCAACGATCCCAGGAACTGAACATGCCGCTACAAGCCTGTCAATAGTTACCGTAAGTTCAGCCAACCACTTTTCCGAGTTGCAAATTGAAGGAGATAAACAAGCCGAACAAACCCAAACAAAGCCTTCAGTCGCCAGTACATTCCATGTGATATCTAGGACCGCAAATTCCAACGCATACCAATACATTAGATTTATCATACAGAGTATTCTTGCAGATATTTCAAATATGAGTACTAACATAGACGGCAGAAGAACTAGCACTAGAACATGGCATACTAGAGCAGAGTATACAAATTGTGAAATGGGTAGTGCATTCTGGAATGGGCCACAACACGGTTTAGAGTATACCGAGAGCAAATGTTTTTTTTAACAGCAGTTTTGTATTTGTTTGATCGACCTCCTCAATACTTCAGATACGAAAAAATATGAATCACTCGACGAACACATCAGTTCAAATGTTGTGGTCCATTCCGGAATGGACCACTGGGCCATATAAATTTTGTATACTTTTTTGGTGTTGCATGCGACATCTAGTTCTTGTGCCATCCGTGGTACTAGTCATCGTGAAACACAAAGAAAATGAACTGACGAATGATTAAAAATTTATATGACTTAAAGCAATCAAAAACACGTCTGCTCACAGCAACAGCAACTGTCTGACTGGTTGAGAATGAGATGCATAATATCTAAAGGGGGGAAACACAATTCTACCGTTTCAAACCGATTTATACAAATGTCAAATTTACTTATATGAGACATACGTTCTCTGACAGTACCCTAATATATAGTATAAAACGAAATTTTTGTATGGCAACCCTACGAAGGAGTTACCCAATTTGTCTCATTTCCGAAATTAATTTTACTTTTTTTTAAAGTCCGTGTACAAAATTTCAGCTCTCTAAGTATACACATTTTCGAGTTATCGTGCGCACAGACGGACAGACGGACATGCAAAAATCAAAATAACTTTTAATATTATGTGTGGGTGTCCAATCCATTTTGATCTACCATCATTATTTCGAGATGTTGCAAACGGAATGACAAACATAGTATACCCTATAGATTTCATCTAGGGTATAAAAAAAACCTCTTGATTTCCTTACACTTAAGCCGGTTTTTCATCAAGAGGTTTAGTCGAGCTTTTTTGTTTTTTTTTTAACGCGTAAAACAAACATCCATAACTCTGTTTCAACTAAGCGGACTATTTTTGGGACGCGAAAAACAAGGCTAAAAACTCTAGTGCGAGTCTTTCACCCTTAATTAACCCCTGTCTACACTGGCCGTAAATTATGGCCTACTATATTTTATTGCTACGGAATTGCCAGTGTAGACCGTGTAGCCATGGCAATAATTCATGGTAGGCCATATATGGCAGACCCACTGACTCATAACAATGGACTGAGCGATTTGCTATTTCATGTGGCACAAATATTGTGTTTCTGTATATCACCGTTAGAGCACCCTTTAAAACGTTTACTACATAAAAATCATGTAAAACTCAACCAATCAGATGAAATTTTACACCCGAAAATCGAATTAAATTAAAAAAATATATTTTCTTGTGTCCAAGCAATATTTTAATCGCTTATAAGGAATTAAACTCATTCCGACTTTAATTTTCAAGTTATTTTTACCTGAATCGTGCGTATGGGCATGGAGCATGGTAAACAATATCTTTACCTTATTATTTCTGCGGTGATTGCATCTGCAGCCAACATTAAAACATCAAATGGCATTAAGAAACGTTCAGTATGCAATATTTTGTGTTGGTAGCTCCAACTCCGCCATAGGGCGAAAGAGAAAACTGTAAAACTTGTGCCATTCTTTCGTATAGGGAAATGACAATACGCTCAGTCCATTATTATAAGTCAGTGGGCAGACAATATTCCGTACCATATATGTCCAAGAAAATTGCTTACCATAACGTTGACGTTTATAGCCAAAATGGCTGAAATGAAGCAAACGCGTCCGGAACTAATTTAATTAATTAACTTTTACGGACTAAATGAGTGTTTATGGAACTATAAGGGTGCATATTCGTTTTCAGAATTTTTTCATCTCCTTTAACTCGGCGAGCTCCAAATTCTTTAATGCAATCAATCTTCTGATTGCAGTCTTTTTCGGTCTTGATAACGCCATCGGCCAATCAAAAATGAAATGTCATAACACAATTTGCCCACACCGAATTTTTTTTTTCCAAGATGGGCTTTACCATAAAATATGGTAAGCAATTTGTCATGGCCAGTGTAGACAGGGGGTCACAAACGCCCATCCCAGGGACCGTTAGAAGTCTAACTCATCTTATATCATTGCCAATATACACAATAAAAATTTGCACAAATTGTTGCCACAAAGCTTAGGTATTTTTCGATAAGGTTAGAGAATATTCTCTAAAATGTAGGTTTTTTTCCCCTAAATTTTAGAGAATATTCCCTAATTTTTTGGGAATAGTCCTACTTTTTTTACAGTGTAAGTTAGGAATAGCAGAAGGGCCATATCAACCGTTTAGGAGTTACAGGGTGATTAAGAA
The DNA here is from genome assembly GCA_963930735.1 of Dioctria linearis. NCBI lineage: Eukaryota > Metazoa > Arthropoda > Insecta > Diptera > Asilidae > Dioctria > Dioctria linearis. The sequence continues at coordinate 27,552,457 of OZ005742.1, forward strand.
AACAATCTAACTTTTCACAAAGCACCCTGTATCTCAAAAAGCACAGGGCATACGGTCACAGTTGAGAGCTCATGCAGAACTTCATGGCTTTTCGAATGACTGCACAACCAGCCCCGCATCCTTCTCCTCACAAGAGTTATGGTTGTCTAAACTAAAAATTTCGGATTTTCTTACCTTTTTTTTAAGATGCGAGGTGTTTTGTGGAAAACGAGCTTTTTTCCTAAATTCCTAATCAGTTGATACGCCCCCCTTCCCCCTGCCATATAATTTTTTGTTTGTTTTGGTAAGTATGTACTATCCTATCACCTCCTACTCTATTGGCCTCCTAGGCGGAAATACCCTGTGTATGTCATTTTTGTGTGGCGAACGTGATAATTTTTCTCACTTTCTAACATATGGTTACATCTCTGTCTATACTTGTACCCTAGGTGTCACTTGTTCGATAAAGATATATACGGTAGCACAAAGGCGGTAGGTAAGATTAAAATTGGAAGGGGATTAAATAGAAAAATATTTACAAGTTTTTATGGGGAAATTTAATAATACTATAATTGTTTCTTTTTTAAATAATAAGCTGGAAATTAGAATATTGGTAAATGCTTGTAATTTCAATAAAAGTACTTAATTTTTAATATATTTTCTTGATATCGATTTACCAAAAATGAAATTTTAATGCAAGTTTTTGGTCAACCGAAAATGAAAATAGGCCAAAAATTTACTTTGTATTACTATCGCTCACTACGCTGCTGCTGGTATACAATTTTGTCGCATACTTTCAAAAACCGGGCCAAAATCCCTTGCGTAAACTTTTTTTCTATCAGCCTGCAATGCGAATTTTGTATACTGTTTGTGTGTTTATAAACTTATTCATCTTTGAGATTGACACGAAAATTATTGATGATGGGCCTCTCCTTTAGTTCCTTACTCGTAGAAGAACACACCTTGCAGGTTTCCTGTAGTCGACAAGGTTTAATGTGCTTTTCTGAACTTCAGGTGAAATGGATCCTAATCCAATGAAATTAATTAATTTTTCATATATTTTTTATTAGTTAGTTTTCTTTATTCTTCTTTATTTAAATCGTTATGCTTTTTATGAACTTTTGAGGTATGATAGATTATATGAAAAATTCCTAAATTAAAGCCGAAAAGTTACAACAAGCACAATAAAAATCATTTAAATTTCAATATTTTGTTTATATTATTCTTTTTTAAGCAATTTAAATCTCGGACTGTGGGACCCCTCTTCCATGTTAATGTGTAGTTAAGAGTTTGCAAAAAGTCGCAATATGTTTTGTTTTTATTTTGTCGTTTAGATGTAAAGCAAATATTCAGAAATGCGTAAAAAACTACGGTGAACTAAAATTTCAAATTAATTGCAGATTCTCTTAAAATTTTTAATAAATTTTCTGTCTATAAATTCAAAAAATTAAATATTTCTTTTAAATTTTCCTACTACCAAATTAAACATGAATTAGACTATATATACACACAAAAGCAAAAACACGAAGAATTCGCAAGGGAACAAGTAAAACCACCCAAAAATGCATCAAAATATCTTGTGCGCAAGTACAAATAAAAGCGGCAGACTACTCTATTCGGCACAAAAGATAAGGGGAAGCAAATATATCGGGAAAGCCTCCATTTCCCCCATTAATCATAATCATCTTGACACGGTGGAAATTTTATGCACAAAATCGTAGTGTGAAAGGTGTTTTTCCATTAAAATGTAGTCCGCTCAGAATGCACTAAAAAATCATTGGACCACAGTGAGTGAAGTGAAATATGTTCGCTAATTGGTACGCGAATCTTAGCAATCGCACCATTGCGATTACAATACTCGTGTGCATTTTTATGTTATACATTTCGTATTCATTCAATTCTTGTCTAATATCGAGCATCAATAGAACACTGAAACGGGTAGGTGTGATAATTCTTTCATCATGGATTTATTTAAATTTCAATTCTTTACTCCACAGAGTTCGATAAGAAACATTCTCTCACCTGTCATTACCACTGAGCCACCTGAAATCAAAATCTTAGGATCTATAGTTCGGATTGTTCCGTTAACCTATAATTTTAGCGAAACAGATGGCTCACCCAAATATAGATTTCTTAGACAACAGGGACTTCGACCTTCACGTCATCTACCAGATGCTCTTATAATTGGAGTCAAAAAGAGCGGAACCCGAGCTCTTCTTGAGTTTATACGTTTACATCCAGATGTACGAGCGGCTGGCTGTGAAGTTCATTTTTTCGACAGGCATTACTCAAAGGGACTTCATTGGTATCGACACCATATGCCTTTTACTATAGAGGGGCAAATTACTATGGAAAAATCACCAAGTTATTTTGTGACGAAAGAAGTACCCCAAAGAGTTCATCATATGAATCCGGGAACAAAGTGAGTATAATTTTAGTGTGTTTATTTTAATTTCAAAATACTTGAGCTGAATTAAAATAAAGAAGCAACACTGAGTATATTTTAATTTGAGGTTTACGGGAAAGATCATCATTGCTGCCAAGCATAATTTGTGTTGATTTTTAATTCACCCTAGACTAGTGCTACAGAAGTAATATTTTTTCATAAAAACTACTAGGGAGGGTAGGCGGAATCACTTTATGTTTTAATGAGATTCAATAAAATAGTATGGCTCCACACACCGCAATTTTTTTTTAGGTGGATGTGGCACTTGTGAACAGATTGACTTCGACTTCTTGCTCGTTTAAATAAATTTCAAACATTATTGATGACATCTTGTCCTGGCAACTTCAGCAAAAGATTCGATTTTTTTTTTTTTTTTTTTTTTAGTGTTGAGTTATAATTTTCTTCTGAAAATAGCATCAATGTTTTATAATGTAACACGGGACTTTGAAAGCCAACAATATCGTCACAATTTTGCACTAAGTTATAGTTTGATTCATATTTCTACCAGCTCAATCAAGACGATCTTTTTTTTATTAATACTATTTGAATTGGATTGTTGGATATGGAGAGTATATACGCATACAGTGCAAGGCTGGACTGACCCATCATTTTATATCTTAAAAATTCATTAATTCTTCGAGTCGAGACGAAACGCCTGTTACTTTGTGCAGTGCAGACAAGGGTGGAATTTGTAGCGCAGTTTGCTTTCATAATTTATACATAATTTACTATCTATACGTGTACTAGGAGAGCCCACAATTTAAAAAAATTTTAAATTAAAAAAAAAAGACAGTTGATGAGTCTTGCGTAAACTTAATTCTGAAACCCAAAAAAATAAAGATTGGCGGGGAAATGTTGCCAGCTGCGGAAAAAAGAGCTACTAAATTGTGCCGCTCTATAAAACGGTTGCCAAGCTGTTATGTTCAACAGCAATGTTTTTTTTTAAGATCGCGATTTTCCAAGCTAAAACACGAAAGGTTGGTGAACCCATCCCACCCCACCATAACCCCACGACAGCTTCGTATAGAATTGACCCGTGAGAGTGGTAGCCCACCCTCATCGCGCAGAAAGTTTAAACAAACGGCAAATGAAAAGTTTAAAGTAAAGCTACACGGCAAGAGGCTTTGGCCTCCAGAGACCACTTTTTTGGAGACTTGTTTATATACTTTGGAAACGCAAAGAAGCTCTAAAAACTCTAAAAACTAATAAAAAGACAAATCTCTAGATACTTTTTTGGTCTCCGGTCTCCTGTCTGCTTGGAAAGGAAAGCAAATAAAGTAGAGTGAGTTTGGCAAATTGTTATAAGGAAATTAATAAAAAAAATTAATAATTAATTAATGGATTTAGGGCAGAAAATTTGTTTCGTCAATAGAGCTCTGGTTATTTTTGAGAAAAAAATCACAGAAATTTGTTGTGTTTATCTCGTAAATTTTGTACACCGAGATATGTGTTTTTAAGCTGTTTCACTCTTCCCATCACATAAAAATACTAATAACTTTTGAGATGATTCTCTGGATCTCTGGAGATCTCTAGAGACCAAACTTCAAATTTCGTGTATACACTTCTGAGACGTGTCTCTGGAGACTTTTTCCTATGGTCACCAGGGGCCTAATTTTTTGATCTCCAGAAATAAAAGTCTCTTGCCATGTAAACATTTTGGAGATTTTAGTCTCTGTAAACCGAAGACCAGAGACCAAAAGTCTCTTACCGTGTATGTTTACCTTTAGACTTTTCCTTCATTTTCGTTTTGGGATGGTGGCTGACTGTCGATCACTTTAATTGTAATCAAAAGTTTATTGCTACGACAAGTTTCCTTCCTCTCATACCATGGCATGGCCTGACCTGACTGAGATGAATTTACTATATTATTTTATTTTTATTCTTCTTAATGTTTCTTATTACAGTCTTGAGGCCAAATTCATAAGACAATCGTTAATGGGTGATGAAGTGGCACGCTCGATAACTAATTATAAATTTACAACAAATTCGAGTTACAGAGAAGGAAACAGAAGATTAAGGTATTAATTTGTGGTTATTGCAAAGTTAAGAGCCAAAGCCTAGTTTATCGGCCCTTAGGCTTCCTGCTGCCATCCAAAAATCCACCTTTCAGCACGAATCAAACTTTAGAAAGATAGGGTCAAATTTTCAAGATATGGATTATTACATACTCGCAATAGAATACAAATACACTTCTGTCATTAAAAAACCAGAATAGAGGCTTATAACGGACCTATTTCCTGGGTAATGGAAAAGTCATAGTAGAAGACACTTTTATATGAAGGAGAAAAAAACAACCGATCTTTTTTACGATTATAAATATCTTGGCAGTATAAGGGGCAGCATGTTAGAATTACAAGTAAATGTGATCTCCCCGAAGAAAACTATAGACTTTATCAAGAACCTTAGCTTTATTTAGTTCTATGAGTTTTCCAAAAGATCTAATTGATCCCAATTATTCAAAAAAAAAGGAGATATATGGTTTGATTTAATTGGAAACAGCTGCTTTAAAAAAAACACAATTACGCAACCTGCAATTACAAAAATTCTGCGAAATTTCACAGCGTAAAAACATATTTGCACATCGCAACTGGACTTGATATAAAAATTGTACAGCTCTTTGCCAAGAACACCTTATTTATTTTATTATTATTATCGATTTATTATTGTAACATAATATTAAGAATAATCAAAACATTTCTCTTCATATATTTCCAGACTACTCATAGTTGTAAGAGATCCAGTCACCAGAGCCATATCAGACTATACACAAGCAGCCAGTAAAAAAATCGATATGAAAAAATTTGAGGAATTAGCCTTCGTAAATGGATCATACGAAGTAGTTGACACTTCTTGGGGACCAGTCAGAATTGGCGTTTACGCAAGACACTTAGAAAAATGGTTACAATACTTTCCGTTATCACAGCTCCTCTTTATAAGCGGCGAACGACTAATAGTTGATCCAGCATTTGAAATTGGACGGGTACAGGTAATTTAAAATTAAATTAAATTTTCATATTCAAAATTTAAATACGAAATACAAATTTTGCAGGACTTTTTGGGCTTAAAACGTGTTGTCACTGAAAAACATTTCTATTTTAATTCAACTAAAGGATTTCCTTGCCTATTTAAATCAGAGGCACGATCAACACCACATTGTTTAGGAAAAACTAAGGGACGCAATCATCCTCATATACAACCAGCTGCTATTGAACGGCTGAGAGAATTCTATCGTCCTTTTAATAGGAAATTTTATCAAATGACCGGCATCAACTTTGGTTGGCCATAATTCTACTAACACTTACGTCTTCAGTATTATTATAATACAATAGAAAATTACATTATAGATGAGTAAGTTCCTTCTGCACTGATAGATTAATAAAATAGTAAAATTACATAGATTTAGACCACCGCCCAAAGAGCCAAAATTACGATTACTTACCATACGAAAAATAATATGCATTTTATTGTATGATGCTAAAACGATAAGGATCTCTACTTGGTTAGAGTGAAAGTCTTAAAATTTATAATAAGATATGAAGTAAGATGACAATTGCATCTAAAATAGTAATCCATGTGAAACGAAACAAGGACGAAACAAGCTCAAACTTATATACATAAGTAAAAGTAAGAAGAAAAAAAAAGACATATTTATCATGACAGGTTTTACTGTCGACTTATTAGCGTTAAGTACAAGAGGAAATATCATCTGAATTCCCTTTATCAACTACCTAAAACTGAATATTTGATATTGAAACGTTTTTATTAAGGTTGAATCAATAGTCATAGGAAACTATTGTTTTTTTTGTTTTAGATAATAACTTCGTGTATTGAAGGAAAGAGCCTGAGTGGTAGATAAATTTTTTAGTTGTAAATGGTGAAACGGCAAAAATTTAATAATTTTCAAAAAAAAAACGTATTTGTAGTAGTGTGGAAGACCATCCGCATTGCTTTAAATTCGGATACGAAAAGCAATGAAACATGGGTTTTGAGCTTGGGAAAATGAATAATATTTAATACCGGGTAATAAAGGGTAGCTTTGATGAAATCAAGTGAATCTACCATTTTCCAATGCGAAAAAGAAAAGCGAATTGGTTAGTTCTCAATTTTTGGAAAAAATTAATTAACATTATTTGTGGGGTAACAACTTATATAAGTGGTATTTTGGGAGTAGGTACTTAGGGATTAAAAGAGCTTTAAGAAAAGTGTGCGGGTGATTAGGTTGTAATACTGGATTTTAATGATTTTTAGATAAACTAAATCTCAACTTTAAGAAAAGTCATTTAACGTTTAAGTAACCAGATTTCTAGAACTAATAAGTTATTTATAATAAAATAAATCTGAGAGGTGCATTTACAACTCGAACGAAAAACAAACAATTTACACATTAGTTGCAGAACTCGAGATGATTTTGCGGCGAAATAAATCTCTTTTTGTGAACTTTTTTGGAGAATTAGATGCTTACGATAACATTTTTCCATTCATAATATATAACATCTTTAGTATTCGACCATTTCCAATTCTTCAGCAATTTTACCATCACATCATCTACTATTGCGTTTTCATCAAAGTCCAGTATTATATACAAGTTTCCAATATATTTTACGGTGCCGAAAACTCCATTTCACTAGTCGACATTTTCTATAAAGTATTTATCATAGGACTGAACATGTAAAGAATACTGACAAAGATAACCTAATATTAGAATCTGATCTGATGAAAAAAGTTCATAGACTTCTTTACTTTTTCATCTTTTTGATCGCAGACTCAGTTATAGATTTACGCTTCGATTTCAAATGTTCTATGAAAGATGCAGCTACAATTTCAATAGCAGTATTTATAAACCTATGCTTGATCGCACGGTATTCTTGAAAGTAATCCATTAACATCACATGCATAACATTTACATGAATACTTGAGTACTTGACTTGAAACCCACTTGAAGCTAAGGTAGGCCGATTGATTGAATTAATTCCAATTACTTGACTTGCATTTTTCTTGAATTTAACTTTCCAATTACTTAAGTTGAAATTTACGCGTTGAATGAGCCTTTTCATGATATTTTGATTACTTCAAGCATAGTTCAAGTATACTTCAAGTATTCATGTAAACGTACTGATGGATATATTCTGCATTTTTAAAAACCATGTTCTTCAAATTTGTAGATAGAGGATTGACACATATCGTCAATTAATTTCTTAAGTAAACTTGAATTTTTCATTTCAATTTAATTTTTACAAATTAATAATAATCAACTATATATTGACTAATTCCGCAGATATTTTGAGATTTTGTTCAAGTTTTATTTTCAATTAACTTGCCCTTTACTTTACACGAGACTTCTGTGACGAGACATTAAGGGGAATTACCAATTAACAACCATAGGTTACGGTAAAACATGAAGGAATCTGGCAAAATTAGCTTTAAAAAAAGGCAAGGTTAGAAAAAAATGCAAGAGTTATAAAATATTACTGAGGCTGTTAATCTGCAACTAAATAATGTATCACTCGTGCTCTATCCCTATATGTATAGGTATATGACCTACTGCAAATACATACACAAAAGTACGAAGACACTCTCTTATAGAAAATTATTGACAAATTGTTGTAGCTAGTTTAATTCTCTGTTTACCCACTGTAAAAATTTTATTGTCTAATTATTATTAGCTCATATAGTATTCCTTTTTCTAAAGGATTTTGTTTTAGCTTCAATCTATTTTTGGTTTTACAATCATTTTAAAAACAGTAGAGGAAATATATAATTAGATATGGCAATATATAAGATATATTGACGATAAAATTGAAAATGCACTATTTTGTTGTTACAATTATTATCAGCATCCGCTATAATCCTTGTATCTGTGTTTGAGTCTCATATGACCAAATCCAAGAAAGAAGTGAAACCCAAGAATGTTAGACGACAGTTGAATTTTTAATATACATATAGGTACGCTGAATTTCCATCTCAAAACTACGGAGTCTGTTTTGCACTAGAAGACTAGAACAGGCTCTAAGCAATAAATACAGGTCAAATAGAGGACACCCTTCACTATAATACTATCTTAGTCTTATCGAAACATTTGACCAATTTAGCTCTTTTTTATTTCATCATTTCCATCTAAACAACTTCATTTTTCTTTATATTATTATATCATTTATGGTTTCTTTTTTCTATTGAATTTATATGGCTTACATCGTATCCTATTTATAGATAGGGTCCGCTATCTATCGCTTAATATGGTCGTTATAAATATGAGAGGTGATAAAAAATTAGCTATACTAACCCTATTATCCGCCTAAAATATGGTTGGCTCATAGCAACAGGTTCAACCAGTGAACAGTCCACTAGTCTACTACAATATCTTTTATACAATTTTTTACCAGAAGTAAAATATCCATTGAACACAATATGTGAATTACTAGACCACCGATACCTATTTTCACTAAACTACTTTCTTTTCTTAGTTACACATCTTATCAACGAATAAAATACAATAGCAATTTGCGTGCATTTTCAATAAAAAGTGATAAATCAATAATTAATGCCAAATGTTATCTTCATTGTTTTCATGCTAATAAAATAGAATATTGAAAAAAAATTTCATTAAGGTAAAAATTAGGGAATAAAACCGATAAAAATATGAAATCCCCGAAAATTAGCAAACGCACAGAAAACAAATTACATACACATGTACTTGCATCATGTCCCTACATTTGAAATAAACTTGTTATTTTAAAGGTATTTATGTAAGTTTTATTATAATATGACAAACCAAACAAGACGAAACACATTAAAAGCTTAATATTGTTCCGCTCAACCTGTGAATAATATTGCTAGCAGCGATGAAGAAAAGAATTAAATTTGAATTATTAATTTCGCCAAACTTTCTTGGGTGCCACGTATTTTTGGAATTCACGATTGATACAATATACAATACAATATTAAAATGCTTTATTGAAAGACATACTAGCAAACATAAAAAAAAAACAAGGTATACAGTATAACACTTAAAAGTGATTGAGCAGGTACCTAAGTAGTTAGAAACAATACCTCTAAGACCTGGAAATTTAAAGATATACCCATACAAAAGAAATTTTATATAATTCAAGAGATTTAAGACTTAAAAAGCACAAGAATTAACAAACATAAGAATTATAATTAACCACCGTGGGTTTCGAATCCTGAGTATAAGATAAACTTATAGCAGAAAGTTAAATAGTTACAGACTTCAATTGACCTAAATTCCGGCCATGTATCTGCTAAATACCACAAAAGTGACGATAAGTAATCCAAAGCAGTACTTTAGATTATCAATATCAATCAATATTAGAATTAGAAAACAAATTAAACACAAAAATCAGAAATACATAATCCAGTTGAAGCTTTAAAAAAAACCGATAGTAGATCGTCTATAGAAGTCCATAAGACCGACTAAACAGATAAAATAATAACGAGGACTTATTTACAGTAGCGAGATACATATAGGTACATACATAAGCACCTTAAACCTAACCAATTATAATATCGTACCTTTATACTGTTATGGTACTATGTAGAGTCGTAGAGTTATGAAGACTGGACGTTAAATCCTAACTGCCAGCGTGAGCTAACGGATCACTCGGTGGACAGTGTTGTACAGAGCGGTACGCTAGCTCGCCTCGGCTATTGGCGGAGAGTGTGGGGAGGTTCCACGAAAACCTGCCGCTGTGCCACCAGCCATATACAAAAAAAATCGTGTCTGTCAAATCAAAGGCCGTCGCACACACCCAGTTCTGAAGGGACCTTTACACTACTTACAACTTACTTATCTGGAAGCGCAGATGTTCTACCTCCAGCGCCGTTGCCCCAACCACCCTGCGATACTGTGGGCGAGATGATACAGTATGCCTTTGATGACCTGCAAAGAAGTGGAGGACTGGACCTAGTCAACCTTCACATGAGAGGGCTCCGGGAGAATGAGGAAATTACAAGTCTAGCTGTCCATTACGTTATAATTTATTTTGCACTATAGCGTCTTATACATAGGGAGATTCAGAATCTAACTTAACTACAACCCCGGGACGGGTGCATACCTAAATTCCTGGAACTATTTCCTTAATTCATCGAAACTTTAATCGTGTGCATATATATCTCCTTCCTGCCATGCTATGCTTTGCATCATAGGCTATCCCCTGAGCTTGGCTTAATAATATACAAAAAAAGACCCGATCCCTGAATGAGCTCCTGGAAGCAGATTCCCTAATCTCCTTAGGGAGAGAATTCCAGATAATCGCACCCTGAGCAGACAGTTCTTCCACCAAACTGAATCCACATTCCGCGAAGAATGATCTTTGATCGATTCGAACTTTTCGCCAATGAAAGGAGCCTTCAAATCAAGTCTAGCACGCAAAATAAAACGGGTTGCTGAACACAAGAAACTTGAATAGTGATCAAAATAGGAATTTCTCAGCTAGAGCTAATACGGGCGCCCGCTTACTCAGCCTATAAACGTAACACAAGCATTAAGCGCATGACAGTTTCGAGAGCTCATAGGCAGGCAAGGGTTAGACGCAACATCTGCAGACAAAGAACAAAGGGTCAATGCTCGAACCAGTCCAGCTCGAATCGCTTCGGGAGAAAACCAACAAATCATAGAGCGTTCGCAGTCCAAAATAGACTCGAGAGCAAATAGGGTTAACGTGCGGACCCCAAGTGACTGTCTGGTCCATTAAAAGTCGAATATTCATCATTGGATCCGTGAAAAATGGAATGCCTTGAACCAGAAGTGTAATGGGAGGGAGAGCAGCCAAAAAACAGTATTATACCCACTTGAATAAATTATAGCTTGCGTCTTCCCCGGATTCAGATCAAGCCCATTAGCATTGCACTAGTCACGAGCTCACAAGATCACATTAATGTCAGAAATAAGAGTAGAAAGGCCATTCCTCGGAGCTCAAGCATAGATTTGTTCGTCATCCGCATAAAACTGAAAATGATAAAGTTCTCCTTTCTTACCGAAAGTTTTCAAAACGTTATAAATCTTATTTTCCTCCAAATATTCCGTAATTAGTTCAATTAATTAGTTTGTGCTTCCTTTAATAAGGTAGTCATTGTCTATGTCACACAAATTTATGCTGCTTATAATTCATTGGGCTATATGATTTGCAAGATCTTTGCATTTTTAGAGATAATGAGATACTATTACAGATTTGATTTTAACAGTCTCGATCAATGAGAATTTGTTTCGCAATTGTATCCTACACCTATACATGATGCGGGAGTAAAAAACAAAACGTGAACTTATATTGCGCTGCAATCTACTAATAAGACCACATTGTTTCTTAAAATTAAATATTTAATATTGAAACACCTGCACATAAATCAAATAAAAGTAAAATAATTATTTAGTCCATGAAACTTTGGGAATATCAAAGTGCTCCGTAAGACTATCCAAATGTTCATTGAACTTCTCCACCCGTTGCTTATGGGTCATTGTTGCTTTTTCATGAATCCTCTTTTTTTGCTGCAAAGAATTAAATTTAATTATTACTGAACAAACAAAATAAGAAAAGAATTAATCGTGTTACCATTTTCTCCTGCATTTGCTTAAAAGAAAGCTCAGCCTGCGTCAATTGACGTCCAGTTTGCCTCACAATTTGAACAGTTTCTGGAGATTCTTCTAAAGTTTTCTGAACCTTCTCCTTATCCTTATCTTTGTCCTTCTTCTTTTTTTTCTTCTTTTTAATATCGGAATCTGATTTTAACTTTAATTTTCCTTTAGCTACAACATCATATTCGTCTGACATCACAAATTCTTCCTTGAAGGAGTAGGGAATTGCAGAGTACAACCCCGAAATTAGCTGACAAGTGACAATTGACAATACAAACTAGGGATGGGCGATACCGATACTATATTCGATATATCGATATTTATCCCCTTACAATACGGGTAATTCGTATCGATATTTTTGCACTTAAATATCGGTGTATCGATATTTCAACAGCTGTATTGCATAGAGAAGAAAATTTCTAATTTCTCTCTGAATTAGTTTTCTTTTTCTTCATATTCATGCTTAGAAGTCAAAGCATTCCCTTTTTTATTTAGCTTTTTTATAATAAACAGTTGGCAAAACCTAAGGTAAAATTTCTTTTCTTTAAATCTTTCTTCTGTTGTCTGTTCTGCTGATAAGTGAGTAATCAAAATCAATCAGGTCTACAAACATACAAATAAAAAGGAATTAAAGCCATTATAAAATAAATAACTAGAAAGTTATCATTCGGTCTCCCAGCCAAGTTTGGAAAGCGGGTTTGAATACTGGTTTCGAATAATACCGAATGCGCTGGCGCTCTGTTAATGTTTACTAATTCACCTACTGTAAATTGTTGGCAGGATGATAACTGAGTTATTTATGTAAGTAATTAGCTATTGTTAATCACGATACAAGCAAAGGATTTGAAATTTTGTTCTGTTTATGTTCCCACATTTTTACGGTGAAAAAACAGTTGCCCAGTATATGTACCTATCACCTACACAGATCGTCGACAATAGCTAAATATGCATATCACAAGCTCGTACATATGTTTCAAAATTATCATAACATTCTTTTATATTCATAAAAAGCATAATAATGATAAAAGAGAACTGAAATTTTGCACACGGAATTTAAAAAAAAAATGTTGGTTTAAGTTCGAAAATGGGAACAACTCCTTCGTAGGCTTGCCTTACAAAAATTTCATTTTTAATATATATTTGCAAATTGCCTGAGAGCATGGTCACCCTCGCGGGCACCGGGAATTTATAGAATTTATGAATATATCAAATGTCGACAATACTAAAGATATCGATATTTTAAGAGCAATATATTGGTGTATCGATATTTTGAAAAAAATTGGAAATATCGGTGTATCGATATTCTCCCAACTATTGGCCATCCTTAATACAAACGTCATTTTTGGAGCAAGCTTTGCAGCAGTGGCGTAGGTTTTATGGAATACATTTACGAGGTCATAAGGATTTCTAATTAGGCCCTAATTACTGAGGCAGATAGCTTCACGAACTTCACCGATATGTTTGACCTCACATATTTGCTGTATTTATGTTCATTATTTGAACCTTGCTGGAAAACAGAGTGGATTGCAATTCGCATGGAATCCATTAATCCAATTTTCTCGTTTTCTTTATATGCTGCTTAGAGATACAACCCTGAATTATACCTTTTCAACTTCAAATTGAGACTAAACAATTTCAAATTGGGACTAAACAATTTCAAATTGAGACTAAACAAATTCAAATTGGGACTAAACAATTTCAAATTGAGACTAAACAAATTCAAATTGAAACTAAACAATTTCAAATTGGGACTAAAAAATAAATAATTTATTACAGTTAATTTAAAGTAGAATTATTAAATATATCTTAATTAATTAAAAATTGATAATTTAGTAATATTTTCTAGCCATAGTAGACGCAACTCGGTTAGAAAATATAATTCGCGAAAATATAACGATTGTAGGTATTAATTACTAGGTCATATCATTCATACTTATCGCGTCCAGTATTTTTCTTTTAATATGAGCGACTTGTCGGTCACAATTAGGAACAGTAATCATCGTCGTTATATTTGCGCGAATTATTTTCTAGCCGTAGAAGACGAAACTCGGCTGCGTCAAATTTGAGCTGCCTTCACCAGCTAGGATTTGCGGCATTTGTATAGTTAAATCGCTTTTGACTCTAAATTTTAGGTTTGACCAAGCATATTCAATTGCATTTAACATTGGGCTATATGGTGCGAGTCTTAGTAGGTGATTATTAAGAAATTCATCTTCTTGGAATACTTCTTCAATCCCAGCATGACAAGAAGCATATCAATTATCATTACGATTGATGTTCGGTACATATTTTCAGCATTTCGAAGACAAAGACGCATAAATTCTTTTGCTTCTGGTTTCTTAAATGCTCGTCTTCTAATTTCATGATGAATTAAGCCGTAACCCCCGGAAGATACAAGCCATGAAGTCGCCGAAGACACCGACACATTAAAAGGCCTTAAGCTCACTCTCACTGCTTTTTGTATACTCGTCATGGACGAAAAACTAAAATTTCATCTTAAACAGGTCCTAAAGCCCAAAACATTCGCTCCCACAGCAAAATGAAGTTAAAACAAATTACAGCCAAATATGTTTTCTTTCTAATAGTTTAAAAAAATATAGCGTATACAACAAATTTATGGAAATTATAACGTTTGAACAAAATACAAGCAACTTTTATATGAAAAACTTCTGCAGTAAGACAAGGCAAGAAGACTGTGGATGTCGCCTGCTGACCGGCCCGCTGCTCTCTTTTTTCGACTATGTTCATGGCTTGTATATTCCGGGGGCTACGATTAAGCCCATATTTCCTATACGCTCAATTACATGTATATTAGATCCTCGAAATTGAAATTGTTTAGTCCCATTTTGAAATTGTTTAGTCTCTATTTGAAATTGTTTAGTCTTAATTTGAAATTGTTTGGTCTCAACTTGAAATTGTTTAGTCTCAATTTGAAGCTGATAGAGATTGGCACGGCAGCGGCAGCAAATCGTTTTCATTGGTTGAGATCGATCAGCTGATTGAGAGAAGCAGCACAAACGTGCTACAGAGTCATCTCAAATTCTAAATTTGCTACCGCGCTGTCTTCAGAGGCAGCGTGGATATGCTGTCATTGCATACATAAATGTCAGAAGATTCTGGTTGCTGCCTTGTGCTGCCTTGTGCTGCTGTAGTGCAATTTGATACACTCGACAGCAAAACTATTTTTTGCGTTGCTACCGCTGTTGCTGTCGTTGTCGAGCAATTTGAATCAGGCTACATACAAACGCAGCGTGGACATCTATGTATCAATGTATGTTGGTATGCCAATAATAAGATTAAAATTTCTCTATATATTGAAGAATAATATTTTTCGTTTTTCAAGCAGACTAAAGTACATCGGAATGTATTAAATAAAGGAACACACATCATCAATAGTAGTCTTTTTCTGGAATATCGTGGATTGCACAGAAAAATTCTCATTCAAGTTGAGAAATTTTTTTTAAATTTTGTTGTTCATAGTTGCATTTGCATAAAATAAGAGGTAGGATGTATGATTCAAATAGGGAATAAGTAAAAAAAAAGAATTGTTGAATAGGAGAAGTGCTCTTCACTAATACCAGCCTTTGGCTGTCTGTGAAGATGTCCAAATAGTTCTTATAAGAAAAATGAATAGTCAGACTAGAGATATGGAGAGAGTTGTGGAAGGATGATAGCTCTGTTGACGTAAAAAAAAATTATTGGTGATAAAAATCATATTTATGTACCTTGACCAGCGATTATTCAAGCTTCCCGGCTCAATCGGTAAGATTTTTCATATGGTATTACTATTTTGCCGGTTTACTTTCAGTTCATCAAAATATGAAATCTACGAGGTATAATGGCGGATAAACGTCAAACGAGAAGTAATGACAGAAAGTCAACCTAAAATGACAGATTTTTTAAAATGTGCGAATAATTTGTTCCTTTACAAAATTTATATCTAAAAGAGGCTTAAACTGTTTGCCAGAAGTGTTAAAAATCCGCCCAACAATACGATACAAGCATTAAAATCGCGCGTTCACTAAAAATGGCTTCCAGTTGGAGAATAGGGAAAAGGGGCTTTCGACCCAAAGGTAAACAAATGCATTTTATAAATTAAATTAATAGATAACCGATGTGTTTTTCGCATAAGGTTAAATAAAATATTCTAAACCATTATGCCAAATTATTTTCAAAGTGTTTTTAATAGTGTTAAATCAGAACGATGTTTGCATATTTTATGCCTTGACACATCTTGTAAACAAACTAAATATTTCCTATTTTCGTTGTGAATCTTATTATTTCCGGATATCGTACACTATTTTTAGATGCTGCATCGTATATATATAGAACTTATTATTCTATTAGAGTTACAAAAAGTTTTTCAGTACGTATACAATTGGGGTAAATGGCCTAGACCTGTCTCCATTCATGCGAGAGATTGTAAAATTTCCAATAAGTGTGCTAATGTAGTATAGATTGCAATTTCTTGAAATTGTCTCAGAAATTTCATGTATATTTTGATGATTTTTGGCATTGACACTATTCTAGGTGAAATTGAATAAAATGCGTCATTATGTGACTCACATAGGCTCGAACTTTCCAAAAACGGGACTGATAGTTACCCATAACAAAAAAAACTGAAATTAATTAGCGCAACATATACTTACAACTTAAATTCTAAATTCTTAACAATTGCTTATTTCGTTTTATTTATTATTGATAGGTATAATAGTAAAAAACAAAAGCATATTGAGGTTGTAATATGACCTAGATATAGGAACAAGGATTTAAATTCTTCACCCAATTCATTTGCAGAAATAAACTTATTACGATAAAAGGAGATTTTCTCATTGGTGGTGTCGATCAATTGTATCCTGTAATTTTCTCATCCAAGTAGGTCACAAAACAAATAGACTTCAGACAATCTTAATGTCACAAATGCAGCTAAATGGTGATGCATTGGCGCATTTTCCGACTATACTGATTGAAACTTTCCGTAAGCAGCACTTTACTTGGTGAAGACTAAAAGTATCATAGAGCATGCGTAGAAATTTTTTCCGAAAAGAGTAGAAAAAATATAGATATAGGTCATGCTTTGTTCAGGTCTTTTTCAAAAGTTCAGAGCACTTCCAGGAAGATAACTCCATAACTCTGGAAATGATATTCACTGGATCTCTCCGATCTAATTTGCTATCATAGAGAGATCTTCATTACCAGGAGGTATTTCGCACAAAAAAATTCAGACATCATTTCCTATTGGGCTTGCTCATCTGTACATCAAACTAAATCTATCATTGTGACGCTTGCTTAAAACACAAAAACGAATCTATCTGAAGCGAAGGAATCTTGCATGCAAGAGCAAAATATTTTCTGAAGCTATCAAGCAGAAACGACCTTCTTAAAAGGACTAGCAGAATGAACTCAAGAATAAGAAAGAAATTTGAAATTATTTGCAACCAAGTACCTAATGAAACCAATTACTGAAAATCATTTGGAGTTCGTTGCATATTCATAATAATAAAGGTGGTGACGACACATTGAAGCCCGTAGTGCATCATTCGAAAAAGAAAAAAGTCACATCTCACCACTAACATCAATGCATTAATATCTTCCAATAATGTATGAGTATACCAAGTTACAAACAAACTAGGAAGCTGATAGAGGCCATTAGGCTTTTATTTTTCCCACATTTTGTAAAATATTCGGGAGAATACTAATGGCTCAAAAATCTAAAACTCTACTTGTAAGATTTTGTTTCCTACCAAATACCATTAAAATAACAAATAGCATTATTCTCAGGGAAACATTTTTTAATGTTATATTACAACCTGATACATAATGTAGCCCAAAAATTTGCAACTAATCTAATTAAAGTTCCTAATATTTTAGTGTCTACAGCACCAGAGGATTTTTACCGCCTGGACCCGAAAAAATCTCCACAGGATAATGCTTTCGACATATTTTTAACACTTTGTACGCGTGATATAACGGAGAGTAAACGTTTGAGCCTGCTAAATGCATTTGCAGCATTATTTCAACAAAACCGAGGTAGTAATCTTGGATTTACAACGGAAGAATTTTTATATTGGTAAGTTTTTATCTATTAACTAAAGAGAAATAATATTATATAAATCTATTTATTGTTTATTATTTTCAGCATAAGTGCATCGTTAGTTCATTCGTTTACACAAGTTAGGGCAGCAGCACTTCGAGCTATTCGATATTTAATTGTAATATCGAGGGATATCCAAATGTTCAATTCATTGCAGCTACAATACATAGTTTGTAGAAGTATTGATGTACTCCTTAAGAATGAAGATGAGCGCGTTCAAGCGCTTAAATTAGTAAGTTTTGTTTATGCCAAGGAACTTATGTGTATAACAAGAACTCGCATCCAAGAGATAGAATGTTGTAAGAAATGTTTCATCAAAAAGTAATAAGAGAAATATGAAAAATCTCGTCAGGCGTTTGGTTACCTGTGTTTCAGAATTTAGGCAAGGGACCTCTCGCAGATAGATTAAGATAGTCTCGTCTCCGAAAGTAATTACACTTCAAATAGAATCTGATGACTGAAAACTCCCAAAATCCAATAAGATTAGCACGAAATCTTTACTAAGAGTTTTCGGCGATATGTTCTCAACAGAAAGGTCACCAAATTAAGCGGAAACAAGTTTTAGATGTTAATTTTGAAATCTAAGTGTATACATACTTACATAACGGAACTATCGGGGTAAAGTTGCTACGGTAATTGAACAGGCGTAAGATGAGCCGAAAGATTTTTACAAGGACTTCTTTAGTTTAAACTAGAGGAGGCACATAAACCTAAATTGTTATATGCGGTTTGAACGTATTATCAGCTGTGAACAAAACAGCATTGCTAGTAGCAAATAATTTCCGTATAACATGTCGAGAGCAAAAATTTACCGATCACCGAAATTTGGAATTGCAATTATTTTCTGAAACTGTTCAACCGGTTTGACGAAAAGAACCCAAGTATAATGTGAAAAGAAATCGAGCTTAAAAACGGTGCAAGATCTGCATGTAACATGTGATCTAACTATAATGTTCATATAATACGCTTATATGAATCCACTGCTGAATAGTAAGTTAAATAATGCAAAACTGCCTGGGACTATAGACTTCATACATAGTTGGGTGCTCAGCATAAGAACTCTTCAGCCGTAAATGTGCTGAAGGTGTCTATTATTAATAGACTGAAATGGTATTGGAGTCGGCTAAGACTCAGTTTGGGTGCTTATAGCCTGTAATGAAGGCGACTCCAATTGATTTTGGATAAAGGAACTAAAAAAAGTGAAGACTTATTTAAGGGTGGATCCTTAAAAAGTGTTAACTTTGCAAGGCATCAGCTTACCGGTCTAACCCTTTAAGAACCGGTGAACAGATTGATCGAAACATGATTCAGTCCTCTGCAATAATAAAGAATATGTTTTCTAGCAGCTGTCAAACGGGATACTGCATTGAATTTGAAACGGATTCGTGAAAAGACAGAGAAGATAGAAGCAGAATATGTAATCGACCATTTGTATTGATAATATCTTCTAGTAATTGATAAACTTTCAATCTCCCAATTTTCTTAATTTTAATTTTGATTTTTCTATTCCTGTATTAAATATCACCTCGATGCGACGACACAATTATTGCAGATCACACATTGAATTTTCATGAAAGCGACGTTCTCTTGAATGGCAATTGAAAATTGAATCACTTACTATTTATAATGAATGCGAGTTCTTATTTATTGTATGTTCTTCGGTTATTATATAAATACTCAAAAGGAATAAACAAAATTTTATAATTCCAATTCTTTATAGATACGAAAAATGTTGGCAGTTGCTCCTGAAGCTATTAGTCCTGTGCTAGTTCGTTGTCTTGTTTCATTAGGTGAAAGTGGCATAGAGGATGGCGACCGTATGTTACGTGCTTGTTTAGCAACACTTTGTGAATTTGGTGTCCTTAATCCATCTTTATTAATTGTTTGTGGCGGCGTTAATGCTATTACTCATAATGTCCTGGAATGTCATAGTCCAAGAATAGCAGAAAGTTTAGTTGGTGTTCTTTTGCATCTTCTAGAATGGTCGCATACCCGAAATATAGCTGGTGTACGACTAGATTGTCTAGCAGCTCCCTACTGTGATTTTACTTATCGTCTCGGAATTATGGACAAAAATAAGTGCGTAAATATTGAACTAAATATTTTCTATTTGAACATTTTTTGAAATATTTTATTATTTTTATTATTTTCAGAGATGCTAGAGAATTAAGATACACAAGCAGTCGTTTAGCTTTACTTTCTGTTCTTCGAAGTTGGGCTGGAATACTTGAATTCTGTGATCCAAATAAGCCGTCAGGACTGAAAGCAATAGTTGATATACTTTACCTTAACCAGTTAGAAGTTAGAGTAAGATACAAATGCATAAAAAGACGAATTCATTTATTTGCCTTAATTCTAACTTTTTTTTAATTTTCAGAAAGCCATTTTAGATCTTCTCTATGAATTGTTAGGTCTTCCACAGCCTATTTGGACTGATGAATATTCAGTAGCATTAGCTGCTGTTGATCCATCAGATTTTCAGGTAAAAATATTATAATTTAAGAACTTTTCATTTAAGTCTCTGTTAATTAATGTCTGTCAAAATTTATGTTTGCGCTGCTCTACTTCGCTATTTTGAAAACAGTTAGGATATGACTAGTTTGTTATATTGGCAATATTCAGTTTAGCTAGAGTAATAGGGAGCTCGAAACGAAATACCGTGAGAACTGCAAGAGTTTCTGTGATAAAGGGAAACTAGATCCACATTCACACCGAGAGGAATTATAAAATGCCATCTGTTCAAGTCATCTGGTGCCAGTGGGTCATCTGGTGCCAGCTTATTCTCGTATGCAAATTTTAATTTGCGTCTTTGCATTATACTCCATCTTTCAAAAAGATGGATGGTTATGATAGTGGTATAAGACGGATGGTTCATCATGCTAATTTCTATTCAAGTCGATCATCTGTTTGGAACTTATAACGTCTGACATTTTCTTTCTACGATTCTTTACAATGGTTGGCTCAGCCACGCAGTTATTTATATAATAATGGCAAAAGAAGTAATATAAAAATAGACAAGTATAAATACAGGTATTGGTATCAAATGTAGCAATGCTGCCACACTGCTCTGCAAAGTTGATAAATTCGTTCAAATTTCTTCTTCTTTCTTCTGGTGATAGTTGATAGTTGAAGCATATCGACAATGTGCTAACTACAATATGTATTTCTAGAACTGGGTACTTCCGTAGTGTTTTCCATTATTGTTGTCAGCTAATACAGTATTTTTAAATTGAAAGACAACCAACATTATTAAATATATTATTAAGTGATTGACTAGTATATTTTTTCTGTCGGCTCGTAGCTCTTAAAATCTATAAAATATCGAATTCCTATGCTGCTTGTGCTGCCAGGCTAGTTATATTGAAAATTTTTGAATTGTCCGGATTTTCCACAGTGTCCGTAGTAGTAAGATATTTATTAGGTGTTTAGCTCAGAACAAACGTTATTCGCTCATCTTCTGTCAACTGCAGAAAATGAAGCTTTTCAAAAAGATCTGCTTGATGTTCGACTACAGTGATTCCTCTTGGTATTTCGTCAGCTAGCAATAGCCTAGAGAAATTGCTTAACTACAAGGGTTTTGTTAGTCGTTCGATCCACAAATATATGAAAAATATCTTTGATCTCACATTAAAATATTATAAAGGGACTTTAATTTACTCTTCCAATATTACTTTCGTGATGAAAAATAAAAAAATCGATCTACTCTAATGATGTCAGAAAGACTCGTAGATAACTGAGTTTGTTACGTAACTAGCTGATATAAAAATACGAAGACCTAAATTCGAAGACACCCCAAATGTTAAATTTTCATTCTTCATTATTTAATTACCTCAAAATCTATTTAGGATTCTTGGCTTTTAACAAATGGCTTTGTTGCGGCAGAAGGTCGATCTATTCTTCCAAGTCTCGCAAGTCGAGTACCAAACGCATGCGAACAACACACAGCTTTGTTGTTGTATTGTTTCTTAGAAGCTGGCTTATTGAATGCATTGGCGGAAGTTATAGTATCAAGCGACACTTTTATATCTGTTCGAGCTACAGTTTTACTCGGTAAGGCAAATATTTTTTTAATAAAAAACAAGTTTTCCTCTTTATAAATATGTAACTATACTTCATTGAATATTTTTTTAGCTAAATTATTACAACTTATGCACACTCATTTACCTTCGGACATATGTAGCGTAAGTGCAGCTTTACCTATATTAATTTCACATGCCGCTAAAGGAAGCCAACAAGCAACTGCCGCCATTTCAGCCTTGCAATCTTATCATCAGATGTTGAAAAATCGGCCAGCATCATGCAGTTTATTTCTTGACAACCTTATTCAGTCAGGATGTAAGTAAACTCTTTTTCTTGTTATTTTTGTATTATTATTATTTTTTGTTGTTATTGAAAATGCCAAAATTCTTTGAAGACAAAACTGGTAAACGTATAGAATTTATTAAACGAAAAATTGGAAGCAAAATCATATGCACATACATTCCAATTGTTTTTTTTTTGCAGCTTTAGTGAACTCAAAAATATTCAAACGCGAAATAAATTCTCAGGAAAATTTAAAACTTTTGCCACCCTTGTTAGGCACTTTGGAAAGAAAACGTCACGATTCAGTTTCATCAAGTATAAGCGGTGGAGATGAGCCATCAACTGTATCGTCAGCTTCAAAACGTGCTAACATACGATTGAAACGGAAGAAATTTACACAATTCTTTGAAAACTGGAAGGAATTGGATCGCTTAATAAAAGATTCAAATGTATTATTGCATGCTGATGGAAATGCGTGGGATTGGGATATTGTAATTTCTATCTTACGGGTAAGATTGTAGCCGAATTGAATACCTCAAGTAGATTTTAATTCAAAATTAAGTGTTTTCAGTCTGATGGTATTGGAAAATTGGATGATCTTAGAACACGTTTTCTTCGAAGAATTGTTCATTATTTTAAGCCCAGTAGTAATCGTTTTTCTCATCAGGATCTTTTTCATGGTAGAAATGTACCGTCTTGTGTTATTGCTGGATTGGATCTAATCGATTGGCTCCTTCAAAGTCAAGATGTATGCTCTCCGCATTATTATTGATGTAAACAAAAATTTCATTTTCATTTCTTTTGTTTTTTCCCCGTAGTTGGAATCTATGCGATTGCTGACAGACTTATTCTCAGATATCAGTCAACAACTTCTTGCAATTACTACATCTAGCCGAGCTCACGATTGCTTATTTAGTCCACAGCATATGAGTAGTACAATGTGTCAACAGTATTTTCTGTTTATCGGTCGTATGTGCAGAACTGAGAAAGGTATAGGTGTCCTCACAAATACTGACGTGTTTAAACAGTAAGTAATGCGACAATTTTTTTGTTTCATCTTTTATTAATTTAGTTTTCGACAAATTTATATTTGATAAAATTGCATTGAATACCTGCTATTCATTTTTTATTTTTTGCACATTCATATACATATTATGTTGTATGATGTTATTTCTCACTTTGTGATACTCGCCATATTGGAGGTGTATAACAATTTTTGTTGCTTTTATTCTTTCAAAGACAAACTTATTTCATATGGTGAATTGTTTTCTATTTTGTCTGTAGTGAATTATGTTTTCCATCTCAACATTTTTTCTTACTGTCAGACGCCTATAGCTTAGAATTTTGGATAGAATTACAATCGAATACAATGCCGTAAATAATAATAGTGTCTACATTTCGTACATTGTTATTGTCAGTGATTTTTTCTTCGTTATAATGCAAATATTACATCTGAACTTGGTTTATGAGCTTTCAACGTATCAAAACTTTTCGGACATGAGGTTAATTTATTTATTTATAATCCCCTAAAACAACTGACAGCCTGCTTTTTTTCTGATACATATATTCAATATCCTATAGTTTAAATTATGAATAAGACAATAAATTTGGTGAAATATGGCAATCAAACACTATTGCCAACGACGCGGGGCCCTATTCTTAAATAACGAATGGTTTTTACGAATTCGGTATAAAACGCGAATAATTGATAACGAATCGAATACCCCGTACATATTCTGCAGCTCTTCATTATAAAGTCGAAGTGGTGAAAAAGTATTTTCAAAGTAATGAGTGTGGTAAGACTAAATATGTCAATTGACGATACTATCAACTGTTAACTAAAAAGAGTTTTTCTGGCCTTATTAAGTTAGTCTGATATTGCTTTAAAATATATTTTGTATATTATTTTGCTTTTAGTATATAGAATTACCCACAAAGTCCTTCTGCAGCCAAGTTTCTGTTTCTTTTAAAAGCAGCCAGCAATTATTCCGAACAGTAAAATTCATTCAATGGTGCTAATTCCTATTCCTAGTAGGGTATTTATCTTATCTTAGACAAATTACACTGATATTTTTGTCATTGCGCGTACGTCTTTTTTTCTACTATAGATTACTAGCTGATTCACTTTTCGTTTGGCATAACGAATGGTTGAACCCACTCGCTAAATAACGAAGGGCTTGCGTCCGGTATATAACGCATTCGGATTTCAAGAATACCGCATATGTCGATTCTGAATGGTTTTTACAGCATAACGAATACGGAATCTGCCTTCGTTATTCAAGGGGCCTCTTCACTAACTCAGAGAGTTGTGGAGTTATGGAGATAGAGTTCTTTCACAATTAACTCTCCACTCGGAATTCTGTAACTCCGAAAATTTGTATTGAGAACTATCAAATTCTCTATTCCTCTCGGCTGTGTTAGTTGTGGAGAAGTAAGAAGAATATTTCTCAACTGACAGTATTCGCTATTTTTGTTGTGTTTTGTGAACGTACCTAGGTACCTAGGATTTTCAAATTAAATTATTGACTCACATATCCTGACTATGTTTACAAAAACAAATAATGAAAATCCTTGCAATACTTACCGAGAAATAAGGATTTTGGTGTCTCAAGGTACCCACTAAAAACTTTAAATCACGCGAAAATGGTCAATTCGGTATAAACATTTTAGATATGGTATGTAAGATTAAATCGCCTCTACATTAGATATGTCATTAGTTTTTGAGGCCGATAAATGGTTGTGAAGATAACTGCAAAAGAAGTCAACCAGTCCTTAAGATGAAAAAATGGCCGCTTTTTGGTACAAAAATGGACATATTTTCAACTCATCATTATGAAGAACTGGTAAGTCGTGGAAATTCACTTTCCATGAGAAAAATGTTAACAACAGAGTACTAATGGGTGTGAAACAAAGAACGGAAGAAATATATGCAACATATAGGATCTGGGGTGTATATGACCCAAGTGCAAAAAATCCGTCTTTCGGTGGTAAAAGGCCAGTTATGAAGTTAAAATTATCACACAAAAAAAACTACATCACTATATTACCCGCTTCTTCCTCTTTAATTGGATACCAAACATGACGTATTTTGGACAACCCCGCATCCCCAAAAGCCCCTACCGCAAACATTTTTCATATATATTTTTGTATTCTAGACCTTAAACCCGAAGGGAAAAACCGCAATGCTCTACGACCCTCCCACACAGAGCTATCCGCCCTTCAATATTGCGATACTTCTCACGTTTTCCCTAACTCCCCAAGTATGTTAGAGAATCGCGAATGGAGAGTTAGGGAGGTTTAATCGGGGAAAACGAAAATTCTCATCTCCCAAACTCTCTGAGGTACAGAATCCGGCCCCAAGTGGGGTTTTGAATATTCTTACACATCTATCTTTATAAAAAGTCTTGTTTTTTCCGAAGGTAGAATATCAAGGGAAATACTGTATGTACATGGTTCGCCTCGGAAATTTTCCATGATATATATGTAGGTCTATGTTGGTCTATGTTTAGTTTAACATACTAATACTAACACCGACTAAGTGATGAATCGCATGTATTGTTGAGACGTTTATTTATTAAACGTGTCCATGCAGCGAGCTTGTGTTAAGCTGGTTCTGATAGTCAATTTAATAAAAGTTACGCATCTTTAGTCAAGGTATCTGGCATAGCCAAAGTTCTTGAAAAAGGACTTGGAAAAGGATATATTAAAAAAATGTACCCAAAATGCATCATCAGAAAGGACGAAAAGGACCTAACCGAAGATATCCTTTTTTCGTGTGGCTTTTGTTTTTAAATGTTGACCATACCAAAAGGTAGCCCGGCTTATGACGGGTAGCTTTTGGTACTTTTGGTACTAGAACTTCGATGATATCTGTGTGCATTTTCGAGAAAATGGTAAATGAACACGGTGCATAGAGTACAATTTGAGGCTTTATATCTCGATAATAAAGGGTTAAACAGGAATTTTCAATATAACACTTTCGTATTAGTTTTATTCGCGGAATTCAAAAATGCAATCTGAATGTATCCTTAATAAGGACGAAAAGGACATTTTTTAATATATCCTTTTACAAGTCCTTTTTCAAGGACTTTGGCTATGCCAGAGGATACCTTGACTAAAGATGCGTAACTTTTATTATTAGGACTTTTTTCAATATCTCCGCACATTTTCGAGAAAAATGGCCAGGGAACACGTCACGTGGGACACCCTGTATAGCCGTTTGAAAGGAAATTTGTGATGAAAATGATTTTATTTGAATAATGCTACGATAAAATATTATTTTTCTATATGACTAAGTTCTTGGACTCTTTTGACTCTTAATGCTCTCATACCACAAACGTAAAAGTAAACGACAGACGATTACTCACTATAAAGCCATTAAAATTCTTTAATGTGCGGAGCCCACCTATACGATAATTTTGGAATACAGAGTGAGATTGAAAGAAAATATGAAATATGGTATTTTCTTTTAAATGACTTTATAGTGAGTAATCTTCTGTCTAAGTTACTGTGTGGAGGGGGGGGGGGGGGGTGCTGCAGAAAGTTTTTTGTATAGCTGTGTATCCAAAATAAGGGGTCCTTTTAGTGGGTTCCTGGGCACATGGGTATCATGGAAAATGAATGGGCTGACTTAGCCAGGTCTGCGTTGCCGCTTCGGTGATCATTGATGAACGAGCCAAAGAGTAATTAGAGTAATGTTAATGTTTTTAATTACTTACTAATTTCTGCGTATTATCTAAATTACCATAAAATAAAAAATTAATAAAAAAAAAACTTCCATTTCAGACTGCTAAATCTTGTTATCAATACCGATCATGTTTGTTACGTTAAGCTGATTGTCTCTGGTTTAGACTACAGCCTAGAATCATATCCTAGAAGGATTTTAGGTAAAACATATCACAACACAACAAAAATCTCACATAATATACTTACTCTTCTTATCTTACAGAAAAAGCCTTAACATCATCAAAAACACGTAATGGACGATTATATGCGACACAATTTATGCTTGTTGTATTACGCGCAAGAATACCAAATTTTGAAGTCTGGGGAATTCCCATGTTAGTCAATCAAATTAAAGATACGGAACGATGTGTTGTTTTGGCAGCAATGGAAGCCCTTGATGAAGCATGTCATGACAGAGTATGTTCAACACTTTAAATTTGTTCTTGCTAATTCATTTAATTTTAATTTCCATTGATTTTAGACATATTTAGAGGAAATAGTCAGCATTTGGCCTAATTTCAAAGAAGTAGGTGATGTTGGAAAATTACTTATGTCACGGTATTATTCAATCCCACGTGGTTTGAATCATCAAAATGCAATAATAGCTGGAGAAATTGATTTGTGGAAGAAGGGGTATAATAAAAGGTAATTAAAAATTGATCGAACCTTCCACTCAAACCACTTACAATGTTTCTCACCTTAGATATGTTTTGCTGGTCGAAGCAGATACCCATTCAAGTCTTACTCTCCACACAAAAAATGAGGATGGTTTATATAGTCGACGGAATTGTTCTTCACGGCCTACGATAATACCACCGAATTTTCCAGTGCATTTATATGGTCAACTGGCGCAAACGGAAAAAGGACTAAAAGAGCTAAGAAAACATGGTGATATCGCCCAATTAATTGAAATGCTTACTTTGGCAAAATGTTCTGATGAGAATGAGAGTTTGGAATTGAAATCCGCCTTATGGGCCTTAGGTCATACAGCTACAAGCACGGATGGAGTTGAATTCCTGAATGATCCAGCTCTCAGGTAAATTTTTCATGGCGCTTTTCTACTCGATAGCAGGTTAGTGTTATTGTTCTTTCCAGGGTATACGAAAAAATTATTTATTTAGTCAAATATTGTGAGGTATACTCCATTCGTGGCACTGCATTTAATGTCTTAGGTCTGATTGGAAGTACCAATGCTGGCGCAAACATTTTATTCAAATTGGGTAAGTGGAATTTTGTTATTTTACATTATTTGCGTCATCAATCTGTTCTCAAATTCCTCTTAGCGTTATATGTATATAGTGGAAATAGTAGGGATCTATTGAACTTTGTTAAATAGATAGAAAACGTTTAGCTCATTCTTGAACCATTTAATTGATGTGGATTTTTCTTTGCGTTTGGCGTTCATAAAGAGAGAAACATTTTTTTTCTTCTTTTTTCATTTTAGATGAAATGATGAGTATTTACCTACTTCTCCATTTTTTGCTGGCCAGTGTGCATCCATAGTGTTTGGTTAAAGAGAGAAATTTTACAATAGTTTGGTCTGTTACTAGCCGTCTCAATAGCAAATGTCCACAGTTTATCCCTTATCTATCAATCTTCCTCTGAAGTATTTTTCAATTTATTTTTATTTTATTAAATATCATGTTGCGAAAGCACTAGCGAATGCTCTTTGGTGAAATCGTCCAATTGCTGCTAACGAAGTTTTATTTTAAAGCTGCAGTGGTGATTGAAAGTATTAAAACTGCTTATTTACTCACTGGGATGTTACCGTCGACCGCATACGGATGCTGACAGACTATCATTATGGTTATGTATTCACAGTAAACTTTTCTCCGTTAAGAGATTTCTCCTGGAATCCACACTACTCCTAGACTGTTTTTGAGATTTTATTCCCATCCACAACCTTTAACTTGACTGCTGATCATGAGGCTAACTTTGTTACAACGATTTCTAAACACTTCTTCTTGCGTTCTATCTATTTCCTCTAGTATGGTCTCCACAAGCATCTTCAGTTGATAATCATTTAGGCACGTCTCTCCAATAACCGCCTACCATAACTCCTTGTAGAGCTTGTTAATAGGTAGCAACTTAGATGGCTGCCTTCTTAATTATAGGAAATTTCTACTCAATTCCTTCTTATAACCTGCTTAGTAGTGATTTTCGTGTCATTTTTTTTTATTAAAGGATCTATTTTTGAGCCCTCGAGAAATTAGAGAACGAAAATGTCGACAAGGGTAGATCCCCAATTATCATGGCAAGACTAATTACTCTCGGAGGCTGGCGGCTATTCTAGATCGTTTCGTTCGTTCGTTTCTTGATCCGTCGCAATAATAAAGCAGGGGTATCACATTCAGGATTGAGCTCTTGGATACGCTTATTACGAAAATTATCAGACTTCATCGTTCTCGGAAATCGAATGTTCCTCTGATCTAGCGGCCAAATTTTCCTAGGGAAAATTGATCTTTTGTGCATAGAAATTTTGGGAATTTTTTTCTCTTCTGTGGAGGAAAGGGAGCCGAAAAGGCAAATAAATAAAAGAGTGAAGAGAGACAAAGGTTGTGGATACAGCAATACGCTGTATATTTACAATTTCTTCCTACACTTAATCCAAACGAAATCGCTGGAATATACCTCCAAACGTCTATCCTGGTACTCTTCACTGATAGATTTTTGTACCTACTTCATTTATGTATCGTATCTCAGAAATGAAATGCTCTCACGGCTTTCATGCAATTCACGGAATCGGAAAGATCAAGTATGCTTTTCTGACATCTTATTGTAAGTTTGAGTTAAGCTATTTCCAATAGCCATTCTAAATTAGAATAATAAAGACTTGCTGGCCATATACCCAACAATCCTTTTCGAGGATCAAGATATTCAACAATTTTATTTTCAGAACTCTAGTCATAAGTCATTAGTCTGCTTCCACCTCGTCAAGGTATATGAAATGAAACACCACATGTTGTCAAC
Organism: Dioctria linearis; assembly: GCA_963930735.1. Taxonomy (NCBI): domain Eukaryota; kingdom Metazoa; phylum Arthropoda; class Insecta; order Diptera; family Asilidae; genus Dioctria; species Dioctria linearis. The sequence goes on from OZ005742.1 coordinate 27,582,559, forward strand.
TATAGTTGGAGCATTTAATGCTTTAGCTCTCGTTCCCTTGCCTCCTTGCCACACAGAGTTATAAAAACATAAGAAAATATAATTTTTTTTGTATATTTTTGCAGATTGGTTTTGTGTAAGACACGATCGAAATACAATTTGGCCTGTGTGCGAACCAGAAGACTGGCTTTCAAGTAATCCGACACCGGTACGTCATCAATATGAAGAAGTGCCTCCATACAATTACACTGGTATTGATGAAAACATAAATGGATTTAATACAAGCAGTGAATCAAATTCTTTTTATTTTGACGAAAATGGAGAGAGCAAAGCTAGTAGTAAAGATGAGGTAAATATTATTTTAAAAAACTGACTCCTACCATTCACCACATTTCTATCCATTTCTATCATAGAGCGATGGACAAATTGGCGCATCCATTAGATCGCGAACTTTACCCGAAAGCAATTCAACACGTTTTATTAAACATACAAGATCGCTATCTGAATCTAAAACAACGGACGTTATAAGTCTCATTTCTGGGCAGCATCACAGAACTCGTTTTAATTCTGGAACTGATTCTAATACGTCCGGTGTCAGCAGTTGCGAATCTGTATTTGGAAGAAATATAATTGGGTAACTCCGATGAAATTAACTGCAAATATTTTTAATATTTCAATAATAAAGTTTCTTTCAATCGTACAATAGGGAAATACAACAAACTCCACTCAGCCCTATTCCAAGTACATCAAATTTATTGGAATTACCTCTAATCAAAGGTGGTCCTTTTCGACGGATATCCTTAGTGGGAACATCTTTACGGGAAAATGCTATTAGTCCACAAGATATACAAGGATATGCTACATTAAGATCATTGCGGCGACATTGTCGACCCGTTCTATCAGAGTCTGCTGCAGATGAATTGGCTGAAATTATTGAACGTGATTCATCCAACAGTATCCTTCGTCCTAGAAAACATACGTTAAGTGAATCGCAAAGAAAAGTAAAAGTAAAAAGTCTGGATCGTCATTCGACACAGTTAATTCCGTAAGTATTATGGTGTTACAAAATTTTTTGAGATTATTTTTAAGAAACAAATAAATAAATAAAAACAATTTCCACTACTTAGAAGACTTGAAGAATTCCAAGTTCCTTTACCGACGCTTGCAACTCCGAAGTTCCTTCCACATAATGACTCGAAAGGGCCATGCTACTCAGGTAGAATATTATTTTATGGATTTTATTTATAACAGTTATTTATTTATAAAATTACTAATAATTTCATTCAACTTATAATAGGTATTTGTCTTCCTAAAAATTTGTTGGATATGTTTCCAACGCGCAACCTCGCCCGTACCTACGTATCACGTGATATCCAAGACTTGGACGTTATGGACTTTAATTTATTAACAACAAAACAACAATTCTTAAATGATTCACTTAATGAAGGTGATGAAAGTTCTGTAAGCAGTTTATCCGATGTCTCTTCAATTAGTAAACGAACGAAATGGGTTGGTAAACACAACCGAGCGAATTGTCTACATTGTTCACGATCGAAAGTGAATCGTCTGCATCCGCGAACAGACAGCGATATTAATATATTTAAAAGAAAATCGAATTACAGTTCATCAGTTCAACTGTCCGACACATCATTTAATTCACCAGAAAGTATTCTTAGTGACGAAAGTACACAGGATCGTGTTACAGCGAATATTCTTCATCATGTGCAACGAATGGCGAATCCTGTGTGCAGTAAACAATCGAAAGTGGCCCTTCTGGAATTGAAACAGAAGCATCCCACATCATTTCAAGATATATGCCTTTACTCTGAAGTGTGTAAGGCACTCGGACGAAATACGTATCGAATGAATGCTAGGAGATTTCTACAAGAATTATTTTTAGATTTAAATTTCGAGAATTTTTATGCAGAGCCAAATGAAATTTTATGTCGTAAAGACAAAGATACTACGAATAGTATTTGCTCGAATAGCGAAGATGAGACAAGAGAACTTGATATCCAATCAATTTCATTAGTATCATCATCACAGCACTCACCAAATGATAGCCAACCGACGGCAACAAGTAGTTATTCAGCATTGAAGGCTCATCTTAAATCTCCGGCATTAGCGAGTGTTTATGAAACTAGTTATGAGAATTTAAGTGACTCATTTAATTCAAAAACAAATAAACATTTACCTACTAGTAGTAATAGTTATAGTAGTACAAGTCAAAAAATTAAGAACACAAATAAAAATGCTGTAGGAGTCGATTGCCTTGATGGCACTAAACCAATTGAAAATGAAAATAAAAAATACACAAGGGGCCGATTTTATACCCTCGAATTAGATTTAAGTTGTACAAAGAACAAATTTCCAATAACTGATCGAAACAAAAAAGACTTTTCACCAACTTCAATTTCTGCTGCATGCTTCCCGCAAATCGTATTTACAAAGAGTCTTTCATCATCGGTGGCCGCACCGGTTGGAAGTCTTTTCTGTGAGAAACGCCTGCAATCATCAAAATCAGAGGCTGTTCTTTCAAAGACTAAACAAAACTAGGTATATATATATCTCATTTCCCTCCACTGCTTTATTTAAATTCCCAAACCTCCCCTCCGCCCCGCCCCATAGACAATTCTCATTAATTATTATAATTATTAATTAATTAATTAAATATTCTACATACATACAACAGGAAATTTCTCTCAATCGGCCTTCGAAAATGTATCATTAGTTTGTATTCATTTTCTTGTGTAATTGTTTTTCTACTTTTATTTAAGATAAGTTGTTTAAAGTTGTAGATTTTGGCACGACTAAATTTTTTAAAAATTAGTTTTCACCGTGTAAAATAAAAGAGGTATTCGTGAAAAGTATAATTCTTGGAGTTTTCATTTTATTTTCCCATCTTTGATAAAATTTTTTTTGCAGGTTTTAGAGATGAAACGAATTTGAGATCAAAAACGACGTAACTACATTTGATTATCACTCCTATGGGTGGTTGACCAGGAATATACTTATATTTTCTGCTTGTCGCCGAAGGGTACTTAAACGATTTAAACGGGTCTGCCTGATTTTGCAAGATCAAACAAATCGAATGGTGTCGGATGAACCAAACAGGAAGTCAAACTGTAGCACCCCACAGCATCTCACAGGAAAACTTCGATGAAAAAGATAAATCCCGATCCGTTCTACTAATGTGATTAGGATTTAGCGGTTCAAAGTTACTGTTAAACAAATGCGCGATAGACTGCCCCTAAGAGTAATAACTCCAATTTTTACTAAGAGCCAGTTATCACTATGCATGGGGTCGTCAGGGTTGGCTACCTTTTTGAGTTTTGCCAATAAGTTCCATTTAACGAAGAATTTGATGAACGCGAGCACATCTTTGGCAAGGTCTGGGAAAAAAACACTTGCTGATTGATTTGGTGAAAAGTGCAATGCTGTCTGGGTTGGCCAGTCGAAAAATGTGCTGAATTGAAAATTAAAATAGAAAAATTACTTGACTGAAATAGAAAGCCGAATTTGTTGCATTTTTCTATTTTTTAGCTAAATTTGAAAGGCATATTATTCGGAATCGTATTTCCGGCAAAGGTCGTTATATTGACGTACTTCAAATGCACTTCTCTCTTGCATTGTTGGAAGAGGGCTTTTTCTGATCTTTTTTGGAGCGGGAATCTTCCTTTAGCTGGTGTTTTATTGGCGGGTTTCGTTGGGATTGGTGATGGACTTTATTGGGCGTCATACAATCACAGTAGGCTAACCTTGACGGCAAGCGCCATTGTCGCATCACATGACATCACAACCAAACATGTTACAAGATTGAATTTTTCTCTTGTTTTCAAGCATGAGCCACACAACACATTCACTATGCTTACCTTGATGATTGCATACTTTCTCTTCACTTTCTAGACCTATTCACTACTGCTAAAAAAAACTTTTTGGAATTTCAAACCACTAAGTGACCAACATGTGCTTTGTATTCACACTCCAAATCTGTAGTGTCACGAAAAGTTCGCTGTTAGTGAAAGAAGTTTTTCTGCAACGAAGATGGCACGGTGTGCTTGGAAACAACAAACTATAACGCTTTAATTCCTCCAAATTGCATGTACATGGAGATATGATTATTCTTGCCGTCTAAAAATATGACGATAACAGGCATATCCGATCACAGTTTTTTTTTGCAATTGTATTGCTTCAAAACGTTTCGCAATTTCTCACGTAAGTTTTGTCAACGTCGTAAGAAAGCAATAAAACAAAGCAAAAAACGTTTTGATCATTATTGGTACCTGTTTTAAAATTAGAAAACAATCTAAAACGTTTAATAAACACTAAAAGGAAGTATTGTATTCAGTTTTTCTTTTAGCGAGTTAAAAATTGTACTTACTAACTAAAAATATAATGAAATGAACTTTTTATAATTAATTAACTTAAGATCCAAATACAACTGGAAAAAATGTGAACATAATTAGGTGACTACAAGTAATTCTGGAAAAATTGTCTGGGTAAAGTGCTGAAGATGAAATTTAAGTAAGGTGTGGGGACTACTTATTAATATGACTAAATAGGCAAATTAATGTATTGTTACGAGCGAGGCTTAATTCATTATTAAAAACACAATATTTCAATTATAATTCACAAGTTCTTTTATTATACTTCCCTGTTTAATAAATTCACAAACAATTACAAATCAATTATACTTTTAATAATTATCGTTAGTACTGTACTTCTAATTATCGCAATGCAAATGGTTCACTTCACTGTCTGTAACAAGACTCGCCTCCTGGCGGTGATAAGCGTCATAATTATACTCTAAAAATTGTCTTAGATCCTACCTGAATATTCCATTCTCGAAACATCGATTCTCTGAAACTAAAGTTGTTTATATCCGTACCTTATATGTAGATGTCGCTTGCCTTTATTCTGTGATACAATTCTCTAAAAGTCGTTTATGTCCGTTCTGAAATAGTCATTTCATGCGGAGTATGTTGATGTCGCTTGTAATTTTTCTATTGCATGTAACAGTATTATGGAGGGTATGTCGATTGTAAGGTACTATGTATTTGATGCTCTAATTATTTAGGTATGTAACTCGCGCGATTTATGAGTTCCCGTAGATTATCGCAAAAAATGAAAATGTAAAGGAAAAACACAAAGTAAGAAATAACACCAGTTTTAGTTTAATTACGTTAATAAAAAAAAACCGAAAACTTAAGTGTACGATTTTACATTCATATGTATGTCTTGAGACGTTTAACAATAATCGAGAGCTGATTGTTAACTTAATTATAATTTCTCAGCCTGGTTTAAATTCATTTAACAAAAGCTTTGCTGACTTTTCATTTCAACTATGGGAAACTCCCATGAGAAAATTTTATTTTCTGGATTCTCATAAGCGATAGGTGAAATGTGATTCTTCGTCACATGTTTTTGCAGACGACTGAAACTCTGGAATTTTGTTATTGCCGTTGTTTTCGTCGCCGCGAATTTTATCTGACGTAACTCGCGCTCTCTCCCTTGGAGCACGGAGTGTGCAAGTCTAAAGTCAAATCAAGTCAAGACTTTACCTGACTTGAGTTTAGGGTAGCGATTTAGGCAAATATTTAGAAACAGGACAAGAGGTATACGTACATAAGTGCGCGTTTAGATGAATATAATTATTTCAGGGAGATATTGTTAGGGAAAACTAAGTAATTAGCATAGCGCCGTGAATGTTAGGGTACATAGTGAGGATTAGTTAAGAAGAGTAGCTGGACGGGAAGTTCAGATTACCTATTCGTTGATGTCGTAGCAATTCTTAAAGAAGAACTTTATCTTTAAGCGTGTTATAAAAGTAATAATTAGAAAATTCTGGAAGAATTGCACAAAATGTCTCATCATGAAAATCATTGAATAGTTAAGTAAATAAAACAAATTAACCATTATACAATGATTAAATAAATATTTATTTATAAAACAGTGTAACAAATCAAAACTTCACAACACAATTTTCTCGTTTAAACACAGATAAAATATAATTTCACAGATAAAAGTATAATTTATCAATAAAAAATGATCCCCAAAATTGAATTCATTTGGCACCCAGTGAACAGTTTCAAAAACAAAAACAAACAAAAAAAAAAGGTGAAAACTATGTCAAAAGTTACATTGGACAAGAATAATCTATCGCTTACTTATTACTAGTACTCTAGACTTAATAAATCTTTATTTATTATTACTTCTTACATTTATAATATTCAAATTTGAGATAAGCTAAAAGTGTATTAAGACAGTAAGTATAATAATAAATAATAAGACACCAGACATACAACTTTAAGTTGTCAATGCATCCCATAACAACAAAGTAAAAGAAAAAAAACCCCTTACGGAGCGCTAAAAAAAATAATAAATTAAGCAAAAGACAAATATCACATTTCATTTTAGTTGCTTTAGTTACTTGGTTTTGTATTTATGTATGTAGTTTACTTGCAAATTGTAAAGTTTCGTTTTGTGAAAAAAGTCGAAAAGTTTATTGTTTATGCATTTTCTAAGGCAATTTTCTATGAATACACGTAAGTACCTATCTAATTTCAAATCAAACTCTTCATTCTGCTATAAATAATACTTTTGTTGTAAATTGGTAAAAAAACATATTATTATCAAATTGAATTATAGGTTTTTGTTTTTTTATTTGGTAAGCAGCATTTCTTACTCTATAATTCTAGTAGTAACGAGAGCTCCATGATGTTTTAAGGATTGATTGTAAAATAAGCTCGATTCATTTTACCACAATTTTGAAAAAAAATAATAACATCCCAAGAAAAAAAACTAAATCATTAAATTTCCGTACATAACTAAAAGAAATAAAACAAGGTTCAGGTACAGGCGCTTTAAAGCCTTCAAGCCTAATTCTAATCTAGTTTTAAGTTTGAAATTCTGTAGAGAAGAGATTTCGGACGTCTAAGCAATGTAAGTTTAGGTATTTTGTTTCACAAGAAGGAAGGGGAGGGAGTGTCTAGCGACTCTCACTCTCTCTCTCTCTTTCTCATAGGAATCCTTGGTGGTCAATTGAGAAAAATTGTCGCAATCAACACACCATGGTAGCCGGGTACCAGATGATACGATGAAAATTAATTACTTTTGCCTATATGTACAACAATATTTTTGACCGTTACTATGTATCCAGATATAAGTTAGCGATAAGTTTTGTTGCCTGACATAACTACGCTCGACAACTGAAATATTTCGTATAAAGTAACCGGATTTGTGTTGGATAAAACACCTATCCGCACTATTCTAACAAATGCTTACACAAAGCCCAACTCAACTCGAATCGGTTTTACGAACTGGATTTAACTCGAGTTGTACCCCACATGGAAACATAGAACATATCTATTGATTTGAAAACCTATTTATGAGTTTATAATCTATTTGGGGATTACACGAGGAAGTACAACTTGCATGCAAGCCTCCCTTCCACTGCTAATTTGACAGTAGAAAGCACTTCCATTGATGTCTTATAAACTTCCATGCAAGTTCATTTTAAAAAATTGCATTGAGACGTAACGTCTTGTGTATATCGGCAATTATAGCAATAAAGGACGTAGCAGAATCGAAAAAAAATGAACAGGAAGGTGTTGGTAAATGATGTAATGTATATAATCCCAGAAACACTCATTTTATCGGTATAAATTAATTAATTTAATTAAAAAGCTCCGTTCTCGAGTATTATTTTTCCGCCATCTTGAAAACTGTATAATGTCAAGTCACTTTCACTTGAGCTGTTATAATTTTTCAGCATGCAAGTTCGCTGAAAACTGGGCTGCCTAAATGGCAGTGTGGATTACACGTGCAAGAAATATGGTAATACAGCTTGTATGCAAGCCGTACTTCCTCGTGTAGCTCCCAGAAAGAAAATTCATTGTTAAGGCCTGAATAACAATTACGATTGATCTGTGGACTGTGACTTGACTTTAAGTTAAAGTCGACGCTGAGGTGAAGTTTGTAATTAAATTAAAGCTTCAACTGCTTGAACAAACCAGAATTCCCGACTTCTGTGATTGAACTGAAGTTGCCGCAACCAACACCACCTTTGCACTTTGAGCAAAGTTTAATTTCAGTCGCAGTCGAAGTCGCAATTGTATCTTACCACATGCATTTACCATTTGGACAAAGTCGTAATTGTAATTCAGGCCTAAGTATTTCTGTACTTTACATGGAGCAGGCTTAAGGGACGAGTAAGATTAAGTCAGTTTCCATTTGAAATTATGAGGAATGAAATACGAAAAATATAAAAAGCGTATTGAGATTATTCACTACTTGCTCTTTCCAAACGAATATTCTTGTTGCAGAAAAATTTGCTATCTGAGTTCCGCTTGAAAAATTGCTGTGGGGAAAATCTGGAGGAGTTGAATTTTTGATCATTCTCAAAAATAAAACATTGCATCCTACTGCATCCTACATTTTAATTTTGGCGATATTGGCGAAATATTCTCATCAAATCTCTTATTTGAAAAATGCTTTGAATTTTACGGTCATGCTTCATCAATTTAACACACTTGAGCACGGATATTCAATTTTGTGTCAATTTTAAGGAAATATTTCCTGAACTTTATGTATGAATTTTTCCCATATTTTTATACAGGGGCCTAATACGAAGGCAAAGTCAATTTTTAAAATTTTAGTCGAGTTTTAATAGTAGATTGGTTCCGCGATTTAATTGTTTTTATATTTCTTATGATTAAGTTTTTGTGAAATTAATTCTTTTATAACCGTGTTATTATATATTTGTTTTACAATCTTCAAAATTAAGAGTATTAGATCTTGTGGGCCTTACAACATCTGGAGCTCTCCAATTATTCTTTCTCTATCTTCTTCTGCTTTCGCATAGAGATATCTTTGTCCGCCCGTTTGTAATCTTAGTTTTTGTGTAGTTTTCATGAGCACCCAAAATATTAAGAGAACTCCCGACTGATCGAAAATACTGTACGTTCTTTACATTAGATCTGCAGTGAATTTTTGAGCAAAGTTAATATATAAAAAAGTTAGGAAACAAGAAGAGATTTCCAACTGACCCCAATAATTTAAAGGGCCAATCACAATGTGCATATGCTAGCTTATGCAAAGACGCGAACAAGTGCTTTTCATAATGACACAATAGGAACAACAAGCCGTTCGTCGAGTTTTATTTAATTTATAATTAATAAGATTAAATAATACGAAATAGAGTGGCAAATGAATCATTTAATTTTTTTTTTTTTGTAAATAAATTAGAAGAGCTGGAATTTTTATATTTTTACTCTCATAGAGAGATGAAAACCGGTTTTGAACAGAGCCAGAAAACCACTGAATCAAACCAAGATTCCGTGTAAACCAAAACCAAACCAGCTTGAACATTAAACGTTTCAGCCAAACCGTATGCTTGCTGTTAAATGTAAAAACTAAATTCTGCTAGTGATGATTCGTCTGAAATTTGCAATATGCTTCATTTTTTGACAATGCATTTTCTTTATCGACCGCATCGAGTGTGTTCAGCGGAACTTCCTGCGCTTCGCTCTGAGGCACCTACCCTGGAATAATACATTGATTCTTCCACCTTATGAGGACCGCTTGAAGCTTTTGAATATTCACTCGCTTGAAAAACGTCGCATGGTCGCCGATGTAACTTTTGTGCAACAACTCTTAAACGCGAATATTGAATCTCCCCTGCTACTTAGTAAAATCTCTTTCCGTGATAGTGGGCACAATCTGAGAAAGATGAGCATTTTGTCGTTGACGTTTCCAAGCATGTTTTAAAAAAACGTCTATATAAAACTTAATTTTCAGTTTCCATGCCGCATTGCATGTCATTTCATCCGGTGATTGGTCTATGTTTAGTGTAACATACTAATACTAACACCGACTAAGTGATGAAACGCATGTATTCTTGACCGTTTATTTATTAAACGTGTCCATGCAGCGAGCTTGTGTTTAAGCTGGATCTGATAATCAATTTTTTTGTAATTTAATTACATAGAAGAAGAAAAAGAAGTATTTTTGTTTTCTTATGAATTTGAACCAAAACAACATCCATCTCTGCTCTCATGTAATGCCCTCGCGCTTTTTACGAAAGCACGTGTTTGACTGAAATATACGTAAATTGTTACCCATGTTATTGCTGTTATTCTAGCACGTGTTTTGTTTACTTTCGCTTTACTTTAAAGAGTTTCGTGGGTGTTACTTATACTGGATTCTCTGCTAGTATCAGGAAAAATGAGAATTTCATTTCATAGCAATTTTACATCTTCTTTTAATGTGTTGTGCAAAACGTAATTTACCTTTTTTTTTTAATAAATAATTGAATGTTGGGGATAGTTCGATTATTCTGATTAGTTTGAAAAGATTTTGAAGTATAATTCAAAAAGCAGTCGTTAGTTTACTTGTTTATTTTCAATTTGATATCGAGTAGTTTTCAGAAGACGCAGTTTACTCGTTTATCTAATTCGAAATCGAGTAGAAATCTCGAATACATATATATCGATTCGAATTAGCGTTCCTTTTCCGTCGAGAACGACTTCGATTGAGCGAGTCGCTTTCGATTCAATATCTAATCGTAATATTTCCTAGGATATATCCTTCTCTATTAAATTTGTTTACCTAACTTCTATATTAACTTTGCTTACGAGCTTAGAGATACTAATGTAAATATATTTATTTGTATAAATGGTTGTCTAAATTCATGTGTTGGCTGCCATCCCTTTACTATGAACCGTCTCAGTTATCAGTTATTTTTAATAAGTTACTAAACAAAAATTTAATCAAAAGAAAATATAAATATTCGATCTGGAGGGGCTCCGATATTATTCTATGTACTATGGAATTCAAAAAACGTACTAAATATAAAGTTTTAAACATTATATAGCAAATGGTTTTGAATATTTCTTTGTTTCCTACAACACAAACAAACATTCACCACTAAATTAATATAATATAAAATCGTCAGAATGATATCGTTCACTAACTTATATTCGTTTGTTTTAGAATTAATACAACCTAAACATTCTTCCTAAAGTATTCAAAATTATATTCGATCTACATACATAGATTGCTTGGTTTCACGTTATTGTTATCATCAGGTACAACCTACGCCTTTATTTAAGCTCAAGAAATTTCAATTATTGTTTATTGTTTTGCAATGTAGTACGTATACTAATAAAGCAATATTGAAGTATATATCACTTTGATCATAAGCTAATTTGTGTGTGTGTGTGTTTTTTATATAAACTTTGGCGTTTTTTTTTTTTAAGATTATTTTAGAATGTAAAAATTTTTCAGCTTCAAAAATTACAACTATGTATTACATACATACATCAGTTATCAGTTCTTATCGAATAGAACTGAATATATCTTACGTACTAGAGGAAATGATGAATTTGTAGCATTCAAACTTTTGTCTATCTCACCTTTGCCGATTTCGCAATGTGAACCATAATCGTCTGTGTTAAGAGAAAAGATCATGGCACCGCCAAATCCATTTGATTTTATATATCTTGCTTTACAATCCAAACTTCTTTCATCTTCATATGATATCCATTCAGTGCCTGCATATAAATATGGAGAGCAGGTCTCAACATCGTATACAGTTGTTACGTAAATATTATTCTGTTTAAACCAGCAAACTTCTGAGTATGAAGCGAATCCAAAAGTTCCAACTCTTCCAAATCCTTCGGCTGGACTTCCAATGCCATTATTGAAAGGATTCAGTAGCCTATCGATATAATAAAGTTTTTAATCTCTAATGATGATCATATAAAATAATTCACGTATAGCAGAGAAAATTGACTGCTAATCTGTATTAAAAAATAAAATAAAATAAAAACTTTCAAATTGAACACCGTCTGTCTTAATAATTTTTAATATTGCTTTTTTTTGGAAACTGCTTATACATATCATTTAGGAAAGATTCAAACAAATTGAGACCTTAGGCGGGCAAAATTATGAGCAATTTTTTTAGAATACATGGTGGCAAACCTTATTATGGCAAGTGCAACCTGACGGAATATCCTGTGAAATTCAAAGGCCGAAAGAATGTTTTCTGAAATCCAAAAAACAAAACGAACCCTTTGCAACTTGAATTCCCTTTCTTGGAGTAATGAGCTACTCATTCTATGGGTGCCACCAGATCACAAAATTATAAGCGGAACGAAAAGGCGGACGATCTCGTTCGCCTTGGAGCAGTCTCGAACATGTTATGTTCAGATTTAATAGAAACACATGGCCTCACTTGAGACTGACTTTATTGAATTATATAATCATCCTAGCGATTTACCCTAATGTACACAGCAGTCCAGATCTGCTGGGCTATGTCTGAATCCTTACTATCAACCAGTTCACTCGGTGACTAAATTATACGCTATGTTGGGTAATAGTGCACAACTTTACGTACTCTCTTAATCTAAGCCTATACTAAGTTAAGTGTTTATTGATAAGAGTGTAGTATGTATACCACAACAGGACTCTCCTTCCATTTACTATCCGGATTGCTCCAAAACTTCTCACCTCTAATATTTTTGCTAGGGCCGACTGTCAACATAGTCGTCTGTGGTTAAATGACTTCACGGGTAATACGACAAAAGAGCTATGGGGGAAATTCAACTCAAGCTCAAAGGAAAAGCTACTGACTGAGACTTAAAAAACCAACACTAAGTATCCTCGTTTTCTTTATCACTGGACACTCCTTCTTCAGGAGACACCTACACAGGATGGAATTTGTGGAGAAGAAACCGAAACGGTGACTCACTTTCTCACCACTAGGGTTGCCAGTCTCTTTTCAATCCATCCATCCATCCATCCATCCACATTTTAGGAAAAATGTTTCAGGAAGTAAAAAAATATTGAGGAACAACATTAAATTTTATTAAGTAGATAATATTGTTTAACCTAAGCTAAATGGAAGAAATTAAATAAAGTTAAGGCCGTAATAATTAGGCTGAGCCTGTGTTTCATTGCAAAGCATATTGATGTCTAGAGCAATCGTTGTATGTGATACAAACGGCCTCGTAGATGTTTTATAACTCGTGTAGCAATGTCAGGATATTCAATTAAAACTTGTAGCCAAAAGTAATTGAGATCATCCAGAAATATTGTAAATTTGGTAAAAATATCGATGCGATGTCAATTGCCCATTGAGAGGTATCGCAGAATTCAATAAAATGGCTTTGAACCCAATCAAAACTAGCTGGCTGAGCAAGAAAGAGTTTTTCAAGTCTGATAAATGCTGCAACAAATTTTCTTTAATATTTTCGTGAATCAAAAAATCATGTACTTCCTTTCCAAATACAATCTTACCAAAAAATTTCAATTTAATCATAAATGCATCGATCTTATTTTGTACTTTTTCATGAGACAACTTATTGGACTTCAGTGGGAAGCAGTAAGGTTTTGTGCAAGCTTCCCATATCTTTACATAACAAGATGAATATTTTGGAATTCAATGGCCTTGATTTGCAATTTTCACTCAATCATTAAGAAAACTTTTCAGTTGTTCTGGTATTCTTTTAGCAGCAACAAACCTACCGATGAAGATAACAATGGCTATTCTTAACTTAAATTAAAATTTTCCATTTTATCCACGCAACTACGCCTTTCAAACTGCCAATCACTGTCTTTCATAAATGTATCGTACAAATACCAGTATAATTGTTATCGATCAACGTTTATATTGATATTCATCCAACTGAAGAGAAAATCCATGCTTAAATTTTTTTAAACATTTTATTAGTTCCATTTCACAGTAATTTGACATTTTCTTAATGCTTTTTGAGATTGTAGGTAGTGTCTAAGAGATAGAGACATAATCAACCATTTTAACATATTTTTTTCCTATTTTAGTACAAGTAATTATATTTTTGATACAACATATCAATAATTTTTCCACGGTGGTGTAAGCCTCACCCTGTTGAACAGTACGAATAAACTGACCATAAAATTGAACAAACTAACCTGATGAGATGCTTCCAGTTCATTTTTATTATCGTCGAATGTACAAAATTCATGAAATATTTTTGTTTTCTTGCCTAAGCTTGAAATAATCAACACGCTTTTAAAGTTCGGTAGGTGAGCAGTTTCAAAATACCTTTTCAGTTCTCAGGATTTAAGCTACTATTGTGCAAAATTTGTTCCCACTCAATCCATAATCCATTTGGCTATTGTTAATTATCAAACTTTTTAATTATTCTTTATCAAATTTTCGTCTTTTAGGTGATGTGATTGTATCCAAATCATCAGATGAGTTTTCTATGATGTTACAATTTCGTATAAAGCAGGCGCAGTTGTTTCAAGGGTAGAACCCACTTCTTTCCCCTTAGCAGAGAGCTTTCCTGCTTTTAGCCACAGAAAGAAAGGAGAATCGCGATTTTTTTTTCACAGATACTTTAGAATTCATCATGGACTTTTGGACAATGTATCAATGCTCTTTTATTGTGCAGTAGGTAGTATCTCCCGGAGAAGCAATTGCTAAGCTGTTATTGCTCAAAGAAAATTACAATATGAAAAATCCACAAACCAATTCTTTCGTTTAAGTTTGGTATTGAAATTTCGAAACGAAGGAATCATTGAAAATTGAAAATGGTAGACGAAGTACGGGATGTTCACGTGGAAATATGAATCGCGTATGGGATAATATTCAAAACAATATTTATTTCCATATAAGATGCAAATAGTGCATGAATTGAAGTAAGATCAGCTATGAAATCGATTACAAGCTTTTCACTGTTTGATCAAACTTTTAAGCAGCGATGAATTGTAGGTTTTTATACCCTAGATGAAATCTATAGGGGTATACTAAGTTTGTCATTCCGTTTGTAACGCACAGAAATAATGATGGTAGAGCAAAATGGTTTGGACACCCCCGCATAAAATTAAAAGTTATTTTGATTTTTGCATGTCCGTCTGTCCGTCCGTCCGACCGTGCGCACGATAACTCGAGAACGCGTTCACTTAGAAAGCTGAAATTTTGTACACGGACATTAGAAAAAAAAAGTAAAATTAAGTTCGAAAATGAGACAAACCGGGCAACTCCTTCGTGGAGTTGCCATACAAAAATTTCGTTTTCCACGATATATTTGGACACTACCTGAGAACACGTCGGCATAGAAAGCTAAAATTTGGTACATTGTGTTTTCATAGTAATAGCAAATAAAATGTTAAAAATGGAGTAAATCGGGTAACCCCTTCTTGGTGTTGCCATATGAAAATTTTGGTTTTTTACATATACTTTGAAAGCGATCAGTCCTAGACATTTTTATTGTACTAAAAACTTCTTCAGAATAAGAAATCCTATAAAATTGGTTAAAATCATTTTTTCTGTCCGACGAGCCGTTCTAGAAATATATGCGAGAAACCAATGCAAAAAATCAAAATTGCTCAAATGGGTGACCATACGAAATTTCATACGTGCATTCATCTAGATTCTAGGGTATCATAAGAATTGGTCTTAGACCAACTCTAGCTTTTTCACTTGATTTTTTTAGAGGAATTGCTTATGAGCGATGAAAATCATTTTTAACAAGTAAAACTGTCGTTTTTGGTCAAAGGAAAATCTTGACTAATTAAGGAACAGCCAATTCATCCACTTCGCGTAACTGTGTGGTGCTGTGTTAAGGAGGATTTACATTATGATGGCATGCATTTTTTTCCATATATGATGGAGGTAGTACAAGTCAAGTCAAGTGTTTTTCACACGCGATTTACGAATTATAACGAATTATGTCGAAATTTTAAACCAAACCGATATCCCGGGATATTTGATAGTTTTTACTTACAGGCTTTTATTTTGGCCTAGGTTTCACTTATGTCTTTAATGCACTTTACACTTTAATTGTTCGAATAACTATTAATTTTATATTACACGATGTCGATAAATTATTAACAGCTTGTTGCGCGACGGCAAGCTGTGTTCTTGTCTGTTATTTAGTAATTTTGCGATTTAGAGGAATAGGGAAGTTAGATGGGAGTGGGAAGTTGTGGAATGTAAGAGATTTCTCAACTAGTTTTGAGTTGAAGACTGGCGCTTCTTCCACATGCTGAGAGATATCCTGAAAGTCCAGAATGGTTCAGCGTTGATGAGTCCCAAGATGATCGAGATGCCAGGATGGTGTCCTATCCACGATGGTGGCTTCCTTTACTAGTGAAGAAAGTAAACCTTTCGCCCAGGTAATAAGTGTTTCTCGTTTCCGAGTTGATTAGGTGAAGAGGTGATAAGTAGTTTAAGTTTTCAACTTGTATGTGCGTTGAAAGCTGGCTAATGAGGAGGTTAGGATGTTGAGAGATCTTCTCAAGTTGTTTGACCGCGAGAGAAAGGAGATAGTCCTCGATTGGGGTGATGTTTGCACTGTTATACAAAAAGATGTTGGGAAAGTAGTGTCCGTCAGGTTTCCTGTACAATCCTGTACAGGCCCTTAGGATCTTTCTTTCGAGGGCGCTGATTTGCTTCATATAGGATGGCGAAATGGTGTGCCAGATGGGGAAGTAATAGCAGATGATTGGGCGGATGAGTTGTTTATATATAAGCAGCTTTGGGTCTTTCGGGAGACCGTTTCTCCTTCTGATAATAGGGTTGAGTAGGGAGTAGGCGTAGTTGGCTTTCCTCATGGTTAGCTTGGCGTGATTGTTGAATTTTAACAAATTATTGAAAGAGACACCAAGGTATTTGGTGTTCTTAGAAGGTTGAAGCTTTTCCTTATTGACTTCGATTTCGATGTTGTTGGCACGTGTGGCGAGGTTGGGTCTTCTCCTTGTGGAGGGATGCAGGTAGTACATCGTATACGGAAATTTATTTATGAGTAACGAGAGAAGCAAACGCCATCTGCATTTTTTTCAGACCTCGTTTTGTGAATGTGTTCGTGTCCGGAAAACCTTAATCCCATAAAAAATTCTCAAGCATACAAAGTTTTTATGGGTGGTGGAACTAAAACTTTGTTACTGACAATACTAATCTATCACTTTTGACTGCTGGCAACATGTTTTACTAGAATTTTAGCACATATTTATTAAATTATTTGTCAAAATGAAAGATAATAAAAATATGCTTTCAATTTGTAATTAAATACTGCGAAATTGAAAGTTTTTAAATTTTATTTTATGGAAAAATCTCAAATTATTTCGGAGGTAGTCCCTCGTCTAGAAAAAAGAAGCAGCGCATTCGTTGCAATGGTCTTTTTCGAAGCTCATTTCAGATGATTTGGAAATAGATATTCCATTTTGACAATTTTACTGTTTGACAGTTTGCTATTTTTGCCATAAAATGTAGTGGGTAGTGAGTGTACGTGTGAGGTATGCAGTGATTGTTTTGGTAGCATTTAAATTTCAGTAAGCTATTTCCCTCACAATATTTGGAAAAATGGATGCCATCATAACATAAATCTTCTTTTACAGTGGAAAAAGTGGATATAGGATTATGATCTAAAAATTTTCTTCGACCTCAATTACAGCAATCAAATCGAGTTCATATGTGATCTCAATAAGATGGGAGGAGTTTCTTTTATAGCAAGACCAAAACAAGAAAATTTTTAAATCTGTTTTTCCTGGAAGTTTAAATTCACGTTTTAGCCACAAAAATTGGCTTGTTTGGTCCCCAGATT
Source organism: Dioctria linearis (assembly GCA_963930735.1). Classification (NCBI taxonomy): domain Eukaryota; kingdom Metazoa; phylum Arthropoda; class Insecta; order Diptera; family Asilidae; genus Dioctria; species Dioctria linearis. Next base: position 27,600,129 of record OZ005742.1, read on the forward strand.
TGACTGCTACAGATTTTTTTTTTTTTTGGAACAGAATGCATCGCATCTACCACGCCCAATGCGGTGATGAAGCGTCAAAATCGTAGCCACCAAACATGGTGAGCACAATGGCCATTGATGACTGCGTTAAGATGAAATTTAAATGAATTTTGTTAACTGTATTAATAATAAATTGGGACCGCAAAATTATTATTTTTCTTTTAATTTTCACCATCATAATTAAATTTTCTTTGGAACTCCTGATGTTCAGCATACAAAATTTTAAAACAAATAAAATATTAATCAGCTGTGAAATGTAAACGCAGGTTGAAAGTCGACCAACTTCTGCGTGGTGACTACGATGCCATTGTTCATTATAACTTACTTCTGCGTGACATTTTCCTGCGTGGTGGCTACTTTCATTCTGTTCCAAGGGTAAGTATTTGAAAGGAAAAGTATGTACATGTTAATAAGCCAAAGACTCAGTCTTAACTACTTGAACTACTGGCACCACAAAAATTGAGAAAAGTGCAATAGCTACATAAACTGTTTCCTTAAATTGAAAAAAGAAAAAAATCATTAAACAATTATGTTATATAAACCTTACCTGTATGAATGCCCATAAGTGGGTAATCCAACGATAATTTTTCTCTTATCCAAACCATGAGATAGCCAAAAATTAGCCGTATAATTAATATTTAACGTTGTAAGTAAGTAGTTTTCACTTTGGCGAGCATAAAGAGGTGCATTTAAACCTAAAATCGATCAAATAATTTCACGAAACTGCCACTAAAGGAATAATAACCTTCTCTTTCGATAAGAAGAATAAAAATAATTACCTGTCGAAAATGTATTCGATGTATAAAAATGATAGTCAAAAGTCATCACATTTACATAGTCTGCATAATTATTCATCTCTCTTATATCGTATGCGTAATAAATAATTCCTTCTGGTGCAGCGACTGCAACACTTAGCAAATATGTTCGATGATCTCGTTGATATTCACGACGAATTTCATGCAAAAGTTGAACGAAATGCTGTCGCTCTCTCTTGTATGCACTCGGAAATTCCCAGTCTATATCAATACCATCAAGGCAATAGTTTTCAAGGACGGATTTTAATGATTGTATAAACATTTTTCGTGTCTCCCCTCGTGCAACCATATCAGAGAAACCTTTAGAATTAATTCCACCCACCCAAAGTAATACTTTAAGATTTTTATTTTTTATTTTTAGCACCTTTGTTTCCATAAACAATTCCTTTGTCCTTTCGTCTATATAAAGATTATTCCTTATGACATTAATAATGCCTACATTTAAATGAGTACACATATGAGGATCAATTTTGCTAAGATATAAAGGATCCGTTAAAGAAGATCCCGTTAAATTGGGAGCTTCATAGTAACAAATTAATTTAAAGCCAGTGATGTCTTGTTTATATATAAAATTTCCATATTTTGATGGATATATCCGTTCGTTTTCAATTTGTTTGTATACAATTTGTTGAGTTCCGTTTCTGTATAAAAACTCATTTTTTCTTAACAGCTTTGCTTTATCACGAGAATGGGGTTTACTTTTATAAAATTTCTCTGAGTATATTTCTGCTCTATTATAATACCTTACAGGAATATCTACAATAAAATAAATGAAATATTTTTTTTTAAATTATATAATTGGTTACTGACACTATCGGTGGTTTAGTACGAAATTCTATATCCCAAAATTGTACGTATTGGAAATTTTCTAATGTAATAATTTTTTTATAGAGTAAAACTCTGATTGATATGTTAATTATCATCCTTCTGCTAACTTATGCAAATGCAAACTATTCACGCTTTACTTTATTCGATTGATTCTTCAACTCGTCTTTCACTTAACGTTTAAATTCTGCCAATAACTTCAGAAACGAGCTTAGGATGATTTTTCTATCCTAGTTGGAGAAGATATTATAGGCAGCTATCAACATGTCCGTAAAATTGATGCCTGGTAAAATATCCAATTTTGGCATCACAAATTCACACGTAGGTTGTGTGATTAATTAATTATGTTTTTAATGAGTTTTTTTTCGATTGATGTTTATGTAAAAAAAACATTTGCTCGTCAATCTCAACATACAGGGTGTCCCGTAAGTCGACGTCAAGCGGGAATCGTGTGATAGACCAAATCATCAAAAAATATAAAAAAAATCTAAATCATGCATTTTTCAAATTATAGACATTTCTTTTCTTTTCGAGAAAATGTACACCCTGTGATGGTTTTTTAGCTACTGTTGCTACAAATCTTTACTTTTTTTCAATTTTATTTTTCTTATGTAATCCCGAATAGTGCTTATGTAATTTGTTGCTTTAAATTCTAAGCCAAGTGCTCCAGCAGCTTGGAAGAAAATGTCACATTTTGCCGAACCAAGAATAGAAAATTAATACTTCACCCAACTTTAACTGACTGTGATGAAAAAAAAAAAATGTACTACGACAGTTTGACAAGTAACTTTAAAAGTTGACGCATTTAATAAGGATTCTAAAATGGTATAACACTTCCTACATTATTTCTTAGATTACGAAAAAAAAAATGTTTCTTCAAGAAACCCAGTTTCGAAAAATTTCTTTTTACCTACTAAAAATGATTCTAGTATACCCAAAGCTTGCCGTAAGACCGTAACTTTAAGATTCTAGTTTGAGTGAGACGGAGAGTCATTACATGAAGTGTGAGTGAACCAGATAGTAACACTAGCGAGTCAAATCATCGAGTTTTTACAAATGTGCACCGCCTACTCTCCACAGAGGGCCGACTTCAAAACCAAGTACATGGTGAAGGAAGAAGTTCCTTACCTTACGAGGACGTAGTACTTCAAGCAGTTGAAGAAGACCCAAGTACTTCGGTGTGTGGATTCCAGGAAAGCATAGGAGTGCCTAAAAGTATAGCTCACCAAATTTTACAAAAACATGAGCTCCAGAATTACGGAAGCAGTTGAATTTGTCAACAATGGAAGATTTGCCCGTCTGATAATCCCGATCCTTTTTAAGAAGATGTTGAACTTATTGCAGCTGAAGGAAGGCAGTTTGAATATCTTTTGTAAATATTAAATCTTAGCATCCAAATAGTTGGTGTTTAATTTTAAACTTATGGAAAATTTGTCCTAAATTTAACAAAAAGTTAGCATCTCTAACTTGAAAGCGTCACTATCTGTCTCATTCATGTAAGGACTCTCCATCTCACTCAAACTAGAATCTTAAAGTTACGGTCTTACGGCAAGCTTTGGGTATACTAGAATCATTTTTAGTAGGTAAAAAGAAATTTTTCGAAACTGGGTTTCTTGAAGAAACATTTTTTTTTCGTAATCTAAGAAATAATGTAGGAAGTGTTATACCATTTTAGAATCCTTATTAAATGCGTCAACTTTTAAAGTTACTTGTCAAACTGTCGTAGTACATTTTTTTTTTCATCACAGTCAGTTAAAGTTGGGTGAAGTATTAATTTTCTATTCTTGGTTCGGCAAAATGTGACATTTTCTTCCAAGCTGCTGGAGCACTTGGCTTAGAATTTAAAGCAACAAATTACATAAGCACTATTCGGGATTACATAAGAAAAATAAAATTGAAAAAAAAGTAAAGATTTGTAGCAACAGTAGCTAAAAAACCATCACCTTTTCCCGAAAACAAAGGAAATGTCTATAATTTGAAAAATACATTTTTTTTTATATTTTTCTGGTAACTATTATGATTTGGTCTATCACCCGATTCCGGCATGACGTCGACTTACGGGACACCCTGTATAAACAATTTTGCCATCAGCCAAAAATTTTATTGGTCTTTTTTAATTCAGGGACGGGTGATCCCAAGAAATGTGCTAACCTGCTAGATACCCTCTCACCAAATCCTTCCTGCTGTCTTAATGAAGCGCATCAGGTCTAGGTGAGGCAGCTCATCCACAGATAGGAGGGCAGACTCAAGCGTATGCTGCCTAATCCTGGCAATGCCCGAACAAGCACACAGAAAGTGCTCTGTTGTCTCAGGATCTCCTTCTAGGCAGGATAGACACTCAGGGCTGTCAACAACCCCCATCCTTGTTAAATAAGCGTGAAGCGAGCTGTGACCGGTGATGAACATCCGCTTTGATGGGAGACCCGATAACCGAGGTGGTGAAGCCTAGAGCGGGTTCCGGTCTGGCTGGAAGGTCAACCCTTTCATTCCCCATGATGATTTTACTAGCGCAGTACAGAGTAAAAACTAAAGGTTCCCTCTTTATAAAATAGATGGCGCTCTAAGCTCTCCACACATTTTACTGTACGAACTATTAAATATTTGGTAAAATTTTGATATTCTACTTCTATAACAATTTGCATTTTTTTTTTATTGATTGAAGTGTTAAATTTGTTTTATCAAAATGTGAAAATGAATTACTTTTTTCTCCAAATTAAAATACCTACGTCAAAAATTTAAGCCTAGTATCGAGTTCGGGTAAGTAAAATTTAACGCGGTCACATTAAAATCGCTGGTAAAATTTTGACGTTGACCTGCAAGCTGTACTTGTGTACATTTTTCCCCTTTATTGAAGCCGGTTTCAACCTTTTTTTGGCGTTTTTAAGGTCTTTTGATAATTTTAAACTACCAACTTTTTACACTGCTACAACGCAGAATGGTCTTAAATTTAAAAGGTTTAAAAATGTTCCATGAATCGGCCTTAGACATAAAAAAGGTTAATTTTAAATCAAGCAACAGATTACATATTAGTAATAGATATCTAGATAAGTAAGCCAATAAATAATTCAGTGAATGAATGAATAAAACATTTTAATCCTTCAATCAATTAAAAAACAATTCGAAATGTGTCATAGAAATTAAATCCTTCAATTAATGTCAAATGTGTGGAGATTTACAAAGCGCTATCTATCTGATAATAGTGAAATTTAACTTTTTACCAGTGAACTCCCTACTGCACTAGTAAAATCATTAGTAAAATTTTTGCTTGCGATTTTACCAGCGCTAAAATTTGTATGAAAATGTCACTTTTTACTCGAACTCGATACTAGGCTTAACCAGAGATTTTAATATGAAATATTTGGAGACACCGTTAAATTTTACTTTGTCCGAACTCAATACTAGGCTTAACGGTTTGTGCTATTTGGTTTCGAAATCAAACAGTATGAAGAAATTTTATGTCTTTTTCTAAATATAAAAAATAAAGTGCAACCATTCCTGTTACAATGCAGATACGAACTTTGCATCAAAAATAAAGCTATGAAGAGAACTTTTTCGAGAATGGCAATTGCAAAGTAGACGAAATTTCTACTTTCATATTGTCGTTGCTAAATGAATAACAGAGATATTGCCAAGGTCGTTGGCACTGCTCCTTGTGAATCCAGGCAGAGTGAGGTAAAGAAATCGACGTGAAACAATAAGAGAAGAAGAGCGACAAAAAAAAGTAGTAGTTAGTAGTTCGCGAATTTTTCTTGAACAGGAGTTTGACAGGCGATTTCCGGCAATTTGGGCAACAAATTTGGTTATGGTTTTTTTTTTTTTTTTTTTTTTTTTTGTAGGGCGGCTGAGTTTTTTTACCTTAAGTGTCATAAAAAAAGAGGAAAAAGAGAAATCCGATTTTAACGGAGACAGCGAATCCCGAGGAGTTTTTACTCGTGCTCCTCAGAAATACCTTAGCAAATTAATTGTTTAAGCGGCAGAATTTTCGTATTTTGGTTCATTCGCGCCCATATTATACATATGCGCATTTTGGTACATCATCACTAATATCAGGGATACATTAGTGCGCATCTAAAACCGAATTGGCATTTACTACGATAACAATATATACACACAAATTCAAATATAGTAAAAACAGACCGTCTACATTTCACTTTCATTGTGTAAATGAAGAAAGACTTAATCGAGAAACTACTTTATAGGATTACCATAAGTTTTCTAATTTTGTGATTCAAATTTTGCGAAAAATAATTCAAAAGTAACAAAAGACCAATTTTGGAGATATCCTAGATGAATCTGTTTTGGAAATGTGATCGTTAGATCGTATTTTATCGCATTTCTTTTAGATCTGTTTCTTGGACGGTAAAAATATCAAAACCATTTTCGTAGATTTATTTATACGTAACTATATTTCGAAGTGTTCTTCAGTACATTAATTAATAACCACAGTAATTAGCCTGTTTCTGAAATTTCATTTGAATTTTTAACACAGTCATTGTATGCAAGATTTGAGGTATCTGTGTCAATGCGTTTTCAATCAGCACTAGAGTATACGTGCACCTAAAATTCAAATTTTTTTTACGGAAACCCTACGAAGGAGTTAACCGATTTTGTCCATTTTGAATTATGATGTGTATTTTTTCTTATAAAAATCTTGGTTATAAGTTCAGCCTTGCCCAACAATGTAGAGAAAATTTTTCATATGGATACATTACGAAAGTGTTGCCCGTTATTGTCCATTATCGAACTTAGATCTAAAATAATTTTTATAAAAAAAAAACTTCGTACGAAATTTCAAATTTCGCAGTCAACCGCTTTAGAGTTATCGTGTCGATGGACGCACAGACAGACAAATGGATGGACATGCAAAATTCAAATTACTTTTAATATTATGCGCGAATGTTTAATCCATTTTGCTGTGGCATTATTATTTCCATGCGTTTCAAACGGAATGATAGAATATAAAATTGCGTTCAATATCTTCATCGAGCCACTTGTCCAACTAAAAATTTAAGAAAATTAAAGAGAAAGAATAAACATTAATTGTACATGTTTTACTATCTGTCCTTATTTTAGAACTTTTAGTAGGTATTCAATTAATGCAAACTTGCCAATCCTCTATGTCTAAATCACTCTATAAGACCAGATAACGAACCAATAGCAAAAAAACTTATTATATGCGACATATTCAATTTTATGTTCGTTTCTAGTTATAATGTCAAGGTACGATATTTCGTTGGTATACTTAAAGTCCCCCCAACTACAAATTTCGCTATGTATGGCATACAGATCGGAAATTGTTTCGCTCATATCTTAGCAGTCCTAAGCAGATTGTCTGCCATTGTTAGCCCGTAGTTCGGACATTAAATCCACCCTAAATTCTCTTATTTCGAAAGATATTTATTAGTTAGTAGGCTTTCTTCATATACCCACGATTTCTATCTGAATGTATAAATAATGTTACTATTTAGCTAGATTCCCTATTCGTACTGTATCAATACATTTGTTTACATTTTAATAGAGCGAAAGGCTAGATTAGAAAATTTCCATCACGAAACTATTATATCTTACCAGCAAACTTTGGAGGAATATTTAATGATTGTTTGTATATAGCATTCCATGTAGAATATACAGCAATGCTTGAGGCTGCACATATCGCTATAAAAATGCAGAGACGTAACCAGTTGTAATTATCTCTGATGAAATGAAAAACGTAGGAATAAGTCAAGACATCTTTATCAACGGGACATTTGATCCAACTATCTTACCTGAGATTACTTTGTTCTTCGATGAGTTCATATTTAATTTGGGAACTGCTCATTTCGTTGAAATTACAGGAAAATAATCGTGTTTTTCTTCCTAATTTATAAATCAGAAAAATTCCCGATAAAAGCCTCACTATCACTCACCCATCCATAACATTTCTTCTTCTTAATTTGAACACAGCATGGCATGATAAAAGGAGTGAAACCATTTAAGCTTCCATCGAAAAAAAGCTTTAAGGACATTTCAAGGAATTGGAATAAAAGCTTATCTTGACGTAAGATACTAAAATATATGGAAGAGATGAGTTACAGCTGTTACGAGAACTAGAAAATTAATACCCAAAATTAGGGTTCTTTAAATAAACAAGAAAAATGTATAACGAAAACTGAAAAATAATATAAAATCAAGGATTGATACAACAGCTACGTTTATCCTACAAAATAAATACCTAATCATTACACTTCAATCAAAACACACGGTAGCAGAGATTAGCTCTACAGTGTGTGCAAATGTACTTCCCAAGGTCGTTCGCAAAACTTCAAAACTTCGTATCTAGAAACAGTTGTCAACCGACTGACATAGTCTGTTATATTTTATATTTCATATTTCCATAGCATAATTGTTCTGTTCTGATTGTCGATAAAGTATTATTTTTAGTTTTAATTAAACCTTTTCCACAAAGAGTTAAGCCTTCTCCATAATGAATTAAACAAAATCCACAAACAATAAAACTAAATTGATAAACAATTAAACCAATGATTTTTTTATTTATTATTTACATTTGTAAATAGTTTTAGGTTAGTGAAGTGGTAAGCCACGCGATGCAGGACTAATTTTCATCATCATATTCATTATTTAGCATTTACCTTCCTAACGCTACTTACTATAACCGAAGTCAGGATTGAGCATAGGTGAATATGGTGGAAGAATTTGAAGTCGTAGGTTATTACTAGTAGCAACAACCTCTCGAACAGCATATGGGTTGTGTATCGTAGCACTATCCAAAATTAACCATGCATCTTCTATATGCGAAATTTTACCTATAAGCTCTTTAAGGAATGAACAAAATGAATAAAAAATCGCTGGTTTAATTGTTTATGAATTTAATTTTATTGTTTCATGGGTTTTGTTTATTTCTTTATGGAGAATATTTAATTCTTTGTGGAAAAGGTTGAGTTCTTTCTGGAAAAGGTTTAATTAAATCTGAAAATGCTATAACTATATTTGGGGCATATGTAGGGCAACAAATATATATTATTCATACTCATTATTTACTAATTAAGTAATTAGGAGGCTCTTAACGTATATTTCAAGCTTTATGTTTAGTTATCAGTGTTAACCAACTGACTTGTAGTTTATGCAGGGCTACGACGAACCGTGTATTAATTTATGCAAGATTAGCTTAGATCTTTTAATTAATGTTCATACTTCTCATTGTCTATAACAATGTCTCTCTTGACACAACTAATAATTTCATGCTGTTTGCAATCGCATAAACACACCTTATGTTTTATATTTTTCTATAAAATTAAGAATCTGCCAATGTAAATCTTGTATCATCGGGATACTCAGTGTCCTCTGTGGTCGGAGTTGAAAATAAATGAGTTTTCAACACTAATCTATTCTACAGAGCTGTTTCGACTTTTATGTCTCATCAACATCTTCTTTCCAATACTTAGTTGGAGGGCATCTGCTAAGATATTTCAATAAATCGTAGGTGATTTTATATCTTCATACAGCATTTCATTAACCATATTATCCTCCTAGCTTCTGGACTTGGAGCTTAGAATACATATCAAACAAGAATCACGATAAGCCAGATTTCGCGTAATAAATTCTTGTTGTGTTGGTGGTCCATGTTTTTGTGGTTGAGAGATCCGTACAGGCTTACTTAAATAATAAATTAATTTTTAAACAATTAAAAAAAGTTTTTTGTTTGGTGCTCTACTTTTATTTAAATCAACGAAAAAACTTTAATTTTTGCGAATTTCATTTAAAAAGAAAAAGTTCTCACAAAAAATATCTGATAGCCTATTTCGAGCAGACGCGATCATCCCTGTAACTTATCATAAATTTAAAGTTCTCCCCCATAAAAAATTATTTGAACGCTGTCTCAATTCTTCCCTTCTCAAAAACTTAAACCAATTTGACAATGAAGCTCCAGTCTTAACAATATAGCTCCCTCGACATCTCACTAACTGTGATGTGTCCTTCTATTGAAAAAATACATTTATGCATCGATTTGTCACTCTCTTGAAAAAATACGCGCATGTACACGAATTATACACGTTTCACCCAATCCTATTTGCTATATACAGGATGTTTCCGCAATGGAGGCCCATAGGGCAGGAGGTGATAGTCCTCACCTAGCCAAACAAAAAATTGTATGGCATGGGGCCATCTCAACCGATTCAGAGTTGCATGGTTATTAAGAAAATATGGTATCTGTATCTGTGCAGGGTCATGGCCTTTCCAACGACTGCACAAACAGCCCCGTACTCCTTTCCTCGCCGGAGTTATGGCAGTCTAAATTAAAAGTTTCGGATTTTCTTACCTTTTTTTTTTAATTTGACCTCGTTTTTCTTTTACAAAAAGCTGATTAACATGTTTTTTTTTATATAAATACTGAAAGAGTCAACAGTTTTTTTTTAATTTCATGTCCTAACTGTAGCCATTAAAAATTATTACCTCATAACCTAATCAGGTCATTACAAAATTTGACGAAGATTATTTAAATTATAGGTGTTTTCATTTACTTGGGGGAAGAAATTGTTCTCGACCTGAATAGGTTAAGAGTTAATAACTCTGCTGGATGGCCTTGGCATACATGCCGTATGAGGAGGCGTCGCCCCCTTCCAAGGATATAAGACTGGTGATCGAGGCTGCTGAGGCGAGGAGCATCAATCTCTTACTTGGGTGTGATGCTAACGCCCATCATACTATATAGGGTAGCACCGACATAAACTCGAAAGGTGAGTCTCTTTTAATCTTTCTTTTAGAACGGTAAACAGGAATGAAGTCTTAGACATAACCCTGTTCGGAGAGCTTCACGGTGCATAGCTGGACAGAGTCTGACTAGGTGTCTTTATCAGACCACGCTTGGATACTCTTTGAGGTTGTATTTGCTGTGAAGCATGTTAAAGCTTTCAGGAACGTTCATAGGACAGATTGGGACCGTTTCTGTAGTGTAGTCAGAGAAAGTTTGGAAGTTTCCCACCTGAAGAGCTAATCACGGAGTCAGCAGTAGATGCTGTTGTTGATGCTGTCACCGATGTGTTGAATGAAGAGTTCCGTGGAGCTTGCCCTTTTAGCAGGCCCAGTGGCAAATCTAAGTCACCATGGTGGAATGCGGAGCTGGGTCAGCTTAGGGAAAAATCGCGAAGACTGTTTAATGCAACCAAGCGCAGTAGGGATCAAGTAGACTGGGCCTCATGGAGGAACTTCTGCGAGTCAACAGAGTATAATACAGAAGCGTCCAAGCTTCAGAGGGTACTTGCTAAGGACCATAGTACTGCGTCCTTCAGAAAAGGGGAGAACGGTGTCTGGACAACTACAAATGAGGAGCTGTTAAATGCACTTTTTGACTGAGACCCATTATGCTTCAGAAGGCACTGAGGTACATAATTAAATGGCTAGTGCCGATTTTTAAAAGCTGCCTGAGACTTGGGTTCTTGTCTAGGGCTTGGCGGGAGGTGAGGATAATCTTCATTCCTACGGCAGGCAGAACGGACCATATGGAGGCAAAGGAATTTAGACTTATCAGTCTCTCCTCCTTTATGCTTAAGGTCTTGGAGAGATTAATAGAGGTACATATAAGAAAAGTATGGCAGGGCGGCACTGGTAGCCAGCATGCCTATACAAAAGGGAAATCTGTAGAGTCGACACTGCATGCGGTGGTATCCGTTGTTGAGAAATCCCTAGAATAAGAGGAATACACTCTAGGTGCCTTCCTGGATATTGAGATGGCTTTCAATAACGTGAACATGGAGGTTATATGTAATGGACTGAGAAGGGTGGGAGAAGAGCAGCCTATAGAGGTACAACACGGGTGGTTTGGGGGGGGGGGGGGGGGGTTCTATTCACCACTCCTGTGGCTACTGGTACTGGATGAAATCCTCATCAAGTTAGAGAGAGAGGGCTTTAAGGTAGTTGCCTACGCGGATGACATATGCATCCTTGTAACTGGCAAATTTATCTCTACTATTAGTGAAAGGCTCGAGTTGGCGCTGCTTAAACTGGATAACTGGGCCAATAATAGTGGATTGAGGGTAAATCCCTCGAAGACGAAGCTGGTCCTTTTTACAAGAAGGAGGCTTGCAATGCTGGGTGGAGGATCTTACTCTCTCCAGTGAAGCAAAGTATTTGGGAATCATACTCGATTCCAAGCTGAGCTGGCAGGTTAATCTAAAAAAACGCGTGAAAAAGGCCAGTGTGGCCTTCTACATGTACAAGAGAATATTTGGCAGAAACTGGCGATTAAAACCCAAAGTGGTACTGTTGATGTACACAGCCATAGTTCGGCCCATCCTCTGCTACGCTCCACGGTCTGGTGGACGGCACTGACGAGGAAATGTAGCCTGAATGTGCTGTCAAAAATCCAGAGGGCTGCTTATGGGAATAACTGGGTGTCTTCGCACCACGCACACGGCATCACTGGAGGTCATGCCTGACTTACTGCCGCTGGACCAGTGTGGCCTTCTACACGCGCAAGAGAATATTTGGCAGAAACTGGCGATTAAAACCAAAGTGGTACTGTGGATGTACACAGCCATAGTTCGGCCCATCCTCTGCTACGGCTCCACGGTCTGGTGGACGGCACTGACGAGGAAATGTAACCTGGATGTGCTGTCAAAAATCCAGAGGGCTGCTTATGGGAATAACTGGGTGTCTTCGCACCACGCCCATGGCAGCACTGGTCATACTTGACTTAATGCCGCTGGACCTCTACTGTAGCGGCAATTAGCGCTGTCAGGGTGAGTGCGGGAGTTTGGTGGATGTAGAGGGGTGTTGGGCACTCCAATATACTCCAGAAGATAGACTGTAGTGATTGCAGGAAAGAAACAGACTACCAAGTACCAATCTTGACTTTTGCTGGGGGTATTAATGCAATGATGCCCACCAGGAGTGAATGGAATGGGAGGGAGATGGTCGTAGCATCCGATCTTTCTTTTTTTTTTTGTTTTTTTTTTTTTAATTTTTCTCCAACCACCACTCTCTCCATCACTCTAATTCTAGCATGACTTATCAAATATACTTATTATTATGCTTGAACCTCTTCTCAGACAGCATCTAGCTGGTATTAGAGAAGGGTACTTTTTATTATTATAATGACTTCATTTTAGAGCTGTATTATTTTATAGAAGTCTTTTGTTCCTGTTTTTGTTTTTTTTTTTTTGTGCGGTTTTCAATTTCCGATTATTCATATCATTCATTATTCAAAAGCAGAGTTAAATAAATAAAAATAAATTTTCTGATTCTGTTTGTTCTAGGTTGCTGTACTCGTAGTTCTTTTCTATTCCTCGTTCGATGGCTATGTATACTTATGTGTGTGTCTATTCGTACACCCATGCGAAATGGTAAGGAAGTGCTGAGTGCTCTTATCTTAGTTCTGACCTTTCTGCGTGATAAATAATCTTGGATTAGATCATTAGTTTTATCTCACAGTCCTAGTTCATCCATCTTATGGTCAACTGTATCGAAGGCTTTTCGTAGATCGATAAACACAACGCCCACATACATACCCACGTCTAAGTATTCATTTATCATGTGTATTGATTCAGTTATGGCTGAGTCCGTACCACATTTCTCTTGAAATTCGTATTGGTTTTTATCAAATCCCCCACTAGCAGAGATAATTTTTTTTATTCTTGTATCTAATAGTTTTTCGTAGATTTTCCCTATTGTACTTAAGAGTGAGATTTTTACGGATGGTTCCAAGACAATTGCGGGCACGGGGGCTGGAGTGTAGTCCAAAGACCTAAGGATAAGCAAGAGAAAAACTAGGCACACCTTACACCTTTCTTGAATAAACGAAAAAGCATTCTGTATGCTTTTCAAGCAATTTAATATAGTCCTCAAAAAGATCCCTAGAGGCATACAGAGTAGATTTGAATATACGAAAGTAACAAAATTGAAATGGGTGTCACACCGGGAGCAGCGCGGCATTTTTAAGTTGCCCTGCGCGATTGCTCTTGCAAAATTAAATCTTTAAGTCCCACCGGGAACTGCGTGGTGCGGCAAAATAATTACCGCGCGGGGATTTTGAAGATTACTCAAAAACATAATTTTGCCGCTGCCGCTGGCGGCAATTAAACCTCATCACTTTTCTCTGTTTTTCTTCAACCAGAGCTAATAATAATATAACTTCTTTATCGGATCTAGAGTACATTTGGATAAAATCCGCCGCTCCCGGTATGAAAACTCTATTTTGCCGCGTGCCACCATGCCGCGATGCGCTACTCCATGTGTGATCAGTCAATGGTCTTCTAAATGCTTTCAACATTACCCTTAAATTTTATTTACTTACAAAATAACATAGTAAGAACATATTTATATTACAGACGGCATTCCATTTTAAGATCTAACCACAGTTGCGAGCGCAACTTCCTACTTCGATGGCAGTTATATGTAATAAACCGTTCCGCAAAACTTACAAAACAAATTTTTCTTCAGCACAGCTAGCAGTCGGAACTAACAATTCTGATTAGACCTTTACAATAATTAACTCACCTGAATGAATGTCCATAGGTGGGTAGTCCCACTATAATTTTACTTTTATCTAAACCATGTAATCGCCAATAATTTATACTGTTGTTTATGTTAAGCGTGGCCAAAATCGAATGTTCATTATGTCGAGAATAAAGAGGTGAGTTTAAACCTATAAGAAAGAAGAACAAAAGAAGAGAATAATATACAAGGAACATAAAAAGCAAGTAATTTTTACCTGTAAACGGAGAACCTTTCGAATAAAAGTGATAGTCATATGTCATAATATTCACGTAGTCAACATAATTATTAATTTCTCGTATATCGTACGCAAAGTAAACTATTCCTTCTGGAGCCGCTACCGCAATACTTAGCAAATAGTCTCGATGTTCGCGCTGATATTCCTTCCGAATTTCATGAAGCAATTGGGTGAAATGTAGTCGCTCTTTTTTGTAAGCACTGGGAAACTCCCAATCCAAATCTACACCATCTAGATGATATAGCTTAAGTGTTTCCCTTAACGATTTAATAAATACTTTTCTTGTTGCATGATTAGTAACCATTTCAGGGAATCCTGTTGAGTCAGCACCACCAACCCATAGAAGTAGTTTCAAATTTTTATTTTTCTGTTGCAACGCCTTTGTTTCGTTAAACAATTTCTTAATTCGTTCATTTATGTCAAGACGATTTTGAACTATATTTACTACGCCCACGTTTAAATGGGTACATAAGTGTGGATCTATGTTTTGAGGATACAAATTATTGGTTTCGTGGTTTTTATCGGGGGATGCATAGTAACAAACTAACTTTTTGTCTAAATTCTGTTCGATTGGTTTGTTTTGATAGTTTCCGGCATTTAATAAGACAATAATTTTATTGTCGATTTCCTCTTCTTCGTTTGATGTGTTTGTTACTATTTCAGGATTATTTGCTTTTTGTGATCTAATGAAATACCACATGGGAATGTCTGAAACAAAATATGCATTGAATTACTTAGATTAAAAATTCAAAAATATTTTAATAATATTAATATTTTAATAAAAATTCAAAAATATTTTAATAATGAATTCGCCATGAGGTAAGTTACAACTTTGGGTAGAATCCAGAGAGGAATAACATACGATTCGTAAGTAAAGAAATACAAAATGAAAAAACAAGGAATCTAAGCTATTCTAAAACTACAGCAGCCATACTAGATATAAATAACTAATTTAGCTAACAATTTTAGATTTTTTAGATTTTAAAAGTCAAAGGTACAATCTGGAGCCCTAAGCAAAACACTACGGACTTGAAAAAAATTTTCCAAATTGCAACACTGAAGTCTAAGAGATTCAAACGAAAGGTAACGTCAGCTCCTCTCAAATTATATGGTTGTATGTCTGTTACTAGGTTTAATTTACGGCGCAAATATTCAGGTAGACGATCAGATTTTACCTTGAATATGAACAGCAATACACTCAGTTCAATTCGTTCTGTTAACCTCATCCACTTTAGTGCTTCTAGCATCCATCTTATTGGTGTTGTGTATACCTGTTGCATCGTAATATATACCTCATCGCTTTGTTTTGTAGCTTCTGCATCCTCTCGATCGCTCCTTGTGTGCATAAGTATAATATTGTTGAACAATATTCGATACTATTGTAAACATGGATAGCTGTCATTATTGACAATTTTTTTCTTATTCTTTTAAAAAAGCCTAACTTTTTCCAATTTTCTTGCATACATAATCCACATCTGCATTGAAATTCAAATTTCTATCTAATATTACTCCTAAATAATTCATCTCTTTTACATTTTCTATCGGCTCACCATCAATTTCAATTTCGATAACACAGTTTGTCTTTAGTGTCATAAATTTTGTTTTTTGCAAATTCAGCAATAATTTATTCATTTTTAGCCATTTACTTAAAGTTAAAGCGTTTACATCCTGATCTAACTGCCATTTTACTTGAGGTAAGTTACTTCCAGTTATATATATTAGTGTATCATCCGCAAATAAAATAGGCTTTGCTACCTTAATAACATTTTCCATATCGTTAATATATATAAGAAACTCCTCAGGAGTAAATTATATAAAATCTAGTAAATCAAAATATTTACTTCATCAAACTCTATTTTCATCATTCTAATTGATTTGGATAATGGTTCTCCTCCAAGTGATTTTGGACCTCTCTGTACTTTTGTTTTGATGGTTCCAGTCTAAAGTTTGCCTTACCATTTTGGAAGCTATCATGACAAAATGTATGCTAAATTATATTCCATTTTTATCTCTTGATCCATTCGTTGATTTTTCCTCACCAAGAATGTCTGCAAAGTTTGATACTTGAAAACTTGAAGATACTCCCCTAGCACCCAAAGCAATGACGACCTATCGTTTTCGCAGTATACGTAAGTCTTAAATTTTTACATGGAAACACCAAGAAGGGGTTGCCGATTTAGGCCATTTCCTAAATTTCATTTACTATTGCTATGAAAACAGCATGTACCAAATTTCAGCTCTTTACGTCGACACGTTCTCAGGCAGTGCGTTAAAAAATTCCGTGGACGGACATGCAAAAATCAAAATAACTTTTAATATTATGCGTGTCCGTTTTGCTGTACCATCTTTATTTTTAGGTGTTACAAACGGAATGACCTATAGACCCTATAGATTTCATCTAGGGTATAATAAGTTGTTCCTGCTCGCTTAAGAAGTCTCGTAATTTCTTATATTATGTAGGTATATGTAGGTAAATATATCTGGTCTTATATTTCTAGTATCTAATATTCCGATCAATGTTTCTAACTTTCTAATTATCGTGACATGGCGCCAGGGTTATTAATAAATGTTTTTTTGAAGGTCCCCCACTTTTAATCACCTTGGGGTAAGTATTTACTGATTTAATTAAATTACTTGTGCTTTATATATGAAAACATTCTTGAGCATTTATTTCTTTTCATATGAATGGCATTTCAATTTCTAGTGATTTTATAAGGATAATTTATGAAGTGAGCATTAATTCAATTGATTTAAAAACAATACATTTTCTTCTTACCACTTAATTTGGGAGGAATATTTAATACTTGTTGATTGAATTCGTTCCATGCTAAGTACGTAGATAGAGCAATACTTGAAGTAACACATATCGCTATGATCAGACATAACCGATACCGATTGATGTTAATTCTATAAAATACTAAATATCAGTACTTGAACGATTGCATTAAGTATAAAATATTACCCATGCTTATAACGTTCATCTAATAACTTTACTGTTGCATCGGAACTATTCATTTTTGTGAGATTGTGTTTTATTTTACAAAACAAATTAAGCAAATAGTTTACCAAACAAACACCATTCGATACAAAATACTTGACAGTTTCACAATGCTTATTCTTCTTTTCTAAATCGCCCAGCGAAAGCTCAAGCAAATACAACAACTAATTTCGTTTTCGCGATATTTATGAGTCTCGAATAAGTCGAGACTCGTTATGTTTAAACAGTTTGTAAAAGGCGCATTTATTCATATAAAATGTAAAAATTCTGGAAAATATCTGAAATGATGTAATAAGTACCTTTTAAAGCTCAAAACCGCCTAAAATAAGGCACCCAGGATATATAAATTAATCCTGAGCCCCCACGATTACATGAACCATAATTGTCGTATAAGAAATGAATATGAATTTCTGAAGATTTTTTCTCTCGTTCGATCACTTTTATTCGATTCGAACAAAATATCAAACAGTAAAGCTTTTTGGCAGAGCCATACATTGTAGGGAAGATAGACAAAGTTCATAATAATAATAATTTCTTTGCTAAAAGATCGCATCTATGAGTAACATGAGCTTTGAGAAGGAAAAAATCGTTTCAGTGAAAATAAAGAATGTTTTATTTGTCTGGCATCTATACCAGAAAAATATTTTCTTCATCACAATTTGCAATTTAAGTTCTTGTAGAATTTTTCAGTTTCTAAATTATTTACCGATTGTTATTCTCAATTATTTTTTTGTGAGAATCTAACTCTTCAATACTGAACAGTTCAACGAGTCTCAACAGCTAAACATCTCAAAAATATGTATATAAATGGGAAAAAGCTAAAATTACGAAAAGTGAAGAAGACTGGGCAGAATATGTATTAATTTGGAATTGCTATAAGAAAAGGATTTTAGAAACTAATAATACTTATATTAGGCAAAAAAGTAATTTCAAAACAAGTTGACCAAAGGGGCATATGGAATATTTTGAAAACATCAAGAGTATCAAAAATATAGAAAATAGTATACCAATAGTTTATTCATATCAGGGAATTGACTTTGCAGTAGAATTCTAATTTAAAAGTATTAATATCAATGAACGTCGAATGGTTCTAAGCAAGCTGAAAAAATCCCATGATCATTGGCTCCACAGCTTAAAAAATCAAATCTATCATAACACCAATTCCTTAACTTAAAAACACGATTAAATGTAAAGAAATAAGGCCGATAAACAGCTTGAAATTAATAGAAAAAATCATGGAAAAAGTAATGCAAATAATATCAGTCAGGATTTAGATCTAAGCATTCTTGCGAATCAGCGCCAAAATTTGTTGTTCTGGAATGGAAAAAGGAGATTGACACTGGTCAACTGGTTATTGCAGTTTTTCTAAATTTAAAACGAGATTTCGAGACAATCAGCCGCAGTATTTTGCTTAAAATACTAAGTAAATATGGTATCAAGTCAACAGAGAATGACTGATTCAAAAGCTACTAACATAATAGGACACAGAGAATGACTGATTCAAAAGCAACTTACATAATAGGACACAAGTAACTAAACTATGTATGTAGAATCTACTGTTTCGACCCCTATGGAATGCAACATTGGAGTGCCTCAATGCGCAATCTTGAGTGCTTTACTGTTTGTGCTGTAAATAAAGGACTTTCCTAGTGTATTAAAACACTCGGAAGTAGTGCTATTTGCTGACGACACGTTGCTGTGCATAACTGGTAACGACTTCAACGAATGTACATAGACAAAGTTACAAGAGAACTTGGCAAGTATCTCAAAATGGGTCAAAATGAATAAATTAAAGCTTAATCTGCCAAAAACAAATTGTATGCTAATTAATATCAAGGAACCCTTAACATTAACTATTCAGGGAACTAGTAGGTATATGTAGATGTTATAAAAGAAATTGAATATCTACATAGGTAATAGATAATATTGTGCTAAAAAACTAGGCTTTTTGAGAAGAATTAGAAATTTTTTGGGCTTCAAAACAAAAATATGCGTTTATAATATTATACTGCCACACTTTGATTACTGTGTTACAATTTTATTTTGCGGAAATAATACAACTTTAAATAGATTACAAAAATTACAAAATAGAGCAATGTGAATAATGATCTAAAATGTAGTGTGTTAACGCCTGTTGTTCAAATGAGTGAATCTCTAAACTGGATGATTGTAAAACAAAGAATTTGTTTCAAAGTTCTAATTTATATTTTGAAACTTAAATACAATTTGTTACCTAATTACTTAATAAGTCCTATACATTATATTAGTGAAACAATTAGTTATAATTTATGAAATAAATATGACTTCAGAATTAAAATTTGTAAGAAAACAAAAACACAAAACATGCTAATGGGTAAACGGTCTAAAAATGTTAAATAGCCTATCACAAGAATAGAAAGGAATTTCGATAAATTTAAGAATTTAATTATTGAATTCCTTAGACTAAATTACTAGCCTAAAGTAAAATTGTCAACAATATAAGCAAAACTTTCCAATAAAAAACAAATACAATATCTATCCGCAGATATGCAACCAGAATAGTTTGCCAACATTATTTAGTTTGTCTTGTAGATATTTTAGACCTGTTAGAAGCCGGCGTAGATTCATATCAGTTCAATCTTTTTCCGTTTTCGATTATAGAACGGCTTTTAGCCATACCACTTCTGTAAAATGGTTCTCCCATCATTAACTTTATATATAATAATCTGCATCATTTTATTAAACTAAAAATAATAATTTACTGTATCTTTAATGTATATTATTACTATCACTATACTGTAAAGGTGATAGTTACAGTATTATACCGTGCTGATAAATATTTAAGTAGTACTGCTATCTCTTTATCTCCTTTTCAATTTGTATTAAAACACAATTGGGAAGCATAAAAAAGTATCCAAAAACTGAAACATACTGTTTTTGTATTTTTAGATTATATGAAAAATAGCCAAAACATATTCATGTCTATCATTGTTGAATTACTGTTTTATCTTTCAAATCCATCTGGAATGACCCTGACATTTAGTATTGTAGTTGGATTACCAAAAGTCCGTCGTAGATCCAACTACAATACCAAATGCATAATTATGTATAGTTACCTACTGTAGTAATCAAGTAAGCCACAGTATCTACATACAAATTACAACTGCCACAGCAATATCTGGTCTGCTCACTGTTGAGATGTATAAAAGTGAGCCAATAGCCTTCCTATATAACGTATTATTTGGTATACTGGAACTATTCTTCCCTACTGGTGCCAAAAAATTTCTCTCCATAGGTGTTGCTAACGGCTTGGCATCCGTTAAACCATATTCAACCTGCATTCTCAGAATTTTGCTTTTTTGATTAAGCAAAAATTAATCATCTTCTTCACGCTCCAGTTGTATTCCGAGGTAATGACTCGTAGCACCCAGGCCCTAATAACAAAATACTTCTGTATTTCCTCCTTAACTGCGTTCGTTACTTCAGGAGATTCACCGATCACCAATAAATCGTCCACATAAAGCAGCACATATGTGACACTTGAAGTTCCATCTTTCCTTGAATATAGACATCTCTGTCCGCATTTCCTTGTCGAAATCTCAACTTTGCCACTACTTCAGTAGCCTTTTTGTTCCATGCCCGTGCAGACTGTTTCAGGTCATAAAGACTTTTCCGCAGTTTTAGTACTTTATTTTTATCATCACTTACTTGAAATCCTGGTGACTGTTCCATAAAAATCTCTTCATGAAGCTCACCATTCAAATATGCGTTACATGCAATTTCTTCTGTACTGCTAAAGCAAGCAAAACACGAATAGTTTCGTCTCACCACAGGCGCAAAAGTCTCATCATAGTTCTCTTCATAGCGTTGAGAGAAACCTCTTGTACCAGACGGGCTTTATATGTGCATATTTTACCATCTCCATCCAACTTTGCTTTGAAAACCCACTTACATGGAATGACTTTCCTCCCATGCGGGAGTTCAACTAGTTCCCAGACTTTATGTTCGTTGAGGCATCGCATCTCCTCTTCCGCTGCTTCTATCCATCGCTTTCTCTCGCGAGACTCCGGCTCCTGTATTGATTCGACTTGCACTTTTAAAGTTAATTTCCGGGCAGGAATACCCTTATTTGGACGTTGTGATATTCGCCTTTTCTGAAAACCGTGCTGGTTAAGGGATGCATCTTCATAATCGCTGTCATCAAAACTACTCTCCAATTCGTTCCTTGTTGACTCGCTACTGATGTTATCCTCGCACACTTGCTGATCTTGAATTATCATTTCTACCGGCAAATATTCTTGAACTGTTATAGCCCCGTCTTGCTCCGAACCATTATGATGATTTATCTGCTTTATATCTGCTGCTATTTCTGTTTATAGCTTAAACATATTGCCGACACATTTTGCATATGCTAATATCCAATTATCACCGTGAATAGTACATGAATTACCCTTGAATATTACTCTATGTCCCCTTTGAGTTAATTGCTTTACCGAAATTAAACCTGCTTCCAGCTTTGGAACGAATAAGACATTCTTCAGCAACACTGTCTACACTGTACCATTACGCAGCGTACACCTCAATTGACCCTCTCCAATTCCAGCCGCCTTAACCGGCGAGGAATCTGCCAAGAACACCTTAATATGATTAGGTTCCAATGTTGAGAAAAAATCTCAGTCACTCGTCATGTGATTCGAAGCTCCTGAGCCAACACACCAGTCCCTGGAATTTAATGATCTGAACCCTTCATGCACATTACATGTGTCATACATTCCATACATTTCCACTGCATTCCCTTTCTGACGCTTTCGGAATTGAGGACATTCCACCTTTATATGACCTTGCTTCTGGCATAAAAAACATTTTCGCATTTCTTTCCCGTTGTTCCTGCCAAACCTTCCGATGACTGCTGACTTCAATGCTGTATCTACCTCAAATCTACCCACAGCGCAATTTTCCGTGCGCCTCTGATATTCATCCAACATTTTTCCAGCTACATACTCAATTGTTAAATCCGCTTCATCTCGACCTTCGAGTCCTGTAACAAGCCCCGAATATGTCTCTGGGAGACTCACCAACAATACAGCTACAATTTCGTGTTTCATCGTCCTCGAGTCGCCTACCCAAGACCCTCAGCAGCCCGACAACTTCCATAATCAAATCGATGCGATTGTTCATCGATCCACCTCGATACTGGATACTATATAACTTCCTTCTCAAATACAAGCTCCATCAAGTTGGACGGTCAACTTTCACTTTTTTATTTTTTTATTGCACATATCGATTGTTGGTCGTTTGTTGGCTTAATTTAAACGTTTGTTGGATAATAGTTTTTTTCGAAAATCTAAAAAGAAAATTCTTCATCAAGTTAGCCGGAGAGTTCTTATTTTTAAATTAATTTAATTTATAACCAGCTCAATCAATGCCTAACCGTTTGTTGGAGTCGTTTTTATTAATAAAATCGTTTGTTGGTCTCTCAATTCTTCGCTAATTGCAAAAATAATGTACATAAACGAACCGTATATGAAATACCGTATTAGATGTGGTCCTGCTTAGAGGTGTTGGAGAATGAATACTCCAAATGCACCGAAAGAAAAGTCCTAAAGACCGACTGAGTCTCGAGTAAATAAATTTACAGAGACGCGATATTACTATGACCGGACGCTATGTCAGAACGATTAATTTGGCAAATCACGATTTAAATTTCCAATTTTCCCGGTAATCCGGCTTCGAAAGAACCAAATGTTGAGAATTAAAAGAAATATGACTGTCGAAAATTATTTGAACTATATTTCTGCGAGTTGAAAAAGATAGCGATACAAAGACTTCAAAAACTGAACTTAAAATTATTGTACAAATTGACAAGACCAAAAAACAAGGAACAGAATAAAACAAAAACGGTTAGTTGCTACACAGCTTACTAATATTTTAACATAGCCTCTTATATATTTTATACAAGGTATCGAACACCAACAGCAGTATATTTTTGTTGACTTGGGAAAGCATTCCTTATTATAATTTATCTTCCAAGATGGTTATTCGAACGGAACCTCATAAACTACATATACAAACTAATTAACTCCTTTACAAATGTTTGGTGTACCTCATGTGAATCTTGTTTCTTATTAAAACTTAATACAATACAATCATGTCCTGCTTCGAAACTTTCAAACAACAAAGCCAAAGACGTCAATTTATAAATTCAAATCATTTTGTATTGTCGAAAGTAAATCAATGGAATTACAACAGGTAAAGGTCACATAAGAAAAAAACTTTATAATACACCCAATGAACTCACATTATCGGTCTTTGATTTAATTTAAAATATCATATGAAAAAGTGCTGAGATATATATGTTTATTCGTAGGTATATAATAACAAAAATAAAAACACTTCCATATATATATTTAAAAATAATTTTATTACTAAAAAACAAAACAATAAATACTTATGTTTATACATAAAGCATTGCATGCTGTAACATTAACAGGCTCGTTTTACGAAATTATTGTTAATTATGGAAAGTTGAATTGTCCAATTGTCTAGGGCAAACTATGATATACATAATATTTTGGTCTTATATTATTTCATCTTTGTTGTTACTTCTTGCCTTTTCTAAATTTGGGTTGGTGTCTCTTATGTTTACGAAATTAATGATAAATAAATTTTTCAAGTTTCTAACATAATATTTCTCCGATTCTTAGTCAATTCAACGATGGTATCCGCATATCGAGCCAGTTCACTTCTATATTTGGCCATTTTGTTTGAAGGCATGTTAGCATTGGATTGGAAGAACTGCACATTGACTTCAGGTCGCTTTCCAGAAGAATTGCAGTACCTTTGCAATATTTCACCTGCAAAACAACAAGTTTTTGTTACAGTGTAGCAAGATTTTTTTTATAATTTAGAAAATAAAGAATAGTAGGAAGGATGGCATGTGGTAATACATAAATTTATGTGTGACTACAAGGTACATCAAGGAGAGACAGGAAATTAACATTTTATGCTTAAATTCAATACTGCTTAATTGTTTGAATATGTATATATGACACAAACGAATTATTTTGAAGCAAAATAAAGCACCTCAAATGAAGATTTTCGTAACAAACTCTTCGAATGGCTGCACATTTAAAGCCAAATAAACTCAAATTGCAGTGTTAAAAAGTTATATATACGACAACGTCTAATCGGCAATTCATTTTATCTCCACATCGTGGCATGGACAAATGTATATGGTTGTCTTTCCACGATCATTTAGATTTGGTATCTACTGTAGCCGCTGCGGATCTTTTAAGCTTTGCCTGGCTTGGTAAATCTTTGTGAAGATCGTCCGCTATTCCAAATATACTTATATACTTTTATATACTATTATACTTATTAAACCAAAAGGATAGAATAGTACATGGCTTCCACGAAGATTTGCTCTAAGTTCGCTCGCTAAGAGGTGCCGAATCACACCAAAGAAATTGAAATTTGCTTAAATTGAAAAAGGAGACAACTTATAAGAATATAATGTAGGTATATATTCAGAAGAAACTGTAGAGGTAGAACCCAGCATTCCTAACAGATAACAGTTTAGTTAAGAACGAGAGATTTCTTGGCCTGATAGCAAATACTTGCAAAACTAGTGCAGAGATCGGGGACGGGGAAAGAAAAAGAGCAGGTTCATACTTTAAGGAAACTTTAACTAGCTGCAAGAAGCAATTCATTAGTTACATATAGTTCAGTTGCAGCTCGACCGAAGAGTTCTATTGCATTGGCAGCAATAGGAGACCAGGACACTTTCCTCGTCGCTGGAAATGAGTACACTGGAAGAACCCACAAAAATATATAAATTGCACAGAACCCTGCAAAAATTAATTATATCATTAACTGTGTTGAGTACGTGTTTCTTCTGGCGGAAAGCAAATTAAACACCAATTATGACTTCAAGGATTTACATGTGAGTTTTCAAGGCAATTACAGAGAGGATCCTAATAGGAGGCCGTCCAAACATATAATTTTATAAATGCCCTTACCACAGCAGATCTACATACAAAATGTTTCATAATTAGTGAAAACCAAATCAGGGATCCACCCATTTAAAAGATTCATTTTTTTCTATTTTTAATTTTCCTTATTGTTGGCACAAAGAACCACCTGCCCCTTCAATGGGTGAAAGGACACTCGAGAATTGATGGGAATGATCTCTTAAAGCTATCTAGGAATTAACTCAGTCAATACAGGAGTCTTAACAGGAAACTGCAAGCCTAACAAGCACATGCATCGGATAGGCATATAATATCATGTCTCGAAGAGGATGAAACAATGAAGCACGTCTTATGGGAAGCGAGGCCATTGCACGATGTAGATTCCACTTTTTTGGATCATATGTTTTAAGGGCTGCCGACTTCGAGGAAATTTCATTCAAAAAGATACCGCTCTTGCTAGGAAGAGTGGAATGATTGAATGAGCTATAAAGTAAAGCGGTGCATAATGGCTGCAATGCTAACGGTACTCGTCCCGTTATAAACTTAAATCTAAATTTAATTAGAGAAAGATATAATATGCAAAATTGATACTATTACTCATATTCTATTTTTGTTATTATTATTCTAGAGGTTTGTGTTTTTAATTAAAACGTAAACTATTATTAATTGTTAGGATATTTCTATTTTAAATAATTACCTTACTTCCTATATTCGATCCTGGAATCCCATTATAATGCAACAAATCGAACGTATCTGGCATAGATCTTTGTTCTTCTGGAAAAAATTCATCCATAAATCCATTTAGCAATATAATTCCTAAATTTTCAGGATCAAGCTTTTTCCTCATAATATCCACACTAGAAAATAATTTTAAATGTTAAAAAATATGTTCAATGCCAGGAATTTAATCTATAATCTTACTATTCTGGTTCACTAACCAAGTCCAGAGAGCATAGAACATCTTGTAAAACGGCACTTTGTATAAAATTGTTTCCTTCTGGATCATATGATTTAAACACCCTTCGAGCTACTTCACTTGGTGTTTCTGGAGACACCAGCCTTTTCTCATTACTAAATAAAACTAGAATTTTAATGGTTAAATTTGTTTAAAAGGAAATATAAATATAGGTCTTGATATTATTATGCTTGAAACATATTTTTATAAATTTCCCGTTGCGAGAAGGATTTTTCGGGGGTAATTAACTATTATTTAAGGATTACAATACCTAAATTATTAGTTGTAAAAATAAGTTCAAATAGGGAAGAAAGATATGTTTAGAAACTAAGGTCATCAAGTGATTTTACCTTCGCCGTAAAAGGACTTTCGACAATGTAAATAAATAGGACACTAAGAAATAAAACCGAAAGTATGAAATTGGTTTATCATTTATGAACATGAAACACAATACATTTTCAACTTTAGAATGCTTAATTTCTTGGAACTTTCTATGTCTTCTATTAAATTCAACACAATACTGTCTATCAATAGTGTTGACGAGGGCATTTCTAAATTGATTCATTTCTTAAGCTAAATAATAGAATGGTTGCAATATTAAGCAACCATCCACCATATAAAGAGTGCTCCAGTAGTGATACGTCTGAATGCAACATCTTTGTCCATGACTCTCAAATGTTTCATATATACAATTACTGAGGAAGCAATTCCCTATTATATTTGGGAGCCTTCAAAAATCTTGTATTCCTAAGTTATCTTCTCACTACAGAAATAAATTTCCTTTTAGAATTTGCTCTTTGCAAACAGACATACATTTTTTCTGGCAGGTCTACAACCAATAACTTGTTGGATTTTGTCTTGAATACCATTATGGACTCGCGTGTGGACTTTATCTCCCACATAAATTACATGGTATCAAAGAGTAGTTCTATCCTGAGTTTTATAAAATGTTAGTCCAGAATGTTCTCGGCCGCCAACAGTGGATAAAAATTGTCTAGTATATTTTTAAGAGACATTGAGGAGCTGAATTTTGGATCCAAAAAAGACAAACCGAAAAAGTGAAATACCTCAGTTTGAAATCAATTTCTTGCATTCAAATATTAAGAAACATAAATACGTCAGTAATTAGTTTTGCGATATGGTATCCTGCTCATTTCTAAAAATGAAAAATAGTAGCTTAGAAATTCAATAAATGTTTTTGTGCTTGACCTAACTATCTGTATTATCGCTAGCTGTTTCTTTTGGAAAAGCGTTATAAAATTGTAGTAGTGGGTAAATTATCGTTTATACGGAAGAAAATGGAATGGTGTAATTTTAGATTAGTTTTTTGGTTTCTTAAATTTACTCCAATTTATATATGTACTTTAATTAAAGAAATAGTTAAAAGAATTTCAAACGATGAAACACTGTGATATCTCACGCAAAAACCCCAATTACACAGCAAGAGTTATCAAAACTTGGTTTGGGAAAAATATTTACATAGCAATAAAAAAAGAATCAAAACTTTTCCGCCTGCCCAACTAACACTGTATATTTGATTCGAATGCAGTCTCAAAACTCCCGTAGTCAAATTAAAATGCTATGCGTGATTTGAATTATTTCAGTTGGAAAATTACTACCTACGAATAAAATTAGTTTTATACTTATACTACCCCGTACTGCATTTCGTGTGGAACAAATTTCTAAACCGATTAAATTCAATCGCACTTACTTACTTACATACATGATTGTGAATTTGAATCAATCTTAACTGAAGACCTCAGAATCACATCCGTGTGCTATGGAGGATTATATATGATTATAAATGAATATACATATACGAATGACTGTTTAGGCACTAGAGAGTAACTTTTCAATATAAAACACTGAAATCTTGGACATACCATAAACTATATTTATCTTGGGCTACAGCTTATTAGTGAAATTATAAGTATGTAAGTAATATCTCAAAAAATTAAAATTGTTACTACTTTCGCGTGAGGATTATGTAGAAGGAAATTAGTAATTCAAAAGAGAAAATTATCTGGATCATATTAAATTTATAGCAAAAACGAAGTCACCAGGAAAAAAATATTGTGACAAGGCATTGTGAAATAAATATAAAATTTAATATTCTAAAATAAAGATTGTAGTTATTGAATATCCATACTAGACATAGTTAGAAATGGAAGCAATTGCTATAGACATGAATAATTTTGTCTTAAAAATGATACTAAACAGAGAGTTCTTAGTGTACCGTTATAATTATAATAATAATCATCATATACCTGATAAATGCGTTTCCGATCCCATAACCCAAACGGGATTTTTCGGATTTTTATAAAAGGAACCTACTGTGCAGTAGCGCATTTGCTCCATTAGAGTGATAAAACCAACATCTGCTTGTTGATTGATACCGGGTAGTCCTATGAGAAATTTATTATTGGCTATAAAACGAACTTATGAAATTTTACTAAGTCCTCCAATGTCTTGATCGTTATCCCAAACATGAGCTACCGCTCTTCCAGTTAACATTAAGTTTATAAGCGCTTGCGAACCATATCCGTATGTATTATGAATAAGAGGTTCTGATGTATCAGAAAGTTCACTTGTTACGTTATCTATGCCCTGAAATAAGAATGAGAAAATAACAAAACGCAATACAAACGCAAAATATTATAAATTTACCTTAGTTAATAATACGGTATACATGAAAAGTAAAACACCATATTTTCCACTCAATGAATTGAAATTTTCAGTATAGTACTTTTCAACTTGTTCTATTGTGTCTAATTTTATTACAGTTAAACGTTCATGAAATTCTTCAGGAGACCATTCTGGTTGTTCAACTACAGCATTGGCCTAAATTAAAAAAAAAAATTAATCTATTTAATGCTTCAGTTGTATTATTTTTCAATAACTTACTGATCCTTCTTCTCCTTCAATTAAATTGTTAGCCAATTCATTAGGACTTTTTATATTACCCTCTATGTCTTCAATGGATTCTTCTTTCGCCTCTATACAAACTTCCGGTAAAGCAATGATCCGATAACAGGAAACTTTACATTTCATTAAGATATTACAAAGTGCTTGAATTAATAAACGTTTACACTTATCTGAGGTAAGCTATAAAAAGATCGGTATATAGATAAATTGTACATATATGTAAAAAACGCTTAGAGCTTACATCGCTAAAACTATGACCAGGTGTTTCCATTAAGAGAATTTTTAAAAGAAATGCTTGTACAGGAGCTATCACAGCACAGGGTCCGCCTTGCTTTTGCACTAAAGCAGATGGTTCAATGTCACTAAATTCAAATCCTGTTAACATGAAAGAAACATATTTTGTTTTATTAGTAGGGATTCATTAAAATAATTCAAAAAAGTTTTTTCATTCATGGATGGATATATTCATTTATTCAATACCATTATTACTAATGCAATCTATCTGACAGTTAGGATGGTGGTTAAAATTCATTTACTTTCTAATTTTAATTATTGGCATACGACAACTTTTGTTGGCTTGTAAGTAAATTTATCGTTGCCAAAAATATGTTCATACTGACACAGACAAATAATAACCGATAAGCAATGCCAATAGCATACACAATCTTATAACATACAAAGACGGGACAAGTAGAACAAAAAAATGCAGCGCTTTTCTCGGATATAAAATAGAGCTGAAAGTAATCCGGATAATTTGCTATCCGGATTATCCGGAATAATTAGGATCCGATTCCTCAATTCCGGGTATCTGGATAACCCGGGTCCTAGTATCCGAATTCAAACTATACAAGGTATTCCCATTACGAGCCACGTTCCGCTATTAGTGACGAAATATTGTGAAAATGTATAAGAAAGTACGGTACAGAGAACACAATACTCTCTCTCCTCTCTCTCTGTCTTTCCTATAAAAATGTATATACATTAGTCACAGATTACGTCACAGGCTATCAGCTGCAGTGTCAACATGTTAATGGGAATACTTTGTCTTCTATATACCTTGGTATTGTATTCTCTGTACCGTACTTTCTTATACATTTCACGATATTACGTCACCTAATGGTGGAACATGGTTCGTAATGGGAATACCTTCTATTCTATATGCCTTGGAGGCAACTTTGATTTTATATTGGAGCAAGGCATTTCTGGCTTACCTTTTGGTTGCGTCGTCAAGTGCAAGTCGAGGAATCATCGATTTAATATTCGAGAAAAGCGTTGCATATTTTTGTTCTACTTGTCCAGTCTTGGTTATTAGTTTGTCTATGCCCTTAGACAAATGTGATGCCACTGACTTCATATTCAGGGTTTTGTGCACTTCATCGAAAAAGTTAATTTGAATTTAGGATAAATCTAGCGTAATGACATTTCTCTGACAGTTCTCCTAAGTATAATTAATTGTCAAAAGTTTTTTAATGGGTGAAGACAAATAAAATGTGCTCTAGCGCTTTTTCTGTTTATTTTCTTCAAGCTTTGCTTATTTTGCTTAAGAAGTTATTTATATGCCCCAATCAGCAACAAATTTCAAGTGACAAATGTCAAACCCTTACCCCTCAACAAATTTGTAGGGTAAGTTCGGGGTAGCCCTATTTTTTCAAAAAACAAGATAGTGTAGGTGTAGCCCTGGGATGCCGTAAGTTTACCCGAGGTTTTAATCGAACAGACCTATTAACCGACAAGATTAACTGGCAAGTCTTGGCTAACTTTAACGAAGCTCCGAACAACGGCAATCATTTTTATTTTGCTCATTTTCGTTTGTAAACTGACGTAGAACGAAGCAAATTTTGTTTTTTGTTTTCAGCTGAGTAAATTGCTATTGTTGGAATGAAAGGAATTGGTTGGAGAGGCTTTATGCATATACAAACTAAACCAATGACTGGACAAAGAACAGAAATTTGCAACGCTTTGTTCGAATATAAAATCGACGATGCCTCCATTTGCTGACGTAACCAAAGGGTAAGCCAGCCAGCAATGAATCGCTCCAATTAAAAACAATGTCTCGGCCTGATATAGGGAAGCCCTCATATTTTCTTAGAAATTTACTGGAAACTTTTTCCTTAGAATTGTTAAGCCTAATTGGATAACTGGTGCTTGCCTCACTAATAATTTTTATGAGCGTAGAAAAGCATTCATTTCTTAGAAATTGCAGAAAATATTTCGGTAAAATTTTTATTCACTTTGGTGGCCGACTGGAGTCCTTTTCATGGCACAAGTTTTACAGTTTTCTCTTTCGCCCTATGGCAGAGTTGGAACTACCAACCCAAATTATTGCTTACTGAACGTTTTCTTATGCCATTTGATGTTTTTATGTTGGCTGCAGATGCAATCACCGCAGAAAGAATAAGGTAAAGATAGTGTTTACCATGCTCCGTCTCTCTTGCCCATACGCAGGATTCAGGTAAAAATAACTTGAAAATTAAAGTCGGAATGAGTTTAATTCCTTATAAGAAGAAAGAAAATATATTTTTTTAATGTAATTCGATTTTCGGGTGTAAAATTTCATCTGACTGGTTGAGTTTTACATGATTTTTATGTAGTAAACATTTTAAAGGGTGCTCTAACGGTGATATACAGAAACACATTTTTTGTGCCACATGAAATAGCAAATCGGTCAGTCCATTGTTATAAGTCAGTGGAGTATACCATTGACATGTATAATATGGACCAACTGAGAAGAACTGTAAACAAATAAATAAGTGGGTCCGTCGAAAAAAATGTTTTTAAATTAATTATTAGGTTTATTACTGATAAAATTGTTTTGCCAAAAGTTAATATATTCATAAGATGTTCAGCAGAAATTCGAAACGTTTTATTATAATCGCTTTTCGAGCTGCGCGCTCATTTTTTCAACTTCCCGCCAATGACTTTTTTCATGTTGGCACCGGCGTAAGAACTTTTTTTAACATAAGCAATTGAGCCCACATGAAATAGAAAGTTAAGCAGTCTATATTATATGTCAGTAGGGTAAACGACACTTGAGCACTCTTTGTAATCTTCTTGAAACAGAGAAAACAGAGTATCTCAGACAGAGCGAGGAGAGAGTATTGTGTTCTCTATACCGTGCATTCCTATACATTACACGTAATTTTCACCCCTAATGATGGAACGTGGTTCGTAATGAGAATATCTTTTATTCTCTGTACCGTGGGCGCTGGAAGTCTGTTATTGTCTGTGATACTGGTTAAAGTTTGAATTGCTACTTTACTGTTCCAAAATTTAAAGCCTCCTGTAATTCTTGGTATTTAATAAAACGTTTACCTGGGATACGATAAGGCATCACAAAATTCTCAGAAGTTTCTTCATATACCATAAATAATTGTATGGTATAAAATTTAAATGAAACGTTTCATTGGGAAACTAAAATTTTTCGGAATTACAAATATAGAGCTCGCAAACCTCTAGATAAAAAACAAGGAAAAACCTAGAATTGGTCTAAGACCAACTTTTATGATACCCTAGATGGATAGAAATTTTTTAAACAAACACACTGTTGTTTAAAATATTTTAGCACTGTGAAACTAATTATAATTCTATCAGTTTGTAAATAAAAGTCTTCTTATTGTGCCACTATTTTTGATTTATTTTTTAACGTTATCGGTAGCCACGCTACCATCTTCAGACATCTTTAGTTTCAAACTAAAAATATATGCGTAGCTAGACTACTCGACTATGATAAAATGGGAAGCAAACAGTGTCCCAAATTCAATAACGCAATACGTTTATGTACGTTTTAAGCTATCCGTTAACAAAAGTGATAGGCGAACGATATGTAATTTTGTTTCGTCACCCCTCCGCGTAAATGTCATTGTTAAAGCATTTTTTCGCATCTATTTCTAGAACGGTTCGTTGGACAGTAAAACAACTTCATAGGATTTTATATTCTGAAGAACTTTTTCAGTACAATTAAAATATATAGGACTGATCGTTTTCACCTATATACACGTAAAAAAACTCAGTTTTTGTATGACACTGCCTGAGGACGTGGCAATCAAGCCACAGTATACTTCAGTTTTCATAGATGAGGGGGAGGAAAAATTCCGTAATGACAAGTTTCTAACCGCAGCACGAAAGCAGAATTCCAATACTAATGCAAGGAAATAGTTTTGCCTAATTTAAATTATGAAATTTCCGATCGGACGGCTGTGCTGTTTTTTAGCTGCAATATGAGGTCATGTTTGGTTGGAAACATACACAACTACCCTCGGTATTCATATAAGGAACTACAGCATAATAAAATTATTGATGACTTGTCTAAGCATAAAAGTGTAGCAAAATGACCCAATGTAGAGCTGAACTAGAACACAGACTTTTCAAAAAATAGTATATGCAATTTCAAAATCGGGCAACCCCTTTCTGTTGCCGCCATACAAAACTTAACTGACATACCTGCCTACTATCATAGATGGCGCAAGAACTAGATGTCCCACGTAGTACTAAAAAAGTATACAAAATTTATATGGGTGGGTGGTCCATTCCGGAATGGACCACATTTGAAATGATGTATACGTTGAGTGATTCATATTTTTTCGTATCTGAAGTGTTGAGGAAGTCGATCAAATGTATACAAAACTGCTATTATAAAAACATTTGATTTCGACATGCTCTAAAACATGTTTTGCTCCATTCCAGAATGCACTACCCACTTCACATCTGTATACTCTGCTCTAGTATGCCATGCGACATCTATGCTACTATATAATTATTAATAATATCACTTTTTCTCTTGTTCACTGAAACTTTGTTAGAGTAGTCATTGCCGTAGTGCAGTTGTGTCTAAACGACTACGATCTGGATCAATTATCCTCCTGAACGTAGTCGAATCTAGTCTATTTGGTAGACTAAATGGCGGAGTTAACGATAGTCGTGTTAAGTGTAGTCGTTAACTCTCAAAATTTGGCGGAGTGAACGCTTGGTATTAATTCGTAGTCGACACAGAGCGCGTTTAGGCGGAGACCAAACCGGTCAAAATTACCGATTTTTTCTCCGCATAATTACAAACCATACCGGAATGGTAGGTATTTTTACATGGTTGTGACCAAACGCTACCAATTCTTCCAAACTGGTTTGGTCTCCGCCTAAACGCGCCCACAGTCACTATTTCGGTGGCACTGAACGCGTCAATTGAAGTTAATTACTTTGTCCTGTTAAAGTTTTTCGTAATTCCTTCCTGCACTGAGTTTTAATAATTTCGGGTTACGTTCTTTCCTGTTCAATCTATATTCTAAGGTATCTAGAGCTTTGTGATTTCCCATAATGGTTTAAGACATATTTTGCCACTTTTAAATCATTGGTTACATAAGCCGTAAAATAAAAATCAGCTACTTGCGGGCATCCTATTTCTTTATCCAGACTCAAAGAATTTGACTAAGTTTCATTTAAACCACAGGCAAATTCCGATGTATCTAGTGTCTCAAATTTATTAACGATATGATACACATCTCAAATATCCAGAATGAACCTGGAATGTATTACTTATAATAATGTGAATTAATAGAGCATACCCTCAAACTTAGGAGTCTTTCTTTTCTCAATAAGTAAAAACTTAATAAGGTAAAAATTCCATTTTTAGTGGGTCAGCTGTGCTTGACAGTAAGTTGGGTTGAGGTTGAAAACAGCTTTAGAGCGCTTAAACCTCGAAAAACTAAATGGGTTTAATGAAATCACAGTATTATGCAATATAGAGAACGGAAATCAAATGACTAGATGAGTAATTACGACGTAACAATAGGGAATAAGGTCATGAAATACGAGTTGGAGCTACAAGATATGGGATGGGCACTTTTTTTAACGGCTAAATTATTGCGACTTATAGAAGATAATTATGTTATAATCACTTATTATGGCATATATAAGTAACTATTGCAGTCAAAGCACCAAATGTACAATAGACTAGATTTTATATACAGTAAGCACTGCTGCATTTTATAGGCATAATAACTTATACCAGACAAATCTGGAATGTCTAATGCAAAAAACAATTTAACTTTCTAATGCTTGACAACAAAATAATGTAGACTGTAGTCCTATTAATACTAGCCGTATTTACTCGCATCATCTAGAAATTTACAATTTATGATTCATAGCAAATGTCAAAAAATGAATGAATGCACAAAGCATTCCCATCAGGTCAAAACGTTTAGCCAACGAATTTAGGGTGCCACCATCGCAATTTCCCGCGACGGGATGGGTTATGTCATTTGTCAAAAGGTTGAATTCCATTCAATCGTAGCATTTTTGTTAAATCGATTTAATTTGTAAACAAATTGAATAAGATGACGCAATGGCTAATAAACAAATCCCGTAAACATAACACAAACACAACACTAGTAGTTGAAAATTAATGTATATACAAGAGACACAAACCCTGCGACCACCTTCTAAACACATCCAGCCTTATATTTGGACCCCACAGAAGATTCTTAATTTCCTTCAGATCGTATTCATCATTGGATGTTGAGGCACTAGAATTGTCACCCATTATAGTTAAACTTTAGTAAACACAACACCTAATTTATGTCTAGCAGGATTTTTCGACACCACGAAAAAATTAGAACTTTTTGGGAAGGCTTTTGAGGTTATTCTATAACTATTTGAAGTTGGATACATTCCAAAAAAAAATTACTGATTTTGATACAGCGGTCGGAAAAAATTTCAGGAAATTTTCATAATTTACGTTTTTCAGGAAATTTCCGAAAAATTTCCAAATCGTTAAAAAAAACACATTTCTTCTTCTGATGTGATTTAATTTATGATCAGAGAGCATGATGCAAAGTACCAAGGATGTATACTGTGACCAAGATATGACCAATCAAGGATTATTATTTAGCTTGTAATAATAGCTGTATTCTTTTGGTTCTTTGTACTAGGATTGCGAATTGAATTGATTTTTAGCATTTTGTAAGAATTGAAGTCATGGCACCTTTATTAATTCCTCTATACTATAAAAATATTTTCTACTTCTATGCACCTCAAAAATCAATTTAATTCTCAGTCTGCTGTTCTGCAGCGCACTGAACGAAACTAACACAGCTTATAACTACTCTATATAAAAACTAGAATTTTTGTTTATATTAAACGGACAAAACAAATTATCTGGTGGAGTTGTTCTTAGAGTCTGATGTCTGACACTAGTAATCAGCTTCAAGAGATTTGGTTATAACCATTGTTAGACGACTTTAACGAATCTTCTGTTTATCTGCAACCCACCTCAGGAGTCCATAGCTTGTCAATTTGATTATACTCAAGCCTT
This sequence comes from Dioctria linearis, assembly GCA_963930735.1. Taxonomy (NCBI): domain Eukaryota; kingdom Metazoa; phylum Arthropoda; class Insecta; order Diptera; family Asilidae; genus Dioctria; species Dioctria linearis. Next base: position 27,636,665 of record OZ005742.1, read on the forward strand.
TGTAGCCTAATTTTGCAGTGTTGTATTAGATGCCACAAAAAGAGTCAGGGCCAAAAAATGCCAGATTAATTTTTTGGTATCCAGAGATTCAGATGCAGAGAAATCTCAAGAGACTAACGTCGAATTCTTTTGAACGAGTTCTACACCGGTGCAGGCAGCTTTACGTGTTTTTGTAACGCAACAACAAAAATACGTAAAGCTGGCACTACACCGGTGTAAAGCTCGTTGAAAAGAATTCAACTTAAATCTACAGTTTCCGACCTCGCACTACGTATTTCATACTCAGAAAAGGAAGTCTCCTCCTCTCTCGTAGAGACGATCTTACTCTCATGGCCTCTGGAGACAACTTTTTATATCTGTAAAGAAGAAAAATCAATTTTAAAATTAATTAATATAGAAAGTTAGTTATATTTTTTCATAAATGAATCACTGGACAGTAGAAAAAATAAAAAAGTTGCTGGAATCAGTAGAAGAACGAAGTCCAGTATTATATGAAAATTATGAAGATGAGGTTGCTAGGTAACTTGAATTCACTTCGGAAGATGTAAGGAAGAAATTGAATATGTGATGCTTTTATAAATTGTAAAGTCAATAAATAGTAAGAAGAGTGGTAGTGGAGTAGCAGATTGTAGACCAGTGCTTACAAGATTTTATAAAGATTGGTTTAATTTATATGTTTTATACTGCCATACAGCCGAGATTATCATAATTATCGTTTATGGAACTAGCTAATTTGTTTTTCAAGGACCCAAAAACTGGCAGACGCCATGCTACCACTACAAAAAGGAATATTTTTAGCTATGCCAGACAATAAAATTGTTTTAAATATTAACGTGCCTGCCATCCAATGAGCCAATATACGGTTTGGAATGCACCTATCATTTTTTTTCGAAGTTGGCTTCCTCTCTGCCGCTGAATTCGTTAGGTGGAAATTTAAAAATAAATAATATTAGTATTAATTTTGATTTAATTGTCTGCCATATCTTCTCCTTTGTCGTTATTTTAACAATATGTATACCTATAAAAGCATTGAGCAGCTACTATCGCTGCAATTTCGATTCTATGTACAGTTGAAAGCATTTTTATGTAAATTTTTTAATTACACGCCTACTTAAAATAATTTTAGAAAATTTTCTTTAAAAAATGGAACTTTAATATAAATCAGCTCTAGATGCCAAAGTCTTTCACGAATATAATAACATATGGCAGCTATTTCCACATACCCAGTTTGGATACCAAATAGAAATTTTGTGTATGTATACCTATTACACTTCAAGAACTTGTCCGTGAAGATCTGTTTTCTCACGGTCTCCAAAGATAACATTCTTTTTCTCTAGATACCAAAATCTCTTATCCTAATTCGTTCTAAAAGGCAGGAAAAATTTCCAATTTTGTTCGGCTGTGTCCTATCTTCTTATTAGGTTATCTTTGCTGTATATACTATACCTACCCCTAAGCCCCTTATAGATTGATATGACTTATGCGACTAGACTACGTATGATTGGTTTAAAAAACTTAAAATTTTTACCTTAATAGAAGAAAAGAACTACATAGATGTCGCATGTAATACCAGAGCAGAGTATACAAATTTTATATGGCTGGTGGTATCTTCCGGAAGAGACCTTAACATTTGAAATGGTGAATACGTCGAGTAATTCCTATTTTCTCGTATATGCCGTGTGGAAGATGTCGATCAAATATATTCAAAACTGCTGTTAAAGCAATATTTGCTCTCGGGACGCTCTAAACATGTTTTGGTCCATTCCGAATGCACTAACCATTTCACAATCTGTATATACTCTACTCTGGTATAAGTGGCATGCGAAATCTAGTTCTTATGCCATCTATTATATGAATTTCAGAGGCATTTAAGTAAAATATTTAAATATCTAGCATGTTTTGTATATGTTGCATGTTTTATCTATACTTTAATTACTTTACTATCGCCCTCATAAGATTGTCTAATTTGAAAAGATGATGCTTAATTACAATATTAATACTTATCCGGCCCAGTTGTTTATCTTTGATTTTTATCCAACAATTCCAGATATTCCTTAATATTTTGTTCTCCCCCTTACACTATGTTTATGGGTTGTTTGGTGTGAATTGTGATCATATATACTTATACTATCTATATGCATACAGGTAGCGCTACCATAATAAAATTATAACAACAAAACTTTAATTCACCTGTTGATATGGTTCGAGTTACCGGTTACTGGGATTTACCGCACAACTACATTTTGAATGAATTGCTGATAATATATATAATTGAATACAGCTATAGCTGTAGGTATCATATACATATTTATACTTGATAAACACCTTTAGAGAATGAAAATGAGAGGAAAGTAAAAATCGACCTCTATCTAACTAGGTATGAAAACCCACCGTGTTATAGTGAACAGTTTACATTTATATCTCTTCACGGGTAGGTCGATAAGGTAAGTTCGTTGTGGCGCGTTTAAGAAATCAGGTGATCATGAATAATAGCGACAAAATAAAACGACTACTGAAATTTTGTGCGATCTAGTCAAGTGTATAAGAGCTCGCTGCTTTGTTGCAAATTCTATAAAATACGCAAATATTAGTGCAAATCTTGTCGTCTTTCATCGAGAGTCATGATAACGTTTCAGACTGATCTGAACAAAAGTGCAAAATCTATGTTAATTGTGTGTGAAAAAAGGGCATGAAAAAATAAGTTGTTTACATGTTCGCAGGTTTTATTTTTCCTTTTACCTTGTTTTTAATGTACAAAACCTAAATATTATAATATTGAGAAGTGTTTAAATCAGTGTTGTTTTATAATAACGAATATTAATTCCTCCTGATTTTCTAAATAAGAAAAAATAATTGTGTACATATGTAGGTATACTGTGATTACTTTATTAAATATTTTAAGTATGGGAATTGAATCTTTTTCATTTTTGTTCCGAAAAAGGTATAACAAAACAAGTAAAAAAGCTATAATTGGTCTAAGACCAATTCTTGCGACACAATGCCCGTATGTAATTTTGTATGGCCACTCATCTGTGCAAGTTTGATTTCTGATGTAATTTTTCGCATACATATTTCTAGAACGGTTCGTCGGACAGTAAAAGTGATTGTAACCAATTTTACAGTATTTCATATTCTCAAGAGCTTTTCAGTACAATAAAAACCTCTAGGACTGATCGTTTTCACAGTTCACCTAAAAAATTCAGCCCATTTTTATACCCTAGAATGAAATCATGGGGTATAATAAGTTTGTCATTCCGTTTGTAACGTACAGAAATAATGCTAGTAGGGAAAAATGGGTTGGACTCCTACGCATAATATCAAAAGTAATTTTGATTTTTGCATGTCCGTTCGTCCTCACGATAACTCGAGAACACGTTCACTTAGGGAGCTGAAATTTTGCACACGAGTCTTTTAAAAAAAAGTAAATTTAAGTTCGAAAATGGGATCAATCGGGTGACTCCTTCGTAGGGCTGCCATACAAAAATTTAGTTTTTAAATACTCTAGATTAAATCTAATCTAAAGAAATAATGATGGTAGAGCAAAATGGATTAGACACCCATGCGAAAAATTTAAATGTTATTTTATTTCAATCCGTCCGCACGATAACTCGATAACGCATGTATCTAGAGAATTGAAATTTTGAATATGGTATTTTAAAAAAAAAAGTAATTTGAAAATAGGACAAATCGGGTAATCCTTCGTAGAGTTGCCATACAAAAATTTCGTTTTTCAGTACATATTTGGACGCTACCTGAGAAAGTGTCAACGTCGAGAGCTGAAACCTTGTACATCGAATTTTCATAAGCATAGTAAATAAAAATTCCAAAATTGGTCTAAATCGGGCAACCCCTTCTTGGTGTTGTCATATAAACATTTAGGAATTTCACGTATACTGTGCAAACGATAAGTCCTACACGGTTTTATTGTATACTGTTCTTCAGAATATTGGTTATAATCATTTTTTCTGCCCGACAAACCGTTCTAGAAATATATGTGAAAAACTACTTCAAAATCTTCCATACGAAATAATGGAAAAATGGTATCTAGCTTTTTTACTTGTTTACTATATATTTAGACAGTGCCTGACAACGCGTCGACGCAGAGAGCTGAAATTTGAGTTTGAAAATGGTATGAATCGGGCAACTCCTTCGTATGGTTGCCATACAAAAAGTTTGTTTTCACTATATATTTGACACTGCCTGGAGAGTGCGTCGACGTAGAGAGCTGAAATTTTGTACACCGTGCTTTCATAGTAGTAGTAAATAAATCCTAAAAAATGGACTTAATCGGACAACCCATTCTTAGTGTTGCTATATAAAAATTTCGGTTTTTTACGTATACTGGACGACTTTATTGTACTGAAAAGTTCTTTAGAATATGAAATGCTATGACATTGATTATAATCATTTTTAATGTTCGACGAACCGTTCTAGAAATATGCGAAAAACCACTTCAACGATCAAACTTGCACAGATGAGTGGCTTTGCGAAATTACATACGGGCATTAATCTAAAGGTCGCTACACACGCTCAAGCAAATCTATGCATGGTCCAGTCGTTTGATTTACATGAGCGTGTGTAGCGAATGTCGGAACTTGAGTTGAGAGAGAAAGAGTGAAATCGGCCGAAACTATTGTGTACAAGCAAAACTTATCGCTTTGCTATAGAATTGAACTAGACAAAATCAGATATTAACTTTTGCCTCCACTCGCAACGAATTTTGTTCAAACTTTAATTTATTCCTATAGCAAAGTCGTCAGATTTGCTTGTACACAATAGTTTCGTCAGATTTCATTCATGGCAGACTTCAATCACAACTCAAGCTGCGAATTGTGCTACACACGCTCATGCAAATCATACGAGTGGGTATGATTTGCTTAGGCGTGTGTAGCGGCTTTAAGGTATCATAAAAATTGGTCTTAGAACACTTCTGGCTTTTTTAGTTGTTGGAACTGTATTTATTATTTTTATGGAAACGCCGCATACAAAATTTCAGCTCTGTACGGTGCCGCGTTCTCAGGCAGTGTCCATATATAGTGAAAAGTGATTTTTTTGTATAGCAACCTCACGAAGGGAGTTACCCAATTTGTCCCGTTTTTGAACTTATATTTACTTTCTTTTCTTGGAGTTGGGTCGAGAGAATATGGTGGGTGGTCGAAATCTCCCATCTGAATTGTTTCAGCAAGTTTTTAGTTGTTCGAGCGGAATGAGGGCGTGCATTATTATGAAACCTCCACAATCCAAGGGTTTGTCGCTCAAAGCAGCTATATCTAGCTGCGTTTATGGGTATTAGTTTTTGACATCTACTCAACCTAAGAATACATACATATTTTGGCTTTCTTCCCAGCAATCACTGTGACGATAAAAACAGCTATAAAAATTGTGCTCCGCTTTTATTGTCATGGCGATGTTGTGGCGATAGCATGAGAATTAAAGTCAATTAGATTCCCGGAAACACTACGTTTGGCCTACGAATCGTTTTCTTATTGCTACATTTTTATTGCCTAGATCGCTGGTACCAGATGTGATGAGAGCGAGGTGTATATACAGTAACGAAATTTTACCGTTATCGATAATATTTCAGTACTCTCCCTTTGGAAATTGCCTCATTTTTAGTTGTTTTTTCTTCAAGTGCGGTAGAGTAAAAAAGCAGTGAAAGCAGAAAAATTTGCAAACCCAAAAATATAAGAATATTTATCGACATAACGATCGTAGATCACTTACACGATTCATATGCGATTCAACATTTATCCCTTAGTCCCAAATTGTAAACCTTTTGAGTTTTTATAGTCTGTAGTTTTAGGCCGTCCAAAGGAATTACGGAAAAAAGGTAATAGTATTCACCCAGAGAAATAATAAATTGTATATCAGTGTGGGCATCTCAACCGTTTAAGAGTTACATGGTGACTAAAAAATATATGCTAGTGTTTCACTAAACACGAGTGCTCAACCAGCTCCAAGCTCCTCTTCTCTCCGGAGTTCTGGCGGTATAAAAAAATATTACGGATGTTTTTACCTTTTTACTTCAATCTTTTTTTTTCTTTAAACTTATTAACATACCTTTTTTTTAAAAACTGTGAACTGTAGACTCTTTTCTTTAATTTGACCTATTACACATATGTCCTAACTGTAGCCGTTAAAGAACTATCAGCTCTTGACTTATTCAGTTCAAAAATAATTTCTTCCCTTAGTAAAAAAAAAAATTAAAATATCTTTTAAATTTATGTATATGTATATATATGTCGAATAAATTGTGGCGTAGCATCATTAATTCTATGAGTAACATTAGAACTTTTGACTAAGTGACTAAATCTAGCTTCATCCATTTAAATTCCCTTCTCTAATTACAACCACAAATTTTTTTTTTAATTTCACAAAGAAATACTCTCGGTGAGGAAAATTGACGCAAAAAACTTTTCATGTGCCATCTCTTGACAATAAAATGAAGTTTAATTTTTCACATGAATTTTTATACCCGGCCTAGATGAAATCGATAGGGTATATTAAGTTTATCATTTCTTTTGTAACATCTCGAAATAATGATGGTAGAGCAAAATGGATTGGACACCCCCACGTATAATATTAAAAGTTATTTTGATTTTTGCATGTCCGTCCGTCTGTGCGCACGATAACTCGAGAACGAGTATATTTAGAAAGCTGAAATTTTGTACACGGACTTTCAAAAAAAAAGTAAAATTAAGTTCGAAAATGAGACAAATCGGGCAACTCCTTCGTGGGGTTGCCATACAAAAATTTCATTTTTCACTATTTATTTGGATACTGCCTGAGAACGCGTCAATGTTGAGAGCTGAAATTTGGTACATGGTGTTTTCATTGTACTAGAAAATAAAATTTCAAAAATGGACTAAATCGGGCTACTCCTTGATGTTAACATATAAAAATTTATTTTTTTTACGTATACTATGAAAACGATCAGTCCAAGACATTTTTATTGTACTAAAAACTTCTTCAGAATACGAAATCCTATAAAATTGATTATAATAATTTTTTCTGTCCGACAAACCGTTCTAGAAATATATGCAAAAAATCACTACAAAAATCAAAGTTGCACAGAAGGGTGACAATGCGAAATTTCATACGGGCATTCATCTAGGCTAGGGTATCATAAGAATTGGTCTTAGACCAATTCTAGCTTTTTTACTTGTTTCATGATGAATTTGCGTTACTCCATAGTGAAAAAAATTAGTGGAATATTTAATTTCTGATTTAACGATGTGAGTTTTGTTTCGTTCGGAACTGCGTACGATGGGCTTACTCAAACAAAATTAAGAACATCTCCCATTATAGTTAGGACGACATTTATTAAAATTGTGGAGGTATATATAAAAAATGTATATTCATATATATATATATACTAGTCGGTATCAACAAGTAGCAGTCAGTTATCTAGCAGCTCACTTAATTAAATTTTTATCTCTATCTTGCAATTACGCTATTAAAGATTATTTTCAATTACTCATCAGGTAATAATGCAAGCTATTTTGGATAATAATCATACCTACATAAGAGAGTGTTAATCAAAATCATATTTAATTTTATTTCTTATGTTAACTAAAAATAATCTTATTCTGATAAAAGATAATGTTCGCTTCGTCATCATACATACCCTTCTTCACTTGACCTGTTCAATTTTCATAGGGTTGTATCTGGAGCAAAAATGAAAAAGATTTTACAAAATTTGTTATTTTCATTTCGCTATTTTATAATACATGATAACAAACAATCTCATCTAATTTTATCATTATTTGTTTTTTGATAAGGTACCTACCTACATATTTATTATTTCAAACTGACCTTTCTATTTACACTTGACGCATCGTTCTTACAACAACGTCAGACATTCTTTTCCTCGCTGCTTTAGATAAATTAAAAAAAAAATCACACGGGAACGGTAGTGAACTAAAGGCTCAAAAGAGCGCAAATAAACCAACAACAACAACTGTGATAATGAATTCAGGAGTATCGTCAATGTTAATTGCCATCCTCATTTCGATTGAGGTTTGTGCACAAATTAGCCCGAAATTTAGGTATTCAACTGAGAATAGATATAGCAGAGATGACACAAGTTCCATACATTTTCCGGAGTCTGTTGATTCATTTGAAGATGATAAGGAGTTAGCTGAGGCGAAAAAAACCCAAGGTAGTGCGGTAAGTACATGTAATTTATTTTTAATTTATAATAGAAGCTATAAATTTAATTACGTGATTCTTCCATGAAAAGAAAAAATATAAATTGATTCATAGTTCAACGTGATTTTTCTGATTTGTGGTTATCTTATGTAATTAAAATTCAAAATAGTGTTGATTAGTGTTTGGATGACGAAGTGATGAGCATGATGTCCTCTGTTTTCAACGAAGTCAATCTAAGGCTCACCAGATGGCAGTTACCAAATACTAATGAACGTAAGAATGGAGCCCAATGAGAGGCCACAGCAAAATATCCTTAATCCTTGAATATACCGGTGGGTTTAGGAAAAATGCACTGTTCAATAGAGCATTTAACGAATACGACCTAACCTGGCAAGGCTTGGCCAGTACTGGGGACTTCTTGAGAGCTACAGCAATTGGTTGTTTGGTAGTAAGCTGAACTCGAGATCTCCCAATTCCCAATCAATTCCCATTAACTATATATCGTACAAGCTTGACATTGAGCAATGGATTTTAATTAACCGTTTGATCAAGTACGATAGTTTTTTGAGGTTTTTTGTTTGTAGAGAAGAGTTCTCGGTTTCACGCAACGAAGTCGAGATACTTGGGATGGAAGGGATGCAGAGAGATAGGGATATATATATAGAAAGGGAAGTTAGCATATTTTATAGCTTGTGAATAAAATTGCAGCATGAGTTTCCATATCACATCCAATTGGGCTCAGTTATATAGCGACTCCATTTTATTTAGTCTTATAGAACTTTGAATCGGTTCATCTCATAGTGAGCCTTTCTTTAAAGCTAATTTTGTGCTGCGATGTGATCCATAATTGATCTTAGCTATTAAGGTTACTTTCTTCTATTTTTTGTTAGAGAAATAAAAATCTTCTAAGGCAGGCCGCCCACCATGCACGACGGATTTGCATCATGCTCTTCAAAAAATCATCACATATACTTTTAAGTGACACGCCGCTCCTCAATGCAGCAATTGCTCGCTGCAATGCCACTTGTTGTACTCATGCTGGAAGCATTTTCATTTGAGCATTACATATGCAGCTTTTGCGTGAAGCATCGATATTTGGTTGGAATATTCATACGAAAAGGTCAATAAAAAAACAATTCCTTTATAATTTAAGCACTTTGCTTGGAAGTATGCAGTGCAATTGCTCTTTTGGTGAGCTGCTTACTATACAGCATATGAGAAGTGCAATATACATGATGCATATGCACGACACAATTGCATCTGTGGTGGGCGGTCCTGCTTAACATCCCAGCCTCAAGCGTCAGCTTTTAATTTATACGGTATGAATTTAACTCGTATAGACTTGCAATTTAAAATACATAGCAAAAGAAAACAAAAAAATCTTTTGGTATAATTTAAATTTACAAAAATATTCCTATAGCCCTGGCAGAGATAAGCTCTCTTAGTTCTACTTTCATTTTTTCCTCTAAATAATAAATTTCAGTTGATCTTGAGCTTGACAAATATTTTGATTCACCATAGTTTTAAAAGCGATCATAATTCTATCAAGAAATTAATACCATAGTACACGAAAAATGAACTCAAATGTAACTATACTATTCCCTTAGTGGAATAAACTAACGCTTAATGTTAATAAATTAAATAAAAAGTTTATGTCTGTACAAATGTATATATGTATGTAAGTAGGAACATACGTAGGACAGATGTTCCCTGTTAATTTTTTTCTTCATAAGGTAAACAATATACAGTACATCTTAGCCTAAGTTGGGTTAGTGCAGCTATTTACTCCAATTGTTTTCGCTTGGATAAACATCGTTCGTTACTGAAGTTCATAAAAGTATACTTATCTTGCGCAACACGATTTACGTAGTAATTACATACATGCATACATGCTTGTCTGTTGATTTTAGGGGCATATACAGTAGCTTTTTCCTCTAGGTGTTGTTCTATGTAATTTATTTATTTTTAAAACTATCATTTCCGCAATTCCAATGAATGTTATTATGGAGAATTTTGTTAATTAGTCGACGTTGCAGTCTCAATGTTAAATAAAAGCGTTTCTATACATTACAAAGGTTAGTGAATAGTGCGGAAATAAAAATTAATTTACTTTTTTATTACTTGGAAACTTTTCTGGGTTATCGAACGTTGATTGAACCCTGATTATATGATATTTTACAGCATCTATAAATTCCTTATCCGTTGTCCGTTAAATGCTAATTTACATTTTACATTCCATACAACCTTAATATCCAGTTTCACATAATGAATATAAACCTAAGATGTGGCGTAGACCAAAGTTTTTCTCCATTCATACAAGAGTAAAGAGTCAACATTTAAAAGATTAGTAAATTCGGGTAAAATCAACTTATTGCACAATGATAGAAATTTTGGTTTATGAAAACTAGAGAGTCTAAATTTCAGTGGTTCTCTAGTTCCTATAGCTACAGGTCTAGCTAAAATCTAATGTAGTTGGGATGTGGTTCCGAGGAGATGTACGTGGATTCGGGATTACGTTGATAGAGTTTCATTTACAATATTGAGCGAATCTCAGCAAGTTTCCTTTAATCTGAAAACTTGCATATACAACAACAATAATAAACAGCTCTTTTATTTTAACGAAATACAGTTTTTGCGGAAGTTTCAAAGGTACCTTTAAAAAGCAGTTGAGCCTATATTATACTTAATTTACAACTAACAAAAAGGATCGTTAAGGGGAGAATCTGGAATAAAACTGGATATTTTAATATGTTGTTTTGCGTAATACCATATACCTACGAGTATATCGACCTCTTTAGGTGTGGTTGGCCGCTAGTTGCTCTACCATTTATTTGGTGTCTATAACTGTAATTCGGCATGCTTGTTCGCCTATGCAGCTTGTCTTTATACTATAATTTATGCAATGTTTATACCTTGAAAATTAGTTAAATATTTTACAAATTAAATTCGTCTGCGCACAGAAAATCACACAAATGATTTATGAAATTCTTTGTTTTCTAATTTTTTAAATTTAAATCAAAATAAATTTAAATAAAAAACTACATAGAAAATTGTTAATAGCACGCTTTTATTAATGCTATTCTTGAATCCATATCCAGTATAAATAAAAGTGAGGAGCTCATCCATCTTACATAAATGTTAAATACGAAACTATAGTGAGAGACTGAAAGTATAATTACATCACACTCTTTAATTTTAGTGATATGCATCTAAGAATATTGCGATATCTGAAGAAAAATTTATTGGCGGAAGCTATGCTTCCTTCCCTCAATAAAATTTTCTGTACTGTGGTGGACATTTTCTATTTCAATTAATTGAATAACTTTACGGAGATTTAATTATTTCGAATCTAAGATATCGGAAATCAATTTTCTTGAAAACTACAGATAATTGCATTGTTATCAAAAAAAAAATTATTTTTCAAAAATTTCAGCCTTCTAATTAGTTGGAAAGTGCTTGAAAATTCGATTACTATAATACATTATCCGCCTTGACTAACAAGTCAAGCCCAAAAAAGGTTGTTTGTTTAATGAGCTAATCTAGGTTACTTTGAGCAGAAAAGTGCAAAAAAGAGCAATGATTCATGAGTCCGCACTAAAGTAAACTGGAGTGACCTAGAGCAAGATTTTCTGCTCTAACTTTTTCGAAGAAGCAACTTAGATCCAGAGCATTCATTTGACGACTGTAAATATATTGACATTTCTGATAAATAATTCAAAAGAATAAGTTTCTTGCCTTTTATCTTGGAATAATTTAAATAATAGTGTTTTTTCATGTATATGTTTCTTGATATTAGTTTTTCAGAAATTTCAGAAAAGTGTTTTTCATTAGCTTCCTGCTCTTTTCTACTCAACAATTCTTAGACGTTTTCATAGAAACAGTAAATACATTAAATACATTTTCAAAAATGAACAAAATCGGTCATGTGGCATCAGTTTAATTTCAGAAAGTATGCTCTATCTGGCGCTATATTTAAATTATTTGGGAGTTTACCTTTATGCATATCAGTGGGATTTACCAAATTTACCACAAAAATATTTGGGACTATTATTAAATTTTAATTATAATGCGAAAGGAGTGTTTTTTACAAGGCTGTTTTGGTTGGAAATACTGCTGAATCGTTATACATAGTGCAGTGGAAAAGTATGCTCTCACGGAAAGAGATAGGAACATGAACATAATAATAAAAGTTCTTTTGATTTTTGCATGTTCATCTATCCGTCTGTCTATCTGAAATTTTTCACACGGGCTTTTGTTTTTGTTTTTGTTTTTAAGTTAATTTATGTTTGACAATGGGACCAATCGGACACCTCTTTCGTAGGGTTGTTATACATAGAGAGCTAAAATTTGGTACATGGTGTTTTCATACCAGTAGAAAATAAAATTTAAAAAATGGACTAAATCAGGCAATACCTTCATGGTATTGCCATAAAACACTTTGGTTTTCTCTATATATTTGGACACTGCCTTAGAGCCCGTCGTCGCGACGTAGAGAGCAAAACAGTGTTTTCATAAAAATAGTAAATGAAAATGCAAAAATGAACTGAATCGCGCAACCTCTACTTGGTGTTGCCATACAAAACTTTGAGTTTTCACTTAAGCCAATTATAGCCTTACTCATGTTTTTATGCAAAATGGTCGCTATGTGGGAATATCAAGTATATTCATCCAAACGCATTCTAAGAGTACTGTTGTTAATATTTCCGTGGTGATAAATACTGATTTACTCAACATTTCAATTCTCTGATCTGGCAGTAAAAAAGTTTCCCGTGTTCTACCTGTTAGCGATTCTGTTTTTACAATTCTTCTTCATGTAACAGGACATCCTGGTTTATATTAAAAAGATCTTTAAACTCAATTTTAATTTTTTCCATTTTCCATAATTCAACAAATGCTTCCCGAATGTACCCAGTGCTACTGTCGGGAAAATGATATAAAAATGCTTCAGAAGGCTTTCCATAAACAACCCACAATTTTAAAATAACGGTATGCTTTTTTTTTAACAATTAAGTGTTTCTTATAACTTTTATCCAAAGAACATTCTTGCTATAATAAATGATTGAGAAAGTACTTTCCGGTAAGTTTATAAAATTATTCTTCATAAATGTAAATGTTTGACTAAATAAATATTTTTCATGAAAAACAAATTGAACAAATCGGGTTTTCATTTGTTTGTGGGATGTTTTTTAACTTTTGTCCGAAGCAACCTGTAAACGGGAAACACAAAATTTACTTGATATTTAGTAATTTGGAATTATTTCCAGTAATTATGCATGAAAATCGAATTTATCACATTGGCTTAGATTTTAACTGACTTTTTAATATTTCAATAAGTAGATACATGCCATTTTGCCTTTCACATAAAAATAAACTTGGGCAATTTATTTTTTAAATTAGATATTAAGAAAAAACTCTGTTGCAAATCTGTTCATTGCAGTACATGTGGTTTCCCATAAATTATCTTACAAAAGCATATTTTATTCATACGTTAAAGAATTCATTCTTGGAATTTCCATTAATTGCACAAACCTGATTTCAAATCAGGTTGACGTCTTTATTTTTCAATAATTTTGCATAAGATGTCTCCATGCCCGTGGTTATGTTTATAATAATTGCAATCGGACTTATATATGTATTACAGATAGACCTGAAGTGTCAGGAAAATTCCCCCAAAATTTTGCAAGGTTTGTCTGATTAGGAGACATCACTTAAAATATTATTTGTAGATATTAATTAAAATCTAATCGCGGGTATCTGTGTTAAGATTTCTTATAAGTATGTAGGCCTACTACCTTTATATAACAAAAATGTGTATTAAATTCCGAATGACTCATTTCTCAGGTTAATAACATTTCACAAGTGTGTTGCGCAAATGTAAGTTCATGTCGCAGTGATTAATCACGCATTTTTGCATATTTTACGATCGTTACTTTCTTCGTCGTGATTAACTAAAGGTCGTTAAGAAAACGTTTGTATATTGGCGCCAAGTTCTTCACACCTCGATTATTTTATTTATAGAAGAATTCTGCAGAAGCTAGAGTGATTCATATATAAAACTGAGGCGTCAGGAAAGCTCAGACGAAGTTCCGTTCCTAAAGGTCGTTTGAGTAGTAAAAAAAAATGAATGAATTATAATTATTATTGAAATGAAGCTATGTTAAAAAAGTGTAGGCAAAATGATCTTGATAGACGTGCGATTATCTAATTTACGAACAAAAAATATTTTCTTTCAAATAAGTAGTGAATTTATTTTGTTTTATACATTAAAGCGGTTAAGGTTTTTGTTGTTAAGCTCGATTCTAATAATACTTCAATACCTACAGTGGCGTATTTAGGCATAACATCTAGAGAGAGCCTGGGACTTGGGGTGTATATAACAATAGTCAAATCGATAGATGAATACTCCCAACACGTCGGGTTTAGTAGAGTTCATAAAGAGTAAAAAAAAATCAATAGCAAACTATCAGACAACTTTAATGTAAATTCGGGAGCTCGTTAAGGATGTACATATATACTTTTATTGCTTCTATTTCTTATTGATTGCACCCGACAATAACCCGCGTGGCATACAAAGATTGATTGACCTTCTAACCGATTTAGATTATACCGATAACATGTTGACCCACCGACACCCGGACGCTTACACCTTAACAAAAAATCTTGCAAAATAAAGTAGTCCACCTGGTCTGAGATTCAATCCAGCGAAAACTAAAGAATCACGGATTAATACAAGCTACACCTCCGCAACGTACGTAAATAACGACCGAGTGGATGTAATTCAGAGCTTATGTTACCTCGGTAGCGTAATTACCGAATCTGGAAGAAGACATTAATTCCGGTATAAACAAATCGAGGAGAGCATTTCCCAGATGTCCCGGATATGGAGGTTCAATGGTATCATCTCCGTTAAAATTACGGCTCTTCAACTCGAATGTGAAAATAGTACTGCTATTGCTAGTGGTTGCAAGACGTGGGATGTTACCCAATACATAACATGCTGATTGAAAACCTTTGTCTATAGGTGTCTTCGCCGCATAATAAAAATATGCTGGAAAGATCGAGTGTTCAACGAAGAACTTTGGAACCTCTCAAACCTAGACAATATATTAGAATAAGCTATACGACTTGAACGTCACATGGAGAAGACTATTCTCATAAGCAGCATCAATCAGAAGGTCACGGAGCGAACTAAAAGGTTTTGCTTAAAACAGGGTACGATTGGGAGCAGCCGTTTGTCCCCTCTGTCGCTCGACGGATCAAAGGAGGCTGATGATTATGAACAAAATCTGCCTGGCTTTGGCGTTGATTATAATAATCTTTAAAAAAAGTAAAATTAAGTTCGAAAATGGGACAAATCGGGAAACTCGTTCGTAGGGTTGCCTTACAAAAATTTCGTTTTTTACTAATTTGGAAACTGCCTGAAAGAGCGTCAACGTAGAGAGCTGAAATCATTGACATATAATAAGAATGGACTGAGCGTTCTTGCTTAAAAAATGGCACAAATATTGAACAGGCTGTTAAAACCCCAAATTGCGTACAATTGTACACCGATTTATAATTTATTATTATTTGTCGATTAGAAACACAGAAAATGTTGTAAAATAGTACATATTACATTACATAAATATTATTTAGGAAGTTAAAATTGTTTTAATTAACACAAAAATTAATTTTTAATGTTACTGAAAAATGTGCTCCTCTGCAGATTTGATGTCAAACTTTATTGAGCTTGTAAGAGATAGACATATATAAGCAATATACTTGTCTCAGTTTTTATGTCAATTCCAATGCATTCCAATTAATACAGCTTGAAAGAAACAAATAGATTTTAGCCAAAATTTGTGCCATTTTTTACTAGAGGAATTAGAGGCTCAGTCCATTCTAATTATGATTCAGTGGCTGAAATGGAGCATCCGGTTTTCATAGCAAAAGTAAATATAATTTCAATAATGGACTAAATCGGCCAACCCCTTCTTGGTGTTGACATATAACAATTTAGAATTCTGTGAAAACGATCACTCTTATACGGTTTGAATGCACTGAAAAGCTCTTCAGCATATGAAATCCTATAAAATTGGTTATAATCATTTTTGCTGTTCGACGAACCGTTCTAGAGATATATTCAAAACCACTTCAAAAATTAAACTTACGTAGATGGGTGACCATACGAAATTACAAACGAGCATTCATAAAGGTCTTAGACCAATTCTAGCTTTTTTACTTATCTAAATAATTTTTAATTTTCTCTTATAGTTACCCATACACACACTAGTGCTTATAAGCATTTTATTAATAGTGATAGTTATAATATATAATAACCTTTAATACCAACAGAAGGGAATTATTTGATTTCTTGGTGTTGCGGTATGATCTGACTACCTAAATAGTTTGTGTTGAGGATTCAGTATAACAAAGACTGCCAGCCCGCGTTTAATGGATTTTCATGCTCCACAACCAAATATGTACTATAGTAGAACTGTTATCTTCACATTGGAGTATTGTTTTAACTGAGTCGCCTTTGCAGTTCCATATCCGGAATAGACATTTTTATATTCGTGATAGTGTAGTTTTAATCTGTATTTACTAATTTTGTATTCGCTAATTTGAGTCTATACCTACTGCTAAATTCTCTAACAGACAGCGGGCGGGCCAACAAGCAGATATCATCAACATAATTCAAATTTAACCAATTCCCATTATGTATGCTACACGCGCTGTTACCGAATGCATTCGGTAGAGAAGCATTAATAACTTTTGTTAGGAGAAAATTTGAAAGAATGTATTCTTGATGAACTCTGGTATTTACATTTGTTGGCAGTCTATCATTATGAAAGGCTCTACATTTTGAGTTGATATAAAAAGCTGCTATCAACTCTGTTATCTTTAAGAGAATCCTACGTCGATATATAGCGTTTTCCATATGTGGGTCCTGTCTACTGAATCAAAGGCTCTTTTTTAATAAACAGGGAAAGAAAACTGAAATCTAAGATCAAATTTTTATGATATCCTAGACCTAGATGAATGCTTCGTAGGTATGTAATTTCGTACGGTCATCTCTCTGGGCAAATTTGATTGTTGAAGTGAAGTTTTCCGATCTATTTCTAGAAATAAATAGTAAAAAATGAAGTTGTTGTATGTCAAACCCTATACGAAGGAGTTACCTGATTTGTCCCAACTTAAATCAACAATTTTTTTTAAAAGACCGTGTATAAAGTGTGCAAAATTTCAGCTCTCAGAGTGAACGCGTTCTCGAGCTATTATGACAGATTATGACAGATAGACGAACAGACAGACGTACAAAAATCAGAATGACAAACCCCCTACACATTTTATCTAGGCTGGCTATAAAAACGAAGACCTGTATTTTTTTGCACAATTTTCCTTTCCAGTTTTACAATTTATAAGCTATCTCTTCTTTGGAATTATTTCCACTCTACCCACGTCATTAAATGGAATTTTCCTTCCAGCTTAGCTGTTTTTCGTGGATGTATAATCATCTACCACATCGTACGTAACCAATGTTTGTTACTCCGGAAGCTCAGAATTTCTCTAAAATAATTCTCAATCTCCGACAGATAGTGATGTGGTTTATCTATGTTCAAGTTGTGTCGATCCGGTGATATCCATTATAGCTCCACTTGTGTATAATTTTGTGAATAAATCACGTACGACTTAGAACAAGCTGATGATATCTGTGAAATTCTATGAAAACCATCATTGCCATTGGTATTCGGGCTAATGTTTGTATTTTTGATAATCTATTGTCGGCATAGAATTGCAATTGATCATCCATATCAACACATTCATATCCTTCTACCTTTTCAGTGGAAGCATATAATATTGGACGATTTTTATGTTTCTCAGTTTGGTACAGGCCGCGCTGTAATATCACCGAATACGAGATCTATATTTGGGATTACTTACATACATATATCACTTTCTTCAGTTGAGTTCTTACCAGAGTTTTCTCAGGACTATAAGATCCTTCGATATTTTGCCCAACTACAAAAGTTGCCGGACATAAACTCTTTTCATTGACGTATGATTGGGCCGTAGGGTAATATAAACTGATCGCAATTTGTGAAGCGATAATTTTTTTAAATGAATTACAAAAATAGCACTTCATGTATAAACGTTTGAAATCTTTATAAATTAAATTAAATATCACAAAACGTCTATTAGTCTTTTGTGGAGATAAAGACTTCCTGATTTACATTTAGACCGTACTGGAACCCATAAACCGTATACCTTACGGTATGACATAATATGCATCGATATCCGAAAGGCGTTTTAATTTTCTTTTAAATTATTCTAAACTGTTTTGTGTCTATTTAAAGTGTTGAAAGAAATGCAATTTTCATTTCTTAACATAAAGATCAATTGCATTTGCCTGTTTGAATCTCCTTTACAGGAAATCAGTTCGTTATTTAACATAAAGCACCTGAAATGCTTATCGAAAGTTAAGATTTTCTTCACCTACAATCTACATATATAAAATTAAAATTGTATCTACTTCAACATTTGAATTGGATCAAGAAAAAGTATTATAAAAATATTAAATCTATATTTTTTGTCTCTTAGGCATTGACGTCAAATTCTTAAAAAACGAACGATCATACCTTGATTAGACTATACTGTGCTTTTTCCCATTGCTTAAAAAGTAAGGATAGGTGAAGGGTAAAAAGATTTTATTTTAGGTGTAATGCATTTTTGCATTATAATGTCGTGCACACGAATCATTATATTTCAAAATCCAAATCCATCCTCGTCAATGCAATGTGAAGTAAATGCACGAAACTGTGTGTAATCTTTCAATGTATTTTTCAAATAAAACTTGAATGGAAATATGTATATAAGAAAATAATAAATAAAATCAATATATGTATATAGTTATATCGGTCACCCAATAGTAATCAAAGTAAACCGTGTATTCGGCATTCAACGAAGTATCTAACAAATTTTAATGTTTAAGTTTTATTCAAATAACTTAATTTATAAACTTCCTATTATATCGATAACATTTTATTTAATCTCAAAAACGTGTTGTTAACCTTCATATAAGTTTTTATATAAAAGAAAAATTATGTGTGAGAAAATGTACGGTATGCTTAGGAAAAATTTAGCTGAAAAATACGTGTGATAAAATTATATGTAATTTAGAAAACGTAGCTTAGTCTGCCACTGCTGAAAGAAAAAGTATAGGAGTTAAAATATTACAATATAATTTTTCTATAGGAACAGTAGCCTGGGCGATAGAATGTTGGTTTTTTTCCCCGTAAGAAATAATACAAGTTTCTGTTACATGGGTTACACAAGCATATTATACGTGGCATGGCAGCCCAGAATAGTCATGACCAATGACTTTACTACATTACAAACTGAAAATCACCAAACTTATGTAGTTCATGTAAATTTTCGGTTAGATTTTACATTTAATATAATTTATAAAATGTTGGTAATATATGTATATGTGTTAAGTATTAAACAATTTCTAAAATTAACTATTAAACATCAAAGTTAGTAGTAGTAGTTAGTAGTTTTGATCAATAAAATGTGTATTTAACAAAGCAAACAATTTTAAACCGAACTTGGTATATTTTTGATTTGATTTGCAATTACATTACCTCACCAAATTTCTAAAACGTGTTCAATCGCAACTCAGACTGCCGTGATATTTCGGATTTCTTTCACATATGAATTTATCTAGGTTTATGTGTAATAAGTAGTACAGCAGACATAACACTGTTGCTATTATTCGTGTATCTCTGCGTAGCGTTGTTTACTGTCATCTGAATGTCTCTTGATCTTGAACTGTGATATGGTTTTATTTTATTCAAAGCTCTTTACATAATTCCTTACAATTTATTAACCCTTGTTCACGAGCGCGATACGATACCGTGCGATATTTTGGTGACGTCCTACTCTTCCTATAGATCTATCTCTGCTCGCGACTGGTTTTTATCGCGAGATCTTTCACAAGGTTGACAGCGGCGACAATTTAATTTGTTTTGTTTTTTGGAGGCAAGAAAATATTATTATGAAATTTACACATATTTATATTTTTATTATTGATATATTTACATATTTAAGTAAATTTCAACATCACTACGGAACTTTAGCATCCGATTACAAATAAAAATAAATATGTTGAGGTTAAAGTGAAAATCGCACTAAACTAGAGCTCTGATTGACTGCAGCAATGAGGTTGTCGCAGAGCATGCTTACTCGTTCTAAGTTTCGTGCGATACAAAAATTTATCGCAGCTATGCTTTTAGTTTGGTGCGATTTTCAAATTAACCTCAACATTTGTGTTTGTTTACATTTGTAATCGAATGCTAAAGATCCGCAGTGATTTCGAGAGTTACTATAATATTTAAATTTCGCACTAATATCTCCTTGCCACCACAAAACTAAACAAATTAATTTGAGGCCGCTGTCAACCTTGTGAACGTATCGCGCGATAAAAACTAGACGCAAGTAGAGATAGATCTATAGCAAGAACAGGAATTCACTAAAATATCGTGAACAGGGCTCTAAGAGCATTGCTGCGATAATTTTCTTTATCGCACGAAACGTTGAAAGAGTAAGCATGTTTAGCGACAACCACATTGCTGCAGCCAATCAGAGCTGTGTCGCATGCGATATATCGTGCTCGTGAATAAGCCCTTAAGTCGAAAAAGTTAACCACTATAACATTATTATTATTATTACTGACGAAAGGATACAAAACTTTGCATTATATACATAGGTATGTAGTAATTAAAAGTAAAAGGCTGAATACAAAACTGTATTTTAGCCCTTTGAAATCAGTGAAAACGGTCCCCTCGAAATCCCAAAAATATTATCTATGACGTTTTTATTGCTTTCCCGTGGCCTTGCATGGAACACGTTTATATCTATGGTCATAAGAAAGGAATTTCCTTCAATAACTTTCTCTGACTTTTTCCAGCATATCTCCAAAAACTTCCTACAATACATGACTGGTCCATTCCACTCCACAGTGCAGCTGGCTTGACACGTATGTACAGTAATCCCTCCGTTTACGCAACCACACTTCTACGAAATTTTTGTTTTAACGCGATTTGCGTGATTATCTCAGTTTTATGTGACATCGTATTTGTTTCTGGATGTATAATTTTACACATTATACGATTCCCAAGGGTGGAGCGAACATGGCACAAGAGGAATTGAACTTCCAAGAGATTGATCCGAATGATATCGCCAAGTTACTAGATTTTCGCGAATCTGAACTTACTAATGAAGATCTTGTTGAACTACACAGTGAGAACCACGATAAAGAATGTCCTCCATCTCGCATGTTGACTCTAAAGGAAAATGACCATGATCATGACATAAACTTCAAGGTGACAAGACTAATTAGACATTGATCATCAGTTTTTAGACAAAGATGTTCATTCATGTTTCTGTTGTGTTTGTTTTTACATACTTTTTATATTATATTTGCTGATTTTATCATTTTATTTTTGAACTGTTTGTTTATTGTGTCATATGAACATATTGTTGCGAGCGTGACCTTTGGTTCGTTATTTAAAACACAATATGAAATATTTAATATACAAGTTCTTCATTTTCGCTTTACAGTTATAAAATTCACAAACAATCAACTCAACTTTAATTATCGCTAATTCTGTATTTTCAATTTCGCCTCTTTATTACTTTCACTTGTTAATACTGCAATCTAAGACAGGACTCCTTTTCTGGCGGTGACAACTGTTATATTTATACCCTAGAAACTCTCCAGATTAACTCTCCAGATTCTTCTAGAGTGTTCTATTCCAGAATCTTCTTGACTATTCTATTCCTGAACCTTCCCGAAGGTTCCATAATCGATTCTTCGAACCTGAAGTTGTTTACTCTCCATTTCCAGTAGATGTCTCCAGTTGTCTCTTTCCATTGCACAACTACATTATTCCAAATATGTAAATATGTATATACAGGTATGCAAAATTTCCTACATCTACGATGTTTTATCTACCTATCTATCATTTTTCTAAAAGCTTCTGTAAGTTCTTCTTGATTTACACGAGATTTTTCAGGAACCTATCCTCGCGTTAATCGAGTGATAACTGTACATATATGTTTTCTATTACTATTACCTCTAAAGGTCACAACTAACTGATGTACAAAACAAATCTTTTACCAATTCCTTTTTCACACGGAAAGAAATTCTTGGAAATTCATTAACAAATGCGGATAGGTCACGAACATATTAGAATGCACTATACAAATATTGTGCGTACATTCTTTACAACAAAATGAAATTATCTTTTAAACCTTTTCTTTATTTGAGCAGAATGCATTCATCGTAGTTTGTATGCAACTAATGTAACATGATACCTATTTTGAATTAGAATGACTTAATTCTTAGAAAATTTCCGTGAATATTACCACGCAGTTTTATTGATGCAGACACATAATAAATGCAAATTTATTCCACTCTATCCATGCATGAAAACTAGGTGAACTGGAAAGAAACAGAGCTATACCCTGGTCAAACAAGTTCCCAAAAATATAAAAAGGGCTTGGGCCTACCTTAAGGGAACCAGAATTAGACCTAAATATAGGTATTATCGTATAGATCTTGTGCCGTTAATTCTTTTAAAAGTGTGCCAGTAATAAATCTGGAGAAGTGGAGACACGGTCGATGTACATATCTTTGAAATGGGAACCTCCTGTCTCTCTGACCCAAATTAACCAGTTTTTTTCGAAATGTGATAAAATTTCTTCCCGAATGTTTTTAAAATAACAAAGCATTAATAAATGGGACACACTTAACAAGAAAATATGTAGGTATGTCATAATATCGATAGCAGAGGTCTTATTCATTCCAAACATTTAAGGCTTATTTAAATTTGTGATAGTAATCATTTCCTAATTGTTTTTAGAAGTAAAGTAAATGCTTTGAGGTTAAAAATAGTATTGCAAATGCAAAAAAAGAAATTAGAACAAAGGATGGCAAGAGATAAAAGAAAGTCTGGATCAGGTTCTAACTCTCTACATACTAAACCTTTGATGCTGTCCCTCCCGCAAGTCATATTAGTTAAATCTTTAATTAGAAATGTTGCTGTGAGCATGCTAACTTCGGCAATTTGTTGCTTTATGTCACAAAGAGCTGGCTGCCACTTCCAATGTCTGATCCTGTTAAGTTTCCTCTAAAACATTCTTCCAAATAAGATTGATAGCAACTTGTTCTATCCAGTAGTGCCCAGGTCAGCTTGAGTATAATTTTATGATTAAAGCACATGTATACAGCATCCCCAACAAGTTGATGAGAGGTGAAAAACTCTCCTTGGGGATCAACAGTGGTGCATGAACATGAGTTGTATTCCGGTGTTTATACCATAGATGAAAATGAAATCATAGGGTATACCATTCCGTTTGTAACGCACAGAAATAATGCTGGTAGAGAAAAATGGGTTGAGCACCCACGCATAATATTAAGTTATTTTGATTTTTGCATGTCCGTCCTCATGATAATTCGAGAACGCGTTCATTTAGAGTGCTGCAATTTTGCACACGGGCTCTTAAAACAAAAAAAAAGTAAATTTAAGTTCGAAAATGGGACCAATCGGGTTTTCATAGCAATAGTACTTATATAAAATTTGAAAACTGGACTAAATCGGGCTACCCCGTCTTGGTGTTTCCATACAAAACTTTGGCTTTTCACTATATATTTGGACACTGCCTGAGAACACGTCAACGTAGAGCATAAATTTTATATATTTTCATAAAAATTGCAAACACAAGTTCAACAAGTAAAAAAGCTAGATTCTTATGATACCCCTAGACTAGTCTGATCACCGTATAACTCGGTAGGTGGACATTTTGCCCCCCCCCCCCCCACCCCAAAAATTTTTTTACTTGTCTGGACGGGAGGAATCATTTGGCAAGATATTGACATATTATACTGGGACACCCTGATTAGTAAAAAAACGAAGTCTTCGTATGGCAATCCTTCGTAGAGCAACTCCTTCGTGCCCGATTCGGCCCATTTTCGAATTACTTTTTTTTTAAAAAGCCTGTGTGCAAAATTTCAGCCCTCTAAGTGAACGCGCTCTCGAGTTAACGTACAGCCGGGCGGATCATCATTATTTCTCAAACGGAATGACAAACTTAGTATACCCTATGATTTCATCTAGGGTATAAAAATAGACTAAATTGGGCAACTCTTTCTTAGTGTTAACATACAAAACTTTGGGTTTTCACTATATGTTTGGACACTGCTTGAGAACGTGTCGACGTAGAAAGCTGAACAGTGTTTTCATAAAAATAGTAAATAGAATTTCAGAAATCAATTAAATCGGGCAACCCCTTCTTGGTGTTTCCAAACAAAACTTTGGGTTTTCACTTTATTTATCTTTTTTTCATCTTGGGTATAATATTATTGGTCTTAGACAAATTATAACTCTCCTCTTGTTTTTGGATCGGTTTTTGCAGTCATATCTCCCATTGATATTACCCATAGAAATGAAATCAAAGACCTTGCTTCTGGCGCATATATAAAATTAATCCTTAGTGGATTCTTCAACCCCTCCAATTATGGAATGTCTCCTTATGTCTATAAACTAGCAGTTTGCAAATTATTGTAAATAAGTATATGTGGGGTATGGTCGAATCCTACGATTTCGGTGCCAAGCCTAGGTTGTAAACGAAGAATTATAGAGTATATAAAAATGTATAGACGAAAAAAAAATTAAACAAAATTCCACGAATCTTAACTGCAAAAATATATAAAACAGTTTTGACCTATCAGATTTCGTAGAATTTTATTTTATTATTCATTCGTAGTTTTACACACTCCAACTCTCTTTTTATTTTCATTAATGATCTGCTTTCCCTTACTTTCAATCCCATCCATAGTTTCGCCGATGACAGTAACCTTGATTTCGCTTATTCCTTTGACACTCTTGTGGACTCCAGGGGGAATGCCGCATGTGTTAAACGAGATTGCATGATTAGATCATTGAATAACGATCTTAACAATATCCTCGCTTGGGGCAAAGCGAATCGCGTCGAATTCAATGCATCTAAGACCCAAAGCTGTCTCATCTCATTAAAATAAGATCATAATTTATCCACTCCCGTTTCTTTTGATGGAGCATTAATTTCTGATTCACCGTCACTAAGCATTCTTGGCATTAATATTTCCAGTAAGTTAAACTGGACAGATCACATCTTCTCTGTTGCCAAAGAAGCATCGAAATGTCTTAGATTTCTGAAAAGGTGTAAGAAATATTTCAGCCCGTCAAATCTAGCGCTCCTCTACAAGTCCTACATTAGACCTAGAATGGAATACAACTCCCATATATGGGCCGGTGCTGGTCGCACAGCCTTAGCTTCATTGGATATTGTCCAAAAGAGAGCCTTCAAGCTCATTGGCGATTTGGCAATAACTTGTCATATCGACTCACTCGAGCACCGCCGCAATGTTGGATGCCTTTCGCTCCTTTATCGCTATATGCATGGTCAATGTTCGGATGAAATATCTAGTCTAATCCCTTGTAGAATGATTCCTGCATGCAATTCTCGTGCTGCAAACCGCGCACATCCTTTAACCCTTCAAATTACTTTCGGCCGTACAGTAAAATTCAGTTATGCTTTTTTATCCCGAACAGTGCGAATGTGAAACAGCTTACTATCTTCTGCTTTTCCTCCGGTATACAATCTGCGGAAGTTTAAGGGCGACATACATCGGCACCTCCGCCACTCTCCTCATATCCCGTAATCCTTTCCCTATCTCCTTCCTGCCATGCTGTGCTTCGCATCATAGGGTATCCCCTGAGCTTGGCTTCATATAAAAAAAAAAAAAAAACAAAAAAAAACACTCGACTCGATTTTGTTCACATCGAATTTCTAAATGAGGATCCAGGCGAAATAAAACAAAGAACTGCGACTCGGCAACAAAAGTGCAAAGGGCTTCAACTGCAACTCGCAAGGAACCCGTCAAGCAGAAATACCATAAAATACCTTGGAGTGACCTGAAGGCTATCGAGCAAAAGAAGGATTAGACTATAGATTAATGGTGATAATGATGATAAAAAGTAAATAAAAATACTGACAAAAATATCTTGGGCAATCACTACTAATAAGCAGGACTGAAGACTTAGTGACTGAATCATAAAGTTCCTTTATCTTTGAAGAAAAGTATCATAGAAACTAAAAGTTTTAGATCTTAAAAAAATCTATTAAGCTCTTAGGATTAATTCTATATAGGTTTTAAGTCACGCACAAAAGTGTTCGTTCCAATAAAATGTCATTTCAGGCACAACAACTCTCTATTAAGATCTTCGAACTCTGAAACCAGACTGGATCACCATACCAGTATTATGCGAAATCGTTTTGAAACACACTATATACGTAGCGTGTATACTAAACCAATCATCAATAATAATCGGTACTAGACCAACCAAGTCTCACTAAATAGCATCATAAAATAGAAGAGTATCATTAAAATAATCAATATACATACTAAAAAAAAAACGAAAGATTTATTTGACTTTGAAGAATCAGAGTAAACTATTAAGAAGAAAAAAAACAAGTAAAAAAGCTAGAATTGGTCTATGACCAATTCTTATGATACCCTAGATCATAGTTTCTTAATATTTTTACGTCCGCGGACCACCAGAAAATCAAAAAATGTTTTGCGGACCATCAACTTTGGAATAAAATAATTAACATTTATAAAATTGATTCTTTTATTCAAAACAAATAATTTTATATTATGTTTTCAAATAATAAAAACATGGTATGCTGATATAACAATACATATTTACATAAATTTATTAAAACAGAAAGATATAAAAAAAAAGTAACTGATACAATTCCAATATTATTTATAGATCTTCCAGAATTTTAAAAACGATCTGGATTAAGAGTTAGTGCGACTTCTGCTGCTGCTTATTTTCTATTATAATTGATAGCCGCGGTTCAGCGTAGTTTCAACAAGACAAAGCATTGCATTCACATATGTACATACGATTTCTTTGTTTTTTTAAATCAGCATCATGGTGGAAAAACCTTCTCACACGAATATGTTGTCGAAAATACAGATAATAATTTTATAGCTTTATAACTTAAAGTTGGATATTCTTCTTTCAGAGAAATCCAAAATTGAGACAATGTTTTTATTTTATGTCTTGACACTAGATAGTTGCATCAGAAGACAGATCGATAAGCTTTTCTTTTTCATTACTACCAAGTCAGCTTGAATTAACACGTCTTCTATAAAAGGATTATAAATGCACAAATTTCCTTTACCGGATCTTCTTCATCGGGGTAATAGTGATTAAATTTTCGTCAATTATTTCTAATATGAATTTTCGGGTTATATTAGTAACCTTAAAAGTGGAAACATTTCTATGTTTCCATCTTGTATGCCTCTCCAATAAATCAACTTGGCATATCAACTGACATTATTTTATTTCTTAAGGTGAATATATTTGTGGAAAATCCTTGGAGAGAAATATTAAGTTCATTAAGAAAACCAAATATATTCACAAAATATGCAAGCTTAAGGCACTTTCACATCAAGAACAAAAAACGAAAAATGTAAACCGGAAAACTCAATTTATTCCATTTTAAAACAATATTTTTGTTCCAATGATTAATAAAATCTAGGGAAATAGGATAAACTACGAATTTTACTGAGAAAATAGTATATTTATCTCAGATTTTTAAGAAAAACACAACTTTTATGTTTTATCAGCCAAATTTTCGGGCGAAAATGTTTTTCGGCCGATAAACTATAAATGAAATAAATATATTATTTTATTAGTAAAATTATTAGTTTATCCTATTTTCTTGGATTTTATTAATCATTGGAGCAAAAATCTTGTTTTATTGTGGAATAAATTGAGTTTTTCGGTTTACATTTTTCTGTTCTTGTTTTTGATGTGAAAGTGCCTTAAGCTTGCATATTTTGTGAATATATTTGGTTTTCTTAATGAACTTAATATTTCTCTCCATTCGTCATCCTCCAAAAATTTGGATAAAATTGAATTTTGCTATATTAGAAATATTTTTATTTCTTCTCTCAGCTCTACAAATCGTGTAAGAACTTTTCCTCTTGAAAGCCAGCGAATTTCTGTACGAGAAGAAGATGTTGATGTAGCGAATCCATACTCTCGCACAGTGTCGCAAATAATCTCGAGTGCAAGGCTCGACTACGAATTTCATTGATGATCTTAACCACGTTATTCATCAATGCATTTAGTTCAACAGAAATCTTCTTTGCAGCTAGTTGCTCTCTGTGGATGATACAGTGTGTGAACAACATTTCCGGATGCGCAACTGCCTTTATTTTTGCAACTACACCTGATCGACAGCTAGCCATGCTTGCAGCACCATCCGTACATACTCCTACGTATTTGCCCCAGTCCAAGCGATGGACTTGTATATACTCATTGAGAGCGCTAAATATTTCCGAGCTAGTGGTCCGTCCAGGTAACTCAAGGCAGCAAAGTAATTCTTCCCTAATGTTCTCAACTTCAGTATATCTTACAAAACAAACTAGAATTGCACGATTACTGATGTCAGTTGATACGTCAAGTTGAATCGCAAGATACCGTGATTTTTTAATTTCTTCTATAACTTGCTGCTCAATATCAATGACCATATCGTGAACTCTTTTCCGAATGGTATCGTTTGAAATCGACTCAGCTTCTAGTTTTTTATCAGCTTCAGAGCCCAAAACTTCGCAACCGACATCTAAAATGCAAGGCTTCACTAATTCCTCACCAATAGAATATGGTTTTTTAGTTTTATTTATTTTAAGGGCAACCAAATAAGATGCTTTAAGTTATGATTTGTCGCTAATTATCATATTCTTCATTTGACTTTTTTGATTTTTTAACTGGTTTTCTAATCTCATAAAAAAATCCGATGGCTTATCAACGAGATCACTATGCTTTGACTGCAAATGACGCATAAAAAAGGAAGGTTTCATAGCATCACTTGATAGCTTTTCCAAACATTCCACGCAGAAGGGTTGTGGATATTGTTCACTTCCAGGCTTTACAGTGGAACCAAACTTTAAATACTTTTTATCAGATTTCCTAGTCGGGTTTCTTTTCAATTTTTTTGTTTCTGGTGAACATTTGTGAACCCGTTTGGTGCTCTTAATTTCTTCTAAACTTGGTGAACTCGTCTTTTGACTGTTTTCGGAATCTTCACTATTCTTCGTTTTAGAATCGTCGCTTTTGAAGAAGGTTAAAACATTTTACTGCTTGGTTGTTTTCTTTTCCACTTTGTTGGGGTTGCAATTTCTGTATATCAAATTTTTGTGGATTATATTAAAATACAATTAATACAAACATATTTTAAATTATACCTTATTTTGAAATGAAAGAACTTAACCAATTTAAAAACGTCAGAGCATGAGAGTATAAAAACACTCACAAAAGAACTGACGCCGATAACTGACGCGCTATTGAAACGGTTCTCTAAATATAAAGCAGAACGGATGAAAGGCACATTAAACCACGCCTCCGTCCTTCCACGAAACGATTTACGACGACTACAGACAATAGTGTCACTAATTTCCGGGAATTACATGTTAATTCATTGGGAACGTCTTGTAATGGCACGGATTTTTAAATTTAAAATAAGCGTTTAAAATTAATTCTAACTATTTTTTAAATGCAGAAAATTTTCACGGACCACTGGTTAAGAAACTATGCCCTAAGCTAAGAGAATGCCCGTATGAAATTGTGTATGGTCACCCATTTGATAAATTTTGATTTTTGCAGTGGTTTTTCGCATATATTTCTAGAACGGTTCGTCGGACAGAAAAAATTTTTACAACCAATTTTATAGGATTTTATATTCTGGAGAAGTTTTTAGTACACAGTATTCGTAAACAACCTAATTTTTATATGGCAACACCAAGAAGGGGTTACCCGATTTATTGCATTTTATTTGCTATTACTATGAAAACACCATGTCCCAAATTTCAGCTCTCTATGTCAACGCGTTCTCAGGCAGTGTCCAAATATATAATGGAAAACGAAATTTTTGTACGGCAACCCCACGAAGGAGTTGCCCGAGTTCTCATTTTCGAACTTAGTTTTACTTTTTTTTTCAAAGTCTGCGTACAAAATTTCAGCTCTCTAAGTACACGCATTCTCTAGTTATCGCACGACGATCGGGCAAACAGATGGACATATAAAAATAAAAATAACTTTTAATTTTATGCGAGTGTCCAATCCATTTTGCTCTACCATCATTATTTTTGTGCGTTACAAACGGAATAACAAACTTAGTATACCCTATAGATTTCATCTAGGGTATAAAACCAACACACATAGAGGAACAGAATTATGTACATATTATATAAAACACGTCAGTTAACTAAGAAAGTTGCCAAGATGGCCCAGCTGCCGTGGTCCATGTTCAAATAAATAAATAAAATTTTACATGTTTGTATGACAATTTTCTTTGTTTGCCTAATAGCATAAAGTCGCTTAGTTTCTATAAATTTAGCAAAAAGCGGTAGAGCTTTTATGACGTAAAAAACTCACATTAGCCATGGCTCATTTTCGCTCTTATTCTTACTAATTTCAATGAGGAAAGAAACTAACTAAAACCAGCATAACGAGTCTCCTTCGAGAAACCGTTCTGATAGGTATTGATCTGGGTCTAGTAGAATTTATTTGCATTATTAAACCTGTTCACGATTATTAATTCCCAAAGCAATTGCGCCACTAACTAACTACTAATTTCCGGTATTTGTGTTGTTATTTCCCACAATCTACAATTGTATAATATAAATAGTAACGAAATCACTGCATCAACTTGAAATACACAAAAGAATATTTTTCATTCATTTCCAGGTCCCCTTGGAGCTAATAGAAAAAATCAACGGTGTAGCGAATATCTCGGAATTTTTTGAAGAATTCATTGCCAAAGAGTCCATGGATTCTAAGGAGATGATTGCAAGTAGGTATAAAGAAAATATTCATATAAAACAGAAAATAATAATAATTTACTAAGTGTTTTTATAAAAACATATTTTATTATATAGAAAAATAAAAAATGGCGTTTTCTGATAAAAATACAATTCTCATAAAAAACAAACTGGATAAGAAATCACAAATAGGTGTATGTGGAATAACGAGATAAAAATGTCAAAAAAGTCTTAGGGTTCTATTTAGAGGTACTTTTCGTTTAATTTCAGGTGGCTTGGACTTTTTACCAGCAGACTTTGTAGCATCATCATCTGCTTTCTGAAATTCGACTAAAAGATTTCTTCGCGTAATTGGATTGCGCGTTATGTGTTCATATATTATTAAAGCAAATTGTATTTGTTGATTATCTTGTCGTATTCGATATGAAATCTTAATTTTAGTTTCCCGGTCCCAATAAGTATTTCTCGTTTCAGTACTACTATCAGTACCACCTGAAGACACACCTCTATGTTTTGTTTTTTTACGCATTCGTAACGTACCAATTGATTCTATATACATTAATTCACTGTAACTGTAGGAATTAGATTTAGATACATCAACTGTATCAGCTTTCTTTTCACAGTTGTCTTCTTCATTTTTACTATTTATAGAATTTTTACTAACAGACTCATTTTTCACCTGCTCTACACTATCTTCGACATATTGAGAATGAGTACTGCATTGTTGATTTATTTGGTCATCTTCCTCACTATTTTTGCTAGAAACACTTTCTTCAGACGAATATTTCATTTTCTTGAGCACAGGTTCGTCTGGTTTAAGAGATTTTGTATTATTTTGTGGTGGTGTTCCTTCATCCTGAATATTAGCTAAACCTAAATCAGTGAGATCATCATCATCATTTATAGGTAAGAACTTCCTTCCTTGAGTAACCGCTGGTAATTCTGGAGTAAATTTGTACTGTGTTGGTGTAAATTCAATAACAGCACGACGACAATCCACATCATCGACAGATCTTTTTTCAGTATCTGCAATCGGAATTTGTTTTCTATTTATTTAAAGTGAAAATATCACTGTCATGTCAGGTACACCAAAAAACTTACGTCTGCATATGGGTTGCCTTCGTTTCGATTGGATCACATCGCTGTGCATTCTGGAAGTAATGTGTGTATTGCTGGCAGAGGTCATATCTGTTCAAAATAAATTTAACATTAGTATGCATAACGTAACAATGCACAAGGTCTAAAAGTAGCCATATAATACTCGTAGTTCTGAGCAATTATAAATAACAGTTTCTGAATTTTGATGAGTGTATTTCCCCATTTTTATGACGGAATGTTTTTTTTTCTTATTTAATTCAATTTTACTAACATATTTTTTAAAGTAAATTTACGGTAGAATTATTTTATGAAATGTACAATCTAAGTGGGACAGGTAAAAATAACTCTATAACTATCTTTAATTTTAAATTTTTTAATACTGCACTTTGGAAAAATAAAGTATTCAGCTGTACACTAGTAATCATCATAAAATTTAATCAACTGAGACACCAATGCGAGTAAGCGAAGCAAGTAATTAGAATATCAGTTACAAGATCCTGCGTAATGCGATTGCTTCTATAGACGAAAGATTTTGCCGATACTGCTGTTAAGCTGGAAAATGTTTTTTTATAGCAATCATACGCAATCGGACTCAATCTTGAAAGCTGCCATATATTGATTGTCGACTTAAAAATATGTGCACAGTTTGTGAGAGTGATGAAACTTTGTTTCACATGTACTACGCTTGCCACGATTTGGAGGATTTGATGGGCTTGATGAATCAATTATACGAGCTGGTCTCTCTATTTTACTATATTACGCAGACATCAGTTCTATTAGCCACGGATATGTAGTCAAGTAAATTACATGGTTAGCTTCACCTTGATGCTGGCAAAAAACAATTCATTTGTATAACATTAGTACAGCAGCAGCCTTATAAAGAAGCAGTTACACTTCGAATATAACAAGAAATATATAACTGCACGTGGTAGTAAACTGCGCCCAGCAGCACGTAGCGTAGCGCACACCACCATTCACTGGTGACACTAGGCCGCAACAATTGTGATAACTTTTCTACAGAGCTTTTCTTCGCTTTGGAAATGGAGTTTTCTTGCAACTGCGAAGGCAAGAGAAACTATAGTAAGAATATAATCGATACCATATCGCTCCTGCAGTCCTCCAACAATTTAATCATGTATGCTATACCAGCAGAGGAAGTGAAAATCTCCAGAACTATTATGGCGGTCTGAAGGGGGTTTGCTTTCAGTTCATGTTTTTGTGTTTGGAACGTTCACCGAGAATTGGTGGCGCAGTTCTGATACTATAGTCTCGTCTGCCATGAGAGGAGAGGATGTTCTTTCTCTTTACCTTGAACGCCAATGATCGATAGTCAGACCCTTCTAGGCGAATAATACGTTCGCCCTCCATCTGAATGAGCAGAACCAAGGCGAGATGATAAGCAGTATCTAAAGAGCGGTCTTAAGTATAGAGCACATTATAACCAGAATTACCGTTACTTCTTTCAGAATTTAGGCGACCCATAATAGTTGCACTTTTAACTACACCAAGTGATGACGAAATCTTTAACATTTATAACAAACATCACTCTTTCTGATAGAACTTACGAAAATAAACGAAAACAAATATTGAGTATCTGTAAAAGGCAGGTGGGGTTAACAAATGTGTCCCATGATCTAAGGCTAGATACGATATAAAATGACACTGTACTGCAGTTTTTAATCTTTTTTATTTAGTTTTTGTTGTGTATAATGCTTTGCATTTGTTAATTTTAAACAGAAATTCTTATTCCAATTCAATAGTTCCAACTCCACGAATAAAGTTACCATTTTTAGATTTATAAACTATACAAAGTATTTGCCCCATAGTTACAATACCAATCACAATCTAGTAATTTTCTATACTAATATTATATATATATATTATTTAATGTACCTATAAATTACCTGTAATACTGATATATCTTGCTGCCTCCGCGAATTGTTCGCCCAAACCACTCTAGAGCCGCATTTTGAGCCAAATGACATTGAAAAAATCCCGATTGACTATTACATAGCTCTATGAATTCACGTAGAACTTCATCTGGCTCCATTTATATAAATCTGTAAAATTAAAAAATATTTGCTTAAAAAATTGTTACTCATAATAATTATCGTTACGATTATCTTATTTTCAGGTCGATTTGGAGATGAAAATGTAGAAAGAAGTGTGGGTGTAGTAGCAAAACCTGCAAATTGTATACCGCAGACAACAGTGGTACCATTAGAGCCAATTAATATGTCAAAAGATCCTACAATAATATATTTTCCATCATGTACTCGCGTAAATCGATGTGGTGGATGTTGTTCATCACCGCTACTTTCTTGCCAACCAATAGAAACAGAAACCATTACATTTCTGGTGAGAAGATAACGATTTATTAAAAAAAAAATTAAAAACTTTCAAATGCCTTCATTTTTTTTATAGATTTACAAATCTCAGTTTACTGGGGGTAGTAAAATGATGTTCAAAGGAAAGGAAGTTGTTTTGGTAGATCAACATACAAAATGTAAATGTGACTGTCGAGTAAAACAGTCGGTAAGTGAAAAAATTCGATGGAAATTTAATCAATAAAATTTTATAATAAAAATACTATGTAATCTAGATATTATAACACAAATATATATTGTAGTAATTTAATTAACAAAAAAAATTAACTATTTTGTTTTCCATATTTTCTTAAAGGATTGTAACGCATATCAAATATACGATGGCTCACAATGCCGATGTATTTGTACAAATTACGATGCACAAGAAAAATGTCGAACGGTAAGAAAAAGAATGACTTTTAAATGTTAACTTTAAAAAAAATTGTTTTTCATTAGCAACCCGAAAAGATCTGGGATTCAGATAACTGTACATGCCGATGTCGGCATACGAAAGAATGTACGAGTGGAACATATTTTGATGAACATCAATGTAGATGTTTTGAGGTATTTTATCTTAAGCAGGGATTATTGTTTTAAGTTTTTTTTATTAGTTATTAACAAAACATGTATAGCCTGACAAAAAAACCTCCTCAGTTTCAATGGAATGGAACTTAACTTATTGTGTATGAAAGAGAGAGTATTATTCATGCATGCTTTATAGGCTCTCGAAACAGTAGAATAACAAAAGAGGTTGTGTTAGATTTTTTTTTAAATCACTGCAGTAGCGATCTTCCTTCTCCATTGGCAATTAATTTAACTATAATTATTAAGCCACTCCGCGTACGGGCGATGCTCGGTAGAAATTGTTGTGGAGATGTTGCAATGATTTGGATTGAAATTTAAAATTTTGGAAAATCTAGTAAGAAATGTACGATATGACTATTTAAATTGAAATGTAATCGATTAAAATCATTAGAAGTGTTTTCACCAAATCGGTTCCCTATATACACTTCGTGAAGCTTGCTAGGATCTTATCTTGCTGAAACCACAAAATACGTGCGCACTTATGTACTGTAACCTAGTCAGGTATAAGATGCTTTTAATATCCCCTGCCATATACCTGCTTCAGTTCCCCAAATTACAGCCTACTACTGCGCTCATAAAAGGAGCTCGCTAAGAAACAAGTGGGGTTGCGCTAGAATACGAAAATCGAGTACTTCGGGATTTTTCGCGCATATAATCTTTGGGTATATAATTCTATAGATGCTAAAGTACCTTTTTAACAAAATCAACAACAAATTTTTTTTTTTAAATCCCAGAGTGGGCTAACCCCCTAAACATTGGGGCTTATAATCACATATGAACAGAATCTGTGTATATCCTCCTCCTATATGTTGCTTATCCTACATACATGCATAGATACATAGGTGTTGGATAGATAACAAACAAATCTTTTTTTAAATCTCTTTCTAAATTCGACCTCTAAATATTTTCAAAAATGTATACATACACCCAATGTTCCAACGTGCTTGTGGAAATTTTTACCAATACCGACGATGGGATGAAATGAAAACTTATTCTGTTTTGTTCAAAGAGGTGTTGTAGCATATTTTTATATTCTTACTGTGGTAGAAGGTAGAGAGAATAAACGGGAGAAGATTTTTTTAATTCCCTTATGACTTTTGGAGATTTAACCTATTCCAATCAAATTTGGTTTACAGGTAGAGTTCTATATTAGCTATGGAGCTGATATCAAACACTCTTTTAGCTTAATTCGAATTTTTGAAACTTGATGATTTTTTATCTTTTTACGTTGCATTTTTAGAGGCTTTAAGTTTTTCACCAGTCAATTATACCCCAATTTTAATTAGTCGCCACGACACTCTATTGACGAGAGTTGATGTAAGTACACATATGATTTTCACATTATAGTGTTAGTATTGCAGACAATTATTCTTTGCAGTTATATTACCTATTTAAATACACAAGCCTCTAACATTCACGTTAACCAATAGAGCTCTGTGTATAATTTCTTAAAATTATTCTTTCTTTCTTCTTTTCAATATCACCCAAAAGAATTTCAATTGAATTTAGGGCTCGCGATTATTCTGGTCAACTCATGTCTCTCTCCCCTTATATCTTGATAAAGCTTCCGTTATATTCTTGATAAAGCTATTTAATTGGAACCTTTTTGTTAACATATGGCGGTTATTATACGATTCGTTTAAGCGCACGTTAAATTAAAGGCTTGACCAAAGAGAACTAGTGAGAAGACTCGTCTTTCCTCTACACTTCACAAGTTTCTAATAGGAATGAACATACATTCTTACGAATAATATAATCATATCTACGGAAACATACATATACATGGTACTTCGTTACATACAGGATTTGGGTGCTTGGTTTCCTTGTTTCAAGGATTAGGCCCACAGCATGTTTTGAAAAGCGTATTAGTGATCCCATAGTTAACAGTTCTGGAAGCGTGTTCAAGCCCATCTTAAACACTTCGATTATTTTATCCTTTGGCGCAGATTTATTTGTAATTCTGTTTTTCTCAACATAAACCTATTCTGTGCTGGCCTAATTGTTGTCATATTCCAAGCTAAGAACTGTGCTATATTTCTATCTTCCTTATTCTTGCACGTATTACTGAATAACATTTCGTTTTATACGATATTTGATTAATTTGTTTTTTATATTGTAATCAATGGTGCAGCATTCTTTGGAAATATAAAAAAAAAGTTTTAAACAAAATATGTCTTAAATACGCTTTTATTAAAAAGCTTGCAATTTACGTTTAATTCAATTTAAGATTGTATTTATTATTAGGTTAGACTTAATACGGAAAATTACAGAAAATTATACAGACTGAAAGAAGATAAACTATCCAACTTGGAAAAATATAACATTGTTCGAAGGGGATTTTCGGTACCGAAAAAACATAGAGTGTAAAAAGTTATAAGAAATTAATAAAGAGAATAGCGGGTATGCTCAATGTATATAAACTATTATAGTATGGTGTAGAAAGTTTGATATTTAAGTAGCGACGTCACAGTGATCAGTAAAGGTCTAACTTACAATGCGCATATTCTAGCATATATAAAGAAGCGGGCAAGTGCTTTTCATAATGGCAACCCACAATAAGAATAAGAAGCCGTTTGTTAAGTTTTAAATCCTTTCGTCAACTACTGTCTGTACGCTCATTAGCGTATTTGCATAACCAAATTTAACAGTTCATGTAAATACTATACAATTGAAATGTTAGTCATGCATATGAAAACATTCGTGAAATTTTTAAGTCTTGCATATACATTTTAATTACGACTTTAGGCCTGAAGCACTCGTCTAAATCAGTGAAGTCGGAGCCGCGAATAAATGCGACTTGTGAATATTGCCAATCCGGCTTGCGGTCGGTAATTAATTGATAAAAAAAATTATTTTGCTTTGCTTCATTTTGCATGATTTGAGATTCATGGAAATAGTTTACCAAGAAACCTAAAACTACCACAAATTCATGCCAAATAGAGGAAGATAATTCTTCGATTTTATACGTTCCTTTTTCATTCATGGAGCCAGATTATCGATTGTTTACGATAAAATAAATTCTCTTGGAAATGTGTTCACCCATTTTAACTTGACATGGCCTTAATGGAATTGTTAGTACATATTAGATATCCCTACTTGTGTCAACGGCATCCTCATCCAAACTATGAACTTACAAGAAATGCCAAACAAAATTTTACTTAAATAAACAAGAATTTTGTAAAATTCATAATTTCTGAACATTTTCTTATGTATGCAATTTACAATTTCGTACACAAACGGAACGAATGGCTTTAATAAGTTAGAAAAACCTTCTGAAAGTTCTCCACATCAACCATATTAAATCAGATTGATTCTAAATATTTATACCACTTTGATAGTGAGCAAAAAAGAATCCGAATAAAACTCAAGCAGCAAAAAGTACCAAATCCCACGAAAGCGTTTAAAAAACACGAAAAATTGTGATTCAAGACAAGAGAAACATAAGA
Organism: Dioctria linearis; assembly: GCA_963930735.1. Lineage (NCBI taxonomy): Eukaryota > Metazoa > Arthropoda > Insecta > Diptera > Asilidae > Dioctria > Dioctria linearis. Next base: position 27,675,235 of record OZ005742.1, read on the forward strand.
GTCGAGTCGTTCCTTAGTGTCAATGATAATTGGTAGGAATCTTGCTAAAGTTTTTTAAGATTTCCTATTCATTTTCGCCATTTCACACTAATGGTCGAATAAAATATGAGACTGAGTGCGACTCTGTGTTGAGATAAGAAATGAGATTCAATTATTTAAAAAGAGTATGCTTGTAATATAATGTATGTGTAAAGAATTAAAATGTTTGTATAATTTGGTAGTTCGAGTATGAAAGTGTGGTAAATTAATACCAATAAATTTGTTTAACAATAACAACGGGTAAAATGCAGTATTAACAGATTTGATAGAATTTAATGATTGATATTTACCCAAAACACTAAAACAACATTAGTTTAATATTTTTTTTCTTATTTTATAGATAAGGTTTTAAAGTGACACTGACCCATAGGAGAGTATAAGATTTATCATTTAGATACCACATTTACTATGTTACAAATTTCGGAAATAATGAAAACTATCTAAGTAATAATTTAATGAAATGTGTGAGTATTTTACATTTCGCTTAGTAATTCCAACTAACAAAACAATTCAATATGAAAAGGAGATGTCCGTAACCGCATGCGTATATAAAATTTCCTTTATACTTTTTTATAAATTTTACCACTGTCAAATTTGCTTAAATTCACACCTTTTTTTAAAGGCGAAATATAGGCATATGATGAAAGATTGATAAACAAATAAAAAGCGAAAATTCAAAATCAAGCTTCTTGATTACTAACGATACAAGTAATTGCGATAATTTGTGTTTGGAATTTTTTCAAAATGATGGCCTGAGTATAGAGGTCGAGTCGATTTACTAGTGTGAAAAACAAAATAAAATGGAAACGGATTAAAAATCTTCAATAGTATCAATAAATATAAGGAAAACTATGCGATTTGATTACCAATTTCATGATTCGCATAGAATATTTTGCTGTCGAATTGAATAGACTTTATTTTACAAACATATTTCTATAATTTGTATAAACTTGATTTAAATAAATTGACTTGAATTGCATAAGTAGAGCCTATACTATTTCTATATCTATTTTGTTAACAATTTTCAAGCATGTTCTCAATAATTCGGTGGAATCACTGACTTATAACAATGGACTGAGCGATTTGCTATTTAATGTGGCACAAATATTGTGTTTCTGTATATCACCGTTAGAACACCCTTTAAAATTTTACTACATAAAAAACATGTAAAACTTAACCAATCAGATGAAATTTTACACCCGAAAATCGAATTAAATTAAAAAAATATATTTCTCCAAGCGATATTTTAATCGCTTATAAGGAATTAAACTCTTTCCGACTTTAATTTTCAAAAGTTATTCTTAACTGAATCCTGCATATGGGCAAGAGAGACGGAGCATGGTAAACACTATCTTTACCTTATTCTTTCTGCCGTTACTGCATCTGCAACCAACATAAAAACATCAAAATTTATAAGAAAACTTGCCGTAAGAAATATTTTGTGTTGGTAGCTTTAGCTCTGCCATAGGGCGAAAGAGAAAACTGTAAAACTTGTGCCATTCTTTCCTATAGGAAAATGGCAATACTCTCAGTCCATTGTTATAAGTCAGTGGGTGGAATGAATATATTAATATTCTTATTAAATAAACATATGCTAAATATTGTAAAAAGGTTGATTTTAGTCTAAAATTTTTATATTTTCTAGTGTAAATTTAATTAAAATTTATAAATTTTATTTTCAGTCAGCTGATTCATTTTACAGTGGTGAACGCACTCCATTACTTGATCGAAAAAGATTCATTTTAAAGGCGATACCTGTTTTACCAGATAGCAATACAAAATATGATACCGAATCTTAGAGACAGATACAAACATTATAGCATCACAAGAAGACTTCAATAAATTATGTACTTAATGTAAAACGTTTTTATTCATTTAATTAACTTTAAGGAAGAAAAGAACAAATTTGTTATAAAAATACCAAATAAAATGCAAAAATGTATTTATGAATTTCGGCTTTGTAAATATTCTGCAAATTTGAGAAAAATTCGGTTTTAAATGAGAAATAAATGCAAAAATCATAATTTTTTTTTCATAAAAATTATCCATACCATTTATTTCATTTAGCATTTTTCAATAATTGAACCCGTTATGGAGAAAAAAAACAATGTATCTGAAAGTTGTGATTTCAAGAAGCAGAATGGAGTAGGTGTATTAGAGTTCATAAAAAAATGGTACAACTGGAAAGCCTCTGGGCCAATAACAACTTTTATTAAGAACTCCACCTAAATCGAAGAAAAAGGTTTTTAAGGAAAATTGGAAGTATTTTTTACAACGTTGCTAACTCTTTATTAGGCATAGCCCACACGCGAAAGTTTTCACGGGTGAGAAGTATTCGGGGGTACTGCAAGCAAATTAGCCCCGGCCATTTTCAAATTGTGAAATTTCTGAAATTTCCAATCGGACGGCTGTGATGTTTACCTGCGATTTGCGGTGATAATATATATTAATTTAATAATCATTACGTGTTGGGAATTTGTGATACCGTTATTGTTTATATAAAAATCTGACTTAATTGATCACATACATATTTAATTTCGGTGATCATATAAGGGACTAAGCTGAGCAAAATTTTTGTGTTGGCACGTCTTAGCACACGTAATGTCTTCCTTCCCTAAAAACTTCTCGTTGGGAATGCCCTTAGGGAAAAGCAACAAACGATTAAAATATTCATCTCACTATATTGCCTAAAATTGGTTTATATAGAAAAATTGCCTTCGAATCAAGGTAAATAGAATACAAGATATTCCCATTACGAACCATGTTCCATAATTAGGTGACGTAATATCGTGAAATGTATAGGGAAATACGGTACAAAGAACACAATACCAAAGTTAACTTAATAATAAGTTAAGAAGCAGGCGAGATTTCCGAATGTTTTACATTTAAAATGTACACGGCAAGAAAAGGAAGAAAGACAGAAAAAAAATCAAATTCTCTTTAAAACTTTTATGAACAAAGATAAAAAATGTGAAAGCGCAGATTATATGCAACGAAACAGAATGACAATTAATTCATTTTCGTAAATAAATAAGTAGCAGTTTTCAGATTTTACTCTCATAAAATATTCCCCGCACTTTTCTGAAAACCGGTTTTCATGAACATTGACAAAGTTTGGTCACATGTTGACGAAAGTCTGATATTATTTGTTTCATTCTAAAAAACACGAAAAATTTTCAATTTTGTTCGGCTGCTTCCTATCTTTTTATTAGGTACTGAAGTTGCGTTTACATGAAATTTTTCAAACGAACAAAATTATGTAATTTACTTGACTCAAGTATAGTTGAATCAATGCGCGTTTACATGATATTTTGATTACTTGATCTCCACTTGAAGTATACTTCAAGTATTTATGTAAACGTACTGAATACTCTCTCTCCTTTCTTTCCTAAATGTATATATGTCGTAGACATTTGATGTAACTCAGCATTTCACGAAAAGTCTATACACTTCAATGCGAGAAGATGCCTGAGTGAATGTGAGACGCGTTTATGATTTTACATGTACTTTTTGGTTTGAGAATTAGTTTTCACTACAATTAGTTGACATTCGGAAAATAAAATTATGGAGTCGTCCCACGAGGAATATTTTCGTTCGCAAAATATTCACAAAAAAAACACTCGTTTCCTGAGCATCCATTAAATATTAAAAGAAAGGAAAATGGGGAATTTCATCACCTATACGATGAATTAAGTATTTCCGGGTGTATGGCCATTTCTATACTACGCTGCAAGACAAAACCATCATTGCTTACGCGAGAAAACACTGCACAGCCAGCTTTCTTGCTTTGCGCTTTGACATCAGCTTTGCTTTCAGTTCTGTTTTGCTTCTTCCTTGACATGATTGCGCGACTTTGTATAAAAATGTATGTACATAGTTTTCTCGTGTGAGTTCTCTCACTGGCCATCTTCCAGCTCGGCTCCGCTCCGGTTCTCGCGCGCACTCTGACTGCAGCCTTAGTTATGTGCATAATTATTTTCAGTGAAGTACGCGGAATATAAGCATAAACCTCACCTTAAAATATTAGTAACAGTAGGACTTCTACCCCATCATTCATATCCAAGCATACATGAGTTTTTCTGAGATTTCGAATTTGTTTTTATTTAAATTCTGGTAAAACACTACCTTTTCTTATTTGTCTTATCGTCATCGCCGATCTGCCTCATACTTGTGAGGTTTTGAAATTTATCAGAAGTTTGGCCTTGAGCGTAGACCATTATTGTAAGTAAATCTCAGGGTATTACCATTCTGACCAACTCGCAGTATACATTAAGTGATTGTCTATATGCATGGTATATGGAAATATTAGTTGTGCTTGATGTAGTACTCTCAGTCGCAGCATTTCCCTTTAGTGGATTTTCGAGATGCAATAAAATTTTAGTCGGTAGTGAATTTTAATCTACTTTACCAAATACGAAAACCATTTTACAGATGGGGAGAATAGTTTGACATCGTGCGGCAGAGGCAATATACTGACCAATCTATCTCGATGTTATAAAATTTTCATTGGCTTGGCAAATTCTTAATTATATATAAAAGTACAAAACTAAAGATGTGTATAAACGATTGCAAACAGTATGAAATTTTTATATATGGCAAGAGAGACATTGTAATAGACTCTTAAGAAGAATGAAAATGAATATAAAAAGATCTGACTGAGTTAACCTTGCTTAAGTTAATATATAGTTCGTTGCTCTGCATATACATATGCCCTAGATATACTTACATATATACTTTGTGAGCAATCAGTTTGCAACAACTGCAAGTATGAAATATAACAGAGGTAAATCGATCTCTGCGGTAGTATAACCTTTGATAATTTCCTTCAGAATAGAAGGTAACATGAATTTAGTTAGAAATCAATCTCATGATAGCGATTAGCGACCACTAATTCTAGAGAATTAGAATAAACACTGACATTCCTCTACTTTTTAATAGTGATCATTGCTCTACTCCGTGAACGACTTAAATCTAAATAATTAAACTACAAAGTACACAACTTAATTTAAGACATATTGCATAAAAACATTAAAACTTCTTTGTAGAATCAAGGAAGAAACCTTAAGATCTTTTACTTCAGGAAAATTAAAAACCAATAAAAGCAAATTGAACGCCAGAGATTCCATGGCTTAAGTTTACTTTACGTTTACGTTGCCTTTAAAATATAAAATAAAATTAGAGTAGTTAATAAATAAAACCAACCTTCATTAAAACGCAGACTTGACAATTTTGATTAACGTAAACATAAAATTATTATTTTTATTACGTTGTCATCTTTGCAATAAGAGTCTGTTTGATGAAAACCCCAGGTAAACCTAGGGCTACTCCGACCTAACACTAAAAATTTCTAGGGGTAATGGCACAGTGTAATGGCTTGACTTTTGTCACTTGGGAACTGTCTCTTGCAATTTGTTGCTAATTAGGGCATAAAAGTTACTTCTTGAGCAAAAATTAGAAGAAAAAAAAATAGATAAATACCTAGAGCACATTTTATTTGTCTTCACCCATTTTATAAATAGCTTTTTGCAATTAATTTTACTCAGGAGAACAGTCAGGGAAATGTCATTACACGTTAGGGTTACCCGTGTTTTAAAAACTAAAAACCTAATGTAATATTTCTCTGACATTTCTCCCGAGTATAATTAATTGTAAAAAGTTATTTATAAAATGGATGAAGACAAATAAAATGTGCTCTAGCTATTTTTCTATTTCTTTTCTACTAATTTTTGCTTATTTTTGCTTCAAGAAGTAATATATATGTCCCAAATCAACAAAAAATTGCAAGTGACAGTTCTCTAGTGACAACTGTCAAACCATTACCCCGAGAAATTTTTAGTGTAAGCACGGGGTAGCCCAGGTTTTTCAAAAAACAATACAGTCTAGCCCGGGGCTTTCATCAAACAGACCTATCACCTTATTCATACTTCGGTAGGGATTACACATGATAATGATGATGAAGTATGGCAGTGCAGCTGTACTATCTCGTGTAACCCCCGGATAAGCCTCTCTAGTGAACTGTCAAAGCGACGCGACGGCGACGCACGCTGCGTTCATTGGGTTTTTATCATAACTGTTGAAATTCGTATCGTAAAATAATGCAAAGTGCGGGAGCTTGTATGAAGATTAGCTGTAATTGCTGTGAAATTTTTTGATTAATTGTGTTTTATCTCCATTCGATTATTATTTAATTTTTACGTAATTGTTATATACTCCTAAAAACAAACATACAGTAAGTAATTTTTTTCTTACATATATTTTGCATCATATTCCATGATTGAGTCTTTGTCGTTGAATCTTGTCTACGATCCATACTTTGTTAAGCCGGAAAAAATACCGACAAGTTTGTCTAAACATGTAAAAGAGATTGTTTTAAAATTCTATTTCTTGACTGGCGATAGTTTTCCTAAGTATATTTATTTATTTATTGGTCTGTGGAAAAGTGTAGGAGAGCGGTTTATAGTAGCACAAAATCTCCACTTCATTTCGCTACTTATAACGTATTTTCTTTTTCTTTTAATACTATCAAATATTATTTTTCAATTATGCAGATGTCTACCAATGCTGATTGCGTGAAAATATCAATCCGAATACGTCCTCTCGTAAAGGATGAAATAGATAAAGGAGCTCAAAATATAATTGAAAAGTTTCCAGTTCAACAGGTCGTAGTAAATGCTAAGGACATATTCAGTTTTAACTATGTATTTAGTCCTGACGATACTCAACAGTATATCTATGAAACATCTATCGCTGGAATGTTAGAGAAGTTATTTAAAGGTATGTACTATCTCCAGGGAAAAATATGATAAAATTGAAAACAAAAAATTGCAATAACTCTCATTCGTATTTTAGGCCATAATGTTACAATAATAGCATACGGGCAAACAGGTTCAGGAAAGACTTATACTATGTGCACAGCCTTCAATGGGTCCTTTGATTCTTCGATGGGAGTAATTCCCAGAGGTGTATGCGATTTATTCGAAAGGATTTCATCTTTACCTTCTGATATCTCTGTATCAGTTTCCTGTTCTTTTGTTGAAGTATATCAAGAGCAGTTGTACGATTTACTTTCGAAAAGATCGATTATTGATATTAGGGACGATGGATTAAGAGGAATAATTATTCCAGCACTTACAGAAATAGTAGTTACTACTGCTAAGGAAATGACTGACTGTCTCATCAAAGGCTCGACAGTTAGAGCAAAAGGTGCTACAGTTATGAATTCACAATCTAGTCGCTCTCATGCAATATTCACTGTGAACATTAATTTGACCGATAACACTAATTCGTAAGTTAAAAAAAAAAAAATAGGGTTACTGTTGTTATTACTCTTTATTTGTATATCTAGGAATAATTCCACGAAATCAAAACTCCATTTTGTTGATCTGGCTGGTTCAGAACGAGCACACAAAACAAAAGCACTAGGAGAACGATTTAAGGCGAGCGTTAAAATTAATCAGGGGCTTTTGGCATTAGGAAATGTGATTTCTGGCCTAGGATGTAAGTGTTTCTTTTTTCATAAATATATTCTATCGTTCTAAATTAACTACTAAGGTTGCTCCAATTCTGGATATGTTGGTTATCGCGATTCCATGCTAACACGGTTGCTGCAAGATTCATTGGGAGGTAAATCGGTTACTCTCATGATAGCCTGTGTTAGTCCAGCGGATTACAACAAGTCAGAATCTCTTAGTACACTAAGGTATGCGGACAGAGCTAGGAAAATTAATAAACCTATTATCAATCAAGACCCAAAATCAGCAGAAATAAACAGACTAAATGGAATCATTCAACAATCAATGGAGAATAGAGATGGTGCTTGCCAAACTTATTCTTCTTCAATACAGACTTTGGAATTGAAAAATAGGAAACTACAGCTCCAGTTAATACTTGCTTTGAATGATTTTATACATTTTGGAAAGCGTGCTATTTATGCTGAATCCGTACGTGATGAATTACAACAAAAACTGATGGAAGCAAAGGATTTGGTATTCGATTTAAGAGATAACATAAATGAAAATACATGTCCAGCCGAATTTGTAGAACAAAAACAAAAGATCGGAGATTTAAGGATGTTGTTTAATGTTGTTGATTAAATTTTAGAAAAGAATAAGGAACAGTATTGGATCATAAACACTCTTGCTACATCTAATGGATGCTTAATCCATAGTGCTGGTAATTTGAATGCTAATGAAGCTAAACAACAGAAAGTGGAAGCCTTCATTTCAAAACAACTTGACTTTAACACTGAAATTCGGCGGCTAAACAGAATTAAATTTAAAATAAGAATTACAGCAAAAAGTTACTAATAAGATGAAAGAATTTAAATCAATGATTCAGATTTTAGAAAAAGAAAAGTGAATGATGTGAGAAATTAATATTTTATTATTTGTTTTGCTTTAATGTATATTTACTATGTAACTTTCTAAGATGTTTCCAAAGTTATACGTGCCTTTGGCACGGGTATTCGAATAAATAAGTGTTAAAGACGTTTGCACTAGTTTTTAACTTGCTGTTGATATAGTCATATAGTGGATGAGGTATTTTTAAGCAATTAAAAGCAATTGATTACGTATCATTTATGCTTGTGTCGTAATGTGAAATCCTATTATCATGTGTTAGTTGGTGAGTTAGCCAACAGGAGGCCTTGTCAGTAACACTAAAAACTTTGTACGCACATTATAATTTCTATAATTTATTTATTTATTAACGCTCTAGACGTAGCCCCGGAATATGATACAAGCTATGAAGTCGCCGAAGGCACCGACATATTAAAAGGCCTTAACGTGCCGGGTACAGCATGCAGTAAGAGCTCACTCTCACTGCTTTTTGTATACTCGTCATGGAGGAAAAACTAAAATTTCATCTTAAACAGGTCTTAAGGCCCAAAACTGTCGCCCCCACAGCAAAATGAAGTTAAAACAAATTGCAGCCAAATATGTTTTCTTTCTAATAGTTTTAAAAAAATATAGCATGTAGAACAAATTTATGGAAATTATAGCGTTTGAACAAAATACAAGCAAATTTTATATTAAAAACTCTTGCAGTAAGACGAGGCAAGAAGACTGTGGATGTCGCCTGCTGACCGGCCCGCTGCTCTCTTTTTTCGACTTTGTTCATGGCTTGTATATTCCGGGGGCTACGCTCTAGAGCGAAACTGATATTCAAACGAAAACGACATTAATTAATTATCAACTAAGCAATAGCCCACACAGGGAAGAATTTTGGCACTTTTTACTGGTGAGAAGTATTCGGGGGTAGGAAAAAGTCCGTGTTACCAAGTTTCGATCGGGAGTACGGCACTGACTTATAACAATGGACTGAGCTTATTGTCATTTTCCTATAGGAAAGCATGGCACAAGCTTTATAGTTCTCTCTTTCGCCCTATGACAGAGTTGGAGCTACCAACACAAAATATTGCATTCTGGAACGTTTGCTTATGCCATTTGATGTTTTTATGTTGGCTATAGATGAAATCACCTCAGAACACTGACTTATAACAATGGACTGAGCGATTTGCTATTTCATGTGGCACAAAAAATATTGTGTTTCTGTATATCACCGTTAGAGCACCCTTTAAAACGATTACATAAAAAACATGTAAAACTCAACAGATCAGATGAAATTTTACACCCGTAAATCGAATTTAATTAAGAAGATATATTTTCTTGTGCCCAAGTGATATTTTAATCGCTTATAAGGAATTAAACTCATTCCGACTTTATTTTTCAAAAGTTATTCATAACTGAATCCTGCTTATGGGGAAGAGAGACGGAGCATGGTAAAAACTATCTTTACCTTATTCCTTCTAAGGTGATTGCATCTGTAGCCAACATAAAACATCAAATGGCTTATCCAAACGTTCTAGAGTGCAATATTTTGTGTTGATAGCTCTATCTAGAACTATCAAACTTGTGCTATGCTTTCCTATAGGAAAATGACAGTACGCTCAGTCCATTGTTATAAGTCAGTGCCTCAGAAGGAATAAGGTAAAGAGTAAAAGATAGTGTTTATCATGCTCCGTCTCTCTTGCCCATAAGCAGGATTCAGTAGAGAATAACTTTTGAAAATTAAAGTCGGAATGAGTTTAATCCCTTATAAGCGATTAAAATATCACTTGGGTACAAGAAAATACATTTTCTTAATTAAATTCGATTTACGGGTTTAAAGTTTCATATGATAGGTTCAGTTTTACATGTTTTTTATGTAATCGTTTTAAAGGATGCTCTAACGGTGATATACAGAAACACAATATTTTTTGTGCCACATGAAATAGCAAATCGCTCAGTCCATTGTTATAAGTCAGTGGAGTACGGCCAGCATACCAGAACCCCAATACAACAGCAAGCCGGCCATTTTGAAATTGCGAAATTTCTGAAATTTTTTATCGGACGGCTGTACAGATGTTTATTTGCGCTTTGAGGTGATGATATAATAATTTAATAATTATTACATGTTGTGAATTTGTGATACAATAATTGTTTTTATCAAAAACTGACTTAATTGAACACGCACACAATTAATTTCGGTAATCATATAAGGAAACATAAGCAACATTATTGTTATGACACGTCTAAGCAGTGTGGGAAACTTTGTAATGTTAACTTTTTTTTATAATTCACAATTATTTACAAACATAACACCTTAATACCGAGTTTTTATATTGTGCGTAATTTTAATTTAGTCATTTTTCTTTAAAAAAAATAGATCCGGAGGAAATATGAGATAAACAAGATTTGAAATTTATTTTTTGCCTCAGTATGTTGGCAGAACTTCTGCAGCATGCACCAAATTTTTTGCATCATGATGCATGCTGGGCCAATTCTGAACTTAATTTCGAACTTAAAACATAAAATTTGTTTTTTTTCGAACGTAGTAATAAATGAGCAACTGCTTGCAAATCTTACGCCACCTATTTGTGGAAATAAATATCAGTCCATCCATTAATGACAGCAAATAACTGTCTGGTTTGAAATTCGTATATAAATGCAAAGAGCGGGAGCTTGTATGGAGACTAGCTGTGACTACCGTGTATTTTTTGAACATTTGTGTATTACTCCCATTGGATTATTATTTTATTTATACGTAAAAGTTATATACAAGTTCTAGAAACAAACATACAGTAAGTAAAATTTTATTCGGAAGCTTTGATAGACCATAAATTCGAATAACTTCTGCGCTAGGCATTTGAAAATTGAAGTAAAAGAAAAATTAATGGAAGCTGATATATTTAATTATTATTCATAATGAGATTTCGTTGAATTTAAAAGTGTGCCAAATATCAAATCTACGGAACATTACAACATTTTGTACATTTACATAAACTGGGGGTTAATGAAGCTACTATGCCCTCATTGCAACCCCACGAACAAAAGCCGCTGTTAATTTGAAGTTTTAATGAAGAGGGCCTACTAAATCCTTCTTGTTCGCATACGGTGTTTCAAATCAAAAACATGTTTAATCTGCATCAGGTTAAGCTAAGTAATACAGCGTTAATTAGTAGAATTAGAATAAAAAAATATGCATTGCAACCAAGAAATAAAATATAATATAGTTATCTAAAGCAAAGTAGAGCATTAGATACTGGTTTTGATAAATATGGTGCAAAAAACTGCACGGCGCCAAGATAGGAAATTATCAACTTACATATTACCTTGTTCACATTTTCTTAATTTGGGAATAAGTTGCCATATTTGTATTTTGTCGGTCGTGCAAGCTATCTGATGAAAATATTTACCATCGCGATATTCACACGGGAGAAGATTAAGCAAGTTGTGAAGATGAACAAGGTTTGACTTTTTCAAAGAACCGGCAATTATTGCTCTGTGGCAAGTCTAACACCGGTGATGGTTTGAAAGAGATAAAGAGTTCTGATAAGTTTAATAGAGCTCTAATTGCCTGAACATTGTAGTATAAAAACTCTAATTTCTCACGTTAAAGCAATAATTATATTAAAATTTAACCTGTAGTTTCAACAATGAAAATAGTTGGGTATATATGTATATTGCTTTTGCCCACTTGCTGTGTGAAGAACCATTCTACAAAAATGCATTCATCCACGGTACTGATAAAATTGGTCTAATCTACATTAAAACTTGTATGAAAACTAAGAAAGCAAGCAAAACTAGTTTTTATATTAAATACCACCGCAAGCTATGACGGAGGGTGCCCTAATGTGAGCAGAATTTGACTGCGGAATACATTAAGGATGCTCATACCAAAACATAAAATACACAGAGTGGAAGGGGCGCAATCGACCGGTACTTGTTACAAAATTTTGCCTTCACCCAGAAGCAATTTGAGCAGATAATTACACTGACTGAATGACTGACATCGCTTTTGATGATCAATATGAGCAGACGGACAATAAACAGGATGACTAATACTGTGGCTATTAAGAAATTCTCGTGTTGGCAAACACCTGCTGGATAACTAAAAAGTCTCGTTTGTGGGCCATGCCCTCTGCGGTTGTTAAAGTCGTGGAATGAGCTATATGAGGAACTACTTAGTAACTAAAAAGTTTCGATTTAACCAAAATGTGACAGGCCCTGCAGGGATGATGTTGCAGCAATATTCCCGAAATTTTTTCTTACAGGCATATTTGCATCATATTCATGATAGGGTCTTGTTGGATCTTGTCTACAATCCATACTTGCTAAGTTAGAAAAAATGTGGATTAGGTAGGTATGAGTTTGTCTTAATACGGAAAAGAGATTGCTTTAACGAGATAAATTCTAGGCTGGGGCCGAAATCACTAACACGGAAAGTTGTGGAGATGAGAGTTCTTTTGATACTTAACTCTTCACTCGGAATTCTGTAACTTGGGGAATTTGTATTGAGAATTATCATACTCTCTATTCCACTCGCAAAAGTCTTGGCGGTTTTAGTTGTGGAGGAGTAGGAAGAATATTCCTCAACTGACAGTATTGTCTGTTTTTGTTGTGTTTTGTGAAGGTGGTTAGGTCCTAGGAGTTTTTAAATTAAATTATTGATTTAACGCGTATCCTGGCTATATTTACAAAAACAAATTATATAGATCCTTGCAATTCTTACAGAGAAATATGAATCTTGGTGTCTCAAGGTACCTGATAAAGATTTTAAATCACGCGAAAATGGTTAATTTGGTCATTTTTCAGTACAGAAGAGCTGTTATAAAATTTTTAAATATACACGTAAAGTTACATTTTGTTCCCTAATTAGATATATTATTAGTTTTTGAGTCCGCTAAATGGTTTTAAAAATAGCTGCAAAAAAATCAGTCCTTAAGATAAAAAAATGGCCGTTTTTTTTATATAAAAATGTACATATTTTCAACTCATCATTATGAAGAACTAGTAAGTCGTGGAAATTCACTTTCCATGAGAAAAATGTTCACAACAAAGTATAGGAACTGGGGTGTATATGACCCAAGTACAAAAAATCAGTCCTTCGGCGATAAAAATTCAGTTATAACGTTAAAATGAACAAAACCAAACTACACCATTCGATTACCTGCTTCTCCCTCCTTAATTTGATACCAAACATGACGTATTTGGACAGCCCCAATGAGGGGTGGTACGACTTCCCATCCCCAAAATCCCTTCCCCCAGAAATTGTTCACCTATATTTTTGTACTCTACGACCCATCCACTAAGAGGTAGCCGTTCTTCAATAATGCGACCCTTCTCACGTTTTCCTAATTCCTCAAGTATGTTAGAGAATCGCGAATGGAGAGTTGGGTAGGAAGTTTAAATCGGGGAGAACGAAAATTCTCATCACCCAAACTCTCCGTGCTACAGAACCCGGCCCCTGGTGATAGTTTTCTTGAGTATTTTTTGTTTTCGACTGTTTTATTTCTTGGTAGAAAAAAGTGAGAGTGCGGTTTATAGTAACACAAATTTGCACTTTATTCTTCTGCTTATTATACATCTTTTTTTTTCTTTTTATACTATTAAATATTATTTTTCAATTAACTTATGCAGATGTCTACTGATGCTGATTGCGTGAAAGTAGCAGTACGAATACGTCCGCTCGTAAGGCCTGAAATAGATAAAGGCTGTCAAAGCATAATTGATAAGTTTGCAGGGGCTCAACAGGTCGTAGTAAATGCTAACGATGTATTTAGTTTTAATTATGTATTTAGTCCTGACGATACTCAACAGTATATCTATGAAACATCTATCGCTGGAATGTTAGAGAAATTATTTAAAGGTATGCACTATTTGCAGAGGCAAAATATAATAAAATCGGAAACAAAAAATTTCAATAATTCTCATTCGTATTTTAGGTTATAATGTTACAATATTAGCATACGGGCAAACAGGTTCAGGAAAGACTCATACTATGGGCACAGCGTTCAATGGTTCCTTTGATTCTTCGACGGGAGTAATTCCCAGAGCTGTATGCGATATATTCGAAAGGATTTCATCTTTACCTTCTGATACCTCTGTATCTGTTTCTTGTTCTTTTGTTGAACTATATCAAGAGCAGTTGTACGACTTACTTTCGAAAAGCTCGCGGAATCAGTCGATTGTTGATATTAGGGAAGATGGAATAAGGGGAATAATTATTCCAGGACTAACAGAAACAGTAGTTACAACTGCCAAGGAAACGACTGAATGTCTCATCAAAGGCTCGACAGGTAGAGCAGTAGGTGCTACAGCTATGAATTCACAATCTAGTCGCTCTCATGCAATATTCACTGTGAACATTAATTTGACCGATAACACTAATTCGTAAGTAAAAAAAAAATAAGATTACTGTTATTATTACTCTTTATTTGTATATCTAGGAATAATTCTACTCAATCAAAATTCCATTTGGTTGATCTGGCTGGTTCAGAACGAGCACACAAAACAAAAGCAACAGGAGATCGATTTAAGGAGGGAGTTAAAATTAATCAGGGGCTTTTGGCATTAGGAAATGTGATTTCTGCCCTAGGATGTAAGTGTTTCCTTTTTCGTAAATATATTTTATCGTTCTAAATTAATTACTAAGGTTGCTCTAATTCTGGATATGTTGGTTATCGCGATTCCAAGTTAACACGGTTGCTGCAAGATTCATTGGGAGGTAACTCGGTTACTCTCATGATTGCCTGTGTTAGTCCAGCAGATTACAACATGTCAGAATCTCTTAGTACACTAAGGTATGCGGACAGAGCTAGAAAAATAAAGAATAAACCTATAATCAATCAAGATCCAAAAACAGCAGAAATAAACAGACTAAATGGTATCATTCAAAAATTACGAATGGAATTA
This sequence comes from Dioctria linearis, assembly GCA_963930735.1. Taxonomy (NCBI): domain Eukaryota; kingdom Metazoa; phylum Arthropoda; class Insecta; order Diptera; family Asilidae; genus Dioctria; species Dioctria linearis. The sequence goes on from OZ005742.1 coordinate 27,690,507, forward strand.
TTGAATAGAGATGGTGGTGCTGGCCTAACTAGTTCTACTTCAATAAATGGAGGTGGAGATGCAACGATGAAGATTTTGGAATTGAAAAATAGGAAGCTACAGCATCAGTTAGAATCAACTTTGAACGATGTCACAGAAATCGAAATGCGTGCTGTTTGTGCTGAATCCGCACGTGATGAATTACAACAAAAACTTATGGAAGCAAAGGATTTGGTATTAGATTTAAGTGATAACATAAATGAAAATACATGTCCAGCGGAATTTGTAGAACAATCCCAAAAGATCACAGATTTAAGGAAGATGTTTAATGTTGTGGATGAAATTATAGAAAAAAATAAGGAACAGTTAATGGATCATAAGAAATCCTTTGCACTGCCTAATGGATGCTTAAATCATAGTACTGATAATTTGAATGCTAATGAAGCTATACAACAGAAAGTGGAAGCCTTTACTTCAAAACAATTTGATTTTCACACTGAACTTCAGCGGCTGAACAGAGAATTAAATTTAAAAGAAGAATTACAGCAAAAAGTTACTAATAATCTTTCTAAATTTTGTTCATACGAGGGGGATAGCGCTGCAGGTAAGATGAAAGAATTTGAATCAATGATTCAGATTTTAGAAGCAGAGAAAAATGAATTATGTGAGAAATTAAAGTCTGTAAAAGGAAATGCTTCGGCAAAAATAGCTGAAGACCGACGTCTTCGGCTTCAGCAACTCGAGGCACAGATAAATGAACTTAAAAAGAAAAACCTGCATCAGGAAAAACTTCTTAAATTACGTGAAAAAGAATCTCAAAAAATCGATAACTTGAACAAAGAAATTCAAACAATGAAAGCAACAAAAGTTAAGCTCGTTCGTGCTATGAGATCAGAAGCTGAAAGTTTCAGGCAATGGAAATTAAATAGGGAAAAGGAGTTAACACAATTGAAAGAAAAAGATAGGAAACGTCAAAATGAAATGGTCCGAATGGAGTCTCTTCATAATAAACAAAAAAATGTTCTTAAACGAAAGGTGGAAGAAGCTGTGGCTGCAAATAAAAGGTAAGTAAATACAACAGTTGTTTTTTTGCATAGGATCAAAAGCTTATGTCGCTATTTGACTAACTAATTTAATAAACCAAAGACGCTATACATTTCTAGAGTAGAATTAATTTCTACTTCCAATCATGTTCGGACTTTGACCATACTGCGCTTCACATTAATAGACAAAATTTCAACTTTTATAATCGATCAACAAAATTGGGCTATATTGTAATAGATTAATTATACAGTAATATACCTGGATATGGAAATCAATAGGTGAAAATGTGAAGCCGAAAATTATACATAATCCCAGCCACAATGTCGCTGTTTTTCAAGCCTTATGTCTAAATAGTGGTGTTCAGTAAAAAATTAAGAAGACAAAGAGCTTTTTTATATGTTATCGAAATTATATCAAATATAGGTAGTTGAAATTATATCAAAACTTCTTGCCAAAATCTGCAAGAATTTTCTCTCTTTAAACCAACATGGGCTTATTTCGGGCAGGCCTACAATCACTAACTCGTTAGAATTTGTGTCGAATACCATTGGCGGATTTGAAAAAGGCTACCAGATTGTATTTATACAGACTTTAGTAAAGCCTTCAACAAGTTATATCACTCCGTGATACTGTTTAAAATGGAAAAGTATGGGCTTTCCACTTCATTTCTAAAATGGACGGAGACTTATTTAGATAACAAAACATACCAAATCTATTTCCGCCATTCTATCTGTAGAGCCTTGAAGGCTTCGTCTGTCGTACCTCAAGGTAGTCAATTGGGCTAGTTGTTCTTGATTCTATCTATTGGCGACATTGTCTCTGTTGTGAGGCACTGCAGTCTTGATGAGTTTCCTGACGACATTAAGCTTTTCGCTCAGATGAAATCTCTTAGGTGTCAAATGTGACCACAGATTGAATTTTATCTCCCATATAAACTATATGGTATCAAAGAGTAGTTCATTGCTGGGTTTCGAAAGTTTTCGAATTTTACCATAACATTGCGTTTGTGCTGTTGCTTTGGGAGACCACTGCTTGAATACGCTAGTCAGGTCTGGTTTTCAATTTATGGTACACACATCGAGCGTGTCGGGTCTGTTCAGCGGAGCTTGCTACGATTTGCTCTCAGGCACCTATCCTGGAATAATTTATTATTTCTTCCACCCTATGAGGATTGCTTGAAGCTTTTAGAAATGCACTCGCTTGAGAAATGTCGCATGGTTAAGTCAAAAAATGAATAAACAAAGGATAAACTTATTTGTATTTAAATAAATCAGTAATATTCTTAAATCACAATTTAAATGATCAGAAAGTAAACCATTGCGTATCAATCTCGAGTAATTGTGACTAGATACTTAGCTATATTATTTTTTCATAAATATTCATAGCTAAGTGATTACTTGTATGTAGTCAAGAGTATAAGAAATATAATTGTAGAATGTTAGTCGGTAGTGTATAAGCTTAGAAAATGTTATTTGAAATTGAAATTTATGGGATAAAATCCTTGTACAATAATTGTCTAATATTTATTTTTCTCTTAAATCTAATCATATTTGTTTCGTTGTTGCATACATATATCTGGTAATTCATTATACATTTATAGTCCTTTAATTAGTAATGTATGTAGTGTACTAGTTTTCTTATCTTTAACCACTCTGAAATCATTTATATTTCTTAATTGATAGTTGTACATATGCAACAAAGTCCACTAAATAATCAGGTAACATATAATTTGTTAATTTGAAAATAAAAATCAGAACCTTGTAGCAGATCCTTTGATACACAGTCATCCAGATTAAGTCACGCAGCATATCAGAAGTTCTTTCAAATCTGTTTCTCTGTAATAATATTTGCATAGACCGACTTTGTAGTTTTTTCAACCTGCGAACTTCTACAGCGTTACAGCAATATATGTAATAATAGTTACACAATAGTCCATGTGGGGAAGTATAATTGTGTTATATATACAAATTGCAGTATCAGTGTCACAATGTTTTCTTATTCTCCTTAATAAACCAATCTTTTTTGCTATTAATGCCCAATCTACAATGCATGGTAAAACCACGTCGTCAAAACGGTATAGATTTTTGTGTTTGCTTCCCACTCTTGCATTTGAAGATTTATGCTTGCAAAAATGTCCCTTCTCTCTCATTCATTTGACGACATGAGCACGAGCTTATGTGTAGTAGTTAATCAGCAAAAACTATATAGTAATACCTCAGATGTATTCAGCATAATTTAGAACCATGTAGGGGAATTTAGAACAAAACATCTGTAGACTGGAACTTGTACTTTCAGTCTTGAAAACAATATTTTATATTATTCGACTTGTCTGTCCCAAGCAATTTCTTAGTTTGCTAAGTTTACTATATCATAGTATAAATTATTGAGACCAAATATTTCCTTTGATGTAATTCTGCAATGAAATCGAGGAAGCAATTACATTTATGATAATTGACAGGTCAACAGCTGTTTAATTTGGCATCTTACCACTACTTACATATTTCGTGTATTTATATGCATTCTTCAGTAAACGATATGGTTTTGACGACGTGGTTTTACCATGCATTGTAGATTAGGCATTACGCCCAGATTAAGTCGATGTGGGAAGAGAATTTCAATTTGTTGTCAACCGTTACTCCCAGATACTTGATTATATCTGCCTGGGTAATGTCTTCGTCTTTTAATGTTAGTCTAATCCTGTTTACCTTATTTAGCACCATACATTTTGTTTTCGACACATTTAGGCTTAGTTTATTCAACTCCATTTCTCAATAATCGGCATACTGTTTATTGCGCGTAAATTTTTACATTTATTTGTTCCCCTCAGTTTTGGTACAGGCGTAATCAAGGGGTGTGTTCACTGACATGATCGCATCCTGTGGCGTTGTGATAGCGTTGTGTTGTGAACAAATGTTAAAAGAATTACTTTGACAATTAGTCACTACAGTGGTGACTCTTCTGTAACCAAATTGCAAATAGCGTTATCGTTGGGAGATGAACCTTTTGCGACGTTACAAGGAAATAAAGTAATGCATTGAAACTGATTTATAATAAAAAAAACTTGTTGGCCCATCATTCAGGCCATATTGTTCTCATCAACCAAAATTGATATATTTTCTGCTTCCATTTTCATATCAATGTCACTTTGACAACACAAATTTATTATCGCACATCTTTACTATCCTAAATACGATTAGTGAAATAATGCGCGCTACCCTTTACTCTTGGCCGTCTCAGTGAACGCGTGTGAAAGTAGAAGGAAGTGATTATCTGTCATTTGCTGTGTACAGTGAACGCGCGATAGCGTTGTGTAGTGACCCGGTAGTGACATTATGTCACTATTTTTCTGTCGGTGAACGCACCCAAGGATTCTTGGAAGTTACTTGGAAAAACCGCCTCTGAGCGATTGGAAGTTTCGACAACACATTTAATAGACTATCTCTATCTACTAGTTTAAATTTGAATTGGGTGTAGTATTAATTCCCTTTGAACTCAAACGGTACGTTATTTAGTTTGTTTTGAATTTCAGCGATACTTTCCACGAAAAAAATATTTAATTTTTCACATATTACTTTAGGTTCTTTAATAACCTCATCGATATACATATGTATATAAGTTCCCTAATATCATTTTGTTCTTTATAATATATCATTTCTTTCAAAATTTTCAACATACCATTTTGGTCTCCTTTTGCATCTATAATTTTACCTTTTATATAGTTTTTTTAGCTTCTTTTGATGCTTACTTATATTTATTTCCCTTACTTATGTATTGAAACCACTGTACTCCAGAATTTGCTATATGCATCTATCTTCTCGTTTTTTAACGTTTGTAAATATCTATTAAACCATTTATTATTCAGGTCCACTCTTATTTGCTTTTGTTTTTTGAAGCTTTGTCCGATATTTGTTAATCAGCACTCTATAGTTGTATGATTTCGGACCAATTTATATCACTTAAATTATTTAATAAACGTTCCTTATCATACTTAACATATGTTATAACTTTCTGTTCACTGTAATTAATTTTTGTGTGAAAGGTAACTACCCACCTTTTCATTTGCTCTCTTTGAAAGTTCTTTAACACTTCGTTCGTCGTTGCATTTAACTACAAGAGCACCGTTTTTGTTTTGTTATCAAGGCTTTCAATCTCTATTCCTACTGGGTCAACATTTTCTTTGAGATGTTTTTTAGTAATCTCGCACTTATGTTTATTTTTTGGTTTTATTAACACTACTGGGTTTGACTTTAGTACGCTCGAGTATGCTTCCCTTTTCTGACCACTTCTTCCCTCATTAATAATGCTTATATCCGCTGTTTTGATCACCAGTATTGCATTTTTGATTTCACTCATCTGACTCTTCAAAAACTCTTCATTTTGAGTCAATTTCTCAACTTTTTTTTATTTTTTCCTCCAATTTGACTTCGGATGTTTGGTCGAAAATCTTTTTAGTTTGTTTTTCTTTATTTTATGCTTACATCATAAGATTTTCTGAATTTTTTCCATCAACGAGTTTTTAACGGTGAAGTACTCATCACATTTATATAACACATTGGGCTTCAGCAGTACATACTTAATATCATCCACTAACCCAGCACATTTCGCACAAAATGTTTTTTCGCATTCACCTTTGCACTCAACAGCTTGATCGCTCCCGATCCTTCAGTTGTATTATCTTAGTAGTAGGGCCCAGTCTAAAAATTAACGCAAACACCAATTATGTATGTGAAGGGCATACAATAAAATAATATCAGTTTATACATATTTCGGTAATTTGGCCTTACTTCTTAGTTTGGAATGCGGTTACATAGTGGAATAGAGCATCAGTTGTAACTCGGAGGTCCCCAATGAAAGTCTTGGAAGGTCGATGAGCTTCGCATGGCCCTTCGTGTCTTGAGAGTTTTAATCTTGGATATGAACAGTGCTTTACAGTCTTCCTTTTACGGATTTTTTTTCTCAAACTCTTAATCAATTGTTGGCGTGTTGTTGAAAGCGAAAACAAAGCTAATTTCTAAGTGAAAATAGAATTCCTGTAATAAAGGCTATAACTTTCTATAGCCACAGCATAATACTGTGTCAAATCATATAAGTATGAACTACTATGGGTAATGAATGGATAGCATTGATTGACGTGCTGAAGATAATAAAAGTCTTCAGGCTGTACAGTTCTAGTCAGTAGTACGAAAGAATGAGTTTTAATTCTTTTACAAGCTTGAACATTTTTTTTTCCAAAAATTTCACAGACTTACTTCTGTTTTAACTTCAGAGCAATCACACCTGACTAAGTGACCTATTAGGCAGAAAAAGCTTAAGTGACTCTTCGACTACTTACATACAATATCTATGTATATGTTATGCGTTTCTTCAAATAATTTTGTGCATCAATTTTATTAGTAAGCTGAATGGCAACATAATCAAGAATTGCCTGCTACATTTTTTTTTATTTCATGAAAAGACTGTCTTTGTATCTTATGTTTTGACTAATATGATTTTTTTTTCTATTAAATATACCTATATTAGATTAAAGGATACTCTTGAAAAACAAAAAGTTGCTCAAGCACAAAGGAAAAATGGCAAGCCTGGAAAAGTTGATCAAATTATATCGATGGTTGGCCATGAATTGGATATAATTATAGCAGTAATCGACGCGGAATATTCTCTGGAGCATCTTATGGAGGATAGAGCTGTAATCAATAATAGACTTAATGAACTGAAAGAAACGGAGCCGGATAACATTCAAGAAATAAATACTATAGAAGAAGATCTTCAAATGCGAAATGCTCAAATTAATGACATTCAACAAAAAATCATTGCTTCGGATATAGAAGCTGAAATTAATTCAATCTGTGAAAATCTACAAACTTTATCAGACTCAAGAGCAGTTCTAAAACGACTTTTCACAGCAATTATAGATTTGCGAAAAGATTATGCTAACAAGTTGAGTAAAATAAATGAATACACATCAACATGCGAAAATTCTGATGATAGGATTGCACATTTAGAGAGAGTAATTGAAGCGGCTGAGCTTAAATACCGAGAAGAGTTATCAAATATGGAAAAAACCTATGAAGAAAAAATCACGGTTTTACTACGTGAATTGAATACTGTTGTTCCTCAAGAAAAAAACGGAGAAATTACACCAGAAATGGATGAGCGAATTAAAATTCAACATGAAACACTTGATAAACTTGATTCCTTGCGAGAGGAATTAGATAATTATAGGAATATCTGTAATGATCTACGAGAGCAATTGGCAAATGTGCACAGCTTCAAGAAACCTATTAAAAATAAAAATACGGAGAAATTGGTAAGCAAACTTGTTCTATAATAATTGAGTTCTAAAAATATGTATTTTTAGAACGTCGACGAAAAAACTGAGTTTTTAAACTTTACTTTGAGTGACACAGAAGAAGACTTTCTTGATAATTCCCAGATGGACCCTGATTGGGTGAAGACACCACGTGTTCGTCGCACCAATGTAATCGAAAGAAAAATATATGTCTTCATTTATTTATTTTTATACTATCTATATTTTTAGCATAATACATCGCGAGAGAAGCAGAAACCATTAAAACGTAGTTCAGATGGGTCTTCTCGATGTAGTTGCAAGGGCAGCTGTAGCACCTTAAGATGCTCTTGTCGAAAGAGTACTTCAAAGTGCTCCGAAAACTGTAAATGCAGCATTTCTTGTTGTAATAAATACACTGAGGAAAATACCATTGCTGAGGATGTTAACATGGAAAGTAAAGTTGAAAATTCACAGGATGAAATTCAAATTCAAACTCCAAAGAAAGCTAAGTACGTTGAGAAAACTGGAGAAAATATGGCAAAGTATTAACAAAATTTGATTTTCTTATTGTAGATTATCTGCTGATAACGAGGAAAGGCTTGATGTGACAACTCCGCTTTATCCATATGCCAAGAAACAGCGAAAACCTTTCTTTGACTAAAATGTTTGTTGATAATATTGTTCTGTGTTTTCCCACCTAATTATTATGTTAAATGTTATATTTAATATTTTTTAAGATTTTAAGACGATTTGTGCATATAACATTTTTGGTTTTTTTGTTTTGTTTTAGTAATTAATATTTACAAAATCCCTCTTCTCTTCATTTTACAGGAAGTGAAGATAGATTAGATTGGTTCGGCTATTTTAGCTCTTATTTATTTTAATTTTGAACTGATTTATATTTATTTTTCCTCAAGTGAATTGTAAGAAATACACGCCATAAATAGTTGTTTTGTGACGTGCAATAGTGTAGTAAAGATGACGAAATTCAGTTACATACATTGTAAGTACTTCTAACTTTTTAAGCAGTAGGATTGTGGTTACGCTAGCTTTATTTACGTACACCCTGTTCTCACTCTTGCATTGGATTTCCGTTTCGATTCTGTTATCAAAAAAACCTCGATAATTCTTGTTCGATCTCTTCAACGAATTATTAAGATAATACTCAAACATATTTTATTTACGACACATTGGTTTGGGAAATCTCTTTTTTTTCGAATACTATGTATATTCATGGTGTTTCCTCCATGGTAGTCCATAGAGCGGGAGGTGATAGTAATCAACTAGGCAAACAAAAAAAATGTATGGCAGGGGCGGCCATATCAATCGATTCGGAGTTACAAGGTGATTAAGAAATTATGCTAGGTTTTCACAAGTTAATGGTATGCCGAACTTCATGGCCTTTCCAACGACTGCTCAACCAGCGCCGTACTGCTCTCCCCTCTGGAGTTATTGTGGTATAAACTAAAAATTTCGGATATTCTTACTTATTTTTTGCCGAAAAGGTCGTTAATATAACTTTTTTTTATAAAAACTGTAAACTGTAGACTCTCTCTAATTTGACCTAGTACATCCTATGTACTAACTGTAGTCGTTAAACAGTTATTAGCTCATAACCTATTCAGGTCATACCGAAATTAGACGATATATTTTTTAAAATGACGTGTTTTCAGTCACTACGGGAACAAATTATCTTTGACAATAGGTTTGAGAATTGCTTAACAGATATTAACTCTTTAACGGCTACAGATACCATATAGGCACCCGTATTATGGTTGTCACCTCACTTCAAGTGACACGACTGTAAATTTCATAGGAACACCTAACAAACGAAATAAAAATCCACAACCGCAGCAGCAAAAACAGAGAAATGTGCGGTGAGGTCTCGACTTTTGTCACTTGCATTTTCCTGTCGACAATTCTTACTTAATTTCTTCAGGTAAAATCTGTCTTTTCTTCTTTGTCTCCTTTCGTTCCTGTGAATTTTACATAGTCGTGTCACTTGAAGTGAGGTGACAACCACAATAAGGCTGAGGATGTAATGGGTCAAATTCAAGAGGAGTAAAGTTACAGTTTTTATAAAAAAAGTTATGTTAACGACCTTCTTGGCAAAAAAAATAGGTAAGATATTCCGAAATTTTTAGTTTAGACCATGAAGTTCTGCATACCATCAGCTTAAGACGGTGACCATACATCCTGTACTTATTAATATATAGGAATTTTTGTGAAAGCCTAGCATAATTTCTTAATCACCCTGTAATTCTGAGCAGGTTGATACGGCCGGCCCGCCCCAGCCATACAATTTTTTGTTTGCCTAGGTGAGTACTATCACCTCTCGCTCTATGGATCACCATGAAGGAAACACCCTGTATATAGTGATATTGACGATGACTAGTTTATGAAAGTTCTTTGCCACAAGTTATCATCCTGGTAAGTGAAAGCATCTCACATCGCTACTGTAATAATATGATGGTTCTGATGTCTCGCAAGCATCTATCCATGATTATTTATTGTTATAATTTGTATTGGAATTCTGTTGAAGACGCAGACCCTGCCGTACTTATTATTGGATGGCTAAGAAGCCGCTGTTTATGATATCCCTTGGTGTTATTAAATGGCAGAATATGGCAGAGTTCCTCCTATGGCAGAGTATGCTGCTCTTGTTAATTTATTTAAAGGCAGAGTATGCCGCTATTTGTTGTCTTATTTAAAGGCAGAGCATGCCAATGTAATATGTGTGGTAGAGTATGCCGCTATTTTGTATTTAAAAGCAGAGTATGTCGCTTTCTAATGTATGGCAGAGTATGCCGCTGTTTGTAGGCAGAATATGCCAATGATAAGGATGGCAGAGTATGCCGATGTTTACTTGAGAAATAAAAGCACTCTTTCAAGATGAATTTAAGTCTGATTTTTATTGATTAGTCTCTGCTTATTTATATTAATTGGTAACATACTGTTTCTTACAAATTCTAGAGGGGGGATTATTGCAGAATTGCAATACATAAAATTAAAAATCAGAAATTGTAGTGTCAGCATTTCTGTTCACACAATTTCTGAATGAATCACAATGTGTTGACATGGTAAAGCAATGACCTCAGGTGTGTATATTTTCTCAATGAAGAATTATGCTTGCATAGCAGAAATTGCTTGCGTTGGAAATTCTTATTGAGGTCGAGCAAACTTTGTTTGTTTTTAATTATTTTTCGTTCCGATTACTGTTTATATTTTTTGACCGTGGCCATGGTTTTACACTACGTTCTGACTATTCGTACTGAATTTCATTTTATAGCATGAAAACTAATTTAAATGCCGTGAAACAAAAAAAACAAGAAGATTAATTGTATATTAATTGAATATTTTACTGCTACAAATTCATTATTAGGCGCTATTTTTGTTTCTGTTTACATTTTCACCTTATTGAATTAATTATGCACTTTATAAAAAAACCTCTCAAATATTCAAAACTTTCATTTTATACACAATTTCAGTAATTTATTGCCAAACTTATTAACATATAAATTTTTTTTATTTTTCTATATGCAGTGAAAACTATAACGAAGCCCAAGGGACCGAGCAATTTCTCTCGTTAAAGAGAGTTTTTTTTCGTTATAAGGAATGAGTAAAAATATTACAACAAAAATAGTATCATACATTAGGTTATCACTGATTGACTTAACGTACCTAATTACATTGACACGGCAGCGACAGCAAATCGCTTCTATTGGTTGAAAACTAGTATTTATATTATAAATCATCCCCTACGCACCGAGCCAGTCAGTGGTCAATAAAAGTAATAATCACAATAAACAAAAGACATACCTGGAACCTTAGGCCCGAGAAATCGGTATCTTTGTGAGCATTTGTCGACTTATCACAAACATTGTTTTGCTATTTTTTCGATACAGAAGTCACTTCGTTACAGAGAGTGAATTATTATATTGATTCGTAGGCGAACCAATCAAATTCAACTAGTGTTTACTTTATAGAGAGTTTTCACTGTATTTTTCTATATATAGAGTACAAATTAGACACAGAGTGAATTCACAGAACATCAGCTGTAATGTGTTCTTAGAATATAGAGCAAACTCTATATTCTAAGAATGTGTTAAAAATTTAGAGAGAATACCTTGGTGTAATGTTTAGGAAAGCACGGTACTGAGAACACAATACTCGTCTCCTCTGTCTTTTCAATAGAAATGTAGTATATCTACATTAGTAGACGAAATTTCGTCACAGATCATGTCTCAAAATTTAATGAGAATACATCTTGTATTCTTTGCACCGTGCCCGCAGCTGCAACAGCAGTGTTTATATTAAAAGGAATTTCCAGTCTTTTGTACTGCTTTGCGCGTATCAATTATGTACCTGAATACGAAAAAAACGGAACCCATATAAGATTAGTTTTGTTTTTCCTAAAAAACGACATGACGTTGGAATTTGAATTTTGGTAGAATGTAAGGTCTTCGTGACGTGCACATATTTCGACAGTCAAGGATCATGGTACAGAGAACAGAATACAAGGTATTCTCATTAAATTTTAACACATGAGCTGTGACAAAATTTCGTCCACTAATGTATATACATTTCTATTTAAAAGACTGAGGAGAGAGAGTATTGTGTTCTCTGTACCGTGCTTTCCTATACGTTATACATTTCGTGCACTAATGGTACAATGTGTTTCATAATACCTCGAGAATAACTTGTATTTTCTGTACCGTGGTCAAAGATTACCACAGATTTCAATATTATAATGAAGTCTGGATTATGAAGATGTTTTTTTAAATTGGGGTGGGGGTGAGTTAGGCCACAAAAAAAACTTTTTTGTATCGTTTGAAAAGGCTATTTTCAAGGGTCTCAAAAATATTTTGAATTGGTTAAAGGATATACCTCGAAAATTAGACAGTAGTGCAAAAGATTGAAATATAGAATTATCTAAAGGGGGAAAAGAACAATCGAAAAGTTGTTCCCGTACATGACGCAATTCAGCCGTTTTTCAGTAATCACAAGCAAACTTGGATAGATCTAAATATACTTAAAAATCGATCAATAATTAATCAATTTGCATAAAATTAATTAAATGACGGTGTGGAAACTGGCCAGTTTGTCAAAAAGCCCTGCTCCACGTTGGGAAAATCTAAGAACTGCTGCCTTCATTCATTTCTGAAGGAGAAAATTCTAAAAATTGCATTTTTTGCCTTTTTCTCCGGAAACCGTGAAGTGTTTAATAAAGTATATATATTCGTGACCCGGCTCGGTCAAAGTTGAATTTGTTTGTGTCTATTAGAGAAATTTGGTAAAAAATTGTTTTTTTCTCGTAAACTAAAGGTTACTCAATGCGGGCGCAATGAGGCCCGGGTCAAAAAAACCCCACGCCGAAAACGAATAACGGAAAAATTAAGACCGACTCGCTCAATTGAAGCCACTATCTAGCAAAAAATTTAAATGCATTGCTAAATTCAAATAGGTAGCTTTCGTTTCTTCTCAAAGTGTGTCGCTACTTTTGTTGTGTTGTAGTTTTATTTTGACGTTTATCTGACGTTCTTGAAATTTTTCCCACAACAAAAAGCTGCCAGAAGTCTATGGTGGTGGCAGGCAGGCAGCTTTGTTTTATAATATTTGTAAATGATAAACGTATAATTTACTAATTAAATTAAAAATTCTTGCCCTGCCATTGTCAAGTGCTGTTATGAGTGCAGTTGATTTTTTTTTCTTGTGTTCCTAAAACGAAGGACAATGAGCGACACCGAACCGATATCATTGTCGACGTCTTCAGAGGATATGACAACAACCACAAGCTCTTCCGACCTTCCTGAAGTCCTTGAAGCCCTAGAAATCCAAGATAATTATTACTCGAATGTTTTAATTCATCAATATGCACAGGATGTTATTGACTTTAGTTCACAGTATGGAAGTGATTTTAGCATATCCTATACAGCACCTAATATTGCTGGCCGTCCTTCTAAATACCCGGATTATGGGGATTTTCCTGAAACATTTGCCATGGTGAGTTAATATTATTTTTTTTCTTTTTTTGTATGTGAAGTATTATAGGAGTTAAGTTATATAAAATCGGCTTAACAAAGGAATATTAATTTTGAACTTAATTGTATGTACACAATCACAGTCAATATGAGACTGCGCTCTAACTATGATCCCATATAAATGTTCATTTTTCAAGAAAGACGAGGAGGGTTATGTATTGTTTAGACTTCTAAGCAGTATACTGCAAAATTTCTACATAATAATAAAGAACTTTATTTAAAATCTACAAATGTCCTATAGCGTTAGAATACAATAAAAAATCATTTATTGAAGAACCTCAGCTTAAGCTACGTAATAACGTTAGGTACATCGAGGAAGTATTAGATAGTTGGCATAATTGGTATGGTGCAAAGTTATTTAGCAAACTAACAAAGGAGCAATGAACAAACTCATTGCGGTAGAATATGATACTAGTAATATAGTTAGATGTCAAATATTAGCGAACTTAAAGCGCTCAAAATAAAGTTAACATACATAGAGTTGGGAAACATCACCCACTCAGCTTAGTTCTTATCTTTTAACTAAAATTAGATGTTCTTAAAGAGTGAAAAGCCGAATTGAGCGTAGACAAATTCAATTAATTCTTTATTTCCGTTTATCGTGGTACATGGGTGTATGGTGAGATTTATCTGTTTCTTGAGAAATATTGTAATTGGACTTCCTATTCAAAATCACCGAGTGAAAAGTCCATTCTCACATTACTCCGTACCAATGGCCTTTAAGTGTAAATCAATTATTGGTAAGCGCCGGCGAAGTTTGAACTGAAATCTATAGAATCATACGGTACATTACATCACCGTATCTTCGTTTCAAACTAATTGCCATGTGGTTAAAGCTTCTTGTGTGAAAACGCAACTGAGCAAAGGGATGGTGTTGCTAAAATACTTACCAAAGAAGATAGGTTCAACCTCATTAGCTGGACACCAGTTTTGGAGAATAATTATTCAAAGGTCCTGCAAACAAGAAGGTAAAACTTAACAATAGTGCAAAATTGCACTTGCATACAGATATAGTATTGATTACAATGAGAGAAGCTATAAACGACTGCTGTATTGCGGTATGCTCTTCTTTTTTAACAGATCGAGTACTTTCAAACTATAAAAATTGGAGAGGAGGGGGAATATCTTATCCTGTTATCCTGGAATCAATTAGACTGTAGTCGATTAGCCAATCACAGTATAATAGGCTAGATTTAGAAAAGAACTCTTGCGCGCATCACATCAGCACTGTATAGTAGACCAAAGCGCATAATATAGATCCTTGATTTATGTGGTCAAACAAGGCTTTTATAAGCGTGAAAGATTGCTGAAAGTCGTTTTACTCATACTCGAAGTTCCAAGACTTTTAAAATAGAAAACTGTCCGAGAGACAAATTTCGCTATTTGAATTTCGCCTTTTGAATTTTATTTTTCCTTTTGCCTTATGCTTTTTTCCATTCGCCTTTTGAATTTCGAATTTTGAATTTCGGCTTTTGTTATGAAGTCCCCAGCAACTCACAATTATCCTCAGTTTCTAAATGTTTAGGAATATTAAATAAAACTCGACGATAATTTATTAATTAACTATTAGGTATGATATTCGTCTGTGCTCCTTGACTGACTAACAGCAAGTGAGCAAAAATTCGATTTCGCTGATCTAGCAGCGGTAAGTACAAATTTGTAAATTCAAGAACAATAGCATTTACAGTAATATGTACTGAGTATAGTAAAATTCATTTTGATTTTGATCCAATAGACATTAAAATTTCAAACTAACAACCTTTATACAATGAAGATTAATTATTTTTATTATTTAATGTAATTCCCTAACAACTTTTGAATTTCGCGTTTTGAATTTCGCCTTTTAAATTTCGCGCCATTTGAATTTCGAATTTTGAATTTTATTTTTCCTTTTGCCTTATGCTTTTTTCGCCATTTATTTCTGAGGTTAATTGTAAGATCTGTTGATATCTTGAAAACGTGAATTTTAACGAACAAAGTACTGGGAAAAGGTGATAAACATTAAAAAACCCCGTGTAAAACTAATGTATCTTCATTAGAAGAAATATGTGCGATCTTAAACGTACTCGATCGGCAGCTCGCTTTTCTTGTTCCAAGAAAATTTTGTTAAAGCGTCGATGTCTAGTGTATATCAGAAGAATGAATTTGTTTAGATTGAGTTCGCCATTTATATAAAGTATGAACGCGGTCTTTAGCGCTCCCAATATATAACAATTTTCAACACTTTTATACAGAGTTTTTGGTGTACAAACTCTTACCATTAATTTTATCACCTAGGATAAACATTTTGTCAAAATAAATTTAATTATATTTCAGGTGTCTCTGAATTTGCATCATAACTTTTTTTTTTATTATACATTTTAGAGAACTTATGGAGAATGGTGGCAAATGGCTCCATCAAGAATTCGAGAGATTAATCCACAAAATTCCCTTAAAATTCCAGCACAAGATTTTATCAGTAAGCCATGAGATTAATAGATTTTTTTTATTAATTAAATACATGTTGTTTTGATCTTTAGTTGTTGGATTTGAGCAGTTTGTGATACCTGAGGAAATAATTATCTTTGAAACATACAACCCTGGAGCAATAGTTAGAATTTGGGCATTTACTGTGACGGAAAAATGGTTTTGCTTATGGGAAAGTTGCCCAGAAAAATGCGGACCAAAGGCTAGAATGTTTTCTCCACCGCTTAAAAAAATTATATTTCCTACAAAGTAAAATATTTAAAATTAAATATATTTTCAAAGTAATTAACTACAAACTTCTTTTCATATTTTAAGCACTATAAGACTGGAATTTAATCACTCACATTTAGACTATTTTACTGAGATCGATGGCATCACTTTAGTAGGCAGAAAATGTCATTTCTTTAATCCTGCTGAGTTTTTAACAAATTGTAAGGCGCGAAATAATAGAAAAGGCAAGCAATAAATCATAAAATGCATTGCTAAAAATATTTACTCCGCCCCTTCAATACTGTTATTATAAAACTAAAAGATTTCACTGAATTTCAGGTCCTATTTTAAGAAAACTAGAAAGTATTAAGTTCAGACCTTGCTTTAAGGAGAATCATCAAGACTATTTAAAGGACTTCCTTGTAAACGATTTGGAAAAATTCATTCAAGAATCTGCACTTTTACCAGATGAAACAGAAAAAGAAAATCTTCAGTTGAGTCTGAAGGATATGCCTGTAAGAAAATCAAGTTATGGATTGTGAAAAGATTAAATTTTTAATGAGTTTTTTTCTCTTCTTTCAGTTTGAAATTTTATTACATATATTTTCGTATTTAGACTTGGCATCACTGTTTCGTGTCGGCCGAGTTTGTAAGCTCATGCATGAAGTTTCAATGCAACCGTTGTTATATAGTGAAATCAATTTAAAGCCTTATTGGCCTGTGGCTAATTCGGAATTGTTATGTATACTAGCGAAAAGGTGAAATAATTGCTATAGAAAAATCTTTTTCCCTTATGAAGGTAATTCTTTCTTGTACAGAACGACGCTTATCAGAAAACTAGATTTCTCATGGTGTGGTTTTTGTGGTGCAATATCTCCAACTGAATTTAAAAAGTATATGAAAAAAATTGATTATTTTTATTAGATACATGTCCATTTTGATTTTCAGGTTTATACAGCAACGTGGAGAAAATTTGACTCATTTACGACTCAATACTTGTAGATTTTTAAATGCAAGTTGCATGGAGACTGTAGGACTTGTCTGTGATAATCTTAAAGGTATGTTATTTTAGGTATTTTATTTATTGTCCAAGTACTACTGATTCGATTCTGTAAGAGCTTGCATTTTTTGCTTAGCTCAATATTTTATACATTAGCCATTAGCCTTTCTTGTTTCTATGTAGCCAGTTTGACCCAAACTTGGCTATATGGCACTTCAATTTGGAGTACATTATTAATGTCAGTGCTCTGATAATTGTTTAATCTTCGGTGACTTCATCCTACCTTATGTTGAGTGGGAGTAAAGCTGCTAGTTTCTGTTGTATTTTCTTGATAGCATATGGTTTCTGACCTGCATGCAAAACGAGTCTGATAGATTTCGGATTGGATGGAATTTTCATTGACCACAATGTCACCGTCGTAGAGAAATGTATGGTACGAGTCATCATTCTACGCTCTTCATATGACCCACTGACTACAGTGTGAACTGCTTTTCTATTTTATATGGCACACATTTTGTAGTCCCATTCTGCGTGTAGGTGGGCACGGTAAAACGCTATCTTCACATTATTCTTTCCTGTTAAAAGTGATTTGCAGACAATCTTGAAAGTATAAAAGAGTACGAATGATTTATTAAGTATGATATTTTGCATTTTTGCCACTGACAAAGTAAGAGGGGCACCGCTAGAAGTACCTACTAGTACCATACTAGTGGGTCCATTGTGCCCCTTGTTCTCATGGAATAACCTTAAAAATCCACATAAATCCATCCTGATTCCCTTAGGAAACTCAGGATGCATCTGAACTCTTTTCTTTGCAGTTCCTCTATACTAAAAAGATGTAGCCACCTAATACCCTACCCCTTTTTTCATCAGAGCGGGGCACTCAAAGTACGTGTTGGACGGATTCGTTTTCCTCCGAATCCTTATAGCTCCTGCAGAACTCGTTCGACGCATTCCCAGTCTTCTAGTATGGTCTCCTATGGCCCAATGACCCGTAATGACCCCTACTATATGTATATGGTTTATGCTCCGCTGCCATTAAGCAGTTCTGTTGCCATTTTCCTGTCATATTCAGGCCATATTTGCCTCGCGATACGGCAGGTTTCCCTTTTGATCCACCGGAGGCTTGTCTTTTGATAGGCGCCCCTGATCTCCTCTTTTAGGACTCCTATCGGGATCCTCATATAAGCTTGCGGAGCTATCCATTTCGTAGTCCTTTTTGGTTAGCTCATCAGCCATCTCGTGCCTGGGATATCCCTATGGCCAGGTACCCAGCATAGGTTCACCCTATGCCCCGTGTAGTCAATTCCTTAAGGGTGGTCTTGCATAATTGCATCAATTTTGATTTTAACAGCACAGCATCCAGCGCATTAATGGCTGCCTGGTTATCAGTGTATATGCATATAAGTCGTGCGAACTCTGCACATAGATGCCAATATTGCCGCCTGGTAAATTGCCACAAGCACTGCCTACATCTGTCAGGCAGTCTATAAGACTCGTGCCACTGGCAGTCTGGAGTACACTAAGCCCCTCCGCCCGCACTCGTATTGGATTCATCTGTAAAGATAGAGATATCAGATGCTACCACCATCTCCTTCCCAACCCAATCACTCCTGGTGGGCATTATTGCATTGACACCCCAACTAAAAGTTGGGAAAGGTATATATATGATAGTCAGTTTCCTCCGTGCAGTCACTGCAGTATATCTTTGGAGTATATTGGAATGCCCAAAACCTCTCCGTCCACCAACCCCCGCTCTGAGCCTGACAGCGCCAATTGTCGCTGCTCTCTTGCAGTGGAGATCTAGCGGCAATAAATCAAGCAACTATTACTGATAGAAAGTGTTTTACCAATGGCAATAAATTCATTAGATACGCAGCGCATAAGCTCGAAAGGTTTTATTAAAATCACCATACGAGCTGCGCGCTTACTTTTTCAACTTCCCGCCAATGGTTTTAATAATAAATCAAGCAGTTAATATTATACATATGTCAGTGATTTTTGCCCTTCTGACTCTGCTTTAGTGGTCCATGTTATATATTCTGTCATATTTTCGGAGCATTCTGTATACATGTCATTGGTTACTCGTTGAGACATCCCATTTTTTACTTCTATTTTTAATAAAAACTGTAGATATGTTCGAAAATAAGCAAAAATTCCGATATTGAATATTGGTTGTGAACGCGCTATAAGCAGAGACCTTCAATTTT
The DNA here is from genome assembly GCA_963930735.1 of Dioctria linearis. Taxonomy (NCBI): domain Eukaryota; kingdom Metazoa; phylum Arthropoda; class Insecta; order Diptera; family Asilidae; genus Dioctria; species Dioctria linearis. Next base: position 27,709,746 of record OZ005742.1, read on the forward strand.
GTACAATCGGTCTATCGCAGACATTGTCAATGTTGCAAAGAGTTCTTCTGAATGTAAAGAAATTGGTGATGACCATGTTGACCGTGTGACAAACCATTCTAGAATGAAATGCCTTAACCATCTTATGAGCACATTTTAAAACAGAGTGGCGGCTGTCCACAAAATTGAACCTAGACCAGTTATAGCTTTTTCAGTTTTAGAGAAAATTCAGGTGTGGTCTATGTGACCTCGCGGTTGATTTCCATCTTCTTTTTGGTATGTTTGACAGTGTAAACCAAATAGTTTTTCTGCAGTGCAACGCCGACCAGCTTGATTTCAAAAATTTAAACACAGATGCGATGACCAACTTACATTGCAGGCGTAATCCTATTTTAGCAAGAACGTATATTATATTAATAATAGCAGTGGCAGTCGACAGTCGCAATTGTATTTATGCAACAGATCGTATAAACCAAAATATATACAATCGCGTGTACCATTGAGTCAACAAGAAAACCTTTATATTTTCCATACCCATCTTACATTATATGAAATCAACAACAACTAAAAGCTACTCGATATTATGCCAGCAACCAATGCGTACGGTGACATTGGGACCAGAGGTTTGGTTAAAAGATGAAGTGAAAAAAGAAAATGCATACTGCCTGTTGTTGGATTCTTATTATCTCTTATTATCTAATTAAAATGTTTGCAATTCATACAGAGCAAAATACAGAAGGACTGCGAGCGAAAGGGTAAGGAGCTGAGAAATAATAAGAAATGAAAGAGGAGAACCTTATCAACATATATTCTTTAATCGGGTACAAGCTGATAGGAGAATTGTGGTCATTGTACTCGGTCAGTAGGGCTATTTTCACGACGGGATTTCATATTCTTGGCTCAACCAACAACATTCTCTTTTTTTCATTATGGTTAAACCAAATTCTTTTCTGCAACTTCTTTATTACAGTCGTTAATTACTGTAAAACACATTAATAATTTCTTTATATCCACATCATTCTTGGTGGTAAAAATGGGACCTGAAAAAAATACTGTCGCAACATTTTCATAGAATTTCTCAAGAAAACACAGCTTCAATTACAGTACCTCAATCTTGAATTGAGGTTGAAAGGGAAGTGAAAGCTAATAGCTTCGTTTTTTTTGTCTTATACAGTTTTTACATAACATTTTCCAGTATTCTATAAAAAGTTAAGAGTTAAAGTTAGATTAAATATTTTTGTTATTTTGATTTAATTTAAGACTTTTTTACAGAACTATCCCTACGAAATTATTCAACGGAATCGCCTTTGGTAAATTTTTCATGTTTAATTCATCTGAAAAATCTAGAGAGGCTGGATCTCTTTCGTACTTTTATTGGCGGTGATCTTCTCCTGACAATGCTCGAAAATAATGCAAAGCTAAAGCATCTAAATTTAGGTAAACAATTATTTTTGTTTTCTTGTTTTTTTAAGTATAAACTAAATCTTAGCGATATTTTGTAGCTTTTTGTGGAATTCCTGTTAATATGGACGAAGTAGCGATACAAATTTCAAAGTATAACAAGGAATTGGTTTCGGTCGACATGTGGAAGTCACATTCTTTATCTTCTATAGGATTACGAGCCTTATCAGTGTGCCATAAACTTGAGGAAGTTGATTTTGGTTGGTGGTATGTAATATTAATATATTACAAAAACTTATATTATTGATAATTATTATTAAGCTCGGTAATCATTTGCTGCAATGATTTTTTTGTCAAAAAAATAAGCTTCGCAGATACTGTTGAGAATAGGATACCAGGTGGAAAAATCTATCAACAAGCGCATACATGCATATCTCTCTAGGGCCACACGTTATTTCATAATGAATAGTATATTTTCGCAGTTCGTCCTCCTGCGAATTACACACAGATTTTCAGAAATTAGTCAATACCAAATTCAGAATTAGCAAACATTAACCTCAAAAGAAAATATTCGACTGAAAAAGGCTAACAATGATACTTACTATTAGCACAATGAAAGCTCTCCAGTTTCCATTCATCCTTCAAATGAGAATAAATTCCACACATTTTCTCTTGAAACGATCGAAACCCAACATAATGGTTACCGAAATACATTCCCAGTATAACTTCTTCTTAGCCGCACAGCATCCAGCGCCTTAATGGCTGCCTGGTTATCCGTGTATATGCAGATATGTCGTGCGGACATGCAGTACATATCTGTCTAAAGCATGGGTAAATGCAAAGTAAGTATTCAGACTACCAATCACCTCTTTCAACCAGGACAAATTGTTCGGATTATCAACGATACCCACTTTAAAAAGATGCGAGGGTAACGTTCACTTCTACCCTGGAATGACGTCTTCCCCAGCTTGTGTCCCTTTGACTCTCAAAATTAAATCCCCGAGCTTTTGCTTTAGTCTGTAGAGGTTAGGCTTTTTTCTGAGAAAGTCTTCTCTGATAAACTTCCTAATAAATGAGCCTATGAAAGGCTCTGGTCCAACAAACGGACTGTTATAATAGGTCAGTTTCCTAATATCCAAAATGTTTAGCCCTCGGGTAACTACACAACCGATCAAATAGCCAATCCTGCTATCCCTACAACTGGAAGGTTATCTGAGGACCACTTCAAAGCCCTACAGGAAATAAGCATGCAATTTCAATTCAAGGTAACGAAAGATAGCTCCAGCATCATGAGGTATTTGTTCACCTCCAACATATGTAATTTCGTAGCCACCACCAAACTGCAGAGTGAATGAATGTAACCTATTTATCAATCCACCATCATGGTGGCGATAAGAAATGTAAAATAATTTGAGTATGCTTCAAATAATAATCACTTATTTATTATCTGCATGGCAAGCAGCGATCAAGCAACATGGAGCAGAGTAGAGAAGAAAATACGTTATCATCTGTGGACGCCCTGTATAGCATAACTCCGAATATATGTTTACCCAATACTGCGGTTAGAATTTTTCCTATTGTTATTTCGCCGACCTTTAATACAAATATACCCTCAACTCCATGCCCACGAGATGCCTCAAATATAGATTCTGTGATGGCCCTGGTTTCTCACTGTACAGATGCCCCATCAGATTGAGTAACTCATGATTATTCACTGTGAGTTCGCGATCAATTATAACCAGTGAATGGTGCACCGTATCTGTCAGGAGATTATTTTCTTTATATGTTAATTTATTTCAAAATAAATTACGTGAGACTTGTGGTATGGAAGCTCTTAACATATATGTGTGACGTCTTCCCAGGCTTTAAATGCTACAGGCTGTCGGAGCCCCAAATGTCTGTAAATTAAACTCACAATGACAATTAGATTTTTTTTTTACATATATATTTTTATTATTACTAAGCTACGAGTGCTAGAAAATTCTTTTACTGCCTGCACAGATTTTCATTTTTTTTTTCAGTTTAAGAGAAGAAGCATCACCAGGTGAAAGTTTAAAACTATTACTAAAAGGATGCCCCAACTTGAAGAAATTATTTTTGGCAGCTATTCGAGGTATTACTGATCGTGATGTAGAAAATATTGCAAATTTCTGTCCGAACCTTGAGCAGTTAGATCTTATGGGCGTATTGGGAATCTCAACAGAAAAGTGCTATGAGTATGTATTTATGGGAAATATCAAAACTCTCGGAGAAATACTTCCAAGCCAAACAGCCCAACAAAAATCCATATGTGCGTGCTAGTCCGTGCATTGTCAGTTTTATATAAGAACACTGCAAATATTTTAGAGGAAGTCTGTTTCATGGCTTGGAAAGTGTTTCTCGAGTGTTTTGAAATATGTAAATCCATATGTGAGTGCGTGTGTGTGTACTCTACACAATCTCTTTCTTTCTTAATTATTTTCAGGATATTGGTAAAATGCAAAAAATTGAAACTTCTGGATTTAAGCTTTTGTGATAATATAGATGAAATGCAGGTAATTCAATTTTCTCTTCTATTTTCATACTTCATTCTCACTCTCATTATACATTACTTTATTTACAATCCTATCAATCTTGAGTTGTTAATTTCAGTTGTCTTTTACTAGGTGTGGATATATTGATGTATTTCCTTTCATATTTATAGTTTTTTTTCGCAACGAACAACGATTCTTAACAAAAAGCAAGTCTTCGTGTCATGCGATCGAAAATCCGCACTGACCACGAAATCAGCTGATTCCCACAAATTACAAGACAAATTGTTGTTATTTTTCCAAACAATGGTAGCATTAAAGTAAGAAATTTTAAAATATATATTTTTTTTATAAGAGAAGAAACATCAGAAATTAAAATATGTAAAAAAGTGATTGATAAAGTACATATTGAAAACTTTATAAAAAGTATTTCGTCTAATCATTTAACTCGTTTCGTACTTGTTAAACTAGGACAACAGAGTTGGAACGATCGAATCGTGCTAAACAAAGTCCACACCATACTCTGCCCATCTAATAAGTAACAGTGAAATGGACAATAGGTTTGTTCGATGAAAACACCGTGAAAATTTTCCCCTTCAATATTTACAAGGGGCTTTGTGCACTCATCGACCAAGGACCAAGTTTTTGAATTTAGGGTAAACCTAATGTAATGACATTTCTCTGACAGTTATCCTGAGTACAATTAATTGTGAAAAGTTATTTACAAAATGTGTGAACAACTAAAATGCTCTCTAGCTATTTTTCTATTTCTTTTCTTATAATTTTTGCTTATTTTTGTTCAAAAAGTAACAAATTTCAAATGACAATTCTCAAGTGAAAAATGTCAAACCATTACCCCAAGAAAGATGGTGTAGCCCTAGGGTGACCTAGTATCCAGAGTTTTCATCAAACATACCTAATAACTGCTCTCATTAGACATCTTAGTTTTGAGCGAAACATTTTTTTCCGAAAGTTGTTTAGTTGTTTATTTATATAAAGAAACTATATACCAAATTTCAAAATGATCGGTTGAAAACTTTTTAAGAAGAGTGTACGCAAATTCGAAAAGTCGTTTCGAGAAAGACGCGTTTGAAAAAAAAGTGACAGAAAAGAAAGGGTATTACATGCCACGCGGTCCAACACTTGAACGAGGGACGCTCACTTACCGATTTCCATTGATCACGTTTTCTAGCAGAAGTGTTACACTTTTCTTGTAGTTTTACACCAAAATTGTTCCATTGACCTGCACTGCTATAAATGGTGTACGTCAAAACGCCTGTGGTGCTACACTCGAAAAATCGGCGGTGTTACACCGGAATACGCACACATCTATCTGAGAAATGTCACAACTGAATGTCATTGAGCATCACATATCAATCTTCAACTACTACTCTACCAAATTCATCCGCAATCACGCCAAAATCTTTTAAATTACAATTTTCATAATTTTTACGTTATTCGTGATGTTATTGTTCCCAGAAACTTTCAATCTGCCAAATTACTCGGATATGAGCTACTATTACATTCCCATCGCGTCAAAAGTTGTTCTATTGAACTCGTTTTTCATTGATTGACGTGCACTTTTCTTAAAATATCAATGGAAATCGATACGCTTATAACTTTTGAACGCATTAGAATTTTGACTTAAAGTTTTAGGGGTATATTTTTGAATAGTTTTACAAGCGACTTATGAAAAACAATGAATTTGTTTAAAAGTCTACACCTATTTCCCCCCTCAAATACGATGTACAATTACTACTTTTCTCTTTCAATTTTACATGAAAATTTTATTGAAATAGTGTTACTCTTTAAAAATGTGTAGATACGTTTTTTTTGCATTTTATTTGCTTTTTAAAGCATACGTCTATTCTTTTGCTGGAAAAATCTTTCTTGTTACAATCGTTGTTCCTTGCCTTTTATTATGATTTTGATTTTAAAGTGCTGTGCTTTATCGCAATGTCCATTTACTCAACATTTCCCCCACTCATATAAATGTTTGTTTTCGACAATTTCAATTACATACTTGTTTTTCTTTTCTTTATCTCTATCTCTCTCTCTTTCAGATAAATATCTGGCGAGATATGTTTAATGTTAATATTAAGAGAAGTGTTGTGCCTTCGGATTTTTTAGCATAAAAATTAATTATTTATTATAAAAACCAAAAATTCCATCAACAATTACATTTAAATGGATTCATTTCTTCATCATTTATTCACTTTTGTATTTTAATCTAGTTTTTATATATACACATCTGTAAATACTAAATATTATATAGTTTAAATATATATTTTGAATTCAATTCAATTATGTTCATCTTTATAAAAGAAGAGGTGTTCTTCTTGGTAGGCGAAACATTAACATGTTGCTGTCACGAACAGGATTTTTAAATTTACATTTTGCAAGACTTTTTGGAACTTTGATGCTGTTTCGGGTTGGATATGAAATCGTGAATGACAAAATTCCTTATCTAAATATTTTGCAATTAATTTAAGCGGCGCAAATTAATTGCAAATTTTTTAGATAGAGGATTTTTTAAATCCAGCAAAAAAAAATATCACTCTGCTAAATCCAGGGTGAGGTCTCATGTGCTACATTATATTTTTTTTATTACTTTTTTTATGGTTCCGTACCCAAAGAGTAATAACGGGAACCCTATTACTAAGACTTCGCTGTCCGTCCATCACCAGGTTGTATCTCATGAACCGTAGTAAGTAGACAGTTGAAATGTTCACAGACTGTGTATTTTTATTGGCGATATAACAAATAATAAAAATAAAATAAAATTAAAAGGCACCCCCATACAAAAAACGTGATTTTTCCGGCGTTTTTCATTCTCATTATTATCTGTCTGTCACCGGGCCATATCTCATTAAGCGTAACAGGTAGCTTTCAACTCATTATTCCTTATTGTTTCGGGCTACGTCGATTGACCATGTTTCTCCTTATGTGAATTCAATATTTTGTTGCACATTTCGTACATATTTGGACTTTCGCATGACCTTTTTTCTACGTAACTTGATTGAGTATTGCAAACCAACTGATTTGTACCGAAAGCTCAGTTTTTATGGTCTCACAGGGCAATGAATAGTAGTCGGGTTTCTGAGCGTCAATTCCTCGTCCAAGCCATCAGACTATGGAATACGCTTCCCCTTGAACTCAAGAATAGTAGCAATGTTCATTGTTTTGTACGGGTTTACTTATTTAATTTTCACTTTTGTTTTAATTTTTTCCCATTCTAAATTGATCTTTTTTTATTTTACTGTAATTTTACTTCTTATTATTATAGCATATATATTATCTCCTGCGCATAGATATAAGTTTGACAAGAAACTTAATTGTGTAGATGCCATTTAATAAATTAATTCAAATTGAAATTATTGAGAACATGTCGACTTCTCGGTTATTTTTCGAATCGAATACAGTAAATTTCTCGCTCAAATGCAATTGGCACATTGTTGATTATCCAATCACGAATTTTAATTTCGTACAGCTTTTATGCTTCAATTTTTGATGAACGTGAAAAATTTCAATTTGGACGGAGAAATTTAAATAGCTCCTTGCACGTTTTCATCATTAAATACCCTGGGGACGAGTTCTGTAACACGGAGAATTAGGGATTAAAACTCCCTAATTCTCCATACGCAGTTTTTGGTGTAGACGGTTGATTTTTTTATATGGGTCTATTATCTCTAGACGTCGAAAGAAACTGATTTTTTTTTTCTTAGGTTGTTTTTTAGTTTTTTCTGAAATAACTGGAAATGGAGGTGAGGAGAGAAATGTGTGGTATCAGAAAAAAATTAGAGCTCGGGGCAAATATGATAGCGGAGGGAAGTTGGGCGGCGAGGAATTTTCACCGCCCAAAAATGGCTTTGTTTTCGCACTTGGGTCATATGCCTTCCAGTTTCTGTTCTTTGAATGTATTTATGCCGTTCTTTCTTTTAAATCCATGACGAAGACAACATTTTTCTCATGGAAAGTGAATTTCTACGACTTACCAGTTCTTCACAATGATGTTTTGAAAATATGCCCATTTTTTAACCTTGAAAAGAACGGATTCACTTCTTTTGCAGTTATCTCCGACTCAAACACTAATTACATATCTAACTAAGTAGATGTGATTTCATCCTACATACAAGCTTTAACATGCATATATAACGTTTTTATAGCATCTCTTCTGTACTGGAAGACGACCAAATTGACAATTTTTAGCGGGTATCTTGAGTCACCAAAATCCATCTCTGTAAACCAGGATGTGGTTAATTCATAATTTAATTTGAAAATTTCCTAGATACCTAGATACTTTCACAAAACACAACAAAAACAGACTATACTGTCTCTTGAGAATTTTTCCATTTACTTTTCCACTTGCCGCCGGAAAATTAACAAGTGGAATAGAGAATTCGGGAATTCTCAAAACAAATTCGGTGAGTTACAGAATTTCAAATGGAAAGTTAACTGTCAAAACAACTCTTATTTCCCAAATGCCCCAATTTCTCCGTGTTACAGAATCTGGCCTCTACACAGATTGGAATATAAAAATCGTTACCAAAGAAAACCAGAGACCGTAACGGTTATGAATGTTTTAAAAAAAATCGTATGTAAAAAATTATTTTCTGATTTTCTTTCTAAAAATCAAAAATTAAAATTAAAAACTGATTTTCATTTAAAAAATCAAGAGTAAAAATCGGGAAATGATTTTTACTTTAAAAATCAAAAATAGAAATCAAAAGCTGATTTTTATTTTAAAAATCGAAAATCAAAATCATAAAATGATTTTAATTTCACAAAACTGTTTTTCGGGTGAAAAATATGGTTCTAAATATGCCGTAGATTGTACGACAGATGAGAGTAGATGCACACAACATACGGGCTTAGTCTAAGTTATCATAAGAATTGGTCTAGATTTTTTGTTGATTTTTATATTTGATTTTTAAAATTAAAATCATTTTATGATTCTTATTTTTGATTTTTATAATAAAAATCAATTTTTAATTATTATATCTGATTTTTAAAATATAAATCTAAAAAGGAAGTTACTTTTTATAATTTTGAATAAAAATCATAAATTTAAAAAGTAAAGGAAATTTGTGAACATTCGGTAATAAGAATCATAATGCTACATTCAAATCAATCTTCATATAACATTTTCTAAATGATTTTTTGGTTAGAAAAAATGAAAAAAATTGTTACTTTCAGTCCCTGAAGAAAACACATTTAGCCGCAGAAGAACAAAAACAAAAAAAATACAAACATAAGAATTATTTTTATTTTATATACAATTAAAAAAGAAAACAAAACGAACAGTTTTTCAATATCCTTAGAATCCGTTTAAAAAATCAATCAATCGCAATTTAATAGGTCCGCAATGGATCTGCATCTACTTCTGATACAATAATATTTACAGATTCTAGCATAAGATTTTTTAGCAAAATACTAACAGGCTTCAAATATCCACGCTCAGAATTGCTATGATTACATAAAATCACCGAAGTATTATTTTGTGTGGCATCAAGAATTTCATGATGAGACATTTCTCCAGTTAAGAATAAATCTGCCTTAACACCTTTAAAAACTGAACTACCAGAACCAGGGCAAACTGCAGCCGTTTTAAGAACTGTGTCCAAAGATGAATCTTTTCCAATTGCAACACGAATATCTTTCAGTCCAGTGGCGTTTTTAATTTTTGTAATTGCAAGCTTTAGAGTTGTATCATCTGTGAGTGTTAAAAGGCGTCCAACACCCCATGAATAAACGGGATTTATCTATAGGCAACAAGAAGAAAATATACAGAGATCTATAAAATTTTAATTCTTTTCATTTTAAGTATTATAGCTTCACCTGAATAGGAACACTATCGCAATGTGGAAGTGTTGATGCTAGCCAATCACCAACGCCACCTTTAGCAAAGTCCCAAGCTGTGTGTGGAGAGTATAAAGCAATACGTTTCTCTAAACATATTGAGACCAGCCGTTCTTTCCAATTCCTGTGTAAATTTTTGCTAGTTTTTAATTTTTTTTTTTAAATTCACTGTAAATTGGAGGCAGTTCCCTTTACGTTGGACGTTTCGTAAATAAAATTTCAAGCTAAGGTGTTTTTTTCCACATAGCTACAGATATAACCTAACTTCTATTTCCATGAATTTATGAGGATAGCCTGCATCAGTTCAATTCGACTTGAGGTTGCTTAACATCTGGTGACACCACACTTGACACTTAGTTAAGCCATTCTTGAAAAGCAAGGGGCAGGAGGAGTCCTAAGAGAAATTCAGAAAGCAGAAGAAGTTACAAGAATCTGCAGTATAGTATCTTCTCTACAGCAAAGCAAAATATGGCTTTTCTCTTGAGCGTTGAAACGTACAGTGTCAGCATCCCGGAATATGACTTGGGTCAAACAACAATACATCTAAAAAGTGGTCAAGTGGTTATATCAAATTTTGAATGAGTTCCCAGCTTTCCTGCAGTTCATTGAAGAAATACAAGAAAAGTAAACAGGGTGCGAGACAATTACATAAAAAATATGTCATCATTGTTTCTTTTCCAAATGTTTCGCATTCTGAGTTTTTAGTCTGTCCCAATCGGTGTAAGTCTCATCTGGGAGAATACTCTGTCCAGTGATAATGGGCATCATGATATTTAAGGACTTAATAACCTAAAGGATTTCCTTTAGTTTGGTTGTTCTGCCAGTGAGGACATGGAGTAGTAGTCTATTCTTCTTCAATACTGGAATCAGGGCATTTCAGAGTAGCCCTGATTCACTGACATATATAAATGGACTGACTGAACTGTTTCATGTGGCACTAGTTTTGATTTAAGAAAGTATGCTCTCACTGTCAATGCTACCAACTGTCGTAAACTGGTGCTATATTTAAATTATTTGGGAATTTATTTATATGCATGTCAGTGGGATTTACCGAATTTATCACAAAAGTATTTAGGACTAATTGTATTGTTAAATTTTAATTATGAGCCGAAGGAAGTGTTTTTCACAAGGCAAATTTTGGTAGGAAAGTGAAATACCGCTGAACTTCAAACAATTTCGCGTTCCCAGTTCAGCGTAGTACACTGTTCAAGCGAAAATTTCGTTTCCTATACAAAATCTAATGTGGGCGAAAAGTGCCACGAAAATTTCGGCCTGGGATTTCGTAAAGTAGTATGCTGTTCGAAAGAAAAAATCAAAGTTTAGATCATGGAATGCAGATGGCGCTAATATGAAGTGGACATTTTTCCGTAGCGATTTATATATCCAGACATATATTCTGCACGGAAAAGTTGACAGAAATACCCTTTGATGTTTAGCGCTTTGGCACATATATGTAATTTGTGATTATACGTGTATTACTGCAGTCAGTTTAATGTTATTTAATTTGTCATTTTACATTTTCTCAACAACTTTTTCCGTGTAGAATTATATGCCCATAATGCAGGCGAAATTTTCGCTTGGACAGCGTACTAGGCTTTCACTGGGAAAGTATGCTCTCACGGAAAGAGACAGGAATATAAGTGGTGCCATATGCTTTTTTGTTCAACCAGCAGTCCATTTATATACATACATGTCAGTGCCCTGATTATAGAAGAAAAATTCCATGCAAACTCATCTGCCTTTTAGTAACCCAGAATGTTGTGACCAGTCATCGAAAATCAAACACTTTATTACAGTCCTAGAGGAAGTTCAGAGTGATTTTACAATCGATTAAAAATTAATTTTTAGATGAACAAAAATGTAATCAAGCCTTTGATAGCTGCATGCCTCTACACTATTATTTATTGTTCGGATTTTGTGAAACCAAGGTCTGATTTGGTTGGTGTTAGAATATTATGTTTTCTGTACCAGAACTGAGGTGATACCTTCCAACTGCGAGAATAGCCTTGACCTCGACCTGGAAGACCATCTCGAACTTTATGTCCATTATTTGCATATCAAAAGACGTCCCGTTCAGAGTTAACTATGTAAAATGATAGGATGTCAAGGGTTGAAGTACCCATTTCACCTATCCGGAGTTGGCGGCTAGAATAGTTTCCAGATGATAGTCACTATCTCTGTTGATATCAGGAACGACCTATTCAAAGATAGATTCCACTGCAGCCCACCATCAAAATCTTGATAGAAAAATTTATCAAACCGTGAATTATTGTGTTAAAGAACAAAGTTACGCATACTGGTTGTACACACTGAAGAAACAGAATATAAAAGAAAATGTAATGGTATCCAGTACATCTCCTTGAGGAATGTCCGCCTTTTTACCGTGGTCTATCGCAATCTGAGTGCGATTCATCAAACGGCTAAGTTTAAATATAGTAATATGGTACTGCATCAAATGCATTGCTCAAGCCCGAACAGGATAATATGAATATTTTCTGCTCCCCTATGCGTATGATTGCCGATAATCACCTTGATCACCGGCGGACCGATCAGTTACAGAAAGTAAGGTTTAAAGTCGACGTATCACAAGATTTATAAATGCCTTCGATATGATAATGGGTAATATTGGTTGACGAGGATTTCGTAATAAGCATGAAAAGTCATCACTTAGGAAACTGAATGTGAGTGATTGAAAGATATATTTTCAGTGATTTATTGGGAGTGTTGCCAATCCTAATTGCATTGAAAGAATCAAGAACCTCGATCTCAAGAAGTTCAATTTAGACCTTGAAACGAAGTCATTAAACTTCTATGGTTCGACTAATGTAATCTTGCTGCGACATGAACCGACAGTCTGGATTCAGGAGATATCATTCAACCAGCACTCCCTTGCTGCAGGTTGCCACAGACTTTCGCAATCTGCGACAGGGGCAACTGTGTGATTCATGTGCTGCTGGATTTTAGTAAGGCTTTCGATTCCGTTCCCCACACACTGCTGATTGACAAGCTCCATACGCGTTTTGCGCTCTCAACATCTGCCGGTGGGATGATCAAGTGCTATCTGAGGCATAGACAGTTCATGGTAAAATGCAGCAACTCTTACTCTTCAATGAGGCCGGTAACTGTTGGTGCCCACAGGGCGCTGTGTTGGCCCCACTCTTGCTCACACTTTTTTTTATCGATGTCACTACAGCTTTGAATAATGTACGTTTCCACAGATATGAAGACGATCTGCAGATAGATATACTCTGATGCTCTTGGGGACAATCTCAAAGATGCCGCGGCAACTATTAATACAACTCTTGTCAAGATTGCAGATTGGTCTGCTAACAATGGTCTGTCCCTCAATTCCTCCAAGACTCAGGCCATCGTCTATTCCATTCGTCTCAGAAACATCACCTACTTATCTTCAGATTTTCCCAACATTCATCTTCTGGGCCTCATGTCTCACTTGGGAACCACAAAAAAATAAGATTGGCTCCAGTGTGTATTACAGCTTGCGCTCATTTATAGTTGCTCCCAGCATATTGATCTGGTCACCCGTACGGCGGGAAAAGTGTTTCTGATTGGGGCCGTTTTATGATATGTCTGAGGAGGCTAGACGCAATGCTTAACTGAATTCATTCAAGTCTGAAGCTCTGGACTTCCTGACGGCAGTTATATGAGGCCCATCCGCTTTGCAGTCCTGGCCTTTACCTCAATGTTGCCTTACATACCTTACATTTTCTACATTTCTCACAGCTGTTCCAGGATTTAATATGTTTCCTGTAATCAATCATTCAGAAGCTTCAGTTACCTATATAGAACTTTATACTTTTTACTTTTATTTTAACTATCTATACTCAACCCCATACTAATCAAATTAAATCAAATCTAATTCTAAACTTGATGTACTATATCTCTGATCTTGCTGTTAACTCTATCATATTCTCTTCAATTATAAGGACTCTCTATATTTTGCCTGTAAATCTATCTGGTGCACTGTGCACCTGATTATGCTTTATTTTATTACGCTATATATTAGGCTCCTAGTTGTATTCTATTCCATTGTATTTCATTTTTGCTTTCTATCTGTACTGTATATTACGCGATATGTTGCCTACATTCTTTTATTAGTTATTTTGCTACAGTGTAAATCTACTATGTAAGTCTCTAAGATGTGTCTACCGCTATGCGTGCCTTTGGCACCGGTACTCAAATAAATATGTTTATGCAATTTGACTACTAAAACGGAAATTCCGTCCATTTACACTTCTGATTTTACTCTTCAGATATACATACTTTTGCGAAACTCTTTTCATTGAAGCAAAAATCGGCGGATGATAGGAAATTATTAAATCAGAATTCTTCTCCACAGCTTCCTTTAAAACAGATTCGGTCAGATCATTGGTAAGGAAAATGGTTTTAATCATCCTAAAAAACAATTAGATGTAAAATCCAATTAACAGTTGAAAAAGAATTACCTTGGTGTATAGGGTTCAATAAGTAATCCAACATTATCCCAGCTTTCAGCAAACTTCGTTGGAGCAAAAGATTCTAGTTCGTCCACAACTTCTTGCAGTGATTTTCCTGCCATTTTGTCAGAGCTCAAATTTATAAATGCTTTCCTGAATCTTGAAGAAATCACACTTCGTCGGACAAATATCGATATCATAAATTCCGCTTTAAAGAAAGATTCTAAAAAAAATTTTACTGTAGACACCGCAAATAAATTATTAAAGGAAGATCGGCATTTCATGGGATAGTTTGACTTTGACAGTTCTTTGCGGTTATGCCGGTAGCCAAATTGAAACTGGCGACACTAGCGCCAATAGTTGCGAGTACGAAACTCATGGCGCTAGTCTTGCGCTATTACATTACGCTTTTGATCATTCTAAGAGATGTCAGTGCAAGAGCTCACCCAATTGAAACACCTTTAAACACAATTCCGAGAACGACACTGGCGCCAATAGTTCTGGGACTCTCCGTTGGAACGGCCCCCATTCGGCGAAATTCGGCAAATTCACCAACTTTCCAAACCTGCGACACTAGCGTCATGGTTTTCGAAACTAGCGCCACAGTCTCGAAGCTTGGAACCCAGAATCCGCTACTGCAGGTAAGATGTCTCTACTCAGCAAACACACAAACGCCAATAGTTTCTGGATTCCCCATTGTAACGCCCCCATTCGGAGAAAAAAAATTCTCGGTGGTGTGAGAATTTGAAAAATTGTTGGAATTGTCCGAATGAGGGCGCCAGGCGAGTAGACGAGTAGAAACTCGCGGCGCTAGTGTCGAAAATGCATTACAAAACAGATGGCTTACGACCGATATTTTTCTGATTTTTATTTTATTCTTTTACGTACTTGGGGATTTACCCCAATAATACACGCCAGTTTTCTTTGCATTAGACATAATTCTAAACGCCGGCGGTTAGAAATATCGTTTTGATTTGAGCTGGCAAAAGTTCCGCCTCCACAACATTTTTTGTCATAATTTTTACGTTATTTTTCCGTTTTTGCGAGAATGTGAGGTTTTCACAAAAATTTTTAGATCCGGACCTCCTATTCGCCCGTATCTCTGAGTACCTTACCCCGTCGAAGTCCTTAAGTTTACGAGAAAAACACAAATTTTTAACCAAATCTGCCAATATTGCAACAGATTTTGGATCGGGCTGGGTTGAAGGATACGAATATATAATTGAAATCAGAACTAGTGACATATATAATATGGACTGCTTAATTTTGTATTTCATATGGGCTCAATTGCTTATGTCAAAAAAAAGGTCTTACGCCCGCCGGTGCCAACATTGAAAAAAATCATTGATGGGAAGTTGTGAAAAATGAACGCGCAGCTCGAAAAGCGATTATAATAAAATATTTCGAGTTTCTGCTGCGTATCTAATGAATATATTGCATTTGGTAAAACAATTTTATCAGTAATAACCCTAAATAATTAATTTAAAAACACTTATTTCGATGGACCCACTTATTTATTTGTTGTTTAAAGTTTCCTCAGTTGGTACTTGGTGCTTAGACCGAAAGAGTCAGCAATAAGTGAGCCCACTTTTTGCAGTGCATTTCTATGAACGTAGTCAATCCATATTATATATGTCAGTGATCAGAACACTTTTCATGGTTTCCCAGAAAAAGGCAAAAACAAGACAATTTTCTAGGATGTTCTACTCCAGAAATTAATGAAGGCAGAAAAAATAAAATATTAAAATAATTCAGGCTAAAATTCCACGATATAAATCTCCATTTGTACAGCTGAAATATGTAGATACCTACTTTAATTTTTTATACAGTGTGTTCCGAAGCAAGACACATACAGGGTTTCACACACTCTGAATATATTTAAGCGGGGGAAAGCTTTGGCTATCGGATCTAGCTTGAGCGATTATCTTGGGTGAAAAAGTGGACTTTTCTACTTCTCGTGATTGCGCGGAAACGGTAAGCAGTGGCATATGACTTCTCATGAGGGAAATGTTCACAACAGAGACTAATGGCTGTGGAAGAAAGAACTGCAAAAATATATGCGAAATGTAGTAACTGTTGTGTATGTGACCCAACTGCATGAAAATGGGTTTCCGGTAGGAGAACCGTCCCGAGAAAGTTTTATGAATCGGGAAAAATATACTACACCATCCGATAGTACTTGGCGAGATCTCTAATTCGATATGAAACATGCTGGAACCACCGCTCCGCCGGATATTCATACCTCCTACCCTAAAAGAATGCAGAGAAAAATTTTCTTCCAGGAATTGTAGCTGATAATGAGCTAACGAGAACAGTGTAATCCGTTTTCCGATCAGACATAATCTACCGAGTTAGAGCGCGAAAAATCTAGAGGGAATACTAAAAAAGTGAGTATTGATAAATAGCCTCTGAGTATAGGAGTGTGGGTACTCAAACTTCTTCTCAGGACCTCATGAATTCGGTTCTGTACTAGATCAAACTTTGACTCCCTTCTCCTGCTGAATTGAAATAAACATTGTTAATAAGAAATTTTCAGAGTATCATAATGCATCGTTTAAGACATCTCTCATGTCTGGAGGTGTCGGTCCTAAAATGGGCATCCCCTTTCACATTTTCGTCACGAATGTCACGCTCAGGCATGAAGTTATTTAGTCCAGGGTTTCACTCAAAAACCCGAATGGATAAAAGTTATTTAAAAAGTGAAAAAAATATGTGCTTTACTTTCTGGTTTAGGCTTGAATTCCTTCCTTACCTTCCTAGATTATGAGAAAAACATAGGTGAAGGTAGTAAAATAGAAAATAAATATACTTATTGCAATATTTTTAATTAAAAACACAATTTTTATTTTATTCTTTCTTTACACACATAAAACGCTTTGGTTATTGCTGTATTTCACTTGTTTTTTTTTTGTTTTCTTCAAAATTTCTCCATACTTCTATAGACATTTTCTCTACACTTAAATACTAAATCCATTAACTTCTAAATACAATTTAATATGTAAATTTATGACCAATATATATTTTAAAAATGGGACAACTATTCCTTTGAATCCCTTGCTACTATATGTATATGTATGTATGTATGTATATATATATATATTATATTTAAAAATTTATGAGAGACTTTTACTAATTTGTATGTGGTACGTATAAGCTTAAAAAAATCAATAAAATAAAATAAATAAAAATTTTACACTAAAATACAAGCAAGCAATTATAATAAAACTATAAGTCCTGTCGCGTGTCCTCTGTGTACGTCCACAGACGAGACTTACATATGTATATGTATGTCAATAATAATTGTCGTATATTAAAATGCACAAAATATATATTATTATTATAATAAATTATTTAATAACAGCTTTTTTTATTTTATGTTTAAAATCGATGCTTGTGGTAAATTTTTGTTTAATAAACAAACAAAAGAAAAGAAAAAAGAAAATTTACAACAAAATATTTTTCAAGATCACAATAATTGAAATAAAATTAAAATTAATTACCTAGAAATGCGCGAGAGTTAAACATTTTAACAATTGTCGCAGAAATATTTAAAACGTGTGTTTTTTTTTGGCTAAAAGCTCTTTCATTTTGTGTGAAAGTTGTGTTGGTTTTTTTTTTTTTTTAATTTTAAATCGAATGCAACTAACTAAGCAATAAGCCACACTTTGGTATCAAAGGCCCCATTTGCATGTACAGTTTTTTTTTTATTTGGTTTAAGATTATGACTAACACTATTTCACTAAAATACATACAATCTAAAGCAGTTGAAATGCTGTTGCCAATATTATAAGTATTATTCACTATTTTAATGTATACACAATAATAATAATAATAATATTATAATTATATAGTTAGTTAATGCACATGGAAAGGCATAGGTATATTTGTCATTACTACAAGAAGATAAAAGTCTTTTTTTTCTTTTTTTCTTTTTTTTTTTTCAAAATAGTTATTTTCTATTGTTTTAAGTTTACTTTTTTATTTTTTATTACAAAAAAAGAAAAAAGAAAAGAAAAGAAAGATAAATTAAGTACAATAATTGTATTAACAAAGTGAAATCATATCTTAATAAAGAGCTACAATCTAATTTTGATTATGTGTTAAGGCATTTGGTTTTACCTTTAAAAAAAAATCCTTTGGATTTTTTAATTTCTTAAAATCTAAAATTAATTTATTTATTTATTTTGTCTTTGTATAACTAGCTTATGGCGTTCAAAAATTAGTTGAAATAATTTCTTTTGTTTCTCTATGTCGTTGTTGTATTGAAGTTAAACGTATTAAGGGGCGTCCACGCATAACAAACATTCGCCAAATGTTTGACAACCATTTCGCAAACATTTGTGGAATGTTTGACGTGTGTGGACGCAATTTTATAGTTATGGATTTGTACAAAAATTCCAATTTAATCCAAATGAAATGGAAAGGAAAAGATGTTTGTTAATGTTTGTACAGTACTTTCAGTTAGTTTTCAACAGCTGGAACAAGAAAAATATATGTAATAAAATTAACAGAATTATTAGAACCTTGCGAAATTTCGAGGACCACAAAGATTGTCAATTTATCATTCAATAAATCACGGCCACTGTACTGTAATCTTTTGTTCCATCATCTACTTTTTGAAAAATTTGCTCAAACTTTGCGGCAAGTACGAGTGGCGCACCGTGGAGGGGGGGGGTGGGACCAGTCTACCCCAGAAGGTCAGTTTAATATAGTGTACATTATATGTACAAAAGTCCATATAGAAAAACTGAAGGCGTTTTAAATATTTTCGTCAAGCAGAACTTGACTTAAGTCTATTTCCATTCCAAGGAATGGAACCGAACATAAGTACCTCATGCGATTCCATCTGAACAACCAGAACATATAAGAGATACATTTTTTGCAATCATTTTTGATATTACGAAAATAAAAGTGGTGGAATTGGGTTCTTCTATTCACCTCTTTTTTCCACAGTAAATTTATATAAATTGTTTTCCTTCACGTCAAATAAATAATTATAATTTTTTAAGGAATATTTTAGTTTTTATCTCTTTTCTCATATTGTTTTACTTAACATCTTTTCAAATAATATCGCATGCAAAATCAACCCAGCTTTCAGTAAAATCACAAGAAACATCAAAATTTTAAACGATAGAAGGCAATTGAAGCATGCAGTATTAATTTTGATTTGATAATTGTACTAATAAAAATAAATTCATTTGAAAAATTATGAAAAAATTCTGAAATGTCCACTTAAACGGAAACTAGAAAAGAATTTTGTTCCACAAATGGCAAAAACACGACTTAAAAGTGTCAAAAATGACTTACGATACATAGTAGAAGATAATGAAAAGTTAATGATACAATTTAATAGCATTTCGAGAGACCTTGAGTTCCCCCGTCCCATGCCGTATGTATAAAAGTGAAGCAAAGTTGGAAAACCGTTTTTTTTATATCCCTTTTGTTGAGCTAGAGTCGTTATTTAGTTCAGCTTTTATTACCCCGCAATTTTCGTATTCTACCCTGGCTAGGGGCTAATGATGCTGCTAGCATGCTACACTTTTCGTGGATGAGAAGCATTCGGGAGTCGAAAAAATTCCATGCTGCCCCCCCCCCCCCCCGAGTGTCAACCAATCCCGAAAAGTGGTAGCATACTGCAGCGTGTGGGTTTGCCTAATCGTTCTCATTTTCTAATAGCAATTGTTATTTTGCTTCCCACTTCTCCATCAGCAATTATTATTTTTTTGTAAAGTGAATTAGGTAAACTTAGCAAGTGGAAGAAAATGTTTTCATTGTAATCATCGTCTGAAGCGGCCCACATACAATACAACTGCTGTTGTATGTACAACCGTTTGATCAACTGTTGTATCGTAATTCCGATTTCTTCCATACATTATTCTTATATAACTTTTTATGCTTAGTACACCTGAGTGTCATCAGGTATTAAAAAGAAGAAATTGTGCATTTTATATTTGGCTGGTTGTGATAATGCCTTAAAAAAAAATTATAAAAAAACGAAAAAACGGAAGTGGTAAAAAGGGACGAATCTTCTCATAAGAAATTTAAGAGAGAATGAAGTTAGTGACTATATGAACTTTCTAAGAATGGATGATACACAATTTAAGTTGTAATTGGAGGTGGTTAAAGTATATGTAAACAGGATACTTGAGTGAGAAATGCCATCTTTGCAGAAGAGCAACTTATCAATATTTTGCGTTATTTAGCTACTCCAAGAAGTTATGAAAATTGAAAGGAAAATAAAATCGGAGTAACGGTTTGTACAACAAACACACATACACCATAAAACTGTCGCATGTACAGCAGAGATCTGGGCTGCATGCACAACCACCTATCGTCCAACCGAGCTTGCGATTGTTGCATGCTTCATTCAATTGGCCCACATGACACCATACAAAGATTGTACGCCGAATTGGTACAACCAAAACCCTCGAGAATACTTCCCAAGCCATGAAACAGAAATCTACATGTGTGCGTTCGGAGTCCGTTTTCTAAAATGTTCTATATTGATACTTATGGAAAAGTTCCAAACATTGGCTTTAGATATGTCATAGAACCTCAACTACTATGCATACAAGAAAATAGTCTTCCAGTAATTTAAAGCTTGGTTCCTTACCTTCCCAAAGGCTGAATTTCCGATATAACTTACTTAACAAAATAATAAAAAAGTTTTGATTACAAAGTAACCTTACCATTCTACGCTCAATACCTCTCAGCTGAATAATAATTGCATGAGTGTATGTGCAGCCGGAGTCCGAATCTGTAGGCAGCTACATTCGATATCATCAGCCCACGGCATGTCATGACGGCACAGCGACATTACAATGATTACTCAGCTGAGAATTTTTGTTTGAGGAATCGTTGTCATTTGGTAAGATAATTTTTTTTAAATAATTTTGTTAGGAAAGGTATGAAAATTTTATTACGGTTCGGAAGATAAGAAAGCAAGCTTAAGATTAACAGAACGCCATTTTTCTGTATGAATATTAGTTTAGGGCGGAGGAGCTATTCAAATCAAACTTTTGTCACTTTTACATAAGAACACTGCAAATATTTTAGAATGTAAGGACTACGTTGGGCCTCGCATGTGGTAGGGAGAGAGTCTGTTTCATGGCTTGTGAAGTATTCTCGAGGGTTTTGGTACAACAGTTGGACAGACAGCCAGTTGTATCGTGTGTGGGCCGCGACCATAGAGATAAAGGAACGGAAAAATTTATAGCTTCATGCTAGGTCGTTTTGGGTTATTCAAACTAGGACAAAATTTTATATTGAAAGAAGTGAGATGATACGAAATGTCAAATACATTTTTGGGTATTTAATTTTATTCATTTTTCAAAATTATTTGTTAATAGATCAAAGTGTGATTAGAAAACTGATTTCGTTTGAAATTTATCGTGATACTAGCTAGCCAATATTTGTCGTCAGGTGGTCCGGCGAGCGTATACTAATAGAGCAATCATTTGAACAGCTGTTCAATACACCCTTATTCGCCAGTATGTAAAATACAACATTAACCACTACATCCTTATTCGCCAGCGTGTAAAAACAACGTGCTTGGTTATTGAAAAATGTAAACATTTCTCATAAAAAAAAAAACAAATATATTTCGCTGTCACACACATGCTCAATTTTCTTAAATGATACATGCATTTCTTTCTTTCACAATGTGATTGATTTATGTTTTTTATTTCAAATGACGCCTACTCTGATGGGTAATCTCTTTCTATTGAACAGCTGTTCAAGTGATTTC
Source organism: Dioctria linearis (assembly GCA_963930735.1). Taxonomy (NCBI): domain Eukaryota; kingdom Metazoa; phylum Arthropoda; class Insecta; order Diptera; family Asilidae; genus Dioctria; species Dioctria linearis. Next base: position 27,731,696 of record OZ005742.1, read on the forward strand.
TCTTTAAATATACCCTCGCCGAGTTGGTGTTTTAGTTGAAAAACTCCTAGGTTGATCAGGTGATAGAATCTCAGTGGAACATAGGATCGTTCTTTTTATACGCTGACCTGAAACATCAGTTCAGGTTAGTAAATAAAGAATAAAGTTATTAGTAACAAATAGATTTAAATGTGAAAAACTATTTGCCAATGCTGTGATAGCCACTAATAATTTATTGTTGTAGTGGAACGGATGGTCAGCTCTACAGGAGTAATGAATGCGATTGCAATCGCGCGACTTTGGGCATTAAATGCATTTCACACAGAGCCGCACCACTCAAATTTCTGTCGCAAACTCTGCTAAAATCACGCGACTGCTCTGCAGCAAAATTTTCGCACCACTGCACTGTTAAGGTAAAAATACACGATGATAGACTTTTGGTCTCCAGTCTCCAGTTTACAGAGACTAAAATCTCCGAAATATTTACACGGCAAGAGAATTTTGTCTGTGGAGACCAAAAAATTAGATCTCCGGAGGAGACCACAATAAAAAAAATTCTCTAGAGACACATCTCCGAAGTGTATAAACTAAATTTTGAAGTTTGGACTCTACATAGAGATCTCCAGAGATCTTTGTTAATTGTCAAGAAAGAGATTGTTAGAAAGAATTACTTCAAAAGGTATTAATATTTTTATATATAATATATCCTTGATATACTAATTTTACGCAATAAACGCAACAAATTTGTATGTTTTTTTTTTTTCAAAAATAACCAGAACTCTATTGACGAAACAAATTTTCTGCCTTAAATCCATTATATTAATTATTAATTAATAATCTTTCTAACAATTTGTCAAACTCATTCCACTTTATTCGTTTTACTTTCCGAATAGACTTAGACTTAACTGACCCGAAACACAAATGGTTTCCAGAGAGCTTGAAACGACAAATGAATAAACTTCGGAGACCGGAGACCGAACCTGGAGATCTGTTTGTTTTAAAATACACGACGGAAGATCGGAGACCAAAAAAGTCTCTAGAGACTAGGTCTCTTTAAAGATTTTTTGAGTCTCCGAAGTATATACAACCAAAGCCTTACGCCGTGTAGCTTAACCTTTCGCTTAATATATGGAAACGAAAGAAGATAGTCCACACGAGTTTGCGACAGTCGCAAAATTTTTCACCAAGTGAATGATTTTTTCGCTTTGCAACTTTGTTTTGTACTGAAAAATTTAACTCGTCATGTATTAATTAAAAGATCTTATGAACATTCGAAAATATGATTTAAAGTTACTCTCATGTTTAAGAAGCTCCCCGAAGATTGTGTCACGTTAAACGACGGATAGTTAGTAAAACCTTTTTTCTTGTTTCTTGCGCTTTTTAAAAACTAAACGAATGGACAAAACACCTTATTATAGCATTTTTAAAATATTAAAAAGAGTTTTACCTAATAAATTTACAATAAATCATATAATCTCCTTATAATTCAAAGTGCTGTAACCAGTTCGCCAGTTATTTTGGAAAAGAAGGCATTTTGATTAATGTCGTTTTCGTTTGAATTTTACGTTAGAACGGGGTCCACACTGGATGACTATCCATGAAATAAAATTTAAATTTTAATATCATCTATAGGTACAAAGTTTTAAGTTTCATTATGAATGCTTTCTCCAATTTATCAGAATGTTATATTTTAAAAGATTGACAAATGTGTGTAGGTGAATCTGAATTGAACTCGGGAAAATATTCAGTTCCAATCTAAAGTGAACTAGGAGATCCGATCAAGAGCGGAACTGTGACGTCATTTTTGGTTCAAACGAACACTTCGACAGCACTTATTTAGAGCGAAATTGGATCAGAACTGAGATTCAAACGAAAACGACATAAATTGTAAGGCTTGCTAATTGCTCATTGCTAAAAGACATTCATTGCTTTTAATGTTCTAAAAAATATGAATTATTTTTTCATTATTCTTATAAACAACTCAGCACTTTGATAAAAACTGTAGAAATACACACACACACAATAAATCTAAATCTGAATCCATATTTTGTTTTTATTTTATAAAAGCGGACCGTAATCAAATTAAATGTGAGCAAAAAAGTAAGTGAAAAGTAATTACGAATTGGCTCAAAACTCTGGATGAATTGGCACAAAGAGTGAGAAGATTTTTCACTTTGATTTACTTAAAGTTTCTGATTTTGAATATGTTTCCCTATTACGTCTGGTAAGGTGTATCTAAAACTCTAGACCTTATTCTGGTGATTATGGCTCATAGTTCCGACTTAACTTAAATAAATCTATTTCAATTTTTAAAGATTCCACAAATTCAATTAACATTTTACTAACATTGAGTGTGAGCCAAGCCTGCCTAGATTTCCACTTTAAACTTGTTTACTGTAAACTTGAGGTGTTTACAAAGAATAACATTTTAATCCGGTTAAATTTTTGATCTTAAAATTTACTGTCGACTCTTATTAGACTATGTGTGAGCTTGGTGCTTCCAGCCTGGTAACTAATATCTCTATTTATATTACAATATGAAATTTTTATATAATCTGTCTACGACAATACAACAACAACAACCTACAGAGCCTATGAAAATATTTATTTAATATTTTTCAATTTTTGAACGCAACGTTTTTTTTTTTTTTTTTTTTATTATTTGATATCGTCTGTACTACATTTACAAATTTATAGGCACGTCAAAATAATCAGAACAAACAGAAAAACTAATAATAATACAAACACTAAATCTATAAACATTCAAAATGTTTACGGCTAACAGAAAACAAAATAAAAAATGCTCTGCAGAGCTCTACATAAATATTTTCGTTGTGTACTCTCCTAAGGATTTTCATTTTGTATTCATTTCTTCTCAAATGCTCCTTTTTTTGTCTTCTTCTGAGCACCCTTACTTAACATTCGTTAAAAATATTAGCAAAGTTTGCGACTTTATTGTGTGGGAACTTACGACTTTTTGATATTAAATCAGTTGTTCCCACGGGATATTAACTTACGCAGTGTTTCCTACTTTTTAAAGTAAATAATTGACTAGAGATGATATCGTTTTCGTGTAACACAAAAAAAAAAAAAAAAAAAATCAAATGCCCCACAAGAATTTCTTAAAAAAAAACTTGGAAATTCTTGATTTTGTGTTTATTTCTCAACACCCAAAAGTTTTGCTGCTTCATCAGCTGAAGATAAAAGTTTGTTTAGAATTCCCTGGTCACTGATGCCCAGCAGATTCCCGATGAGATCAGAATTGTTATCTTCACCGTTTCCTTCGGATTTTATAAACGGATGCAAGGCGATGTTTTCCTTTTGTTCTCCGCTCAAATGTGTTTTCCTCCATGCTTCTGCTTTACTTAGTATCTCTTGGATTTTATGACTTCTAATTGAGTTGGAAAGGACCATACTGGATGGTGGTTGCTCATCATCAGACATATCTGATCCACTATTTGCTGTATTTGATTGGCTATTATGATGACTTCCATTGTGTTTCTTCATGTGACGAAGCATGCTATGCTTTAGGGTAAATTTCCTAAGACAAATTTCACATTGAAATGGACGTTCGCCGGAATGTGTTCGCATATGTCGTCTCAAATCCTCTGTTGACCAGAATCGTCGTACACAAAATGCACAAATCACTTTTCGATTAGCATAGTCCGGGTATTTTCCGCGACCATCATTTCTATCATCGTCATCGGCTAATTGAGAATGATTGTAATCGGCATCAGCATCGATGGCACCTTTTGCTAGAAGTAAAGCAAACTCTTGAGCATGATGAACTTTAATGTGATCCAAACATTGTATTCGTTCGGAAAATGAACTATCGCAGAGGTGGCACTTGAATGGCAGGTCTGAAGAGGATATCATCGGTTCTGGCTTAACGTTTGGAACATTTAAATTTATATTCACAGGATTGATTTGTTTGGTTTGATCAGGTTGTTCATCGATAGATTTTGGAGCAGGAACAGGATCTGGAATGTCATCAATAGGAACATATAGTGATACTGCAGATTCAACATTTCCATGTTTTCTCAACAGATGGCGATCACAATTACTTTTCGTTGTGAATAATAGGGGGCAATGAGAGCATTTAAACGGCTTTTGTCCAGTATGTGTTAAGATATGTCGACGCAATGAGCTTGACCATGGAAACATTCTCTGGCAGTAAGGACATGATACTCGATTCGGAGCAAGACTGTATGCTGATTTTTTCTTTTGATCTTGTCCTATTGTACTTTGTGTCTCTTCAGCTCCAGAATTATTGCTTTCTGATGCACTACCTGAGGCGACAAGACCTTCTTCATCACTCTGTTCCATTTGATTAGGCAAGTCACTTGGCCGGAAGTAATTATTAAATGACATTGAATTTGTGGCATTATCGACAAGTTTCGAAACTGAGACAAGATCTGAAGATTCATCCTTAAATGGAGAGCTGGCAACTTCTTTTAGATATTTTCCAACGGATTCAGCTCGTGCTATCATATTGTTGGCAATCTTGAGATTGAAATCTTTACTTTCTCTGACTTCTGTGCTGCTGCTACTAGTTGGTGATAGTAGCTGTTTAGCTGGTTTAGTACTAGCTCTAATTGCTTGCTCTAAAATGGAGTCTGCAACTTTTTTGGCAACAGAATTACCTTGGATATTTTCAAAGTTTTTTGAAAGATCTTCAGGCTTAGATTCATCTTCGGTTTCCTCGTTGTTTTCAATATCTTCGTCATCTTCATCTATAACAAGTTTGGGATCGTCATCTTCGACGCTTGTGTTAATGGTGCTTTTATTGATGTTGTTGTTGCTGTTGTTGTTGATGTTGATATTGCTGCTAGAGCTATTTGTACTGTAGAAATTGCCACTATTGCCAGGATTATTGCCATTACCTTGAGATAGAGTCTGTTGCAAAATATCTGTATCCTTTCTGGCTTTTAATTGTTGCGCCAGAATTGCATATTTAACTTGATCAGATATTGCACTAAAGTGTGGAGGAGGAATGGTGGGGACAGTTGGTGGAAGTGAGCTTGATGACATCTGCTGTGGTATTGACGCTGTGTTACTGCCTCGTCGGACTACATGGTGACCGCTTCTCTGTCTCTGAGCCCAATATTGTGGATGTTGTTGCTTTATGTGACGTTCCATATTCGAACGAAGAGTAAATCGAGCTGAGCAATGTTCACATGCAAATGGACGTTCAGTTCTGTAGCGTCGTTGCTTTTGTTTTGGCATTAGCACACCATTTTTTATGACCATTTTAACAGGGCCAGTATTTTGATGGCTTGGCGCCACCAGCGGAGACTGTGGTGGAGGCTGGCTCAGATGAGGATGACGTGGAATTGTTATCTGCGAAGAAGTAGGCGGTAAAGACTTTTGTAAAATCTGCGCATTTTGTGGTATACTTTTCAGCATAGAATTGTCGATTACATTGCTTTGAATTTGTTGCGAATGTGGCGGAGGTTTACATTGGCTGGAAACAACGTTATTCGGATTTTGTGGATTCACTCTAGGTTCCGCAATACTACCACTGAACATTGAATTCATTAACATATTCGGACCGTATTTATTGAGATCATTGATATTGTTCGGTGGCATTAAACTATTTTGCATAAAGAATGGATGCAGAGGAGAAAATACCAAATTCCGATAGAGTTGAGATAACTGGAAATAATGAGAAGGATCCATTTTCGGCAAGGCTTCATTTAAAAGCTGCTGTTGAGCAAGTAAAATTTGATTATTTTTCTCAATCATTGCTATATCAACTTTTGGCTGCTCTGGCGGTGGCTCTGATTCGATTCTTTCTTCTTGAGCAACCGGTGGATTCGATTTTGACTTTTTACTTAAATCCAAAACATCCATACTGAGATCAATAGGTCGATTAGAATCAATATTTTCTTCCAATTCTAAAGTCTCTTTTTCTTGTTCATCGTAGCTACTGAAAGTTGTATCAATCAATTTTTCCAGACTTTTCACTTGAATTTTAATTGGCTTCTCTGACTGCAACATTTCTTTTAAATGCGATACAGGCGTTGATCTATCTTTGGGAATGCTATGTTCATCATCCTGATCAAGTTCAGGCGATGAAAATAGATGCATTTTTTTAATGGGATCTTCGCAACTTGAATCTTCAGATGGATGATAAATAATGGCACGTTTCACATCATCTCGAGTTGTTTTGGCATGTCTATTTCTTAGGTGCCTTTCACAGTTGGCTTTTGTGGTAAAGGCATAATTACAAACAGCACATTCGTATGGTCTGTCGCCGTTATGAGTACGCATATGGCGAATGAGAGCGGCTTTATCATGTATAGAATATGGGCACATATTACAGCGATATGGTCCAGCCCCAGCTGCACTCAAGTGAATTCTATTATGACCTTTTAATGCACGTAAATTGGGGAAAACAGCTGAACACAGTTTGCATGGAAATTCTCCACGTAACTTCATTTTTCGGAACTCTGATGTGAATGCATCTTGAGCTTCTTCTTCGTCTTTTCCGTAACTGTAATCACTGCTCGGTGTATTAACACATTTCTCAAAATTTCGTATAAAACTGCTTGATGATGATGTCACATTCAAAATCGATTGAATATCTGCTAAGTCCCTTGATTCTTGCTGTTTATTATAATTTGATTCGGGCGATTTATCTGGATCCGCTTTGATATCAGACTTTTCTGAAGTACGTGGAGATGACATTGAACTAGCCAAACTCATTGCAGACTTGTTCTGTAGATCTAAATGAGCAAAAAATTCATCGCGTCGATTTTCCTCATCTGAACTTTCACTTGTTGCACGTTTTCGTATAGAGTAGTCTTGCGGAGATTCTCCGCAGTCTTTGATATGAATATCAACGGCACTGGCACATGGAAAAGCCCTATAACATTTTGGACATTCGAATTTTTGATTTGTTATTGGTGTTCTTATTGTCTGTTCGCATAAAGATTTCGCTATTAGTGGAAACTTTTCACTAGAAAAGTCCACAAAAGTTATATCTTTAAAGCCCTGAGTTATGTTCACTTTGTGCGCACACCTGTGAGCATTTAAAGTCTTATGTGACTTAAAAACGATCTCACATTGTCGACATTTTGCTGGAATGTTTGGATGTTCACGATCCATGTGGGTACTCAGAGTAAGCATACTAATGAAGTCATTTCGATTGCATACCGGACAACAATATTTCAGTCCGGTTTGGGGTTCGGTCTCATTTTCATTGATTATATTGTTGTTGATGGTTTTCATGCGTCTCTTTATTATTCCGTTATCATCGCCAGCGCATTTGCGCTTGTAATTGTTATTATTATTGTTGTTGTTGTTATTATTATTATTATTTGAGCTACTGGCATTTGAGTCTGTTGAGCAACCATCACTTTCATAACTTTCGCCATCACCACCGCCACCGCTACTGCCACTACTTGGCCCACTATTACTGATGCTACTGCTGCCGCCTCCACCTCCACCTCCACCACCTATACTACAACTGCTGCCTATCATACCAGCGGTGCTACGTTGTTGCTGATGTTGTTTATGAGTTCGCATATGCCGATGCATATTGCCATTCGTTGTGAACGTCAGGTGACAATATTTGCAATTAAATGGACGCTCTCCCGTATGGACCAGCACATGACGATCTAAAGATGATGCGGATGATAACACCTGCAAAGTAAAGAAAACAGAAGTTTTTGTTTTGGTAGAGACATTATTTTTTTTTTGATTATTTGTTTTTAGGGAGATTGTAAGATTTCTAAACTTTAATCATTTTAAAAATTTATTTTAATAAAAACGCGTGATATAATGAGTAGTGCCTCAAGGTTCAATTTTGGGTCCATCATTTTTTATTGAGAAAAAAAAACAACAAGGTTTAAACTGAGGATAAATTGGGGCTAATAAAAATAAATTTATAATTATTTACTCGTCGTGGACAAAAAAAAAAAAAAATAAATAAAAAATTTTGAATATCTTACCTTCGAACAAATTCTACATGTAAAATTCTCTGAATCGCCTGAAGAATAATTGTGACATCGAATGTGATTTGTAAATTCGTGAGCAGTAGCTGAAACAACTTCGCATATTGGACAAACTCGTTTCATATCATCTCGTTCTCGTTCAGTACCAGATTCTGGACTAGAATTTAAGTGATGGCTGCTGGTATCAACAAATCCGGATTCATTATTTGTACGATCACCACTTACTGATTGTGTTGTATCATTAGATAATTTTGTATATATCGTGCTGCTGGAGTTATTATTGTTGTTGTTATTATTATTATTATTATTTTTGTTCAAGCTATTATTATTCTTATTTGGTGTACTAATTCGAAATTTCTTGCGTAATGAATGTGGATTATCACTTGGCTCAATTTCTACATGACTCTCGCAAGTAATTCGATTAATTGTACTTCTATAATCAGCATCATTGTCTGATTCGTAATTATCTGAATCATCATTATTTAATGAATTCGCTATTGTTGATGATGATGAGAAAGTCGATACTGCTGATTCATTGCTTCGGGATTTTTTTGGTGTCCTACCCAAATCCATAGGTTCTAAGGATGATTCTGATGTTGAAGATGATCGTCTCTCCATTTGTTGATCCATTTTATGTTGTGCATTGTTTGCTTTAATCATGTTTGTCTTTCACTAAAATGACTCAAATGTTTGTCGTCGTTCGTTCGGATTCTTTTACCGTTATCTGAAAAGAAGAAAAGAGAAGAATTTTTTATAGAATATTATTTTACATTAATTTAACCTTGACAGAATATTGAATTACAAACATATAGTCAATAAGAAGATTGGAGGACACGAACGGATTAATAAGCAAAAAAATGGGGGTGGGTATTAATGAGTTGATTACTTATATACAAATGCTTTGACGTAAAAATCAGTCTTCACCTTCTGGAGGAGGTAGTGGAGAAGAAAACCTTGTTGAAAAATGTAAAACAAAGAATGCACACAATCTTTTGACATCATTTTCATTAAAGGAATTTCGAAATTGGCTGCATTGGCGAGAAATATTTTTTCTTTTCTGATTTTGATGACAATGATTAATTCAAAGTGTTTTCATTTTGGAGCAATGAACTCTCACAAATTGTTTGCTTGACAAACAAACAAAGAATTGAAAAGATGTTGTGCAAACATTGGATAAGAAAATTATTTAAAGGAACTATACTATAAGCGAGACTCTATTATTACCCACCTGACATACATTTAAATTTTTAGATAAAAAAAAAGACTAAAGACGGTCAAACTGTTATTGTATATTGAGAAATCTGATATAATTTATGCAGTCGGCGGTACCCATTACATGGCCGCATAATTTTTCTTTTGCAAAAATGCTATTAAGGCAAAAAACGATAAGGTCACGTTATATTCTGCTCAGATTTCAGAAGTGCTTTTATTCATATGGGTTTTCACAAAATTCTGGATTTTACAGCAAAATAAGATAAATTTATCTGTATTCATCTAATATAAGTAGAACTGGATTGGAACATTTTGTGTACCTAGAAAGTTTGTGAAGAGTTTTTCACGTTACTTTTAACTACTTCATGAGAGAACAGTTTATATGCACAATTAGCGAAATTACCTAAGGTAACAACTCATATTAATTTTTATTGTTTTCTCAGGTAACAAGAGTTGCCTTCATAACGTGGTCATTGATCTCCCGTTTCCTCGACTTCCTTTTATATTCCATAGTCACGGCTTTGCATGTCGATTTGATGTTTTGAAGACGCAGAGTATATGTGAACTAGGGTTATTCTATGAAAAATACTTTTCTCTTCTGTACATACATACTTTGCATTTCCATACAAAATTTGATACTAGTTTGTACAGGCCCCCCCGGACTATGAAAATATGGTTAATGTGTCAACACAACGATTTTGAAATGTTTACATGATTTTTATATGATATTTTCTTTTGAGATGTTTCCAGATGGTTGAAATTGAAATTTTTCTATGCACCTTGTTAATTAATTAGTTGGAATTTTTTTTTTCAAAAAAATTGCATAAAAATCGATCTTAAATTTTGAATTTCGAAAGTTTTGATATTCAGAAGGCTTATGGCGGTATATTTTTGCCTCTATCCCCATTTCTTGCAGATATACATTCGAAAATTGAAAAAATAAAATCGCTTTTACACACAATATTAGCTTTTATTTAAGACTCATAACTTAAAAACATATGATTCAATTTCGAATGTTGAGTTCGAGAAAAATTATGTTCGAATTCGAATATCGAACTAAAGAAAATTGATCATGGATTTTAAAGAAATTGCATTCTTCTTTTTCATTGTGTCGTCAATCCAATACTGACCTAAGAAAGAGATGCACTTTATCAATGGAATAAGAAGAAAGAAAGAGAAAGAAGCTATTTCCTCATCTAGTCTTCCTTCTCCAAATTCCTATTAATGTTTCTGTTAAGGAACCCATCTGGTATAGCTATATAGATAGTGTTAAGACCTGTTTGTGGAATCGTAAGTAGGTCGCTATGATCGCAAATAAATTGTTGACTCGTTTGTCTTCGTGCTGCCTAGTTTGTGTAATAAGAACCAGTGATATATTTCACTCAAGATGACAATTTGAAAGAACAATACAACTGTACATACTTACATATACTTTCCCTTTGAAAATGTAAAAGTAGGCAGAACAGACAACTTTTTGTTCCAGGTTCAATTCCAATCTTCTCAATTATCGTGAAATTTACTATGGACAAATTGTTATTTCGTTTATAGTAAATCCTTTCCTTGGTTCACCTGACTTATTCGATGGTTGTTGTTTTTGGATTGGGTACAAAATTACGGAAGACAAAATTCAGCAATATATTTGTTAAAATTTTGGAAAAACCGAAAAGCAGTTTTCCGGCATTCCAGTATTTTTGATTTCCGGTATCTGAGCTTTTGTATTTTGGAAATTTGGCACTCAAAATTTGAATTGAATACGATGTCGTTGTTTTTTGCTATTGTTGAAATAAGCTCTAGGTTAGGTTAGGTAAGAGGGGTGCTACTGGTAGAGATGACTAGCCTGCTTCAGTTAGATCTACAGTGGGTCCATTGTGTCCCTTGATCTTATGGGATAAGTTTTAGAAACTGCACCAGATCCATCCTGCTTCCCTTAGGAATCTCAAGATACATCTGAGCTCTTAATTTTGCAGCTACCTAAGTTAGAGTGGTGGCTACCGCTCGAATCCCACCGATCAGCCTCACTTACACCAGTTGTGGTCTATACCACCTTCCTTATTGGGATCCTATCTAGGAAAGATATTTCAGATTTGGGGGGTGTACTGAAATCAGCCACAAGAGTTAATGAGCCGTACCAGGTCGGCCAACTCCTTGTCTGCTAGCTCCCCCAGTTCGTCGAAGAGGTAGCTGCCTAGCGCATTTCTCCTACGCTTGGCAAGGTAAGAACATTCCCACAGAACGTGCTGACCGTTTTCAACCTCTTCCTCATCCATACAGCTTCTGCAGAAGTCATTGCATGCAGCTTTCATGCGGTCTGCATGTTTATCAAAGACGCAATAACTGCGATAAAGTTACGCACATCATTACGGTTTCATCAGCAGAGATTCAGTCATCGTAGGACAAACCTCGGGCCACAGATGTTTTGAAATCGCGGATTTGGTCAATTTTCCCCATCTGCGATTTGCCAGATTACATGCCTGTACGTCTAGAATCCTCTTCACTGATTCTAGGGGCCGATCTATGGGTTGTTCCTCTAGAAAATTGTCATATAGGAGCCCGGAGTTTCCCGCCTTGCACAAGGCGTGATCTAATGATGTTCAAGTTTAGGGCCTTGATTACAGCTTGCCTGTCAATACAAATTCTGATAACTCGATCACTGGTTACAACATAAGTTATTGCCAGCACCCTTGCTGCTTTGATAATAGCCAGAACCACTGCCTGGAACACACTACAGTAGTCCGGTAGGCAATACGATTCCTGCATTAGAGGGAAAGCTGACTACACTCGGCTCCTACTCCCATATTCATTTTCGAACCCTCTGTGAAGACACATACATACATATATCAGAGTCTTTTCCCAGGCGATTATCATCCCATGGTAGTTGCGAATGTATTCTCAAAGTCTAGATATAATCCGTGGCTCCCCGTATACAGTCCGCAGGAAAGAACTTAAGGATTCTGCTGTGACCAAACCAAGGTCTGCTGTTATCCAGCAGCCTGACTTTCTAAGCCTTAGTGCACTTTTTGCAGCTATACATTTCCCATGGATGTCAAGGGGCAGGAGCTGGAATATGATCTCCATTGGTGCCGTTGGCATTGTACTGATAAAATTTATTAATAGACATATTAAGTGGTTTTTGGTTTTGTGTGGATGTAAGGGAAATGTTCTATATATAGCAAGGTGCCTATAATACTTACTCAAAATGGTTACGTTTTTAATATTTAATAGAAAAGGTCTAACAGACTTGGTATGTAGGAACAACAACTGTTTCAACTCTGAATTGCGGTGTCCGGTGAGTTTTTCAAAATGAATTTCCCTAAAAGATAGGAAATTTCCCTAATGCTTGGACGAATCGCTTAAATTTTGTTAATTTAAAATTCCTATTCATATGAGTATTCAGCACTGAAGCAATAACAAAGTGGAGTAAGTAAAGCAACAAATATAGATCCTAAAGATTAAATCATAGCCGGGAAAAGGAATTTAAATTTCCCTTTCCTAAAATAATATCCCCTTTATTATTTTGCACATTTGGGAAAATTTTTCTATGAGGAAAATTAAGGAAATTGGAGAAATTGTTTTTGGATATATGTATATTGATTTTCGGGAAATTCCCAACAATACTCATAGAGAACTGCGCTCTGTATACAAGAGCAGAGATTTGTATAGTGCCAACGTGGTATAGACGGAGCAGCAATAATGAGTTTGTTTCTGAGTTATAGTATAGCCACGGTATCTGAACTTGTCGAAAACATTCGACAGCAGTGTATGCAAGTCATATTAAACTCATGGAAATAAAATTCAGGCTCTCTCTATCATCTTTTGAGCTAATCAGAAGCTTCCTTATCGGATTTCCACAAAGGTCTATCCTAGATCCTTTACTGTTCACTCTGTATCTAAATGATCTGCATGAAGTGATTATATCTAGATGCTAAGATATATATCTATGCCTATGATGGCCATATATGTACACATGGAATAATCCAATCAGTCTAATCGAGAAATCTGTTGATGTACTTACTAAATTCTGATAAAGATATTGAAGCAGTCAGTTAGTAAAAACTTGTTTTTTAATCCGTATTTGACAAGCGAATATGTTGATGACCACTGTTTAGATGAATATCTTGTTCGTTAACATCGAGTCAAGTACGAAATTCAATATTTTAAAATTCTGTATTGAGTATAGAATTCTCTGTAAGGATATTTTTTTTAATTTCGCCATTTTCAAAAAAAAAATTTGGATTTCGATACCCTGTGATAAAGAATAAGTGAATTTTAAATATTGATTCGAATCCATATATGTATACATTCCATTCGTAACAAATTGATATACTTAAACGTGTATATGCAATAATTTTTTTATCTCATTTCAAAGACGGCATGAGAAAAAGAAAATCTCGTTGTACAAAGTGTTGTACCTATTAATTAAAAGCAAATAGATAATATGATAGCGAGAGTAAGCATAAAAAAAAAAGAAATACAAAACTTTCAGAATCAGACGAAAACCGAGAATGTTTGTCACCTCAAGGTAAACTCTTTATCAAAACACAGTTTTTTCCGCGCGTCTTGTCAAACCTCTCTTAAAATTAAGCCATCTGATTTCATCTTGTAGCGACAACGGACACGATGCGACATATACCTACAACAACAAATCGGTGTTATCTCAGCTACATACATACAAACATATCTAGGTATTGGTGTTGAAAGCAGCCCGGATAAGGTATATGTTGGACCTGTGGTGCGAGCTTTAAAACGTGTGTTTTTATTACTTTCAAGTTATACTTGCGTGGTTATCAGTTAAGATAAAATTCGATCTCAATCAAATGTAATGATGGCGAATCATTTAAGAGAACCAAAGAAATTTTTAGATGACTATTAAGTGATAAGAAAATGTTTTTTTTCTTCTTCTGTTTTTCATTTTGTGGTTCAGCACAAATTGATGGAATTTAATTAATTTTTTGATTGGGAGTACACAAAGGAAAGATATTGAGATTGAGTTTAATACGAAAGCTGTTACCGTGTTTATTACATAATATGCTTACTGTGACAAATGCATGTAAGGTAATTAGCGAATTATATAAATTTTGAGTCATCTATAGTTCTATAAAGCTTGAGTTCGATTTTCGAGGTTGTTTGAAATTCTGTTTGCGTATTCCACTTTTTGAAACACGATTCTAAATTTCGCGTGTCTTTTGTGTACTTACATGAGTTTGGTCAATATGAACCTCAAAAGTTCGAAAATTTAGAAGCAATCAAGGAATGAGAAGAATTTTCAGTATTCCAAAAATTAGGGGCATGCGTTTGCTGGTGGGTGATCAAAGAAGAAAGAGGCTGTTGGATGGCGTTCGGTTGGGTGGGAATGATTGAGAAAGTGGCAGGCGATTGTACCTAATGGGGTCACATAAACTGCACCAAGCCTTCTAGTTAATTTTTCTACTCCAATTCATTCCCATCAGCCTAGCTTTTTCCACACCATTATCACCATCAAGCTCGTACCGAAGTTTCCAGAAAAATTGACAATTTCATTCACATCTTGATCGCTTCTAAAGGTTCGAATCATAGCAACTCTATGTATATGGATTCTTCGACAACACATAAAGGCTATTATCTAGTAATCCTTGTAAAGACAAATGACTCACAACCTCCAAAGGGTTTTTTTTTTGACAAAACAGATAAAAAATGCATTGCAGGCCTGATGATCGTGACCGTCGTAGCCGAACTATTTCAACGGTCTACTATAATTATACCTCATACTTTGACGATGTACTTGCGAGCCAAAATTTCGTAACCCACATACTTAGAGTTTTCGATAATAGCTGCGAGCATATTATGAATAGCTGGGTCAGAGGGCAATGTAGGGGGGGGGGGGTCAAATAGTCTCCACAGCAGTTTAATCTGCAGCTAAGTCTGATACTAGAATTTCCTTGGACGCGTTTGTCTGCCAGATTGCTACCGCTAAGTAATACCTACTACATGTATACGAGGTGTGATCAAAAATACAGCCAATGAATTGTTATAGCAGTAACTACTGACGCGACGTCATATCCGTTTGAAGTTATCCGTTTGATAGCCTGATTCTTTAAGATAGTCAGTGTTAAGTTTGAATAAGTTACGACTTGTCAGTCGGCTTCCAAAATAGGAAGAGTGATGTCATGCTTATCGTGTCTGTCGCATGTCATGGATATCGAACATCGGATGAAGACGAGCAACGCTCGGGACGTTCTTCGACCTCAAAAACACACGAAAACGTACAAAAGGAGGCAAAACGGAATCATTCAAACAGGCAATTGACTATATACGAGAGCTTAGGGAAGACCTGAATATATCGCATGGGTCCGCGGAAGGCCAGAAAAATGATTCAATGGCTTCATCTTTTATCACGATAACGTCCTTTGCCACATCTCGTTTCTGATCCGCAAATTTTTGGGCGAAAAAAAAAAGGTCTGTCTACATTCAACGTGCTCTTCGGATTTAGCGCCATGCGACTTCTGGCTCCTCCCAAAAATAAAACTGCACTAAAAGCAAAACGTTGTGACATCATTATCGGAATTTAGAGGCGCACAATAGATCAGCTGAAATGCTTCAAATCATAGAATCAACTTTGGGATAAAAGCATCGCTAGCCAAGAGGAGTACATTGAAAGAGATTAATTCAAATTTGATGTAAGCTTATTACTTTGTTTGTAGTTTTTGATCACATTCTCGTTTACTTGGATTGCTTTGGATTTCACAACCCCGATTAACAAGAAAGTTAAGGGTGACTTCTTAAATATGCGATCCTGTCTTATAGTTTCCTTGACATACAGAACAAGTTTGAAAGAAGTTGTGATTCTCATAATTTTATTTGTAGCCAGAAGATTCATTTTTCAGATGCAACTTAAATTTTAGCTATTAGCAGTGTAATTTGATACTATACCTTCATGTACACACAGCTACGGTATAAACTTGCTGGAAATCGTCGAACAACCGATGAAGCTTACACATTACTTTGGAATAGTGTTCATACCCTACTCCATTGCGTTGATGCATATTTGTTTTATATTGTAGGTAAAAAGAAGGGTAGAGGATATATGTACTACTCGCATAAGAATAGATATAACCCAGCATTCTATAACTTCGGCAGCACGATCTTAGTCTAATATATTAAAACTGTAGTTAGCCAGTCAAATGAGTCGAATAGATAATCCTTTGTCGAGAGATCACTTTACTTCGTTGGTATTGGTGAATCTAAGTGAATTCAAAATCTACATTCGTCATTTATTCTGAATGTACGTATGTATTTAAAATTATAATTGAAAGTTCGACAGAATCCAAAATCATCTGTAAATTGATGCGAAAATTAATGATCCATAATGTAGTAATTTGGATTTTCAAAGCTGAAGTTACTCAAAACGGATTTTCATAGCTGAAGTTAAGTGTGAAGTGTGAAGTGTCTAAAGGGGAGATAAGAAGTATTGCAATTATTGTGCTGCTACTATACTGACTACATACGTAGACGCATTGTTATTGATTTTTGAACAAATGCCATATTGTGTAGTAACTGGGATTACATATTGGTTAATACAATGTTATACCAGAGACAGACTTGGTATATCGATATTGAGATATTGCAATTATGTCATATTGAAATATAGGATTTCAAAGACAAACTTGCGGTTTACGATACTGAGAATTAATTATGGCCGGTTTCACAGTCAAGGCTTAAGCCACAGCGATGGCTTAAGCCAAGACTTAATAAATATTTCGGTTTCACAGTCAAGGCTTAAGTGATTTCACTGGCTTAAGGCAAGCTTTACTTAAGCCCTTCACATAGGAAATTATTGCTAAATATTATAATTTTTGTTATTAAACGAACGTACATATTTCAAAAGTTATACTTTAAAACTAAATTGAAGTTTTCCAAACGAAAAATAGTTATCTAGTAAGCAGTTTTGAGTACTGTCTGGCAGCTAGTGTCAGCATTCCATTTGAAGTTTTAGGAAGAAGCCAAATAGTTTAAGACAAAAATGAGTTATTTATCTGATGCAGAGGATATAAGTGACGAAGAAATGTATAATATAATATCGCAAGGTGTGACCTGTGAAAAAAATTATTTGAAGGCGCCCGCAACATTTCAAAAAATGACATGACGTTGATTTTTATTCTCGATTCCGACTGGAGAAACATTCGGCTATGATGGTTTACGTTGTCGAAACATTCTGCAACAATGATTTTAGATTTGATATCGTTCCCGATAAAAACCATAACAAACTGGTAAATAAAAAGTTCTTCTTTTCGCTTGGTTTTAAATCCACAATGGCAATTTTCCTTAAAAAACATTCACAATTACAGCAGTGCTGAAAACTTAAAAATTTGCATCTGCTGCTTAACTAAGCCTCAGCTTACTGAGTACTGTGAAACCGAGTAGGCTTAAGTTCTGGGCTTAAGCCACACCCGTGGCTGAGCTAAGCTCTGGATTAAGCCTGGACTATGAACCCGCCATTAGAGAATTGACATTTGATTTGTCAGTTGACTTGAGAAAGTTTGGCGTACGTACAAAATGTGAGCAAATATTGTGAGACTAATTGTCTATATCGAAAATAAAAACAAAATATTATGTCACTGCAACTTGACAAGTGTGAAATATTAAATGTCAGTAAAAGTTGCAACCAACATTGCAATAGAAAATTCGACTGTAAAAGGTTCGTGTATTAAATAATTGATGGTTTATTATAACTAGGGTCATATATTGAGATAGACTCTGTACACCACGAAATTTTTCGCAGTTTTAATATTGAGCTCCAATATTCTACATACTGAGTGTATACCGAGCTGCTTTTCAGTATATAGAGACACACCTGAGTTTTTTTTTTGGGGCAGGGGGACAGCAGACCCCATCCCAAGCACGGAGGCCATAGCGACCCATTGTGCTGTCCTGCTACAAGCCCATTCACAAAACATTCCTGTCCTCTTAATGCGGTTTAGTACAAACTATATTATTGAAACCGCAAGTCTGTCTCCGGTATTAGGTGCACACTTTTTTACCAATTCTGCATAATGAAGATTGGAAATACTTTCGACTTTCTAACTTGCAGAAGTGAAAAAAGCGCTGGCTGAACGTTGGTGGTAATAAAAGATTTAAAGATGTAAATTTTGGACATTATGGTTACATTTTTTTTCTAATTTCAGCCACTTATTCCTTTTTCTGAAATATGTTTTTTAGGCGACAGTTATTTTAAAGTTTTCAGCTTAGTAGAATATTTTTTACGAAGTTCATACATTGTGTCGACGACATATGGTAGACAAAAATTTCTTGTAACATCTTGAAAAGATCAATGTTTCGTTTCATTTCAAACACATGGTTACGAAAACAGGACTTTTTTTCTATAAAAACAAATGATAAGAACTGCTTATACTTATGAATACTGGGAAATGGCATAATTGATATTTAAATTTTGAATTCGATATTCAATAAAAATCAAATGAGGAAATTGAAAAATCCGGGTTAATGGAGAAATTTCCGAAAAATAAATAATAAATAAGACCGAATTGCAGTTTTTTATATATTACTAAGTCACGCTTAGGGTATACCCTATGATACAAAGCACAGAATGGCAGGAATGAGAAAGGCAAGGAGAGTGGCGGAGGTGTTGATGTATGTCACCCTTATACTTTCGGAGATTGTATGCGGAGGAATGACAGAAGATGGTAGACTGTTCCACATTAGCACCGTTCGGAATAAAAAAGCACCACGGAATTTTACTTTATGACCGAAAGTAATTTGAAGCTTAAAAAAATGTACGCGGCTTGCAGCACGAGTATTGCGTGCATGAATTATTTATTCTACAAGGGATCAGACTAGATATTTATTTCATTAGAACATTGACATTAGAACATGCGACCTGCCCCGGTCTCAGATATGGGATTTGTATTCCATTCTAGGTCTGATGTAAGATTTGTTTGTAGAGGAGCGCTAGATTTTTATACCTTTTTAGAAATCCAACATATTTCGATGCTTCTTTGACAGCAGAGAATATGTGATCTGTCTAGCTTAACTTACTCGAAACATTAATGCCAAGAATGCATAACGATTCAGTTCTCCATCGAAAGAAACGAAAGAAAAATTAAAATCTTGTTTTAAGGAGATGGAACAGCTATGGGCTTTAGATATATTAAATTCGACACGATTCACATTGCCCCAAAACGAGGATATTATCACGGTGGTTATTCAATGATCTAATCATGCAATCTCGTTTGACAGATGTGGTATTCCCTCTGGAGTCCAAAAGAGTGTCAAAGGAGTAAACAAAATTTGGGATACTGTCGTCGGCAAAACTATGGACGGGATTGAAAGTAAGAGAAAGCAGGATCATTAATGAAAATTAAGAAGAGAGTTGGGGCACACCGGAATTTATAGGGGAGGTTCAGATTTAACGGCATCTAATACAACCCGTATTAGGTGACCAGTATATTAACCGGGGAATTTTGTTTATTGTCAATATTCAATTTGGTCAAGACTTCAAAATTAAGGACTCCATACCTAACTTTCGTATCCATCTTCAAAACTAACTCTTAAATAAATAAAACTCAATTATAATCAATAAAAAGTTTAAATTTGAAATTTAAAATGTTAACAGATGCCGCCAAGGTTGTACCATCCAAACACAATAATTTAAAAGTTCGACAGTTTGACAAAATTTCGAATTTTTGGTAAATACCAGAATTTATTAGCATTTGCCTCTTCTTTTATGGACAGAAAGTGACAGAACCCTGGGAAGAATTTCCCAAGTCCTCTACAGAGACTCTCTCTCATTTGGCTAACTATACCAAGTTTCGGTAACATTTATATAGTATCATTCTTTAAGGAATGTAAAAATTAAAAAAAATTCTTAAAGAAAAAATGTTTCTTTTCTTTTTGAATCACTCAAAATTTCAATAACAGGAAAACTATGTATATAGATGCCATAAAACAAAAAAAAAATACAAAAACGAGAAAATTACTGGAAAAAATTCATGTTCATATGAAACCAACAACCAAAGTTGGCGCAGATGATATCTGAGCTATTCGTAAATCGCCATAAAATGTTCACCTCGAAATCACCTCAGCAGCTCAGTCAGCACAGAGACTGAGAGCTGCGCGAGCGATTTTATTGAAATTTTTTCCAATAAAGAATATTTTTGTGGTCTTCGCATTCGTGAAAAGTTTTAATGTCACGGCTTATCTCTCTTCTCTTCCGTCAAATTGATTGCTTTTATCTTTATATCCAGGAGTTTAATTGCCAACGGTTTTGTTACATTGCGCTGCAAATCGTCGCTTTCAAATTCTATGAAATATAAAGCAGAGAAGAAACAAAAAACGTGCTCTGATGTTTGTTGTGCGATGACGATGATGTGCACAAGAAGAAGGGGGGGTAATACTATTTTTCTTATTTTTTACTTATTAATTCACAATATTCTGTTGGCTGTTTCTTGTTTTTTTTTTTGCAATTTTTCACCTCCATTTTCAATTCAACAGGTTTGTTGCGGGATTAAATTTCCAATTTCTTAGTAAATAAGTCCAGGCGCATTAAATGTTTTTATTTTGTGATAACAATCCCAGAAGATGACGTCTAGTAAAGCAATAAATTGGAATTATTATTATTTATATTTTTTCTCAGCAATAAACGTGTGTGAGTGTTGCTCTTATCCTTCTCATAATATCTGTATTAAAACTTTTGTATACCTACGTTACCAAATAATTTTTTGTACTTATAGAAAAACCGGAAATACGGAATATTGCAGCACTTATATTACGGGGCTTTATCAGGATGTGAAGTACAACGAGATTAAACTTCCACTCAAAGCTATCGGAACTTCATGACTCAATCGATTACTACCACTGCCGTGTTAAGTTAATTCCGTTTTTCTGCTTATCGAGTATTATTTATACATTTTCAATGAATATGTTTTTGTGACAGCTAAGTTTAGGATCGAACCTAGGTAGACATTATTGAAATTGTGTGCATACCAGGTCGGGTGTACTGATTTTTCGTAAAAGTACGTATTGCTATTATAGCAATCGTTCAATAGCTGAGTCCTAAAAGATTTTTTTATTTTTATTTTAAATAGTACTTTTAAAAATTCGAAATTTCAATTTTCAATATTCGAAGAATCCAAGGCTTAGAAGTCTTTTTAAGTCTCAGAGTATTCGAAGGAGCTCTTATAACACTAAAATTTGTTTTAGAGTTTAGACGGTTTCAAGAAATCGAGAAATTGGAAGTGTTTCAAAAGTCCGAAACAGTTCGCAGTTTCAAGTATCCATGTTAGGATTTTCGAACACTCGAGCTTATGGGAATTTTGAATTCTTATTACTTTTTAGTTAAGAGATGTCAAATTTGTTTTATGACTTTCGTTAATTTTAGACATCTTTAAGGTATACAACCCGGGAAATTAAATAGTATATGTGATCCTTTCAATCTCTGTTATGAATTATTATCTGCCTTGAGGACATCCAATATAATGGGCAACCAGATAGTTCTTATTACATACATATTGTATAGGTCAAAATAAATTGCAAAAATAAATTTTAGACTGACTACAGCATACTTCGTTTAAAAGTCGGTGAGAACTTGTTTCTGTACAGATCAAATAGTTCGAGAGCTAGCAACGTCACGAAAAAGAACTTTAGTTCGGCTGATTCTTTGCTATCTCCCCTCTTTCACCATCCCAATAGGTATGCGGCTAATCTGGCTGGTGACAGGGGTTGCGTTTACCTGTGCGCATTCTGTTCCACAGATAAAAAAAGCAGTTTTCAAAATAATTTTAGTTCGATTTTTGTTTTTTTTTCATCTGTTTTCATAAACAGTGAAAAATATAAATTCACTATTCCCAGACAATTACCTTGTTGCTAGTACCGTGCCAGATGTTTTTTGTTTTTTTGTTTTCGTTACAAAAAAAAAAAAAATTTTATTACGGCTGTCATTTTTATACGAGCTAATTTAATTATCGAACCACATGAAATTAATTTTCCAGGCGATAATTCGGTAGATTATCAATAGCCAGATCGCTTCGAGTGTGATAGGGAATGGGCCATCCCACACGAGTATTCTTGATGCAGTATGCAAGCCTGTTTTCCGGGGAAGAAGTAAAAGACGCAAAGAAATATATCTCCAAACTGTACAGATTTTACATTCTTCTTTTACCTCTTCCCGAGCAAACCTGGGGAGTTAATGTAGCGGCTCTTCATAATTATGTAACGAAATGTTAAACAGAAAATTTGGGAAAGCTTTGAAAATAAATTATAGCTCAACTGAAAGCAACTCGCATTGATGTTTTTCACCATCAATCAAAGACGGTGAACGTAAACGTCGAGCTGAATCGGCTAGCCAGGTTTCAATCGTACCAAATCAAATTCGTCCTCATAATTTCACTGCTCAACTGAGAAATGTTCAGTTCAAGGAAGCATTAGTTAAATTTTTTATCAACCACTGGTAGACTGATGATATGGCGTCTTATATTGGTGATAAAATAATTCACTTAAAATTCAACGAATACTTCTCTTATCGGGGTGAAAATAACAAAGTCATTAAGGCAACGGAAGAGTAATTATCATGTGAAGAACATGAAGAACCAGATTCTAGGATTATCTACCATATTTGCCAAATTGATATCAACGCTGAAGTTGAAATAAGATGCTCAGATTCTGATATTCTCAACATGAATGAATTGTACAAAACTCTGGGTCGTTCCATCCATATCTAGAGCTTTACCAGGCTTCTAGTCCATGACATGTTGTGATTACACTCCAGCTTTTTTCGCAAAGGGAAATTGAGGTACCTCATATTTTAAAAAAAGAATCGGGAAAATTATCAACTTGCATTTCAAAGTATTGTCACCGATGATGAAGAATTACTGAAGAGTGCAGTTGTCACTTTGGAAAGATTTGTTTGTCATATATACTATATGTAGTTCGGTAGATTAACAACCTCAACGATGTCAGATTTGATTTATTTTCTAATATGTATCAGTCAAAAAATTTCAGTGAAAGTTTTGGGTAAAAATGCAGAAACTTCGTACCATCAAGCTTACCACCGTGCAGAGCTGAATTACAGCAGCATTTATTGAGAGTCCAATACGAGACCACATTTTGGAGAAATGCTCACTCTAAATCTACTACATCTACAGGAGTCAAAGTATTCAAAATAAAACTTGTAATTTTTTATATTCCAAGTAATTGCTTTTATTAATTGTCGCATGGAAATCTATCCAAGTTCCAATTCAATAGCGGAACTGTATAATAGTTGATTTTTCTTCCAGTATTTTATCAAGAATATCCTCAAATCTGAGCCAGATAACTCAATTTTGCAATTTTGTTTAAAAAACAAAAACAAAAAAAAACATGCACCCTCAAATAAAAAAAAATCATGTCAATATTTTTAGTCCGTCAAAAGTTTGTGGAGTCTGTTTGGGATCAGTGGAAACAGTTTCTGCTCGAAACACACACACACACGTATATATTTCAGGAGTTAAAAAAAGAGTTATGGAGGGCTTTTATAAAAAAATTGCTCATCATGAATGCTGGTCACAACACTGTAAGGACTCGATTGGCATATGTTGGAACACTTCTTTACATTTATACAAATACAATTCTTTTCTTTTTTATGATAATAGAATTTTTCACTATAAGTTTTTTTCTAATCCTAAAAGGAGGGATTGCAACATCTTAATTTTCATAGATAGGTACGTTTGATATTTTTTTTCATTTTCTTTATATACCTACCTGACATAAATATTATGGAAGAAACCTCGTATTTCCACACTTTTCTTCAATTTTCTTTCCAATTTCAAGGCACTTTCATAATGCTTTCCATCAAACTCAATTTCAAACGAAATTGTCGAAAGTATTAAGCAATAGATGGCGTGAGGAGCATTAAATTTTCCCCCGATCTTATTATAATTGTTCTAATTGAACTTCTATGGTAGGCAATTAGAGATAACCATACTGATGAGACTTCTCTGGGTCGAAAAGTTCAATAATTTTTCTTTGCACTTAAAATGCAATTTTGTCTGTTAGACGAGAAATCTCTTTCATGTTGTAATTGTCTTTCAACATTAAAAATAGTTGCTCTTAATTCATGATTGGATTAAATTTAAAATTAAGCATTTTGCAACTTGTCGAATTTAACATTTGTAATTTCGAAAACAAATGAGCTATGGAATTACGAAATTTAATTCTAAATTTAGTCCATACACTATTTCTTAAAAATCATAGAATTCGCAGAACTTTCCCCGTCACATTATTCATTCATTCATTCATTCATGTATCAATAACCCGACGTCCGCTACACTATAGCCAAGCAGGCTAATTCTAATAAATTCATAAATAATCAAAACTTACATCAATAACACACTTTTGGCGGTCTTCCTGTCCCTTTAATGTTCACTGGCTGTTTAATAATAATAATAATAGTAGGTAATCAATTCGGCACACACTAACAAATCACAAAAATCAATTAATATGACTAGAATGAGAACATATTTACGCTGCCACGTGTAAAATTTCTTATAGTCTTGTTATAGTTCTACCGTTAACAATAATTATTCAAATGTGAAGTTCACACGCAAAGTTTCAACAAGGACAGAAGTTCGTGAGCCTCAAACATAGTCGTAGTGACCGATAAAGGTTAGAATTAAAACTGATTTGCAACATAGTTTTGTGGTGAGAATCTAAAGTCAAAGATATGCTGGCGCGATCCTTATATATTACGGTACATGTATAACGTATGTACAAATACCAAAAAAAAAAGGAAGCAGACTACTGTGATTAGAAGGATAAGATGCAATTCATTCCTCCTTCTCCCACTCTTATACTCTAATGACTAGAAAAGCTTTGTCGTTATGATGGCAGCAAGACCCTGGTGGGTGATTATATCATGGTTCTCAGGTAAATGTCACTTTTATTACGGTTGACGCCACCATCAATTCAAAGTCAAATAACTTGAGAGAAAATTGACTCCTGTCCTGTGTCACAACAAAGATATAGAAAAGTCTTATCTCTATGCAATGAAGAAATTCCGGACGTACTGTAATGGTTGGTAAATGATGTCCTTCTTACTCAACATTCGTCTTCTGTGGCGCGTCGATTGGCATCCTTTAACGGCCTTAGGAAATTTGACCGGAAGAACGGTAATTTTAGAATAATGTGAATTTTTTTGGAACTTTCTTAGTTTATTACGCAGTAGCTGGGCGGAGAGTTATCCAAAAATCTTCAGTTCTTCGCATACAAGCAACGCAAACAACATACAGACACATACACACATCAAAGCTACACATGAGATTATATCCTTGGTAATTATTGCATGTTGCATGCTCTGCTGCTAAAGAATTTCGCTTGTTGGGTTCTAACAGAGATGGCACATCTTGTCTCATCTATGGTTCTAAGCATATGAAAGAGATTTATGAGTCAAATTTTACAGCATTAATTGGTTTTTGGTAATTAGTACAAAGATGTTTCATGAGTGCTAGTCATTAAGAATAGGTTTATAGCTTAGCTGTTAGATTCTAGACGTCTGGCTAAGCTATTTAAGGGTACATCTGGAAAATTGCAATATAACTGTACTTGACTAGACTAATTTCCCCAGATCGATCGTGAGTTGTTTGACCATTTGAGCATCACCGTACTACCAATATCTCGACTTGTGCGTTCCGTTTTTGGTTTTTTGAAGATGCGTTGGTAGACAATTAACAGTAACTTTAGCCTTAGACTTTAAAAACAAATGTTGCAGACCTTGGACCATACTGGTTGAAATATAAACAGCTATGAAAATGAGTGAAATTGTTAGTTATATGACTGGTTTCGAGGTACCTACCTAAGTAATTTTGGTTTTGTTAAAAAATGCTAATGTACATTATTTTCTTTTGATTTTTTTTTAAACATAATGCCGGCACAAAGTAATTAGTATTGATGTATCTAATATTAAACAGAGTTTCTCGTTTTTGTAGATTTCATTCTCTAGTGAGATTATTTATTCAGCCAAAGTTCAAAAGAGTTTGCTTTTTTTACCTATCAACTGAAAGTTTTTAATTCTTTCGCTCTTTATAAATGAGCCTTGAAAATTTTAATATTAAAGTGTAAAGTTTCTTATTTCCTATCCGATTATATTCGAAGTTCAAAAATCGTGCTTTTTTCAATTTCCTCGCCCCCAAAGTTATAAATTCCTGGGTATTTCTGGAATCCTCTTAAGAAGGTACTATTAGTACTGGGTACTAACTAACCTTGATGCCTTCCATTGTTGACATTTTTACAGGGGTGGGGCATTAGATAGCACTGAATGTTTAAAATATCGAAAAATAAAGTGGATGTAAGTTTTTGGTGTATGTGTTGGGATCTTTATCCTTTGCCATTGACAGAATTTTGAACTTACTTAAAAAAAAGCTATATTTTGCTGATTATGAAAAGATAAAAAGGCCTTCCTTAATAGTTGGTTGATCCAAAAACATTTTTTTCTTATCAAGAATCTTTCTTAAGCACAGTACCTACTAAAAAAAATGTGTGTTTTTTTTTTAATTTTTAACCAATAATTTATTCCTTCCTTGAAAAAACGGGTCTTGACAATCCCTTTCACTCTGTCAACGCCAGAATATTTTTGGTAAATATTAACCATGTTTAGGGTTTCGTATCCAAAGGGTGCCAAGTGTTCAGCCCAAACATATTTATCAGCAAAAATTATATGTGTTTTAGATTCTTCTTGCGACAAAAAATATTATTGCTCCATACAAATATATTAAGTGATGTTCGGTGATGGTACTCCTATTTCATACAGCAGCAGGCTAGTAAAAGAATTTTGGCATCATTTTTAACAATAGGAAAGGACGAGCGACATCTATTGGAAATGATTGCTTCGTGTGCAATGACTAATTAAGTACGGACATAATCAACTCTCGAAGATTCGTATTACGTGCAATAGGAAAAGTCAAGCGACATCTATAAAGTGCGGACATAAACAACTTTAAGTTTGCAGAATCGATGTTTCGAGAATGGAATCTTCGGGAAAGCTCTGGGCAATTTTTAGAATATAAATACCGCACTTGTCACCGCCAGGAGGGAGATTTGTCTCAGACAGTGAAATGAACGTAGTAAACAGACGAAGGTATTGGATTGCGATAATTTGTAGTAGGTACAGTACCACGATAATTAAAATAGAGTTGAATTGTGTTTGTGAATTTGATAAAAGTAAACAGTAGAGTGTAATAAAGAGAACTTGTGAATTATATTTGAAATATTGTGTTCTGAATAGAAGTATATTATATTTATATTATATTCGTAAGCTTTCGATTACTGCCTTCGTAAGGAGGAGTAAGTAAAAGGCTGGTGTTAGTGAAACAACTATTTGCTTTTTAGGGTTCCGTACCCAAAGGGTGTCTATCAGCGGGTTGTATTTCATGAACAGTAATAGGTAGACAGTTGAAATTTTCACAGAGTGTGTATTTCTATTGCCGCTAAAACAACAAATAATAAAAATAAAATAAAATTAAAAATTAAGGGGGTCCCCATACAATAACCTTTTGTTTTTGCTCGATCTAAAAATTACATAGTGTTAAATCTTGTAAGATGGTATGAAACCCTTGCGAGACCGACTCGTACTTGGCCGATTTTATTTAAATTTTCTATTTTCTATTTTATATTTGTACAGGGTGGGCCAAAAGTCACCATGGGGGCCAAAAGTCACCATGGGGTTTAAAAATTTAATAACCTTTTCGTTTATATATTTTTTTTATTTTTTTTTTTAGATTATATAAATAACATCTGGAGAATAAATAATGGAGAGATTCACAACTGAACAAAGAACCAGAATAATACAGGGTGGGCCAAAAGTCACCATGGGGTTTAAAAATGCTCTTTGCGTTAAAATAATTGATCGCTGATTTAAGTAATAAAATTCTATTATTCTGGTTCTTTGTTCAGTTGTGAATCTCTCCATTATTTATTCTCCAGATGTTATTTATATAATCTAAAAAAAAAAATAAAAAAAATATATAAACGAAAAAGTTATTAAATTTTTAAACCCCATGGTGACTTTTGGCCCCCATGGTGACTTTTGGCCCACCCTGTATTAGCAATTTTTAGATGTTAGTATTAACTACATTCGTATCCTTATGTGTGACTAAAAAACTCTG
Organism: Dioctria linearis; assembly: GCA_963930735.1. NCBI lineage: Eukaryota > Metazoa > Arthropoda > Insecta > Diptera > Asilidae > Dioctria > Dioctria linearis. Next base: position 27,759,969 of record OZ005742.1, read on the forward strand.
ATTTTGTCGAGTATTTTCCGCCCTAGAGCTGAATTTTTTCATTTTGGTCAAATAAATATAATTTTCTTTTCTTCTTTTTCTTAAACCCTATTATGTATATAAATTTTTTTTAAGTATTTAGAAGCAGCAGCTGAAAAATAAGTATACTGCGTAGTAACTCAGATTTAAAAAGTTAATCAAAAACTGGCGTTTCTACAGTTTAAAGCAATCTAGTATATACACTGAATGCGAATGCCTATCCGAAACCAAGTCTTCGTTTTCATCTTTTTATAACAGCTTGGCATCTGTTTATAACAGTTAGAAGAACTGGTTAGCTACATAGTCGAATTAAAATTATAATTGATTTGTTCAAATATATAACAAATTGTAAGGATATGTTTGTTAGCCATGAACCTATAAACCTATGAATTCGGGCAGGTTATAGCTTCGTCTTCATCTAACGACTATAATAGCAAAACTTGTTATGTGTCGTTAATATAGCTATTGTAAAAGACGAAAGGGAAGACTTAGAATCTGAATAAAAATCAGCTGTAGATCGGTGGTATTTCATTTTCTGTACAGCTGATTGGCGCTATATATTCAGTATTCCCAGTTTATAATGTATATTCCGAAAATCCATGAGAAAAATTTAATATAACATCTTCCCATTTGCACCTTTGACTGAAATATTTCACATACATATCTATGTACAAACCCATATATCTTGAATTTTTGATGCTTTCTTTCAGTACCTACAACATGTGCTTTCTTTTCCTCTAATATACCACAAAATGGTACGATATTAAAAAAGTTGTTTTCCTCTATATTCGAAAATAGTGTTTTTTTTATTAACTTTTAAGGAGTACATAAAACCTGAGGCAATACTAAAAGCATGCATCTTAAAAACAATGGTCAACGCTTGTTTAAGAATAAATTAACTTCCCGCTAAATGCAATTTCATAAAAATTCGAACTTCGAAAACAAAGCCAATCTCAGTCTTGAAAATTATTATGCACTGACAGATAGTTCAATTATAACGAAATAAAAGATGGTTTTGCTTAAATGGTAATCCGATTTTCGATCTAAGCACGATTACACGATGCTTAACTTACAAAAACTAATTTTATCAGGGAAAATGACAATGATAATTTAACTTAAACAATACTTTTGACTGTAAATTACAATATATATTTTAATCGTGAGTGTCAGCTTTGAGATTAATTGAAGATTACCTATCAAACCGAAATCAGGTACTTCGCGGGTTGTTCGGACAGTTACCGTTCTATAATAATTCTTTGGTTTGATTGTCTGTTTTTCTAGTTTTTTCTCTCTAATTTTTCCACTGAATTAGGTAGTATACTTACATAAGCTATTTAAATTTGACTAAATTTTTGTGATAAATATTTCATTTTATTTTATCTACGAAGTAAAATTATTAATCTTCCAAACCCCCCTGGGCGTATGTTAATGAGACCAAATTGAAGAAAATTAGCGTTTTTAACTTGATAATATTATCTTTATTATTTAAATTCAATTCGAATTCGAAAATCAATCGATTCAACATTTTCGAAATTTGAGTTCGTAAATTTTGTTGTTCGAATTCGAAATTGGTGATTTTGTGGCATTAATGGATTTCAAAGAAATAATTTTTTATTATATTCAGAAAATTACAATTTTAGGAAGTAACATCACACCAATCTCATATATAGTCCTTACTTCTACTGGCAATTGTCGACCCATTTAATTTTTAACGTGAAAAAATATCTACAAATGAAAGCTTGGGAAATACTGTAAAATTACATAATAAATATTGTTGAACCAAAGGAGGAATAAATGTTTTTCGTTAATAAAAGAATTGTAAAAATTCTTTATGCAGAATGATATTTTTTATACATTGTTTTTACATGTTTTGTTATTCAAGAATAAAAATATTATGAGCTTTACAATCTGTAAAAATGTTAAAAATTACTTCAGTTTGTGTAAAAAAATTCGCTGTCTGCTTAGATGTTTTATTCTACTCCAACTTCCCCTATACAATATTGCAAAAATATATTTTAAAGCAAAGTAGTAGAAGAGCTTCTTTTCTCTCGAACCATTAACACAATTCTTGCTTTCATGTTAGAAAAAAACTTGCTTTTTCTATAGATAAAAAGCAAAAATAAAAATAAATTGAACTTTGATAAATTATGTATGTAGAAGGAAAAGGCGTCTAGAAAAATGTGAGAGCTTTTTAATCGGTTTTCTTTCAATATAGGGAGAGGTGTGACAAGAACTTTTTCCAGTAAAAGTTAAAAAAGAAAAAAAAATGTAATAAAACTCAGAGTCTAAAATTCATGGGGTGGTGTACTAGGGAAGTTTGGCCATGACGTCGTATTCTCTATCATTTTATAGCGGCAATCTCCCGCATTGTCTATGGAAGTAGAAAAAAAAATAGTCCAATACCAGCACTCTACTATAGCGCGCTTAGAGAGAACATAGTTTCATAGAAGAGATGATGGCGATGCGCGATGGTAGCATACGTTATCTATACTTCGTCGCTACTACTTTACAATTCACATCACATTTCAAAACAGAATTATACAGACTATACCTACCTACGAATATTTATATAGATGTAAGCAAGCAAACTAGCAAGCTCGTAGCTAGCCATAGCCTAGCCTAGCACTAGCCACCAGGTATATACCTACATAGAGGAAATTTCTGAAAATTATCTACTTTTGCTCCGTTTGTTGTGGGACGGGCAGGTGAGGTTAAAAGATTTCTGTCATATGGAGGAGAGATATTATGGTTGCGTGTATGTTGTAGGGTACTCTCTTTGGGGATTCCTCTGTGCTGGCTGGTATGGCAGTGCTAAGTACATAGTTAGGTAGAAGAAAATATCTATTGATCGGTTGCCATAGTTACTTGACAGGGTCACACACAAAAAAATTATGGCTTCTCGCTCGTCGAATTCTCTGTAAATTTTTGCAGGTGGGTGCTGCGGGTGATTTTGTGCGCGCGTGCCAACCTGAAAGAACAGATGAACCACACACAATGAGTAATTTTCGTGAAGACGCCACACGAACAAACTAATTTATCATTTTTTTTTGTTTTTTTTCCATAGTCTATCTACCTTAGCCCCTTTAGAATAGGAGGAAAAAATATATAAACATATAATATAGGTATAGGCGCTAGTAATTGCATCTTAATGAGGGGCAGGTTTTAAGGTTATGTATGCTTTTAACTGCAATGAGAGATTTTCTTGTGTTTCCTAACTGGGGAACAACATGTGCTTAAGATGATGATGTCAATTATAATTCTTAAATTCAAATTCTCCCCTTTTGCTAAATTACTTTTTTTTTACTTTTTTACTTATTACTAATAACTAAATGGATTCAAGCTAGTAGTAGATATTTTAGTAAGTTCAGTAGGCAAAGTACAAGACAATAGGTTAATATACATACATAGATTGCTAAAATCTTCGCGTAGCACTTCAGTAATGAACGAACAATATTTGATTCTTGAATTAAATTTTACTCTCAAATTCAAGATTTTATAATTTGAAATTGTTTGGTATGTTTCTACTTTATATATTACCTATACTAGAGTAGTTCGGATAGAGTACAAATTAATTATGTTTTGATCAACTGACCATTCCAAGTAGATCACCGTTGATACAAGTAATAGAATCCCTAATAAATCTAATGAGTCTTGTAAAAAAAAAATGCTGAACAACGACGACCGCATACATATATAAAGTGGAATTTGACATCACGAATTCAAGTACGTCATTCGTTAATAAATATGATATAGTAAAAAGAAGCGGCCCCAGAACTGAACTATGTGGTATTCCACAAAATAATAGAAGTATGTATATGTTTGAGAATTTTATTTATTTTCTAACTTGTTGAAATCTATAGCTTAGAAAATTTAAAATTATTTTAATTGTTCGGTGGACTTGACAGTGATTAGTGGGCTAAAAGCTGATCCCATCCCAAGCCAAGGTGGAACAGCATACGCTGATGATTGCGTGTATGAGAGAGTGCTCAGTCGCTAGTATGCGAACTCTGGATACCAGGCGTCCTCCAGTTTCAGTTAGCCTATACCTGTAGTAATGCAAAATTCTGCTGCAGGTGACAGTTTTTCTCACTCAACTCGTGGGACCATATATGGAATCTTCTAAAAATAATACCACTTCAATGTGTGTAAAAGATTCACGAATGTCTGAGGAATCTGAAGATTGAATCTCTAAATCTCGACATCTGTGGAAAATATCCTCTTGCTGGGGAGCTCGACTGGTGAGGGCGGTGTGACTCCTATGGAGATCGCAAATACTTGTCATGGCTTGGGTCATCTTAGCACGGGTGGGCTCGCTGGAGTTGAGAATACAGTGTCGAAAAGCGTAAAAGATAGCGACCGAAGCGGGTCTTCCCGAGGCAGGAATCTCTGTGGCGCAGAGAAAATGAGAAGTTGAAGTGCTAAGTAGATGGCTATTGCTATCCCTTTTAGTGCCTTAAAATTGAAATGTCAGAATTTTCTTCACCTTCTTTTTCAAATTAACTGTTATTACTTATTTTTATAACAAGGATTTTTTTTTTTTTTTACTAAAATTGAGTTTAATTTGAATATCTACAGAAAATTAAGGACATCTATCGATCGTCATTGATATCTTCTCGGATAGTCATTCAGTCTTGATGGCTTTGCAGGACTGCTGTATCCACAAAAAGGGATTCCTGGGCATATGTGGATCATGGGTAATGAAAGGGCTGACCCTCTAGCCAGGGCTCTCATCAAAGCGGATATTTGCATGAAACATAAGCTGCGATGAGCGAACTTGAGCACTTGCTGGTGCACAAAAATTTTTCTTGATGGGCCTAATATGAATTTCTCTGACTTTTTCTTGGGGCTTGGAAGAAAACAATGTAGATCTCTGGTTGGCATCATCACTGAGTGTCTGGAAGTTGAGTCGGAGACAGCTGGATACACTTGGATTTGCCCTCCTATCTGTGGATGAGCTGATAAACTTACCTTACCTAGATCTGATGCACTTCATTAAGAGGACAGAATGGTTTTAGTGAGAAGGTTTTTAGCCGCCTTAGCCTCCGTGCTAGGGATAGCTCATCCTCCTACATATAAAAAAAGGAGATCTATCGAAGCGAGCTATCTGTTATACACAAAGATATCCATAACGGAAATCATTGCGGATATTGATAATAATGTTAACCTAAATCTGACTAATTCATTTTGAAATAGTTTTCGTGAATTTATGTCAGTTATTAGAAATGAAATAATTTATATTTTATCCGTTTTCATTACGATTTTCTTTAAAACTAAATTTTGAGTACACTCTGCATAACAAACATTTTGTTTTTTTTTGTTTCCTTTAAAATATAATTATATGAAAGTGAATCAACATCCAAAATTAGCAATTACCAATCTTTATAAGTATTGGAATCTGTGTATAATATTGGAACTGAAAAGTTTCATCATCTTATCAGAGTGAAATTCTTCGTATCATAAAAGTGATAAATCGAAAAGAAACCGCATTCATCAAACTTTTCCTCTTGACGCACCTTTCCACACCCTTACCGCCTTGACGACATTTTAAGGTGATATTTAACTCTCATCGAAACTTCCTCCACGAAAAATATGTGTCATTGCGTCATCCATTTCAAAATTAAAGTAATTATAATTTCGTGGCGTTCTGTCGGTGAGAAAACTTTACAGCATTGTGTTATCAGTAGAATTGAATTACATCTATGTATGAATCTACACACACACAAAAGCACGCATGAACACAAATGTAATTTAAAAATTATTAATTAAAGAATATTACATTTAAAAGCGACTGTGATAACTGTGGTAACTATCGTGTTGCGTCCTCTGTGTGCTGACATCTGTTGGCAATAACAGATCATAGGATTGATTTTTGTCTAGAACTAAAAAAATTGTGCAAAGATGTTTCGGATTCTGATCAAAGTGAAAAGTCGTAAAAATTAAACTTATATTGCCTAGGTGTGCATTCATTATATTTCCTGTACTCTTATCCCCTCCCTTCCCGCTAGCACAAAGTCTGATGATGACCCTTCCCCCATCGCACAAAGTGTGATGATGAATGAGACAACTTTCCGCCTCATCAGTTTTATCATTGATTTTTATATTTCGTTTGGCCTGTCTAAAGAGCTTTTTAAGGTGTTCACCAAAGATTAACAAGACTTTTTTTGTACCGATAAGCGCGCACTCATATTATTTTTACTATGCAGAATAATGACTCATCATTCAAAGAGGTGCAGAGACTAATTTCGTTATCTATTTTTTTTTTGTAGTTTTTGCAATAAAATTATGTTTCCTGTCATGATGTTGATGATGATGATGATGATGAAAATGATGCTGTAAAGAGTCATAATAAAGCAAGCATCGGGTGAATTGAAGGGGAAAGAACAAAATTTTTGCTTATCTCTCACAAGACCTACCTTTATTTAACATACAAAAATTTCATCCGTAGATTTCTTGTTTTTGTCTTTTTTTGTTTTTGTTTTTTCTTCATCTATTTTTGGATGTCGGAAACAGAACGCAACGACGCAACTGATAAAATTGACAACGACGATTTCCGTCATTTCGATGCTTGAGCTTGATGTAATGTTTACTCTTAAGAAATGCGACACACTTCGAAAAGTGCAAAGAGATCTTGACTTAGTAAAAATGTTGCCTAGGTACATAATATGTATATGGTGGTGTTTATTTCAATTAGCTTTTATTTTTTTTTTTTTGTTATGACATCTCCGGAGGATGTTTTCTGTTAAGATAATTCTGTATCATCAAAATTTTTTTTAAGATAATTGTATGACTTTTATGTATAATCTGAGTAAGAATTTTCGTATGAGAAAATATAAAAAATTAATATGAATATTTAAAAATTATGAACATCCAACTCTATTCCGAATTTGTCATTGTTAATAATAATAAAAAAAAAAAAACAGCTAATGATAAATGTTATCACGATTTTTTATGAAATTGGATAATTTGTGAAAAGCCACGTATCAACTATAGTTGATAATCAGTGTGTATTTTGTGTTTATTGTTCGTCTCACGTTATATGTTGCGCATAGTTTACTAATTTATTTCACAGCTATTTATATATTAATATCAATAATTTCACAATCTATCAAGTTGAGGTATATAAATAATGTGTTATTCCACAAGGCTATATTATGGGACCTTTGTCATACATCAGATAAAATCTCATAGGGTAATACTATAAGTTTGCCGTTCCGTTTGTAACGCATTTTTTCATTTCGTTCCATTTTTGTTTGTTTTTTCAAATCAATTTCGGTATTTAAGACCTGTTGATGCCTCATACCAAGACTTGAAACTTGCTACCCTACATCAATAAGTTTTTTTATTAACGAATATCTAACGAACAAAATTTCTTTTTCATTTTTACTGTTTTACCGGAGAGTTCCAAAAAGTAGCCATCTTAAACAAATATAAAGTTTGCCCGGTAATAAATCATAGTAATATAAAAATTTTCTTTTTTTTTTAAATGGACTACATTGCGGGCAATCCGATCATGATTATATAAAATCATCATTTTTAATTAAGGATTAAAGAAACAAAACATTTGTTTAAAAAATATTCCACAAAATAACTTTATTATAGTTTTATTAAAATTAAATTACAATAAGCCCGTTTCGGCTTGTCGGGGCATTATCAAGGCCTTGCTACTGACTATAAAAATAGACCTGGCTTAAATAGCGGAAAAATCTCTCTCTTTCGTTTTCTAATACATTGCCATTAGCCAAAGCTCTATTAATTTCAAAGATTTCAAATTTATCTAGGATAGGATCACTACTTAAATTATGTATAATTATTAATATTTGTACTGTCGTTTTCTATAGCAAGATGTTTTGAAAGACCCGATTTTGGCATCTTGTGTTTTGCTCTTGCGATATATTCGAGAAATCTAGTTTCAGTATTGTTCTCAACTGTCTTAAATCCAAAAACCCTTATAACCCTTTCGGATAATATATTTTGTTTGTCTAACTTTGTAATTGAATTGGAACTTTGGCCACCAGATACATAATGTAATTGCAGATGTTGTGTGCCTCATTATAGATATATCTTGTGTCGATATTATAGAAAAGCACAAAGAATCATGCATGCTGGTTTGTTAGGTATTACTTTTGTGTAACACTGTCGGAGTGGCTCCGAATTATTCTCAGTACAATGTGGTGTTCCTCAAAGTTCGGTACTAGGGCCGTTATAATTTTATCGAATTAAAGTGTAATACCTACTGCAAAGATGAGACACATCGAGGTGATTTTTCAATTAGAGAACTGGTTAATGAAGCCGGAAGTTGCATGAATGCAAAATTTATACATATTTTTTTTATTGTTTTGTGAATGACTTCAGCACCTCTAAATCAGGCGCAATAATCATATTCAAATAAACACTTGATACTTTTCCTGCTCTCCTTTGCGTGTGTACAATAAAATTATTCATTACAGAAAATCAATAAAGAGTCTCATTGTTATTTTTAATTGCATCACCTTTTTTTCAAGGTTTATGCAATATTTCGTATGCTACATATTTGCATTTCCAGCCTTTTATCTTTAAGACTCGAATTTTCTTAACTAACACATTTTAGGTCACACTTCTAATTTATGGATATAAGATCTTTTGTGCTCAGACCCTAAGCTGAGTCTAAACGGAAATTAATAAAGCCTTCAATTGGGTCATTTGGTACCTACATCTAAAGACTCTAATATTTCGACCATATTTTGACATTTTATTAATTAATTTTATTATTAATTTTAAAATAAACTTATATACGGAGGCTGTTTGAGAATAGCTATGTTCTTTTGTGCCCGCAGAACAGAGTAGAACAAAAGATACACACAAGAACGCCTCATACATTTTCATAGAAGATTTAAATGAAGCGAGCAGTACAAATAGTTCGCTTCAATCGACAGAACAATTTGTTCTCTCCAGTATATGCAAGTTCTAGAGCAAGGTACACAAAAGAACACAGCTAATAGATGGCGCTCAAAACGCAAGAGTAATTTAATTTTTATCATTCGCCCAATTAAGTACGGACATAAATAACTTTCGGAGAATAGTATCACAGAAAGAGCAAACGACGTCTATAAAGTACGGTTTATGTTAGGTTCGGAGAATCGATGTTTCGAGGACGAAATATTCAAAAAGGTTCTAGAACAATTTGTAGACTATCAATACGGCTCCTATCACCGTTGGGGGGAGTCTTATCTTAGACAGTAAAGTGAACGTAGTAAACTATTTGGATTACGTTAATTGGAATTACATTACTAGCGATAATTAAAGTAGAGTTGTTTGTGAATTTAAAAAAGTTAACAGTATAGTTAAATAAAAGAAGAACTTGCGGGTTATTTCGGAAATATTGTATTTTAAGCAGCGAACCAATGCTACGATTATAACAATATGTATACATAATGGGGACTACTTCGTCGCATGGAATGGTTCAAAAGTGGTTTACTAAATTTCTCTCTCCACAAATGATGCTGAACACTAGAGACATTTGAATTCTAACCATAATTGAAGAGATGGTCAGATCCTGCATAAAAATTTGGACACAAGACAGCTTTCGGCAAGATGGATGCTACGTGTGGTAATAGTTGACGAAAAACGGAATCGCGTGACTATTTACAGGCGCAGTGGTCAGACCTGCTACATTTAACAGAGATACATTTTTCTTACAACACAATAAATTGACGATTAAAATACTTTAGATATGAAAATATCCTTTTACCAACGTGTTTTCAAATTATGTAAAAAAAAAACCTAATTTTTCATCGTTATGAACAGTAACGGTGAAAACAGTTGGATAAAATGTACGGAAAACAGTTCCATTTCAAATTCAAAGTTTCGTACATACAGACGTAATCTAATCCTCTATCAAAAGCATATTTATTTATTTTATAGTTACTTCCTCATAGTAAATTTAATATAACTGTTCCTACATTCAACCACCGAGTAACAGAACAAATTATTTTGTTTTTGTTCAATCCCAGTGTCGCCTCTTCTGAGGAGGGAAAAGTGAAAATTAGATCAAAGCCTTTGTGAGCTTTATTGAATGTGCTCCTCATAAAAAAAAGAGGCTATCTATGAACATTTCCAAGGATATACTACGTTGATTTGTCAAGAGTATAATTATAGGCTCCAATGAATGCATTAAGCCACCTTTGCTTGCGTGCTTAACACTTTATTACTTTTGCGTTAACAAAAAAAAAACAACAACCATTGGGTAACTACAGAGTTCAATTCTAGGACCATTGTTGCTTTTAAACACTAAAGTTTCCAAATAACTTTTTAAAAAGTTCAATATTATTTTAATATGCGATATTCGGAAAAGATTTTACACGATACAGCTATTATTACAATCAGTTCAAGGAAGGAAGGAAGGATAAATCAATGGCAGTTGCAAGATGTTTTAAAAGATATAACAGAACACTTGCATGATTTAAGCTAATAAAATTAGCATTAGCAGCCTATTTATTTCTTTTATACTTTTTTTTAGTAGGTAAGCAGTTAAGCAGGTAGATAGATATAGATAGATAAATAGGTAAATGCTTACTGCATTGAACAAAAATTTTCCAGTTTTCTTAGAGCAGGATTAATGCTGATTTGGGAGAAAAAAAAAGGTTAAATGATGCATAAATTCCGTTTTATTTTCTAAAACAAAAACAATCACAAAGCAAAGCAGAAAACTCTCGTTAAAAATAGATTTTCTATGCGGACAAAGTGAATCTATAGAGTAGAAACATCGCATTTAGACGGAAAAAGAAAGAAATTTCAGAGAAAAAATGCTTAAGAAACATCAGCCAACATAGAAAAAGCAGCATAACAGCTGAAAACAGCAGCTCTGAAGGGTAGGTGGTATATATATGAGTATGGCTCTTTTCGGCCCACATTTATCGATCCTGTAGCAGCCGTATGCCACCATCATGATGGCTGGGAGGCTTTTTTTTCTGTTTCTGCTTCTGCTGCTGCTGCTGCTGCTGCTGCTGCCATAAATGTTCTCATTTCTAGGTTCTGTAACTTATTGTGTCCCCCTCTTCGTCCTTCCCGTTTACAGGTCGTCTCCAATACATACTCTCCCCATCATTACAAGAGCATTTAGAAGACTTCTTTCAGCTAACAAAAAAAAAAGAAAAAAGAAAAAAAAGTCAAACCTTCAGAAATCCCATGAAAAAATCCCTCCACCTACATATAAATAGCGGGTTGGCTTACGTTCTTTCTTTCCATTATATTATTAGGTAGAGCTACCTCCTTGCGCGACCTTTCCTCCCAACGTCCCTATCTTTTCCATCATCATCATTACCCATCTACCAAAAAGTACCACATTGTGGGGGGAAGAACAAGTGGGTGGTAAAATGCGGGTACGGGTGGCAACTGCCAACTTTGAATATCATCAGGGACGCAGAGTTTTATTTTTCTCGTTTTGTGTTGGTATCGCCGTATCGTGTGATGTAACCTCACTCACCATAGACTTTTCATATATAGTTTGCTGCGATGAAAATGGGAACAGACCGCGATGAATCTTCAGAGCTTTTACCCTCGACATATCTCGGGACGACCGACAACGACGAAGACGACGGACGGACGGGAGCACCTGTATATGGTTGTGAATATAGAGGTCGTGTACAAGATGTACTACATTATGGTCTCCGAATGGGTTGTGTGATATAGTTTACCACCCTATGCCATTCCGTTCTGATGGTAGCATTTTGTATGCTAGGTATATACTATATAAAATTAAGGGTAGAGATATACCCCTATAGTATAGCAGTAGCAGCACAAGCAGAGCAAAGCAGAGCACCAAATAGGGGGATGAAGGTGGCTTATTCTTTAGATCCGCAGCTTTCACATCAGCAGAGACGTAGATTTTCTCTCTGTCTCTTTTCTCCACCCCATGATAATCATTGCAAACAGGCCAGCCAGCTAAGCTACATATACCAGAGTCAGACCAGAGCTAGGCCAGGCCAAACAGAAAAGATATACCTACATACCTATATATGTACAAAGGTATAAATATATGGAGGTAGATATATATAGGGAGCAAAGTGTACTTGGCAAACAGAAGCACTTGCCGCATTTCACAGAACAGCCCAGGCACCAGGAGGCCCACCCAACCGGCAGATAGACAAAATGGGGTGAACGAGGATTTTCTGAGGAAAATCTATTATCATGGTTGCATGGCAACCAATCAGGGGCAAACGAAAATCGGTTTTTCCCATTTGGAGATAAAAATTTATGCGGAGGTTGAGGACATTTTCCCGAGAAAATTGGAATTTTTACGAGACCAAATGAAAGAGATGATAGTATACCATGGTGGCGTCACTCTGCTGAATATATGTATGTACAACAACAGTGTTTAGCTTAACTCAAGCTCCATATACCTACGACGGGACTATGACTGACTATACTGATTTTCGGTTCGGGTCGGGGACGAAACTCAGAAAATGCGCAAAGATGAGATAGACATAGAAATAGTATATGCAGATGCAGTGAAAATGGGAGCGCGAGCAGCAACGATGATGGAGGGAGTTATAGGTAGGTATGTATCTCAGATGATGAATTTTGTGAAATTATGGGGTGCGGCATTTTTCGTATTGGTACCTTTGGTACCTGTAACTATATTATAGATAGAGACTAGAGAGGAACGTTACCAACAACACTAAAAAATCAATAAATTTCTTATTTTCTTAAGATTATTCTCATCATCATCACTATGCTATAGATACGCCATTAGATTATATTTTTCTTGTAGGTACCTAGATAAGGCAGAAATCTCATCTAAGGATTGAAATTTTTCTTAAAACTGAAATTGTCTGTTTTTTTTTCTTAATTCTGCAATGACGCATTTGAATTTTCCTGCTAAAACCCACCCTCAAACTGGATTTTTTACGTTATGTATGTATGTACGTATCTACACTAATACAAAAAGTCCTCTTATAGGAATATATCATTAGGGATGAAAATCAAGTGTCCGCCCTTTCATCCCCATCCTACATAGATGTTCAGTACAAGTATAGTCGTCTTGTCCTGAGCAAATAACGAGAAAAGTATTTCGGTAGAAAGCGAGATTTTTAGGGCGAGTATCTGCCTACATTTATACGTTAAGATAGATAGTGGGTGGAAGCATGTTTCATTCTTCCCCTTATACATATACCTACTATATATCTATACATCATGGTTGTACCTTAGCGTAAGATGGGAATAGAATTTCGTTTTAGGGTATGCAGAGTCGTGGACTATATCATATGGGTTCATACATATGTCCTTTTGGTCACAATAGCAAGTGAACGAACAGGACCCTAAGCAGGTATAGAGATGGTAGATAGAGGGGCCCGTTTACTTTAGTTTTGGAAGAAACCTCTCAAAGATCGAATTCATTGTCCTTCGTATACATATAGTATGTATACAATTGTATGTGTGTATGTATAGATAAATATGCCTTCTGCTTTCTGGGAAAGACTTTTATTTACACTCATTCCATCCATTGAGGATGATAAATGAGCAAGCAAGCAACCATGCATATATAGTGAATGATGGGGGTGAGTGGTGGTGTCTACTCTCTAGCCAATGAATTCATGACATGTAGGTATTCTCTATGTAGAGGTGTAGTTGGGTACCAGGGCGAAATTTTTTTTGAAGATTGGCGTTATCGTAAAGGCAACTAACTTTTATACTTCGGACTCTTATCAACTTCAGGGTGATGAATTTGTGCGGCACAATTGCGAACACTTGTAAAAAAAAAAAAAAAACAAAAGTAGAAAAAAAAAGAGAAAAAAATCGATCGATACTTTTAAGTGGTATCATCATCATGCCAAGAGCTATGCCTATAGAACATATATGTGTGTGTGTATAGGTAAGTATATAATTTTATAGAGGAGTAAGGTAATTTTATAGGGGCTGCACAAGCTGATAACACCTCTCTGCACGCATTAAGCACTTGTAATACACCATAAACATTGCTTAAATGTTTTCAAGTGATTTATTAGTTAGTTCGCGAAGAGTTTCATTATATGCAAGTGTCTGGATAAGTCCTTCGACTCTCTTGAAGAAATTAATTTTAAGCTTCACACTGTTTGGCATCGATCTGGGTAGGAATGAATGTAAACGGAAATTAGGAGAATTTAACAAAAATGGTGCAAATGGAGGTGCCGAAGAATCATGAAAGGGAGATTTATCAATGTTGTAACTAAAGTGTGAATGAAAATCTAACAAAGAATCTATAAGATTGTGATTAATGTTAACAATTGACTTTTTACATTATTAATAAAATAACTACCTAATGAAAAATGCACTATTCACTATACTTTACGTCATAAATTAAGGACCCAAAAATATGTAATATGTAGGTACATACGTACATGAAAAAGTTGTATGATTTTCATGTAAGAGGGCGTTATTGTTTGTGTCGTGTTTTTGAAGGTATCTTAATTTTTTTAATGAGCTCGAGAAGACAAACAACTTTCTTATTGAACTGGAGTTTTTTATAGAAAATTGCACCTGTTCCGCATAAACCTACTAGTTTTCATCCAAAGGTTGTTGTTATAGATGTAATTTCAATAAAATTCAAACTAATTTTGCAATTTCTCCCAGGTGTTTGATGAAGTAAATCATGTAGGTACTACCTACTTCGGTTGAAAAAAACATTTTCATAATTTCAGGGCATCTGAACTTGTGGTGGCAAGTTTATTAGTTGATGGTTCAAGTGTAACTGACAGCAAAACGTCTCAAACAACAGTGTTGTACCTCAGGGATCCATGTTAGGACCCGTGTTATTTTCTGCTTTTATTAATGATCTTTCAGCATTCTTTTAGCAATAATTTTGCTTAATGCATACATATGTAAACAACGTTCAATTATATTTATCTGAAATAACTTGAAATAATTGAAGAGATTTTGATTTGACTAAGATTTGTAAATGAACTGAAGGTAATGACCTTCTTGTAAATGCATTAGATGACACATTTTGTTTCTCACCAATTTAGATGAATAATACCATAGATGGCACAAGAACTAGATGTCGCATGGCATTACTAGAGCAGAGTAGGTATACAGATTGTAAAATGGGTAGTGAATTCTGGAATGGACAATAACATGTTTTAGAGCGTGTCGAAAGCAAATCTTTTTTATCATAGCAGTTTTATATACATTTGATCGACTTCTTCAATAATTCAGATACGAAAAAATATGAATCACTCGACGTATACATCATTTACCATACCCAGCTATATAAATTTTGTATACATTTTTGGTACTGCATGCAACATCTAGTCCTTGTGCCAGCTATGATAATACCTTTTATTATTTCTTATAGGGCGGAATTTAGCTATCACTTTTAACAACACCTTTATCTAAGCTAATCATATAAGTAAGGAATGTTTTTGGAGAGGTCTATGGAATTTTTCGGGAATTGTCATGAATTATGTCCAGAATCGGGTATATCTTTACAATATAGGTGCCAGCACCAAGTTTTCTTGAAGGGTAACCATATACATACCTACAATTAATTTTCCTCGTAAGGTTGGTTTCAAACTGAGATATTTTATGCTTGATGGGTGTCTATTGTTGCATAAAATTTCCAAAGCAGCAGTCGGGATCATGCTTATCGGGAAAAATCGTGGTTTTAAGAGTTGAGCATGTTGCAACCTGTTCCTTACCTATGTATGTAAACACTTTCCATAGTCGTTCTTCATGCATGTTTATCTAGTACACAGAGTGTCTTCCGGATTACTGGAGTGAACTTCAAGGCAGAGTCTTAGTAATTAATAACGTGCCAATTCGCCCAAGTGCTACTTCTTAACATATGTAGTACTATAATAGAGGCCAACGATATAAAGCTCTCTTTCGACAGCCAGGCAATAATTAAACCGCTAAACCGAGGCTAGTTCAGATAAGCTCATCTATTTTGGGATACTTTTGTTGTGTTTTGTGGTGGGTTCCATGCCTCGGGATTTTTTGGTCTTAGTATGGTTGTCATTATATAACGTGACAATTTTTTTTTTTAGGTAGTGTGCGTTAAAAAACGGTGTGGGAAAAACTCTTTCTGAGAATTGGAGGAAGTTAAAGCACAAGGAGTGACGATCTGTATACCTTCGGACTACCTACTTGGATGACTTTAAATAAAACCTGACAGATGTGGTGTCAAGTTTGGACTACCCTTAAAAGTCTACATGCGAAACTGATAAGATATTGAAGTAGTATCCGTACTACAGTCTAAGCTAAACAGTAGCCGCTACCTTCTAAGATGAGAAATGCACTCTCACCACGTTGATTAGAAGCTACTTATAAAATGCGTAGTTATCGCGTTTGAGTTGTCACTAAATTAAATATAACATATGATCCCCATAAATAAGTATGTATATCACATCACCTATGCATATGCAGTCAAAGTTACTATGCACCTCGGCAGGTATTAATTTATTATCACATGAAAAATTCGGAATTTCATTTCATCATTATCAGTAAATTCAGCTAATTCTGATATCTTAGTAATCGTCTTGGAATAAAGAAAAGCCCCAGGAAGACGTGATTAAATTGAAAACGTTCATTGGTCACACTTTTAAGCTTTCCAGCCCAAAGATTAAGCGTTTTTATACAAAGATGATGATAAATATTGAAAAAAAAATTATCTTTTCTCTCCTCGTATATAGTTTAGTAACTATATCCATAATATAGGTGGTAATCAATGGAGGAAGTATGCACTTGTATTATATACTATGAACACTGACTGATGCTTCTGGAACTTGAAAACGTGATGATCATCAATTTTGCGACGAATATTGTGCAAAATCTATTTGTGTTCTATCACTTTATACAGGTAGGGATAGGTGGGTGGGTAGAAGGGTAGGTTTTACCTATTAGCTATTGCATGACTCTTATTTCACAATTTTATTAATTATTTACACAGTTTTATTATTATTTTTGAGAGTTTTATAATGATATTTTCATGTTTACGATCAGCTGAGAAATTCAATTGGAATATTATCAGTGCGCGAGGAATTAGTAGGTAGATGATAAGTGTTCGTTCGAACGTGAATTAGATAATTACATGAAAAAAATTCAAAATACTCGTAACATGAATAATTTTGATTATACAAAGTAATAGAACATGTTCTAAAATTATAGAGAAAATGCACGGAACTAGGAAACAAAAAAACATTCAACAGAAACTGATTTTGTAATTGGTAATCACCATTCTGAGATTGGATTAAGTCTGTCGTAACTAAAATAGATTTTAATTAAATTTTTGTTTGGATAATTTAAATTCATAATTCGTTGTTTAACTGGATCATGATCATTTAAGTATAAAATCTAAAAATGCATTTGTCTTCTGTACAAAATTGATGTTAGATTTGTAATCAAATTAGTAAATCACGCTCTGAGAAGAAACCTTCGTCCTTTCTGATCATTATAGAATCAGTTCCGTACGTTTCCCCACTCCTGAGTATAACATTATCAACATCGAAATTCCTATATTTTATTTCAGTTTTTTTTTTTTAAACTGTACGTCATCAACATCAGTTTTTCATGTCGACTTTAACAATCAAAAGCTAATAAATTTGATATTACTTAAAATGCAATCCTTCTTGCTTTTTTTGCAATGTCATTCATATCCAGGAAAAACTCCAATAAATCCCTAAGGGTAGGCAATTTTTTTCTGTGAATTAATGGCAAAAATGCAAAAAGAGTTGAATTCTAGATGTAGCATATTCTGGGATTGCGAACTGTTAAAACAACCACTGGATTCTATTAAGAGCAGTCAGTAGGTACTCAACAAAAATTTCAATTTAGATACCAACGAGCCTGTAGGTAATAAAATTTACTATACGTAGGTTTGTGTCCTGAAAGTGAGAAAATTCATATAAAATTAGCCTAGACCTAGACCAAAAGCACATTAGAGACATCTAGCATAAAAGACAGAAACCCAACATGCGATAGTTTAAGACGAAAAATGAAAATTTGTAGTTCAAAGAAATTGAAAATTTTTAACGAGAACTAGATCTCCTCAATTTTTTTTTGCACATAATTGTTAAATATACTAATTTTCTTTGTATTTCAACCACTTTCAACGAAATATTGCAATTTCTAGTCGGTGAAATATCGGGAGAAAAAACAAGTATACTATTAGAGTCAAATAATTAAAAAAAAACGCCACTAAAAATGAAAAAAAACTCAGCGTTATTTGCTAGATCTAGGCTTTATCTTCCCAAAATAGTCACAATGTAAAGAAATGGGAATACCTATTAACAGGAATTTGATTTAAAAAAACTTCAGTTTTTACCATTTTTTACAAATGTTCGAGCTAATATCTCCATTCCAATACACTTTTTTTAATTTTTGCCGACGTTATTTACTTCTTCGTTACCTTTAATTTAAGATATAAATCATTATTCTGTCACAAATAGTTTGCAAGAAATTCGCAATGAAAAATGTATGAAACTTGCAAATCTTAGTACTGACTCCTCTTAATGTTTGTGGGTAATCAGGCAAATCAATTTTGTACGACTGAGTTCCAAACTTCTATTCACTAATCATTTATTGCGTGTAGATTATACTTTCAATTTCATATAAACAATAAGCTTTAAAACATATCTCTCTCATGAATAATAAAAAAAAAAAATGACATCTAGAGTTGTGTTGTGAATGACCCTGAGAAAACTATGGAGTACATAAAGTGCATTATACGTGGCTATATATAATTTATTTCATTCAATCGATCGGACTGAGACATGACGCTAGATTTTATCAGATCAAAGAATCTATAGCCTCATGTCTCAGGCTGAGTTTTTGCAGGGAGTTTTGATTGAATACAAAGATCGATTGAACGAAATAAATAATATTTTATAGACGTACTTAAGTATATCTAAATCATAATAAAATACAAAATGCAATGAAAATCGATTTATTATATACACACACCTGCATACACACACACACATACACACCTTACATCATCCAAAGAAAACGTTTACTGAAGAGATTAAGTTGAGAACAAATAAAGATAGCAAACGATTTCTAACTTTGAACAAATAAATATTTTTGTACAGGCACAGGCTTTACAGATTCGATAAGACTCTGATGATAGGCTCTATAAATGCGCGCGATGATAAAGTTTTTCCCCATATTATTACTATTTTATTTGTATTTTGATGAAATTGCGCGAATGAATCGCATTAAGGTGTGTATAGATGGATGATCGGATTGATTGGAAAACATGTAACATATGCGCGTTATCTCTAGAATAAAATTCCCTGAAGGCTGCTAGTTTTATCGAGGTGCATTTATAGTAGTTAAAGACTGCAACGAGCACAATATTTTCTCTAATCATTTATAAGCAATTGAAGTGAAATATTTCTAAGTAGAAAATGCATATCATGTGATTTGATGATTGATTTCGAACACCTTATTCATTCACATTGTATCAAATTCAAAGCTTTAATTATTCAATTCTGACCTATGGACCCCTATATGAAAAGATTAAAGTTCAAGTGCAATACAATAAATTAATTCTCTATTTCATCTAAGGGTGTAGGTATAACTTAATTGGGGTCAGAGATGACACAAAACGATCAAAAGTGTTAAAAACAGGGGATGCTTGCGTTTATATAGAAATTCCGGTTTATATGTAGTACTTACATCAAAATATCTACAGCAACTCTGTTTAAGAGCACACCCCGAATAAAATATGCTGATCTTGTATTATTTGACCAACAATTTTATATTTGTATGTGTACATGTACGTCACCATTGTCCTCCTGACGGTCACTTCTATATTGAGTCATTCACCCTTGCTCTTGCTGCTAATTTCTGAGATCTTATAAAGAAAAAGGTAAAAGAGCATTCGACCGCATGCAATTTGTAAACGAAAAACGAAAAAAAAAACATTTTTTTTTAGGAGGAGGACTTAAGTCTACCTCAAATTCAATGTGAGACGATTGGCTTTGAGGTTTAGTTTAGTTTTCCATTTGTGATGGATTTATGCTTACTTATCATATTCTTTAGATTCAGCAAATGAAAAAAAATAAATAAAATAAAAAAAGAAGCAAAAAAAAAAACTTAGTGATTCAGTAACCAGAATGAATCGAATTGTCACGAATTGCGCAAATTTAATTCACGTGTGCTGACCAACTCTCTTTAGAAAGGTGAATGCACTTGAGAGATTATTGTGATGCGGTGAATGCAGAATTGCGTTTTTTTTGTTTTTTCTTTTTTTTTTCTTTTTTACATAAGATGTGCACTAGTAACATAATATAATTACCGTAAATATTCATGAATTTTTATTTATATTTTGTTAGGTTTCGCTACATTTATATCAAAGTTAAGTTTTCAGGGTAAGTTTGAAATTGCCTTTATTTTTGTGTATAAATGTGTGTGAGATTTATGTAAAATTAAAGTGGTTTCAAATTTTTATATCGAGTTAAGAATACACTTATTTATTACTACTTTCGAGTCATCATTGTTATCGTATTTTATTTTGTGAGTAATTAAAATTACTTTTGGTGTAAATATTACACTCTTATACTCCTGTAGTAAGGAGTTTTACAGAAAATATAATAGCTCGGATCACTGAGTCCAATTACATTTTGTCGATGGTAGGGACTTTTCTGAAAGTAGCTGTATACCTTCACTTTATGCCTTCCCGAAAATAATACAACTTTAATTTTGTTTGATTGATTAATGTTTATCTAAAACAAGTAAAAAAGCTAGAATTGGTCTAAGACCAATTCTTATGATACCCTCTAGATGAATGATTTTCGTATGGTCACCCATCTGTACAATTTTGATTTTTGAAGTGGTTTTTCGCATATATTTCTAGAACGGTTCGTCGGACAGAAAATATTATTATAACTAATTTTATAGGATTTCATATCTAAAGATGTTTTTAGTAGAATAAAAATGTCTAGGATTGATAGTTTTCACAGTATACGTAAAAAAACTTAAATTTTTATATGGCAACACCAAGAAGACGTTGCCCGATTCAGTCCATTTTTGAAATTTTATTTGCTATTACTATGAAAACACAATGTTAGTTCTCTATGTCGAAGTGTTTTCAGGCAGTGTCCAAATATATAGTGGAAAACGAAATTTTTGTATGGCAACCCCACGAAGGAGATGCCCTCTTAGTCCCATTTTCGAACTTAATTTTACTTTTTTTTTTAAGTCCGTGTACAACACTTCAGCTCTCTAAGTGTATGCGTTCTCGAGTTATCGTGCGCAAAGACGGATGGACGGACATGCAAAAATCAATACACCTTTTAATATTATTCATCTATTTTGCTCTGCCATCATTATTTCTGTACGTTACAAACGGAATGACAAACTTAGTATACCCTACAGATTTCATCTAGGGTATAAACATGGTCTAGTAATATTCTAAAAAAAAAAAAATAATAATAATAATAATCACTTGTAAAATATTTTAACGTGAGAAAACAACACATGAGTAAAATTTTCAAGTCAACTTATTTGTTCGTGCAACGAGTTTATTTAGTTATTTACATCAAATCATAAATTCCAAATGTTAAACATGGGCGTTCTTTCCTGAAAAATAAACAAGCTGAACCGATTAGAGAATCTCTCAAATTACTAACCGCACAAATTGAAAAAAAAAAAATCGGTGTAATATTACACAATATTTTTACAATATAATTGTAGACAAATTAGTGAAAACACAAATTATGTAGAAAATATTTAGCAATTTCACAAATTTTGCATAAAATTATTTTTTTACATCTGTCAGAAGGAAAAAATAATTTGTATTCTACTGAGACAGTTTGCAATAAACAAGAAGCAAATTTGACCTATGTAATTTAAAATGTAAAATATTTTTACGTTACTAGGTATGTTGCAGTAATCACTAAGTGTGTTATATTTTAGTAATTTTATTGGGTGTAAATATTACTCCGTTTAACAAACGATTTACTTCGGCTTTAATCTAACAATGCCCTGGCATAACAAATTGCATTACAACGTTCAATCAGAAAATAAGTGCAACTATGTAAATGGAAATAAATTGTGTTCTCATTGCTCTATGGCGTATCGGCTGGACTTGGAAAGCCCTCTGGCCGGTTTGCCATGGCATGCGATCGTACCTGAGCTTAGATTCGGGCATCGCTTCTCTGCAAGCTTTCCTGCAATAGAATCGTGGACTGAGGGAGGTGCCTTATCGTGCCTTCCCCGATCTGCTCTAAAAATCTTCACCGACGGCTCTCTCACTAATAAGGGAGCTGGGGCAGGTGTCCACTTTCGTGACCCTGTTTTTGGAATGGAGTACTCACTTGGAAAACACACCACTGTCTTCCAGGCTGAAGTCTTCGCCATCTCAATGGCAGCGAAGTTAGCCCTTGATATGCAAATCAAGGGGAAAGATATCGCTATCCTTTCGGATAGTCAGGCAGCCTTGATGGCTCTGAATGGCCCTCGGATAACGTCTAAGTTACTGGGGGACTGCAGGTCGTCAGTGGATAAGTTGTGTTTTCACAACAAAGTGTCCCTGCTGTGGGTTCCTGGTCACATGGGGATCATGGGGAATGAAAGGGCTGACCTCAGCCCCGGGGTGTTTTCCCAGTATTCCTTTTTAGTTCTGTCCTCCCAAAGCCTGATCTGAGCCATGAGGTGACTCTTTGGGTGTCCAAAGACAGGCTCCGGGCCAATAAACGGAGATTTGGAACCTTCCTTTACAAGGCGGTCCGCAATTTCGTTCCCCTTAATGCCTTCATGTCCTGGTACCCATATTAGTGTCACCCTATTTGTCTCAGCCAGTTGCTTCAAGACAGTAAGACAGTCCCAAACCAGCTTTGACGCAAAGGTAAACGAGTTTAACGCTTTAAGTGCTGCTTGACTGTCTGATATTATGTATTTTTTTGCTCTACGCATATTTTTGTGGATTATTTCTCGAGCGCAGAGTTCTATGGCGTGTATTTCTGCGTGAAAAATGGTTGGTGAGGGCCCCAGTGCCTTTGCGAGATGGCACCTTGGCCCATATATGCCCACGCCTGCTTTACCTTCCATTTTGGACCCATCCATTCCGACGTTGATACATTTACAAGAAAAAATTTTGTGCGACAAAATGTGTATTCAGTATCAACTCAAATATTATTTATGTGAATAAAAGAGCTTTTTTTGGTGACTGCTTTCGAAGAAAAGCCCTTGTTGGCTCCCATAAAAGACATGTCTGAAACTGAAAAACTTGTAAGGAAAGGATAAAATTTTTATCTTGTGTGCGAACGAAAATGGAGTAAAAAAACTCAAACTTCTTTTGATCGAAAAATCAACAGTTCGAACAGTTCTGAAAAATATACCATTAGTTGTTACGGTTACAAATCTACGAAAAGCGCTTGGATGACACCTTCTTTGGTTAAGCAGTGGTCATTTTGCTCGAAGTTGTGAAAGATTTTTTTTTAAATAAACAAAGAGTGTTTAACACCAATTGCCCTTTTAATTATAATCGAAAATGCATCTTGGCATTCACCAAATCTTGTATGTCTCGGTGGGAATATTAAATCAAATACCATCGTGTGGGTTCAGTCAGTAGATCAAAATGTCATGCAGATAACTAAATTGAATTATAGTCAAAATTTTGTAATGCATATTCTGCATGAAATTGAAAAAAAAACTTGACCACAAATTAAAAAAAAAATAATAATTAAATGGTGGGATTTTTTGATGCAAAGTATTTACGAAAATGTTGGAAATCACTTTTTTCTATAGAACCAGAATTTTGTGATGAATGGATGTGAGAGGATGATATAATCATTTGAAAGCGGTGCGAAATCAGTTATATTTCCAATTGAAGACGCAACTGAAAATTTTAATACTTTACATTCTCATCGAAAACTGCTCTTAAGACTTATGAAGGTATACGAGGGTGGTTCCAGAAGTACCCGACCTTAGAAAGAATATACAAAAAATTTTGAAAAAAATATTATTCGATATACTTTTCCCAGCGATGTTTCATACCTTCTATACCCTATTTATAGCCATCAATCGCATACACAACCACTTAAATTTTGGCAAATATTTTACCACCTAGCCATTTGTTTAAGTTCGGAAACGGATAATAATTCGAAAGGCTAAATCTGGCGAATAGGATGCGTGAGAAAGCTAATTGAACTTTAACTCAGATTTTGGATATGGCAACTACACACGTGTGCACTGGTGCATTGTCTTGATGGAAAAAATTTTCTTTTTCTCCTAATGCAGTCGTTTTTGCTTGATTTCGTCACTTAAATGCTGCATAAGTTCGTATAATTGTTTTCCCTTTATGAAGATAATCAATGAAAATTATTCCTCGTGCATCCCAAAAACTGACCCCATGACCTTGCCTGTAGATGCAACTCTGTTCGCCTTCTTTGGAGTCGATTCTCCCCTTTGAGTCTATTGTTTTGACTGTTACTTCGTCTCAGGTGTGTCTCAGTGATGGACCCATGTTTCATCCATGGTTATGAATCGACGCAAATGTCCAGTTTTTTTTCTGTGAAACTTCGTCAAACTTTCTATTGAAACAATCCTCACGACGCTGTTTTGTTCCATTAAGAGTTATCGCATCATCCATCTTGCACACAGCTTTGTCATGTCCAAATTTTCGGTTAATATTCAATGTACAGCACTTTTTGAAATGTCTACCATATCTGCAAGGACTCGCGCACTTTCAATCGACTGTCATCAAATATCATTTTGTGGTTTTTTTTGTACCATTTCTGGCGTAGTCACCTTTTTTCGTCGACCACTGCGATGTTCGTTTTGGCAGCTCGTACGGCCTCATTTAAACTCGGTCACCCAATATTTTGCAGACTTCCCCAGAGCAGAATCTAGCTCCGCTTTTATATTAGTCAGACTGAGGCCTTTTAAATAAAAATATTGTATAACATATCGGTGATCAATTTTTTCAATTTTTCCAAATTTACTTAGAGCGTTGACTATTATTAATGGCTGCCAAATAAATACTAAACAACGTAGCATCGTCAAACTTCAAAGTTAAGATTTCTACACCAACTGCAGAAAATACTCTCAACTTGACTTGAGTGGAACTCGTTTTTGTACTGGGGCAAGTAAACTGGTGGGTATGTCAAGAGGAGGTGAGGGAGCTTAAAACAAGGTTACTTGGAACAGTAACTTCGCTTGTGAAAGCCATGCTTAAGGATTGAGTTAGCGTAAAGTTTTGCTGGCTAAGTTAACTCGACCCTGTGAACGGCTTGAGTTGAGTTGACAGATGAAATGTTTCGTACAAAGTAGCTGCACTATTTTAACTATACTCTAAAAAAATTTTAAGTAAAATTACTAGCTCCGTACAGTAAAATTACATTAATCATGAAAATCAATGGCGAATTACCTTTTTTAATAATTCTCTATTATAATTGGTAATTTTACTACTGTTTTCGGTTGATTTTTACTAAATGTATAGAAAATTTACTTTGAGTTAGTAAATTTACAAAATGCCATGGTAAAAATACGCGGTTACCACTGTAATATCACTCTATCATCGGAATAATTCTTTATAAGTACCTATTAATATTAAAACACACAAAAAACTGGAGAATACTAATAATGCAGTCATTTTGTTGTGGTGACTGTAGTAATTTTTCAACTGTAGCAACTGGCAAAAACCCGCACCACTTCATGATCTGAAAAGTTCACCAAATTTTATTATAATTAGATCCACTTACGCAACAGCTATATGTGGCACAGATTTAATAGATACCTTTCTCTAGCCCTATCTAACTATGCCTCAGAAATATGTGCATGGTTTATTAATCATAATAGAAAAAGATTATAAGTGCTATATTAGAAAAATCCTAGTATCAGTGGAACAAGCGATTATTGCTGTGCCGCTTTTGTGCGTTATTTATTTTTCTCACTGTTGTTAATTAAAAGATTGCAGCAAGATCTTCGACTTAACAGCAAAAAGTCAAAATCAAGAATATACTGAAGAGGATTTTTTTTCGCCCTTGTGAATCGAAGTATAATTTCTACCATTTAGTATAGTTCCCTAACTCCAGTAAAAATAGATGGTTTAATGCAAAAATTACGTATGCAGTAAAATTACGAAAGTAGAGGAAAGATAAACCTATAATAATGCATTAAAACATAAAAACAGGAAATTGAAAATCATAAAACATCCTTCGAAATTGGACAAACTACGTTGGGTATCTACATAATATACTTTACAGATTGTGACACAGGAACCAGCAGCCGATCCATGCACACCAAAGCTAATGAGATGGAAATCACCTGAAATCCAAGCCATTAAACCACGTATCAATTACAAAAGTCTCACCACAGAAAACAAAACAAAAATCTTTTTTTCTGCTATTACGCACTAACTATGTATTTAGTTTTCCTTCCTTCCTTCCTTTCTTCCCCGCAGAAAAGCATCCACCCAAGAAATGAATTTCCTTCCGATTTTATCAAATGACAATTTCTACATGGTAAAAAAAACAAAAAAAAACACAACCAAAATCATCCTCGCGTTTTTCCTGATTAAAAATAAATGAGAAAAAAAATACCAACTTCCCTCCCTCCAAGATCAGGAGTAGTGTGGTAGAATCGATGCGATGGCAGATGGTATTGAATTTTCGATTATACTTCGATATTCTGCTGACGCTTGCTATCTTCCCAGCAGAGGGCAGTGTATAGAAAAAAAATAAAACAAAAAAATAAACAACAACAAAAATAAATAGGAAGAAAATGAAGATAAAATACGCGTGTACAGGTAAAGGTGTAATCCGTGGATACCATGAGGGACCCTTGGTGTTTTGTGTTGGTTGATAAATATATGAAATGTCGAAAAATGAATATACGATTATATTGCGGTGCACTTGCACGCTTGGGGTAACTTGGGGTTCCAATTTTATCTGAAAATGTTGTTTTTCTTCTTGTCCATATATATTTAGTACTCAATACTCATATCTCATGTTAAGAGGGGTAGGCAAGCATGCATAGGACAGCAACCCCTATCGTATTATAGAGGAAAGCACATAAGAGATATAGTCGAAGCGGTATAAAAACAATCTATAAAATTCGGAATTATTGGGGTGCGGTGTTGAACTGTGGACTCTCTTTTCTGTATTAATGTACATAGGTATCTACAACATACATACATATATATTTACACAATTGCGCAGGTGAGAGCAGGTGTATATTATATTATCGGTAGACGCATGCGCGTGATTAATAAAAATAACTGAAACCAATTTTGGAGAGAGTGAATGAAAGAAAGTGTGTGGAAATTGAAGGAAAACATTTCATGTCATCTCCTAAACGTAACAAAATAAATAAATGGTGAAGAAAGAGATAATAGAAAAAATACAAAAAGTATTTAATATTTTTATCACTTTTTTCACTCTTTTCACTGTGCATTTTTTTTGTTTTTTTGTTTTTTTGCTACAGAAAGTAATGACTTTTGCTTAATTTATTTATTATCAATATTTAAGTCACGAACTGAACACGTTTTTTCAATTAAAGATGTTTTGAAAATCACGATTATTGTGGACACTGCACTGTTATAATAAATTTTTCTAACTGAAGAGTGTTCTTATTTAAAAAGTATTTTTGTTGTTAGCGCTTTAATAAATTTCATTTAAATGTTTAACGATTTTTGACTTTACTTTACGTATAGGTACATAGCCTATTGTAGCGCAACATCCTACATAATTTATGTACAATAGGTACAAAAATCTTTTAGACAAACTGTTGTAAAGACCTCGCATTGTGATTATGAACTCAAGTTTCTTTGGGGTTAAGATAAACTCAGGTTCAGTTGAATTTTTTTTTTTTGGAAATTATTATTACATGACTACTTAAGGGGTTATACCTCCCAAACGCTCTAAAAACAAGGCTTTTTTAATTTTTTTTTAAAGGACATTTGAGATTAATATCATACAAATAATATGACATTTGATTAACGAACTCTTGAAGAAGAAAAGAAATTTTTTTATTGACATTTTTTTTACAAAATGGCGGCTGTGCAGTGTTTACCGTAAAACGCTATTTCAAAAAGGTCTGCCGCGGCGAGCAGTAGAAGTCTCCTCCAACTCCACCTAGATCAAAACAAAAAGATTTTTTTCATTATCTACATGAGTTTTTCTAGTGAAGTACATATGATTATATTTTTAGAATTTTTTTTCGCGAAATTGTGATTGTTGTAACAAAATATCGTGTTTTCGACGAAAAAAATCGACTTAAATTGTTTATAAATTTTTTTCTTGTTAATCAATCGCTAAAATCGTGTGTACTTCATCTAGTGAAGTCAAACGAATCAAACGATGAAGCTACAGTTAAATTTTCAAGTCAATTGGATGTAAACTTTCTACTGCTCGCCGATTTTGAGAACAGTTTTCGAGAACAACGCGTTTGAAGTTTCAAAACGCTATAAATCTTAAAAATCGTAAAAGACAGCGTGACAGAAGGTTGTCGGAGCTAAGTTCTTCATAAATGAGTTTTATTGCGTTGAAAACGTCCATGTGCATTGGATTCTTGTGCTCGTACGTTGCAAAGGTACTAAGTTCTATACTGCGCTGCCAAGTACACCAAGAGTCTACACCGACGGGGCCCTTCTGGTCCTGTGGATTCTCGTTCGTCGACATTTTATTGATTTAAAATTGATTTAAAAAAATTTTGAGTTTAGATCGGAACTTGGGCTTTATAGATTTTGATTCTAAGGTTGTTTTTGGCATGATCTAAGCCAATAAAAAAAAAATTAAAAAATAAAAAACGATTTGGGAGAAAATATACGTTGATATAAAGCAGAAGAATTCAGTAGAGAAATACATATGTTAAAGGATTAGAGAACATATAAGGAGAGTAACTTGAACTTTGGAGTCCATTCAAAGCTGTGTAGATCAACTTGTGTATACTGAGTCTAAGTGACCAGATTCCAATCAACTTATGAGCTATAGCTCTTGGAGTTTGAGTCTGATGGCTTTTCACTTAACTCTTGTAATAAACTATAGCAAATCATAGGAAGGTAGATTTCAAAAATGTACTGTACTGTGTAAGACACAGCGTTTCATTCAATTGTGTGTACTAACTCAGCGTCAGGCAGATTTCATTCCATGCATGCATAACTGTTTTGTAATAAAATAACTTTTATTTCTCAAGCAAACCATTGAAATCAAAATCCAGGAAATTCTGGTTATGGAACTAGGTCGAACGGCAAGGATCATTTGGATAAGGTGTCGCAATTAAATTCTATGTGTGAATTATAAGAAACAAAATTTTCATACTTAGTATAAAACTATTTTTGTTTAAACGGGTAAAGTTATTCAAATTTTTACTTTTGCTTATGAATGTACAACAAATTGTGTGATGAGAAAAACAGATTTGTTATAGGTGTCAAATAAAAAATAAAAAAAGAGGTGTGCATATAAAGTAAGGTCATAATGTAATAGTTACTGCATGCATTAATTAAAATCAAGAAAAACAAAACGCAAAAATGTCAAAAATTGTTACGCTAACTATATTGGTGTTAACATAGGGTGAATATGGGAAGTAAGAGCCGAATTAGAACGATATACCAGATTTCAATCAAAAGTTTAGAAATACGTAGAGCAACGATTTGGAATTCAACAAAATTATGAAGACTATAGGCCAACATCACGATAGCAAATTTTCTAAATGATTCCTTCGAAAGAAAGTCATATTGACGATAATTTATTAGTACGAAGATTAGTTTTTAGATTGATAGCTCATTATTAGTTACGATAATTCCAAAACGCAATTGGCTGATAATAATTTGATGGGGATTACAAAAAAAGAAAAAAACCCAATTCTTTATTAACAGGGTTCGACAAACTATCTTGATCTGTATATACCTTCGAAGACATTGTATCTCTTTAAAATGTTTAAAACAATATCATGTCGTACGAATTTGTATTAATCTTTACATATACATCTGCACAGAGAATGAGAAGGAAATTCTTGGCGAATTTTCCATTCAAAATATGTGCTTCATCCCAAACGTCAACGACTACATAGTTCAACATTGTTCTGTATGGGCAGATTTTTTTTCTTCCTTCGAGTACTTAATCGATTTACAGATACTCCGTACAGTCTTATGAATTTGTTTGACTTCTGGCTAAAATACATACTAGTTGCAATAGTAAAAAAGTTGAATGTATGTTAATTTTTCATTTCTGTGAGCGCCATCTATTGGCTATTAATGGAAATCAAAAACTTCTTTTTTTTCAACTGTCATCTGTCAATATTTGTGCAATGCTCGTGAATTGTGTCATGTTAACAAAATGCGTATATGCAAACCTCGCAAGCTAGAAATTATATTCCCCGGGCCAGACCAGAAAGGCTTCAAATAATTTTATGACCGCTGTATTTGCTATATTGATCTTGAAGAAGTTCACACTTCGATTAAGTATAAAACTAAAAAAGCACAAATTCTTTTATTTTGTACTCTTCTTTTTTTAAAGACCGTGCCAGCTACTTTTGGGACACTGTGTATAGGAATCAATTCATTTTAAAAAGGTCTATACTGATGATTCTGGATAACATCAGCACTGGTTTTGATCGATTTTCTCTCGACCATGAATTCTTCTAACTAAACCTTGTCTAGACGAAATATTTCCAAAATATGTTAAAATGTATAAAAAAAAATTGCATGGTAGGGAGATCTTACCAAGTTATAAAGTGTTTAAGAAATGATTTCACATTTTCGAAAATAACCTGAATTTTGAAAACCATAGGGATATACCTACAGCTACATATCACTAAAAGGAGTTTATAAATGGAACCCTTTGACCCTAAAAAAAAAAAAAAAAAACAAAAAAAAAAAAAACAAGCAATTGCCGCTATACTCCGCCCCAATTGGATTTATTTATTCAAATACGAAATTTCACAATATTTTCATTAAAATTTTCTTTTTTTGAAAAAGAGACCAATTAAAACATTTCTTTGTTATAAAAAAAAATAGAATGCCTTGATCTGATGGAATTCTTCAACGGTTAGAATGCTATTAGCCTACCTACTGACTATAATCAATCTAATATTGAAACGTCCTCTTCCCAGCTATTACTGGAAACCGCTGATAAGATCCGAACCCATGACATATATGAACTACTTATGAGATTTTAATTATTAATTTCAAGAATTACACATTTACCATATCCAATTACTTTCCATTGATGTTTCTTATAAGTAAATATCAATTATTCCGAAAGCAGAGAAATTATATTTCCAATAGTTAACACTTTGCACAAATATCTGTATATCTACATACTTGCCGACTTGTATAGGTACTTCCCGACCTTGAAGTAATTAAATGAAAGTAAAATTGGCGCATGCTTCCATTTAAACTCGAGTACAAAACTAAGCTAGGTATACGAAAAAAAAAAAAAACATAAAACAAAAAGAACTGCGTCTACATATTTACAACTTTCTTGTCTCATTTTTTTCTAATTTATTTTAAATGAAAAACTTCATTGTTCTGTCTGCTGGAAAAAAGGCTGAAATCAGTTTTAAATTGCTATGAAAACGGCTTGAATTCTAACCCTATGTATGTGTACCTAGTTAGTAGCAGACTTGTAGGAAAGTATAAACAAAGCGCGCGCGAGATTCTTTTCCCACCTTTTTACAATTAATTAAATTCATCACCGCAATTGGCTTTTAGGTGTATGATTACCGTGCGCAAATATGATTTTTTATGACGGGGAGGAGTAGAATTTATAAATTAGTTAACATCTTCAATGGTTTTAATAGAATAATTTAATAAAATTATGAGATTTATGAAATAATTAATATTTTATAGAATTCTAGATTATAGTACAGAAATATTCATTTAAGTTCTACAATTAAAAGATGGAAATAAAATGGAAAACATTTTCACTGAATTTCGAACTTTTAATTAGAACTAAAATCCCAGTAATTTGAATTTAATCAAATTTCACACAACAGGAGCTTAGAAAGAAGATTAAAGACCTTCATCTTCTAGACCCTTCAATATTTTTTAGAATTGAGCTCCATTTATATACGTATTGCGATATATGAGCGCATTACCAGGAAGTCTTTTTTTTAATTTACGGAATTACGTCATCTATGTTTGGTAACTTGAGTCACACTTAATAACAAAATATTGCTACCGGACAAATGGAAGAATTAGTTTTTTGGCTAATATCATAAAACCATGACAGCTGTGTTATTCTGTGTTAACTAGATAGAGTAGAAAAAGAAGGATATTAAAAAAAAAACTTCCATAGAAACACAATAAATTAATTTCAAATATATGCAAGATTGTCTGTCCACAGCTGTATTATCGCATCTTTTAATGCTACAGCAGACATCTAAGGGAACCTTGACAATAATCATGTAGCCATCTGCCATACTGGTTTTATAACTTGATTTTATTAAGGGATTTCAACCTACTCTCTACGCATGGTGATAAATATTGTTTTTTATGACTGGTGTTCCACAAGGATCAATTCTTGGACCGCTTTTATTAAGAAGATTATTTATCAATGCAATGCTATCAATAGTCGTTGATAAACGATCTGTCTCTTCACATAAGTCAAGTTGTTTAGCGGATTTTAAGAGCTCATTCAAACTTTCCCGAATAATAATGTATAATTCTACCCTGGAATATGTTGACTCGATTAAAGAACCTGGGGATTCAGCTTAATTCTAAGTTTATAACTGTTGCGATCACATTACTGAAATAATGTTGAAAGTCTGTGTTTGCGGCAACTATATAGATAAAAGTTCAAGTAAGTAGTTTATGGATGGATATAGACCTTAAGTTAGTCACGTCATTTTGCATTATATAAATCGTTGAATACGAACAGAAAGCATCAAATTTTTATTCAAAGATGCTCCTCGCGATACTGTAATCGTTCTTACTTTGTGCAGGTAATCTGAAAGTGGAATTCTCGTTCAAGTAACATTCAGCGGGTGCAGGTTCCACCAGTATTTCCTTTTTTTTTAAATTTTAAATTAAAAACTATTTAAGGTATAAGAATTGTTATACTAAAAATTATCGAATAAACTAATTAGGTGCTATTCTATTCTAATCAATATGAAATTTATTGAGCAAGAAAGAAGGTAACTCTGATTTTGCAATTTCAATCTCTTAGAAATTTGGTCTAATTTCTATAACAACAGCAATAACTTAGCCAATGGCAGTAATACGATTTACTATATACACAATATTAATAGATAATAGTAACAACGAAATTATTAACAGTGCTTGGAAGATGTATTCATATAACAAGTTAACAAAAAAAGGATCTAGAATTGACCCCTGTGGAACACCAGAATAAGGATATAAATCCTGAATATATCAACAAAACGAAACGAACGATCAAATAATATATAGTTAATAGGTCTGGAAGGGGCATCTATCCTGCCTATCTGCAAGAAGCACATCTCTGTTGTTAAAACTATTATCATTAGGATATCTGCTGCAGAATATCTTTCTGAAGAATTGTGTATATATGGTTTTTATAATTACACTGGCAGAATTACTTTTGAGTGAAATTTCAATAGAATGCAAATAGAATTTTTCACGGATAAAATTATTTTTATTCTAAACTTATTTTAAGCAACCCTAAGCAGCGTGTGTATGTCTTATTATTTTAGTAAATAGAAAATTATTTGAGTTACCCGTAAAATTTCTTTTCAGTATTATTATTATGACATAGATGGTGAGGCCAAAGAACCGGCTCCCAAGCATCCAATCCACGTTCGCCACTTTTTAGGAAGATTAATAACAAGCGTGAGTTTTCCAGACGTCTGATGGAATTCCAAAGCTCTAGCCCAGACATTGGAGTCTTTGGGGAGCAAGCCTTGCACATTCGCAGAGTCGGCAATTATGTTTTGTGGTTATGCCCATTTTATTATTTATTTACCCAAGTGTGCAATGGCCAATCATTATACCAGTGAATAGCCTGATTTGGTGCTTACCATACCAGTTGATGATTTTTCTAGAGTCTTTGTATAGGAAGCTAATGAACTTTATCGAGTTTTTTTCGTCCTGAAAGGTTCTGCCATTGTATATCTGGTAAGCTTTTTCTATTTTGGACATTAGAAGGGTGCGGATCCGGTAAATGCAGATTTCGCTCTTTTTCTGGTTAGCTAGTTAGACGGCTAATTCTTTTATGACATTCGCGTCCTGGTATCCATTTAAGGGTGATTTTATATTATCCTCTGATAGTAAATCTAAGACATCTCTACAGTCCCAAAACCAGCTTGGAAGTGAAGGCATTGGAGTATAAAACATCTTTATTGCGGCTTCGCTGGCTGTGTTTATTTTTTCCAGTATCAAATTCATTGGAAATAAAATCAGCTTAACTGAAATTCTATAGAGATATACGAATACCATTTATATACATAAGTTCATCACAATGAACCATAGATGGCCTAAGTGTACCTGATCGTACACCTTCTTACGATGGCTGCCACTCTAACCTATACGCGAGTTTTACATAGCTGAAATTTTAGGAAACTTCTTGGTTATAATTAGTGTGAATAAAATTTTCTTTCTGCTAAGTTGGCTGATCGAATAGTTTGTATGCCCTTAGATATAGTTAGCAGCAGTGAGTGTGTCAAATTGGAGTTAATTTATTTTAAGATTTACACGAGATGCTGCGGAAACGTAGTTTTTGGGTTATCGGAGTATTAAATGTTTTTCTATTTTTTCACAAAACACCCTGTATCTTGAATATTGTGTTTTTAAATGTCAGTGTAATGGATATATGAATCATTTGAGTTTTGCCTCCAATTAAGAGAAAATTCTGAAATGCCAAATACTAACATGTAAAAGGTACATAGGTTCCTATCCCGGGATAGGTATAACATTAAAATAATTGCGGTGCCAAATAAATATGAAACAGAAATTGGATTTTAATTTTAACAAAAATCTTGGATTAAAAGATCAGTAAATGAAGAATGATTTTCTCCGTCTGTCAATTATCTATCAAAATCAATTATTTTCGAAAAAAAAACAGAAATATTTCCATAATGTGCAAAATAGCCGATAATAATAAAATAAATATATAAAATCGAAACAGTTATTCACACTGAACACGCTGAACTAAAAAATACAGTTCTAAAGGTGCAATGCAAATCTATGTTTTCGAAAATGAGTTCGAAAATTTTATAATATTTTCAATTGCTGTATACTTTCAAGAAAATGCCCTTTTGTTAGAAATTTATTGGAAAATTTAGAAAAACTCCCTCGAGCTATGTATTCTGCTGGTAATAGATTACTTACTATAAAAAACCAATTGGTAGGTATCACATATACAAATTTTCAGGTATAATATAAATATATGTTCTAAAACACATAAAAAACTATAGGTAATCTTACAACTGCATTAAACATAGTAAATTTACAACGTTATGTAATATTGATACACTTCAGTGTAAAATTACCACATATACATAAGTTAGCTAATACTGTCTAGGAAGCTTGAAAAATGACCGTTGCGAAGTGTATACCAAAATTTTTTATAAAATCAATAAATTGTAATTTTACTATTAAATTGTATTGATATTGTAAAAATATTGTGTAATATTACACAAAAAGTGTTTAAGAAATAAAACTGATTACGAAAAACACACTTTTATTGAATAACGTAAATTGGATTGAGAACCTGATAGACTACATATAATAGGTAAACCCTTTAACTTTGAGGATGAGTTCTTACATTTTTTTTCTTCTACATATTTATGCCTACGTAAATAATGTGATCAACTAGATTTCACATATAGGTAACATACAAATATCTTTCCTTATAACAATCTTCGTTAATTCGTCAATTTAAAAAGAAGAAGAAAAA
The DNA here is from genome assembly GCA_963930735.1 of Dioctria linearis. NCBI lineage: Eukaryota > Metazoa > Arthropoda > Insecta > Diptera > Asilidae > Dioctria > Dioctria linearis. The sequence goes on from OZ005742.1 coordinate 27,795,758, forward strand.
AAAATTCAATCTTAAAGAGGATATAAAAATTCTTTCGTCATCGTATCCTGTGCAATTCTTCTTAATAGCAATTAAAACATTTTTGGAACATGGTAGAAATGTGAAATATACATTGAACAACGTAACTCCCCCATATTATTTGAAATTTAATCCCGCATATACATACATGCACATATGTACCTATTATACATATATATCTACCTATGCGGCATAGAAGGAAGAAGGAAGGAAGAATTTTTCTTATGTTGTTATACTAAAAATACAGACTCTGGAAACCTGACAAACGATATGCATGACTTCCTTCACCTCTGAGAAAATAATTTTTGGTCGGTTAATGTCAAGAGAAGAAGCTACAAAACAAAAATTAAACCAAATGGACAGGGTATCTTTTATAGGGTATTATTGTAGTAGTGTAGATACTACTACCAAGGGTACATATATACATTTCTACGTATCTTGAATTCATCTCGTGCCTGGGCATAATTTATGGTTGAGAAGAAATAGCAGAAAGCACATCAGCACAGGTAAAAAAAAAAAAAAAAAACAAAATTGATGAAAAATAATATAATGGTAAAAAAAGAACACATGTTTTATATAAATGAAAGTCGTCGCACATAATAAAGTTATGCGGCTCTACACAGTGTGTACTGCAATCAAGGGTGGACAGGTAAATTTCGCCGCCAGATGATGATAACCAATTCTGCTCAGCCAAGCGTCCGTCATCGGCTGAATAACTTCAATTTTTGCAATTATTTTCAGGCAGTGCAGCAGCGAAGTGCGGTGTCCGTTATTAGGATGATTTTTGCGCGCATAGGTACTTTTGTAAGGTGGCTATTGTGGCTATATTGAATCGTAGATATTGCTGGAAGTTCACTGCACTAAGATAAAAATTCAAAATACATATAACTCCTGACTCTATTCCTATGAAGCAGTACACCATCAAAATATGCCTCTAATTGTAAGAAGAAGATAAAGAAGAAGAACATAAATGAAGCAAATTTTATATGATGAGAGATTTCTCTGTAGCTTGCTGCTAGCCCCCCTTAAATCATATACAAAGCTCAGAAATTATTGGTCTGTCTTCGTCGCGCTCTTTACTTAAGATCAATTCAAAAGAAGCACAATGGAGACGCTGGAGATAAGCTATTAAAAAATAAAAAAATAAAATAAAAATAAAACAAAAAAACAAGAAAATAATAAAAATGAAAAAAAAAAAAAAAGTTGCGCGCGCACAGTGAAGATAACCTTTAAGACAAGATGGGAATCAAGGGGAGTCACCGAATAGATTTTTCTACTTCTTAGTTGATGTTCCCCAGATGGGCTGCTGCTGCTGCTGCTAAATATTATCGTTGGTTTGGATGGTTGGATGGATGAATGGATGGTGGACGTGCTTGTTATGGTTGATGCCATTGCCAACCGGCGGCGGCGGCGATGCAATGTTATTATTGGGATTGTTGAGAATGCTTTACCGTGTGAGGAGCACAGCTTCTTTTTTAAAGTCTGGGCCGACCGTGGCGACTGTTGACGACTACGGCTATAACAAGAACAAAAACAACAACGTAAAAACGGCGGTGATGGTGATGGGTTCGTTACGATTGGCTGCGCTCGCACATTAAAAGAAATAAAACTAAAACGTGATTTTATGGCAGGAGATATACTAAATAAAAAAGTAAAAAATAAATAAAAACAACAACAAAATAATCGACCAACAAAGAAGAACGAAATGCAAGAATGAGGAGCCAAGAACTCTACCTTATAGGTAGGAGCTGATGGAAGGCCATGGCATCTTGATCTTAACAACGTTTTTGATTCTCATGCTGCGCATGCATAGTGTTCTGCGCAACTGGTACCTAATCTGAATCTGAATATCTATACATACCTCCATACGTCTTCTTATATACATACATATGTAGGTACCTATAGAATGCTTCTTAAGCCCCATCAGGGACCATCTTCTTCTTCTCAGTACTTCGCCACGGGATTATGGAATTGTCTGCTCGAGAGACAAAGATGCGAATTAATTAAGGCTGATAGGTAAATGGTTGGGTACCCACCCCGCCAGACCATCATATTATTGTTCGTTGGATGTGAGTCACAATGGGACTAAGTGAGGTGGTGTACCTACATACCTTCCAATTCTATACACTAACATCGAATCGACGCCTGCCGCCGCCGCCGCCACCAATTCGAGAAACGCGGGATTTTAGAGGCTGTTTGACGAGTTAAACGTTATATTGTTGTTGTTGCTGCTGCCGCTGCTAGCATTATCTCTTTTTGCCGGTGAATTTGTTGTCCTTGGAGTAGAGTTTTCGTTGTTGTTGTTGTTGTCCGTTGTATGTTTTTCTGTATAGCAGTTTCGATAATGGTAGGTAGGTTCTCCTATCACATAAAGGTGTTTTGCAATGGTAATGTATGATAATTTTGATTGCTTTGCAGTTAGAAGCGATCTTGATCATATTTTTAGAGGTTTGTTCATTTTTTCTGCATTTTTTTTTCTTCAAAATTTATGTAGGTATAGGTGGTTATTAGATGGAAGATATGTGTGTACGCAAATCTATAAGCGCACGTTTTTCTTATTAAATTTTTATCTATGGTTTTTTTTTTGCAAAAATATTTCAAGGGACAAGATAATGCTGCTAGCAAATATTATGTGTAGGTATACAACAATTGGAGCTTGTAATCTTTGAATTCAACGATCTCAAGGTGATTAATTTTCATTTAGGTATAGGTGGGTAAGGTAGATATGTGTGTAGTGAGAACCAACTTGATCATTTCTGTTTTATTTCTGATTGATAAGAATTTTAAAAGATTGACTTAAAAAAAAAAACTAAGTTATAGCTTCTGTTTTTGAATATGGGAGAACGGGGTTGATTGTGGCAGAGTTTAGTTTAAAATTATTAAATAAATTTTGGAAACATTGTTAAGAGGGAATAAAGCACCGTTGCTTATATACCGATACATAGATATTTAGGCGCTTTCGGCAAGCACATTCTCAGTGAGACAAGTGAGATATTCTCAGTTGGCTCACTGAGACTGCACTTTCGGCGAACTGTCTTACTTCCATATTGAGCTACAAAATTCGAACGCAACCACTGAGCAACTGAGACAAGTGAAACTGAATTTTCTTGTCTCAGATGACTCAGTTTCGTTATTTTGTGATTTTAATTACTAATTAAAGTTTAGTGAGCTATTTGAATGAACTAACAACACTTTCCTCAATTTATTACTATCTATATTCTGTGGTCAAAATTATTTAAATGTCAAAATTGGCAAATCAGCTGATTGGTTTGAACTGAGACAAATGAGACGGTTGCTCAAAGTTTTGTCTCAGTTGTCTCACTGAGACAGTGCTTGCCGAAAGCCCTTATTGTGTTAATCCTCTGATTTCCTTAAAATTGAAGATTATTTAAAAATGATTTAACACCTCCTATAACTACACAGGAAAAAATTTTTCCCTTAAAGTGAGTGGCAAAAATGTGTTCTATAAAGATAAGATTAGGGAAGCTCCATTTTGGAAAACATACATTAGGTTTTTATCCCTAAAATGTAGGGAATTGTCAAATCTGTTTTGTTTTATCCCCCCTAAAATGTAGGGAATCGCGGTTTTTATAAACTGCAGTTACTGGTGTATTTACTACAACTTTAAAAACATAAGAATGAGCTGAATAGCTTGATTCTTATGTTTTTTTCATTACCGCTGGGACAGAATGAATGGATCAATGGCGGAGTAAACGTTAAGGAAATGTCACGCAAAAGCTGAATGCATTGGAATTACATTAGTTTGCACACAATGAACGCAGTTTCCGCATTTTCCGCAAGAAATTTGGTCAACTTCCAAGTTTTGCGCAAGTACCGCAAAGAAGACTTTTGACAGCTGAAGGAAACGTTTGTTTTGAATGAAATTTGTAATGTAAAACTAATTATTGAGCTTCGGGATATTTCAAATGTTACTCTTATTATATTCACACAAGTTTTAACAATATAAAAATATCCACAAGCACAATATTGAACATATGAAAATCCAAAATCGCATTGAATTGCCATTAAACGCTGTCGCGGCAATTTCGTTCTGGGCAGCACTTTATTTTCTTCGTTTTTTGACAGTTGCGTTGCATTCTGTTCCAGCGGTCAAAACCATTGACATATATATAAATGGACTGACTGATCTCCTGTTTTATGTGGCACGAGTTTTGATATCAGAAAGTATGCTCTCACTGTCAATGCTACCAACTGTTGTAAACTGGAGCTATATTTAAATTGAATTCAATTGAATGTAATTGAAAACTACTTTATTGCACCACCTAAGCTTAATACAATAAAGTTACTTAGCCCACAGCTACTAGGCCATCTGGGCTCTTCCGGACTTATGATCTAGTGTTCTTAAAATTTTCCTATGTTTCTTTTGCTTGACTTAACCTACCCTTTTTTTTTTAATTGTTATAAATTCATTGTTTGCTAACATTATGCTTAAGGGTATAGCTATATCTATAAGAAATAATTAAATTCGAAGATTGTTAGATTCCAGTTAGAAACTTAAACATTTGCATTAATTCATTTATTTTTTCTTTTTTTTTTTTATTATTATAATTTTTATTGTTTTTAAGAATATAGATTCGTCTATCCCCTACTTTTTTTTTGTACTTTATTGGGTGGGGTTACTTGTATTCCCGGTGTAGTACTTGTACTGTTCTTCCGGTTCGTTAGAGTCTGTTTGTTAGTCCGTTTGAGGTCAGGAGTTGTTTGAGTGCAGGTATAAGTATGTTAGTATCCTCTCTGGAGTATTTCAGGAGGTCAGTTGCTCTGTTCGTGATTCCTCGTTCGTTAAGCAGTCTGGTCAGCTCCCCGCACTCAAAGAAGATGTGATGAGCTTGGGAATTTACTATACAGGGTGATTCTGATCAAGATACCTGCCGGTATACCACGCGATTCCTTGAGGTAAGCTGATCAAAAAATTGTTCCACATACCCCCCCCCCCCCCCCCCCCCCCCCTTGAAACCTTCCTTTAGGAGTGGTGGCCAGTTGAAGATATTCGTGAACCCTGATGGGATTAAATGAGTTTAACTTTTGAACCACGATATAGATTTTGGTTATTGTTGGCTTATTACATAGCCAAGAATAGTAGCTGTCGAAAAATGTATTCCTCTGTATTTTTTAATTAAGCATCTTTAAATTATTCTCAAATATTTCCAAAACATTGATTTTTTTTACACGCAAATTTCATAAATACCGTTATTTATTTCAAAAACTTTTGACAACTCCTTTAGGAAGCCTCGAGTACTGGATGTGTTTCTACCATTAGTCTTGGCGCTGGGGCGTTGGGCACGCTCAAACAAAATAGTGAAAAACAATATATGACTTGTTTTCAAAAATAATGTGTGAATTATATAAACGAAAATATATTTCCATAAAAAATGTAGCATATTACCTAATTTATTGAATGTTCTCTTCCTTTTATCCAAGAGAGAACTTATCATTTCGGGAATTTTACGTAGGTACTATATTACGTTTTCTGGTACCAAATACCTGAATTCATTAAATGCTCCATTTATTTGGGGAAATTAATCTGACTTTCTCTTTCTATCAGAGAAAATCACATTTATTTCTAGGAAAAAACGTCTCTTAAATTTACTTTTTTTGCAATGCAGTCCCCTTTTAAATTAGATTAGATTTAAAATTATTGGCAATATATTTCGAATTGTACAATCTTACATTAATACATGAAAACGGTAAATAAATTACAAAAAAGTAATAAAGATGTAAAAGTGAAAGATATAAAATTAATTAGTGTTAAAAAAGAGACAAAAAATCAATTTCCGTATCACTTCTGATCATGAACAAAATAAAAAAAAATTGAGTCCTTATTTTCTTTATATCGAAAAATATTTAAAACCATTTGTTTATTTTTGAAAAACTTTGCTTTTTTACCTTTTACAATGATAAATATTGTATGACCATATAAGGAAAAATGTGTTTTATTAAATGGCTGTTTGCACACACGACGACAAAATCGGCGCCAGGCCGCTAAAATTCCTATATTTCTATAGCCGTGTCGGTTGCCGTTGTCGTCATGTGTGCAATCAGCTGATTTGCTTCTACATATTTTATACGCACGACGGGATCGCAACGGCCAACGGTATCGGCTCTGTCGTCGTCGTGTGTCCAAACAGCAGCAAAAAAGTTAGTTCTAAGAAAAGTTTTATTATTTTATATTCATCTGGCAACGTAACGGCATTTTACTTGTCTGTAAGCCTTTCCGTAATGGAAAATGAATCGGATAGTCTAGGGTTGTAAATGAACGGACACATTTTATATCAACTCATCGTTCAACTCAAGACTTGAGTCTACTCAACATTTGAGCGGTTGTTCATCGCTCAAAATTTGAGCGGACTAAAATCTTGAGCGGACTCACTGCTTGGAGCGACTTGAGCGGACTCACTGTTTTAACGGACTCAAGTCTTGGGGGGACTCATCATTTGAGTTGAACGGACTGAAATCAAAAGGAGAATATGATTTTTTCTACCTCTCAATACTATGAACAAATTCAACAAGGTGTAAAACCTAACCTGTAAGGAAAATAGGGGCCATACTTGAAAATGTTATAATTCAATTCAAGAAAATTGTACTTACATTTTTTCATAGAATCAGCGCGTCACTTTATATTTTTCCATTGATATGTAGCATCACTTGCACTTCAAAGTTTTCGTCATTTAGACAACATCTATGAGAAGTTAAAGTCAATTTTCCTAACGCTAAATAATCTTTCCAGTCCACCGAAGCACTACTAGGCGGTGCTGCGTTGTATTCAGTAAAAACGTTTGTTTTGAAATACCCTCGAGGTTTTGTCTGTAGAAAAATTATACTCCAAGAATAACTTCTGATCCTTATGATTTGAGTCTGGTTAACTGGAATGATAAGTCCGCTCAAGACTTGAGTCCGTTCAAGTAGTGAGTTTGCTCAAGACGGCTCAACCAGTGAGTCCGCTCAAATTGTGAGCGTTGAGCAACCGCTCAAATGTTAAGCGGACTCACTGTTTGAGTTGAGTGATAAATTGAGTCAAAATTTGAGTTTATATATATATATATATATATATATATATATAATGTTAAATGGGACTCCAATTGTAGAGCCACGAATTGTATGCCTCCACTGCATATAAAATTAGACCTTATGAAACAATTCGTTCCCTGAGTTATCCGAAGATAAAAGAAAAGCCGGTATTTTCGTCGGACCACAAATAAAGAAATTAATGGCAATAGTAAGGAATTATCACAGCTACTCAACAGACACGAAAGGCAAGCCTGGGACAGCCTTAAAGCAGTGGTTGAGCTGATAATTACCAAGGATCTTATTTCAACTATGCTTGATAGGTTGCAGAATTTCCATTAAAATGCTTATGTTACATGCTCATTTGGACCAATTCAAGGATACCACGGGTGCCTATTCGGAAAAACAAGATGAACGTTTTCATAAAGATATGAATGGCCATTGAAAATCGTTATCAGGGTCAATACTAATAAGAGAATGATGGGAGATAATAATTGGGGACTAATACGAGAAAGTCCATACAAACACAAAAGAACTATACTAAAAATATTCATTTCAACAAATTTTTTTTTCATATGTTCTACAACGGTAGTTATTTGTTTTAAATTGTTTTCTTGCAAATAAAAGTCATTCAAATGAATACCAATTTTGTACATACAATAAAGAGATGAAAAAAGGGAAATTTTCTTGAAATCTTTAATTTCATTCTGATAGCTGTACAAAAGCAAACTTTTTCTGGTAATACAATTTTTTCTTAAATTAGTAATGTGGAAGAAACAAAAATCGAATACGCAGAGGTCAGACTCAAAATTTGTGTTGTAATGGACACAAATTAGACCCTTGCGGAACACCACATTAAAGAGGTATAAGTAGAGTAAGATCTTACAGAAATATTCAAGATCACCATGAAGAATGAGTTATAGGTACCTGCGGCAAATAAAGCCCGGAGGGTAATAAGGCCCACATTTAAAAATTCCTACTAAAATTAATCGTATCAACCTCATATACCTCATTTATGCGCACATGCATTAAGTCGACACGAATACCATCGAGGGGGCGTCCGGCAGCTCGCACCGCCATCTTGGTATTAGCGAACGGGTACCTACGTCACTGAGAGGGGTATGGCTGCTTGGAATTTTAATTTTCGCTTAGACAAAATCAAAAGTTCCGTTGTATAATTCCTATTTCCACACGTAGTAACTTATTTAGTTTGAACGTTAGGTAATGTACACTGTAAAAAATAATAGGACTATTCCCTAAATTTAAGACATTTTTTTTCATAAAAATAAATTTCATTTTCTCTGATAGAAAGGGAAATTCGGTTTCATTTCCTCAAATCAATGGAACATTTAATGAATTTAGGTATTTGGCACCAGAAAACCTATATAGTAGTAAAATTCCCGAAATGTTAAGCTTTCTCGGATAGGAAGAGAACATTCAATAAATTAGGTATTTATTATCCTACATTTTGTATGGAAATATATTTTCGTTTATATAATTCACACATTGTTTTCGAAAACAAGTCATATATTGTTTTTCAATATTTTATTATGCGCATGCCCAGCATACCAACATAACTTCCGCACTACTTAATAGTATGGGCCACAAGAAACGAGCTGCAGCTCATTCTTATGTTTTTTAAAGAGGGTGGTGTTCTATCACCTGTGGTGTAATGTGGCGCTATCACCTATTCCCTACATTTTAGGGTATATTCTTTATATTTTAGGGAAAAAAAAATTAAAGAAAGATTTGAAAATTCCATACATTTTAGGGGAAAAAATAAAACTTCCCTACATTTGAGGGAGAAAAACCTAATCTACGTTTTCCAAGGTGGATCTTTCTCTAATATTATCGACAAATACCTAACCTTTGTGGCACAAATTGTTGACACTCACTTTAGGAAATTATTTTTTACTGTGTACATAGTTGATATGATTACCGAAATTACCGAGTTTATTTTCGCTCACCATTGTGCTGTTTTGATTAATGAGTAATTTTGTAAAATCTTATCATAGGTCTAATAAGGCCCACTGAAGTAGACCTTGGGCCTTATAACCCTACCTAACCTAAATTCTTAATGAAAATAATGTCTCTATAGTATAGGATTATGATTGTGACATTATTTTTGTTCCAAAGAATATTTGGACTTACTCAGTTCACTGTTGTACGTTAAGAAATTTATCACTAGAGCTATTAGGGGCCTTATTATCCCCTTGGGAGGGGGGGGGGGGGGGGGGGGGGGTGTAAAAAGGTCCATTTTTATTCGAAACTATTAAAAATAACCGACTTTTGTTTATTTTCTTAGTTTTAACAAGTTTAAAGAGAATCATTCCGCTGATTTAGAAGATTTTGAAAAATTTAATTTTTGCTTTGTGCCTTATTATACTGTGGTAGTTGAATAAGGCCCTTAGAAAAGGTTACAAATACTCACTTCTGTTACCGTTTTTATATTTTTTTAGTTGTGCAAATAAATGAACTTCACGGAAAATTTATCTTTGTAGTTCTATATCACCAAATATTTAATTTTTTGCATTTTCAAATTAGATGGGCTTTATTTGCCGCAGGTACCTTAATCGTTTTGCAAGTATGATCGGTTCGAAACCTTGTCATTCGGAAGGTTTTGGATGATTTGCGTAATGTTCGCTTGAGTAGATATACCTGCTTCTAATACATCCTTTCGCGAATAATACAAAAACATCAGAATGTCATTGAGTAACCGCGAAAGCCTTAGAAGTTAAAAGGTTTAACATCCTGATTTCCGTTTAGTTATCTTATGATGTTTGATTCCAATTCACCAAGTTATTCCTGGAAATTCTCACAGACCTGATAACTGTTTATATGTAATTTTCCTGCGGAAGAGAGTTCATGCTGATAATGGCCTTCTCCAATTTGGCAATGGCCGGTCATATATCGATATGACATATGAAAATGGCGCCATTTAGAAAAACAGTTTTGGTAACTAATTTAAAGGCAGGGAAGCTAGATTGCCATAATAAAGGCCGCTACACACCCTCAAGCAAATCTTGCAAGTTTTGCAGGGCCAGTCGTTTGATATGCATGAGCGTGTGTAGCGAATGTCGGAACTTGAGTTGAGAGAAAATTAGTGTAATCGGCCGAAACTATTGCGTACAAGCAAAACTTATGACTTTGCTATAGAACTGAACTAGACAAAATTGGATATTAACTTTTTCCTCCACTCGCAACGAGTTTTGTTCAAACTTTAATTCATTCCTATAGCAAAGTCCTAAGGTTTGCTTGTACACAATAGTTTCGTCAGATTTCATTCATGGCAGACTTCAGTCTCAACTCAAGCTCCGACTTGCGGTATACACGCTCATGCATGGCCCAGTCGTATGATTTGCTTGAGAGTGTGTAGCGGCCTTAACATATTTATGGACTTGGATTAATAGTTGGTAAGAAAGTTTGTCGTTTTTCTGTTCCTTCAATTGAAATGTTCATAACTTCATTGTTGTTCGTCGGATTTAGAAAATTTTGGTATTAATCGAAAGCTAGTATTTCCACGATTTGATTTTTGCTAGAAAAAAGTGTATTTAACCATAAAATTTTCAGAAATCGGTTTATATGTTGGACCAAAAAAACTTTCATTTGAGGCACTCTATGCTTTATGAGTTCCAATTTGGTCATAATGCGACGGAGGCTCATAAAAATTTCCGTTTCGTCCTTGAACCATCTAAAGTTAATGTGTGTACGGTTCAAAGATGGTTTGAAAAATTCAGGTCAGGTGACATGATAATCTTCAAGATGAACCTCGTGCCGGAAGGTCAAAAGAGCTTGATGACACGGTTTTGACGATTTTAGTGGGTTACGATGATTCCTCGGAAATTAAGCGAAAAATATATGGCAGATCAGATTATCGTTGCTTGTTCTTTGCTTTATCGGCAACAATATCAGCCGCTCTTGGATCGCCTCATTACTGGTGATGAAAAGTGGATTGTGTATGACAATGTAGGTAGTCAGGAAACGAGCCAAGGTAATGTCAGATAGTTCACTTTCTTACCTTCGCAAGGGCAGAGCGAAGGGCAATTTGCAAAAAAAAAAAAGTTAATGCTTTGCATTTGGTGGGATTGCCAAGGTCGTATCCATTACAACCAGATCACACTGTCATTAGCAGCCGTATATTATGATCAGATAATTCAACTGGATGCAAAAATACGCGTACTTAGTCCTGCCCTGTATAACCTAAAAGGTTTTGTCTTCCAACATGATAATACAAGACATCACGTGACGAAAGAGAAGCTCTAGGTTCTTGGGTATGAAGTTTTATCACATCCACCATATTCACCTGAATTGGCTCCATCTGGTCCATTACTTGTCCTCTCGATGCAAAATTTTACCTCAGGAAAATTTTTTTTTTCAAAATGTTCAGAGGGCTGTGGTGGTAGATTTCCTGGGATCTAAAGAAAGGACCTTTTTTATAAGCGGCATAGACAAATGGTGGAAGGTCATAGAAAACAAATGGGTAATATAAGAAAATGAAATTTCCTCAAGAACACGACATGAATTTTGTTCCATCAATTCTGATTTTACTATAAAATAATGCGATACCCATTTAGTGGGCAGGTTTAGATCGATAGTATGACACTGGTGTTATTAAATTTAAATCTTATTTCAAAAATAACATTATCTTCTTCGCGGTTAAATTCTTCCCTCAGTTTAGACAGAAGTTCGATTCTTTTTGAACTTTGATTTAAATCATAATCATGCAAGTCAGTGCAAGTTTTACGAACACAAGATCGCTTTGAACGCGGCCAGACTTAGGCTCCAACTGGAAAAAAATACTAAATAATATCCTTAGATTACGACTAATTTGAAGATCCTGAGAGCTATGGATGAAAGCTCCAAGATTTATTTATTTGTCTTCATACAAAATATGATGAAGATTATCACAATTTTAATAATAGGAGCATTTTACACCTACTAAGTACTACGGACGGACCGAAGTAAATTCTCTGAAAATCAATAAAATTGCAAATTATCCAGGTATATTTTGCCCATTATCACGTTACGGTCATTATTACGCCCACATTTATCAAGCAATGAAAATTGTAAAACAATTTACTAAAGCGCTATTAATTTCTACTTATGTCCGTGTGTCTGTCTGTGTGTCTGTTTGAATGCCGATTCCGATTGTAATGATGAAAACATATTGATTTTAATTGAAAACTCTCGAAGGCAATTTATTTTATTTATTTGAGCAGAAAAATTACAAAGAATTGAGAATGGAATTGGAATCAGAATGGATCAAAGAAAACATGACTTTACTGCGCGGTAGTAAATTTTGTTGATAAATTCATTCATTCTAAAGGAGGAGTTTTACTTCTGATGAGTTATGAATGAAAATTGTTGAATAAACTCAGCCAATAGGAAAAGTGAAGGAAAATCTGTCCATCAGAAATCGGTTTGCTGGCTGTTGTTGTTGTTTTGCATATACAGTCCGATCTGCAGGAAGTTCTTCTGTATACGAGAAACAACTGTGGGCAGTGGGATGTACAAAATTAATATTAAAAATGAACAAGCAAGTTTCCTTGAAATTTAGATTATTTTGTGTTGTGGGATAAAATGCAGTCGTTAAAGACGTTAAGGCAGCAAAAAAACCTCAGTGAATAATTTTACAGATTTGATTTTGTTGAAAAAGGAACATTTTGACTTTTGCACAAATTTGTAAATCTCCGTTGTGCTGTCCACTTTTGGATCTTCCTATTCCAAATTAATTGATATTTTTTTCTTTTCTTTTTTTGTCTAGGTTGGTATAATCCAGGGCACAGTAAAGAGCTATGTCTAGTGGATGGGGAAAATAGACCACATGTGCGATTTCTAGACAGCTTTGGCCCGAGAAGACTGAATCTCTGCAGAGCGCATGCAAGCTACATACAATGACTTTTGCAAAAGCTATGTATTGACGAGAAAGATGTTGAGAGCGTTCAGCACTTGCACACTCCTATGCTCTAACCTTGCTACGCGTACGAGGAATACGCTTGGTATAGCTACTTTTCTGCTAACTGAGGGAATTAGTACACTGTAAAAAAAAAGTAGGATTATTTCCTAAAATTTAGGGGGAAAAACCTAATTTTTGGGGAATACCTATTCCTTAATCTTATTGAAAAATACCAAAGCTTTGTGGCACAAATTGTTGGAGAACTCATTAACTCTTGTGGCTGGTTTCAGCGCCACCTCCTAGATCTTAGGTATCTTTTCTGGGCAGGATCCCAATAAAGTGGCATCACAATGAACCAAAGATGGTCTAAGTGTGACTGGTCGTACATACCTTTACGACGGCCGCTACTCTAAACTAACCTAAGCATGTCCAGTGCGTAAGGGAAGGTGGGTAGATATGAACCACTTTTTTTCGAGAAGACATTTCAGATGTAATATACCTCCGCCGATAGGATGAAATGCATGAAATTGAAGCCTATTCTTTTAAATTTGTATTGATATAAACATTTCTTAGTCTTAATGAGCATATTCTAAGTTATTGACAGAAATGCAAAAAAAGTGCTTTGGTTCATTTCTCCCCACATGTGTGGTGAAAAGAACCAAGAAGGGGGATATATGAGCCAAGTGCAAATGTTAATAGAAAAATAGCAAATAAGTTAAAGTTAGACTTTTTTATTATAAAATAAATAACAAAACATAACAATTCAGTTAACAAAATAAAAAAAGGAAAATAGGAACGTTCCAATTAAATGGCGTTAACGCATGTTAAAATGTGAGAAGGACACGGGCAGTTGATAGCGGCCTTGTTGTTCCTAATGGAAGCGGTGGTGGTAGCACACATATGATGTCTCGTATCGGTACCAACGCCATATCAGGAACAGTCAACAGTCAACTTCTGCTATCGCCCACAAGCAATGGTGTATTTCTACCCAGTAGCACTTTATTTATTCAAATAATTTTTTTTAAACAAAACTTTTAAATTTACTAAATTTGTTACTTTTATTTAAATTAGGGCTTCATGTTATTAACATTATGTTGGCATTATAAATAATTTGTTAATTACCAGTCAGCTAAACACAAAGATATGTGGAGCGCTCAAAAATAGTTTCCACGTGGTAAACTCAACTCACTCAACTAACACGCCTGCGCTCGAGCACAGTTTGTGGACGATTGAAATAAATGAAGCATTTGTAAGACTGTTTCCATTTTGTCTTTATTACATATCTCTGCCTATTCGCATTTAAGTTATACGGGCTTGGTTCATCTTACCCCACGGTCCATTTCTACCCACCTTCCCCTATACATTAATATATGTAACAAAGGTTGGCGGGGGGGGGGGGGGGTCCAAATTAAGCACACAGTAAATAAAGTGAGTGGCAACAATTTGTGCCATAAATATTGGGTATTTTTCCATAAGATTAGGGAAAAATCCACCTTGGAAAACGTAGATTAGGTTTTTATCCTTAACATGTAGAGAATATTCGTTAAAATGAAGGGAATTGTCAATTTTTTTTTAATGCTTTTTGCGGTGAGATGCAAAATTCAGTACCTATAATAACTACTAACACTGGCCAAGGCTCATATTTGGTAAAAGTCACACAGTAGAAAAAAGTTAATAATGGCAAGCAAGCTCATGTTATTGAACCCATTTTGCAAATTACACTGTATCTACACGACAAATACTTCTTCCAGCACCTTAGGCCTGTACACGACAAATACTTCTTCCAGCACCTTAGGCCTGTTCGAGTACTCATTTTTAAGAAGAATTTAAGGCTACCAGTTGATCAAACAATCAGAAAGAAACAGGCTTAGTTTAGATAAGAACTCCTCTGCATTAATCACTTTAATCTACCTCCATTCAGATATTGCGAAAAAAAATCACACACATACCTTGGATTTGTTGATTGTGAAAATGCGTCAGAAAGTCAGAAAGGCATCGGTGGTAACATAGTAACTCATGTAACATGATCGATGAGTTCGAGTCCGACCGAGGTGCCCACAAATGCAATGGTTGAAAATTGTGCTGACACAAGATTACTTATTGAACAAAAACTTTGGGCGGATAGTTTATCTAATCTATTGGTCCAATTACAACAATTTGTCATGAAAAAAATTTAAAAATTTTTACATTCTTTCTAAGGTCATGCAATTCATGTATTTTTGAAAGCTTGCCTATTTATCTACTACAAACGTTTCAGCAACGTTCCTTTTTTAAAGTTTACTATAAAAAGAAAAAAACGCACTTATCGACTTACAAAAGAAGGATTTTGGAGACAGTAAAGAAAAGATCGAGGTTGAAGTAAAAGAATCGAACAACTAAGCGAAATTAGATTGCTCACACGTTTAAGAAAGACAAGAACAACAAAAAATCACAAAATTATGCTCCAACATCTCCTTTGGGGTCACCTTTGGGACCACCACGGAGGAAACACCATGTGTAGAAATACTAATTGTGTATATAAAGTAGATACATCCCACAAATATATTCAGGGTGTTTCCTCCGTGGTGGTGATAGTACTCACCGAACCAAAAAAAAAGCATATCAACCTTTTCGGATTTTTTTCTATTTTTTTGCAAAAAGGTCGTTAACATATTTTTTTTATATATAAACTGTAAACTGTGGGCTCTCTTCTTTAATTTGAACTATGTGCTACTATCTGTAGTCGTTAAAGAGTTATTAGCTCTTAACCTATTCTCAAAGATAATTTGTTCCCTTAGTGACTGAAATAACGTCATTTAAAAAAAAAAATCGTCTAATTTCGGTATGACCTGAATAGGGAGCTAATAACTGTGTACCGGCTGCAGTTAGTCAATTTAAAAAGGACAGTTTACAGGTTTTATAAAAAAAAGTTATGTTAACCACATTTTTGTAAAAAAAAAAAAGGTCAAATTAAATAACAAAAAAAAAGGTAAGAAAATCCGAAATTTTTAGTTTAGATCCCCAATAACTCCTGTGAGGAGAAGAGTACGGGTCTGGTTGAGCAGTTGTTGGAAAGGCCTTGAATACCTACAATGAGCTTTTGACGGTGACCATAAACCCTGTGCTTTTTCAGGGACAGGGTGTCTTGTAAAAATCTACCATATATTCTTAATCACCCTGTAACTTCGAAGTGCCTGATATGACCCCCCCCCCCCCCCCTTCGCTGGCATACGATTTTTTGTTTGAGGTATCACCTTCCGCTCTATGGACCACCATTTAGGAAACACCCTAAATATATAGAAACCGCTAAAAGCATAATTCTTAAGAAAAATTCTCAAGTAAATTCTCAAGAAAAATATTGATGTGCAATTTATACGTTCACAAAAATTTTTAGCTGTCCCATCTCGGCTTGCGAATACTCGTCTTTCCAAAAATTCATTTGCATATTTTGCGTTACTAATTTCATCTTATAGCCAGACTTAGAAATCAGTTGTTAATTCGCTCTCCTATACCTACTTATTCACATATGAGAATTATCTGTAAAATGCTATGCCAGAAGCGTATTTTCTATTGTTATAGATTACACATGAAATAAAAGTTATAGTACGAAACTGAGTCCGACAAACAGCCATCATTTCCGCCTTATATTCCTTGAGGCAAAGCATCTACATTTGAGCCTAGTTTATGTGGCCTAAGTGAGTTTGAGAAATTCTGATTTCACTGCAATTGCATAATTCCTGAATAATTGTTTTAATTATAGTGCAAACTGCATTACCGCATGTAAGAACTTCAATAGAAAAATTTAAATTGTCAACACAAATACTTAAGAAAATTTTCAAAGTCTTCCAAGTAGTACCTACCTACCTACCTAGGTAGGAGTAAGAAATTTCCTCTACAAGGAAAAAGAACAACAACAAAATTATATAATTCAAAAAGCGAAATATTGTGGTTAAAAGAAGTAGGCTTAGATTCTAGAAATATCAATCCGATCTAGTCTGCTATGACAAACAGAAACAAAAATGTAACCACAAATCGTAGTTTTTTGTATACCTACAAAAAAAAAGAAATAACTAAAATCTCTTCTGCCAGAATCATCAAAATATTAAGAAAAATAACGACCGAATTAATCTAATCACAATGACACCGCAGCGCAGATAAATTGCTTTTAAAACCTCGAAGCAGAAAAATTAAACCGCATCCGATTTCCTGCGTTAACAATAAACAAACAATTCCAACAACAAATTACAGAAAAGAATATTTTCATTATTTTTTACTGAAGAGATAAAGGCAAAAAAAAAAATATTCCGAGGATGTGCCGTTAATATAATTAAAATTTTTTCCCAGATAGGCATAGGATTCTTAAAAGTCTGGAGCGTTACTACCAAGCTTTTTAAAAAAAATTGCAAAAAGATACCCCAAAAGGTTACTTACCGTTGCCGTCAGTCAACAGGAGCAGGTATCTATGTATTGAATTATGCAATCCAGGAAATAATATCCCCCCAAATCACCATAAATCCAGGCAGTTTGTCATTTTTTTAAATAAAACAAAATTATCTTCTCACTCAAAAACACACAGTTAATTAATTATAATTATTTTTTATATAGTAACTTTGCAAACACTTTTGTAAAAAAACAAAAAAAAAAAAAAATTATAAACAAACACAATTTGAAAAAAATATCACTAAAATCTTTTTCCTTTTTGCCACAAAACTTTTTTTTTTCTTTTTTCTTTCACTTCTTGTCCAAGGACCACCAAAAGTCATCCGAGTTGCAAAAACTGCTGTCACTTTGTTGTGGCGAATGATGATAAAGTAGAGTTTGAGAGTAGTATCGGAAACTGTGTAGGTAGGGTGGCACGGCACTGCGAGGGGCTGGGAAATTTTCTATTCTAACTATCTGCTGAAGAAAAACAGTCTTTTCAAAAAGCGAGTATCGATTCGCGCACACTCGTTTTCAATTCAAGTTTATCGCAGGAAAAATGAAAAAAAAAAATTGTTTTTTTTTGCTCTCAGTTTTTGTTATTAATTAATATTATTATTTACAACACACGATTTAATAATTTATACCGGAAATATATTATATTATTTTGTTTTCAATTTGAATTTAATATTTTTTCTTAGAAGATTTTTTTTGCTATTTTTTTCTTCTCTTATTTCGCCCTTTGACTCGGGGGACAAGATCTGTCAAATTTTATATCGGATGTGTTTCTCCTACAACAGTCCTTCGGAGATGTGAATGTGACGATTCTGAGGTGTTTCACTGTTTCTTCTTCCACTCAAGGAGCAAAATCACTAAAACAACACATATATTGTATGCATACAGAGGCACACACATGTAGAGAACAAATAGTAGGCTATTGTATATATAGCGAAGAAGAGATAAAAAAAAAAACTGTCTTAAGTTTTGCTCGATTTATATATATAATGAAATTAGAGTAAGCGAGATGGTTAATACCACTGCGCTGCGCAGCTTTACAACAGCTTTTTTTTTTTATTATTATATCTCAATATAACTCTTATATACTTGAGAAGAAGACTTTAGAAAACAGAACGTATTCTTGTTTTGTTTGTAATCGTTGTCGTTGATTCTAAGCTAAACAAAATGGCTTTAAGGTATTGCGTTGCGTCGGATAATGATTCTGTCTGGTTGATCTGAAGTGAAATGAGATTTTTCTTATTTTGTAGTCATCAGTAGCAGCGTCAACTTCGACGGTTTCATATGTGCGGCGCTTTGTTGCTTCATGCTATGCTGCTTCTCTCAACCAAACAACGGAGAATTTGTTCCTGCTGCTGATGGGGCCTCCTTTGGTCTGTCGGCTGCTGCTGGCTGGGTCTCCTCAGGTTTGGTACTGTTTATTCTTGCCTTCTACCATCAACCGTTTACCTGAGCTAAGCTCAATTACCTGACATCGCCATGAAAAAGGTGAGTTTTACATTCGTTTCGTACTCACTTCTCAGTCGGTCGATAAATTTTGTCGTTACAGTTGCGCTGCGCTGCGCAGTGCGCATTCCTGCGCTGCGCAGTGCGCATTCTCTTCATCATCCTCAATCCTCATCACGACTTACATTTTCTGATATGTAATTCCACCCGGTACGTCACCCAAGACCCAACAATCGACGGCACACAATCATCATCCTTCCTCCGCTGGACTTATTCGGTTCGGTCCAATCCACGTGTTTGAGCAGAATTCAGCTTCAGCCAACACACAGTCCCGTGGTGGAGAAGAAACTATATACATGTGTTCGTCAAATTGATCAGTGGTATATACAGAAAGATGGGTTGGTGTGGCTTTGCGAGTATTATCTACTTCTGCAGTGGCGTACATTTTGGGCAGAAATGGTACAGATACAGCGCTGCAAAGTAAGTAAATAAGAAGAGTACCGGAAAAAATTGATAAATTGCAGCCAGATAATTGGCGAGAATGAAAAGTTGTTGTGGTGTGCGTTAGTCTTATCAGGCGTTTATATATCATATATGCCTACATACAGTACTTTGTGTTTTGTTTTTATAGATTTTTTATTTGGGTGAAGAGAATATATGTATAGTCACAGTCAGACAACAGAAGAGAGAGTCACAGAATATGCATAAATGCGGCGAATGAGAAAGAGAAAATCTTTCATTTCTGGAATGGGGATGGGATGGGGCCATGGGGGTGAATTAGATATTTTATAATTATCATAAAATTATTATCGTAATCTACACGCGCATACATTTAAAGAGGGGATGCCGATATCGTTTAACCTGACTGCACTGTAGTTTACGTATGTGCTGCTGCCTACCTGAGATTGCGATGTTTTTTTATTTTTAATTTTTGTCGCAAACATTGTGGTGAGCAATGCGATGAAATGATAGAGCAGCACAACGCGACACCAAGCCGTGTGATTACTCGACAATTTTTATCTATGGAGTAGATGTAGCGGGACTGACTATACCTCGGCACTTAGAGTGGAGAAAGATTTTTCACTTTTGTTACGATTTTTGTATTTTTTTGTTTTTTTATTGTTGGTGTTCATTAAATTGGTCGGTAAAGCAGGATTGATTTTTATTTTTAATTTTAATGATATGGCAGACAAGTTTATATTTCAAGTAAAATTAGGTTAGAACGTTTTTTTTTTTTTTTTTTTTTAATTTAAAATGGCGGAAAAATATCTAGAAGAGGAGAGATATTTTTTATTTAAATGAGTGCAAAAACAAAATTTCTTTTATAGGTAGGAAAAAGACTGATTAAATAAAAAAAACAAATCTGTTATTACATTTTTTTTAATGTGTTAGATTTTGTGGTTAGGTAAATTTACCAATATTTTCAGACAGTTATGAGGAATTTCATAAAATCAAAAATATAGGTAGGTCTTGTCCAGTTTAGACAGCCACTACCGCGCTCTATGTAGGGTTCCATATCGGACTTTGGCTCTTGTTCGTGGTGCATTTGCATCCTTTCAATGCCACTTTGTTACTAATTTATTCTCTGGATTTCAAACCAGCACGACCAAAGCGTGTCGGTAATGTACTCCCACGATAATGGACTACAGGACACTGTATACCTACTAATACATTTAACAATCAAGGATTTCGATGGTATTCCGTTAACATAGGTATTATTACAAATGCCACAGAAATTATATCTTCAGTTAAACTTGGTTTATACAGTAGGTACGTACACGTCTTATAAAGGCATTTCGTCCTTATTGCATTCAATTTTTGCCATTTTCCCTTAATTTTCTTTTTTAATTGTTTTTTCTCTCACTATTATTCTTTGCCATTCTCAAGAAGTTATACCTAGTCCTTGAAATTTAGTCCTTCAAACACATTTCATGTTTTGAAAGAGGACATTCAATTTTAGAAATATTTTTCTGTCTTTCCCTGGAGAGCATATAGAAACTAAAGGATGATCTGACTGTTCTTCTTCCGGAAGAACTAAGTCCTTTTAACCGCGTTTTCCGGTTGGAATGGAAGATTTCGAAGTAGTTGAGAAGACTTTTGAACTAATCTCTCGATATTCACTGACTCTATTACTCTAGCTCTTGATGAAGCTACAAACAGTTAGATATTTTTTATCCGGGTAGGTGTCTCTAAGGCATTTGATAGAATATATCACAAAATAGTCATAGGTATCGTATCTCTCGAATCATCATCTAACTGTTGTAATTAACGAATTTTCATCAAAGGTTTACGTATCCTCTCCTCAGTCGTACTCAATGCTCGATTCTTGGCCCACTTCTCTTCTTATCATATCTCCCTAATGAATTATGCTCCACATCCTTAATCTATGCCGATGAGATCAACATTTATCAAGATATAAATGATCCATCCGATTGCCAACACCTGTAAAATTACATTCCTGTTGTAATAAGTAATTTTTATTCATTTCCTAAATTCTAGCGAACATAATTTCTTTTTTCTCATTTAGAATTTTCAATTAAATCTCGTAGGGTTGGGTGGGGTAAAAAGTGGCGCGGGTAAGAAGTGACACCTTTAATATCTCGTCGTTTAAAAGGGCAATAAAAAAAGAACGTATACGTATGTAAGGAATCAGGCGCGTATCCAGACCCACAGCTTGTGGGAGGGGGGGGGGGTCGCAATTAAAATGTTCGAGGGGGGAGGAAAAAGTTGGAAGTAGTCGCTTTTAAATGTTTTTTTTTTATCATATTTAAGTTAGATATCACAAAATCAGTTTTCGGTTTGATTTTGAAAGCCTGTTGATAATATTATCCACATCAATGTCGATCTCAGAGTGGACAGACATTAAGGACTCATATCCAGATACTCTTTCTCGTGCAAAGATTGTAGACATTGATGTGATGCAACCGATTCTGTCACAGCTGAAGTAAATTACTGAGAGTGAGAGCTTGCACCTTGATTCACATTCAAAGGAATAGCAGTAGAAGTGCATGATATGTATGCCACTGAGTATTTCTTTTGACGGGAACTTAACTGATCTTGCTTTCTTCTGAAAATAGTTATCAATGGTCTTATCAGTCTTTTGCTTTCCACTTTCGCAACTATTTCTACCTCCATCGCTAATTATAAATTAAAAGTAAACGTGAAGTTCAGTTAAACAACATTACTTGAATTAATACGAAAGTATAAGCAAAGCAACGGCAATTACCGCAGGCAGAGGAAAGCGAATGGTTTTTATTTTTATAGTCTTGCCGTAAAAATTGTGAAGAAAAATTGTAGAATTAATTTTAGTGGCATCAATCCAACTGATCGTTTTCAGGTACCAATAGTGTATAAAAATTCGAAAGATGTTCAAGTATTTTATTTTTCCCGCGGACGGGAATCGAACCTACACTTGTTAGAATCGGTCAATGATGGAGAAATAAGAATTTTAAGAACTTTTATTTTTAATGATTCTAAATCAAATTTATAAATACAAGAAGAAAAAAAGCGGAAGGTCCCGGTTTCAAATCCCGGACGAGGCGGTTGTTTTTTCTTCTTGTATTTATAAATTTGATTTAGAATCATTAAAAATAAAAGTTCTTAAAATTCTTATTTCTCCATCATGTTCAAGTAATTTTCTAAGAACAAAATGTACGGATGCCAACGCTCATAAATATCTTTAGCGACCCAGATCAGCCAGGACACCTGAATCAATATAACTCTTTGGAACCATTGTCTGCCGCCAATAGTGCATAAAAAATCTAAAGAAAAATTTTCAGATCTTTCTAAGAAAACTGAATGCTTCTGCCCCTGTCCGAAAAAGACAACCACCAGAATCAATCCACCAATTCGTTTGGGCCGTTGTCGGTGAATAGTTAATCATTCAAATTCTTAAGAAAAATCTGCAACTATATTTCTGAAGGTACGTGCACAACGTGGCGAAGTGTGGCGAGGCGAGGCGAGGCTATATCAAGAGCTAAAGAGAGCTAAAGAAATAAAATTATTGCATGCTGTGGCAGCGCGCGATGTGGCGAGACACCTCGAAGTAAATCGCTCGAGAATGAAATTTTTAATTTTTTCGCTAGGTTTTCTTATAGGTTTTTTCTTTGATACATGTAATAGAAGGGTTCTTTATTTATTCTTATATATTGGAAGAATCTATCAGGATCAGTTCGAAAATCTTCACATGAATGATGAATTCGCCAAATTCCAGACGTTTCGTCTAGATCGAGTGTCAAGCAAAAGAGCGGAGAGTACACTTAGGTGAAAAATGCCATATACTTAGTTGCTCTACTTGACAAACAAAAAATTTCTTCTTCTGAACCTGATGACATAATTTATGCTCTCACTTCACGATTTACCAAGAAACTGAACGCCTTGTAGACCTCAAGATGTATCTTCACCTCGCCTCGCCAAACTGCCTAGCCTCGCATCGCCTCTACCCTGCTACCCTACGAACGTAAATATTTTGAGCAACTCAGGCTTGAATCAGTGTCGCTATGAAAAATCAACGGGTGGCTAGACGTTGATTGCATAACTAGGCTTCTACTGGAAGAACCGTAAAACAAAATTTGTTAAGTCAAGGCTTAATTAGAATTGCGACGGGCAATGGCAAATGACGAAAAAACGCCGCTGTTAAACTTTTAAAAGCACAGTGTCTTATGCGAATGCGCAAATTACGACGGGTGACGGTCAGCGGTTGATGAAGTTGCCGTCGGGACTGATCAATTTCTAATTTTACCATCGTCGCTGCAGTACTACCAACAAAATCAAACGAATAAACTTGTTGTCGAATTTATTTTTGTCAAGGTTGTAGGAAATCGCGGCAATTTTAAAATAATGAATTTTGATGAAAAAGTGATTTCGTGTTTTTGTTCTATCTCCTCCTACAGTATTCAACCTACAGCAATGACTGAGGTATCGTTGGACAGATAACAGAACGTACTTTTCGAATTTCGAAAATTTTCGAAAATCTGAAGAGGGAAAGCTTAGTAGATTTCCTCAATTTTTGTGCAGATTTTTCCAAGATTTTTTTTTTCATTTTTATAAAGAATTTTTATGAAAAATTGATCGAAGAAGTGTGAAATCAAAATTTATTATATACAAGACAACCAGTATAGACGAGTTGACAAAAAAAATCATGGTTGGATAGATATTTCGAGGTGCTTAAATACAAACGGTAAGGTTGTGATATTTTTGGCATTTAGTTTGATTTTAGTTTAGTTAATTTTTGTATTTTAAATTTTTCCTTTCCACTGCAATTCCAATTTCCTTTCCATTGCAATTCTTTCAAAATAATATAAAATATTCTCTATGAAAATCTGTTTTAATACGCTCAAAAGAACATTTTTTCAGTATCTTCTTCTTTCACAATAGCCGCTCACCGCCTGTCGTTGCAATTGTACTCCCAATTTCTCGTCTACCTATTTTGACAGCGAATTTCCCCCCGCTGCTGTTTACAATCGGAAAATCAGACAGGTAAAAAAAATTATGATCGCTAATCAATCTTTTAGAAACAATAACACGTTTTAAACTTTTTAATCGGCGCAACAAAAATATATAAAAGAATTTTCATAACTGGGCTGCTAAGCATTACGTGCCATTTTCTAAACAACCAAATACTAAAATAAATATGCATTCCAAAATTACTTACTATCCTCTGATAGATGTGATAGATGACTTTTCGACACTAAGGTAAAAGCCGGATAGTTGCCCCACTTTTAAAGAAAGCTCTATAATTAAAAAATATGTATTTACTAAGAATAATGCAACATGTGTATCAAAACATAGGTCTTTGATCTTTTATAGTAGCCTATTTTTGTAAACATAATAAATATTGGTTTTGAGTAAATTCTGTTTTATTTGACCTCTCAAAAAGGGGATAGTTGCCTATTGTAGCGGATAGCAGCCTATCGTTAAAAATGCTTCAGGGGATACTTGCCTCATGCGGGGATAGACGCCTCACTATGATTATTTTTTTTTTGATAAAAACAAATATAAGTTTATCAATTTAAGTAATTATTCTTTATTATTTACTGAGATCCTTTATTAAGTGCTAATCACAATATTAATCCACGTTACGAAATATAAAGCTATAAAAGTACAACAAAAATAGCATCCAAACTTTTAGTTAGGTAAGTTATTAGTAAAATATTATTATTTATCTTAAAGATAGAACAATATGGCAATCAACTTTGGCATTAGCATTAATTATCACCAGAAGCCAGGGTTGTCAACTTTCCACATCTCATACAATGGTTTTTGAATGTTGTACAAGTTTCATGCAACCACATTCGACATATGTCACATTGAATCCAATCTGATTTCGATTTAGTAAAATTGTAATTCTCAAAACATTCTGTGCAATAATCATCAACTGAAACTTTTTTATTCGTATTTTTTATTTTAGATTCAGCGTTTTTCATTTTTAATATCTTTTCAGTGTCTCTTATCGATTTTTCGTCCTTTTTCTTTTTGATTGGCAGTCCTTCAGATGCTTTTGAACTTTTAACATTTTCGTAATTTTCACTGTCAGAACTGTAAATTCGTATTCTTCTCTTCCTTAAAGCTCTTCGTTTATTTTGTTCAATAAAATCTGTATTATCGGATTCAGTTTCACTGCTGGACATATCGATATATTTTTTGGCCTTTTTCTTTTTTTGCCCTCTTTTTTCCACGATGCTTTTCTTGCTACCGGATGATTTGTTTGTTATTGTCTTACAATCTTTTTTTTTGCTGTCTTAATTTTAGTTTCCGTTATTTTGTTTGTTTTCTTTATTTTCTCTTCTTTCTGCCTCTTCTAGACAATTTTATCGATGGAGTTTAAAATTTCTGCAGGTTGTTTAGCCCTTTTAGACATGCTCAGCGATATTTTTGGTATAGGAGATGATTGATGTAAAAACTTAGATATCAGCGATTCAGTACCATCAAAGATGTAATTCTCAATGTCGCTAACTCCTACTGTTAAACAGTCTTGAGAAAGATTCAAAAGGCTTGAAGGCGGCCTAAGTGCCGTATGATTTTGGTTTACACTATTCTCCTCAGCCTCATTTAAGACAGTTTCTAATTTGTTTTTATCAGCATCGCCAGGGACTTGATAGCCTAGTGGAGAAACTTCGTTCTGCTGATTTAGTGCAAGATCTCGATCAGATTCAAATTCCTGTACGCGCTCTCCTAACGCAGGCTCTCCAGAAACGCCTGGTAATTGATAATTTAGAGGATTAGACTCTCGGTCTTCCGCAAGTTCCCCCAATGCAATATCTGATATTGCAAATTCAGCGTCAGACAGAGCATTTGGATTGACTGGGTAGATTCCGCTGCCGCGAAAACCACTATTGCATTGGCAGGAGTAGATGCTCGAATCCACGCCTTGGCTATTAGGTGACCTGAATTGTACCGGTTCAGCTTTTTTTGCGGGTTGGTGCGCATGAAATTATTTGTCTCAGCATAATAATATTTTTTAAACGGTCCAAATACTGATATGTCTAATGGTTGCAAAGCAGAAGTAGTGTGACTAGGTAAACAAAGTAATATCACATCATTGGTCCGAGCAGTTTCTAGCATATCGACAGAACTCGAGTACGATGAATGACCATCTACAATCAGTAATACCTTTCCTGGCGGCTTGCGTGGAATAAAATGTTCAGTCAGCCATTTATAAAACAGGTCTGAGGAAATGTATGCCGATTTCTTTTGCATGTAAACTTTGGAACTAGGTGGAAGTCCCTCTTCAAATTCTGGATTTTTATTTACTCCCTTGATAATCAGAACTGGTGGGAGAAAATTTCCGATAGCGTTGCAACAAGCAACAACAGTAATTGTTTCCCCTTTTTCACCGAAAGTTCACCTTTTTCACCTTTTTTGGCTAATACTTTGCCAGGTTTATTATTGAATTGGACACCGGTTTCATCCATGTTAAATATTCTATCCGGCTTATCCAGCAAATAATTCTCAGTTAAGACAGTTGTGAGCAGATCGAAATTTTGCAACATCTGCTCTGTTGAGACCCTTCGCTCTTGCAATTGATAAACCCTCAGCTTGTCTCAAAACTATTTCCGGATTTCTTTCAAGAAAGCTTTTTAACCATTGCGGTCCAGCCATTTTGGTTTCATTGTTAAAGTTGTGCTTTAACCCCATCTTTTCGGCAAACTGGTAAGCTAATGGGCGAATTGCACTTCTTTCAGGAGGAAATCCTGCATCTCCGAGCTTTAATATATGAGCTACCAGTCTTTTTTCATTTTCAAAGCCAAGAACATGATATTTTCCTACCAGTGACAAAAAAATACAATTAGGTGAGATAAGTAGCTATGTAGATAGAATTTTTAATTTATACTGCTATAAGTATATAACTTTAAATCGAGACATATCTTGGGTTAGCAGTTGGTGGTTTTTCTTTTCGTAGCGTCTTCTTAAGGTTCGAGAGGATATTCCGTAAATACGAGCTATTTCGTTGATTCCTTTCTGTTTTCTATCCAGTTCTTCGAACGCAAGTGCTAAACTATCTTCTGCCCAGCTGATGTGGCGCGGCACCACGCCTGGTTTTCGCTTATACTTGCGAGGCATTTTGCTCACCTACAATGAGCGCATGAAACATTTAAGTGCTTATTTTACTTAAAACAAGTTATAGTCGCAGTAAGTTGGAAAAAACATCAAAAGAAAAAAATCTATCTTTGCAGTTACAGAATTTATAGTTGCGGATATTTGCCCATGGGGCGAGTATCCGCAAAAGTAATTAGGGCGACTATCCTTTTTGATACGGATACTTGCCCTTTTTATTTGCAAAATAAATAAAAAGTATTTAACAATAAAACGTAATAAATAGTGTATTTTAAACTCTAATATATGCAAAGAAGCAAAAAGGTGACTGAAACCACAATCAGTAAAAAAAATATTCAGTAGAAATTACTTACCAATATAATTTCGACGCCCGTCAAAGTTTCACTGCGGAAGATTTTTGCTCACACGGATAAAACGCGAGCGCCTACTCAGACGGCTGACATAGCACTGAGGCCTATGGTAGATCCACTTCTAATTATAGTAAAGCACTAACGCCACCAACATCCCTACCATAGTGTATTCAAAACTAGGGCATGTATCCCACTAAGGCAACTATCCGGCTCTTACCCTATATAAAACACAAGAAAATTCTAAAAAATTTGTACATGTTTAAAAGACGAAGAGCTACGAGTCATGACCTTCTGTATACGCGCCTGCAAGAAATGCAGTTGGCGTGGAGTAATTTTCGCCACATTTTCGCCACATAGCTAGTCGCTGCCAGTGCCATTAATTTGGCAAAACTTAAAAAAAAACATGTTCTCATCATGGTTAAGTAAAATAAGGTGTTACTACTTAAAACTATAAATGTTTTTGTACCGTTCGGGATAAAAATTTCTTCGCGGGGGTAAATTTTAGGTATAAGGGAGATAACAAAGACTAAAGATTAGGTATAGCTACCTATTTAAATATTAATAACAACCTGAATTGCAATGCGGCTACAAAATGCTCGTCTGTGTTGAATATTTATGATTATTTTTGAGGTTATGAATAAATAACGATAGCAACGTTATAGAATTCGCTTTTTATTCTTTCTTACCAGGTTGCAACAGGCATGGAACTTTTTATCCGCGAGAGAGGTAATAAATACCGAAAGTGTTGCTCATTTAAAATCAATTAATAACGTAAAATAATTAAATTTTTTACATTTTTTTTTTTGTATTGGTACATGAAACCCTAAAGATTGTATGTGTACAATCGTACATCAAATAAATCGTTGCCAGGGCAACTGAGGTGTATGGTTTCACAGAAAGCAAAAATCAATAGAAACGTTTCCAAGGTTACGTAAGAAACTCTTTTACCTCAGTAGTCTTTGCAACGAATGAACTGCCTATATAAGTGGGAACTGGCGCTCTAAGAAGGGCAGTCCTTTCTGAGCAGACCAGGTAATGCTTTAAATTATCAATCTGCTAAGTAGTGCTTTAAACTACTTGATGCCACCAATTGTATAGTGCTGTAAACTATACAATTGGAATTATCAAGGATAACAGAAACTATAAACCGCTTTAAGGTTTATAGTATTCTTTATAAGCTGAACAGTCGTACACCGCATTTAAATGTAAGGGCTGATAAGCATTACTCAAATACAGTAAAACTGTGTATGGTGATTCAAACGATATATAGTGCTCTAAACTGTATATGGTGGTTTTGAACAATACACAGTACAGTAAGACTTAGCTACAGTACCTTAAACTGTCTTCAGTGCTTTAAACTGACTACGGTGCTAGTAAAATATTTATTGAGAACCAATTATACCGTAATTGAAATCTCCTTAAATTCAAGAGTTATACATTGAAAACATTTATAACCCATCCTATAGTGGATGTATATACCGCTTTAAGGTGTATGAATCACTAGACTATAACGTTTTTAGTCATAAATAAATCTAATCACTGCATTTTTCTACCATTTCAGATAGAAAGGTACAGCAGAAAACCATTTAGTAAAAGAAAAACCGAATTATTGTTAATTATAAGCTTTCCAAACTATTATAAGTTTCTGGTGTTAACCAATTGTTACCAAATAAATAAAAAGTATAATTTCAAAAACTGACTGACTTGTCATTTACCTAGCACCTTTATTTTGATTTATTGATTTGTAATTTTTTTGTAAGACGACCTAATAAGAGGTTCGTACAGTATGTTTAAATTATCATATAATGTGACCTATTGATGTCAATTAAAAAAGTGGCGCTCTCAACCCCATGCTACCCTAGAGAAAATAAAACTATAAAAAAGGAGAAAATATAGCAATGGTGTGTGCAGTGATGCCAGATTGGGCCCTTTTCCGCAAATTGGGCTATCTTTTATAAAAAATCTGCGCGACACTGTTTTTTCTGCGCTTTTTGGGCTCTATTTAAAGATATAAAATAAAATGAAAAATGGGTTTTATTCACATTAAATGATTCTTGGATATATCATTCTAACTAAATAGAAGAGGGGGTTAAGTATTTCGAAACCCGTATAATTTACAAGTATACAGGCAATTATCCGTCTACTGCGTGCAATGTTTAAAAAATACATGTACCGAGGTACATAAAGAAATTTTGAGAGAATACTGCATGGTCCGATTAGCAGTGCAGGACGATCTCATCAGGACAGCAATGAAGCTCTGAACTGCCTACTGTCTACACTACAGTGAACTCAGATGTCCAAAAGCTGGTGGTGGATATATCTGTATAAAGATTTATTTAAAAATATAAATATGAAAAATATGGAAAATGGATTTTATTCACATTAAATTATTCTTGGACATGACTAAAAAGAAAAAAGTTTCGAATTTAATGAAGACAATCTTTTTTATATTTGTTCAGAAAATGTTCAGTTCAGTCAGGGTGGCCTAAAAATGTATGGATTTGCAAAAGTGTTCAAATGTTCATTTGGAATTTGTTAGATAATGTAATTTCGAAAATTCTATTCACAATTTCTGTGAGATTCAAGGCATTTTCACATCATAAATAAGAATTGAAAAATGTAAACCGAAAAACTCAATTTATTCCGCTTTAAAACAAGATTTTTGCTCTAATGATTTAAAATCATGGGAAATAGGATAAACTATGAATTTTACTGAGAAAATAGTTATATTTATTTCAGATTTTTAAGAAATACACAGCTTTTATGTTTTATCGGCTGAAAAATTAATTTTTCGGTTCTTATTTTTGATGTGAAAGTGTCTTCAGTACTGTTTACAGCCGGTCAAATCGAAAATAGTGATGTTTTGGCTATTGGTGTGGTTGAGTGGACTGTCACTAAAACAGTTTCAATATTTCTGTCATAACTTTTTAAATTAACAATATTTTTTTTGGTTTTTTGTCATTTTAAGGGAGTTTAGTTATCAACTTATTGCAGTGAAAGCAGTTTCAAAAAATTGAATATTTCTATTTTTTATAAATTTTTTAAAACGAAAATTCAGACCTGGAGCGACAATTTTTGATTTGGCGGCAATTTTTTTGTAAAGAAAAGTATCGCGCGGGTATAATTTTTGTAGTATAATGCAATCTATACAATCGATTAAATCGCTAAAAACTAATCAAACAGAAACCCCTTTATCAGAAATTCACCCTTATTATAAAAACAAACATTTCGGCGCCGTTTGGGCGATCCATGGCATAATCTGGCATCACTGATGGTGTGTCGCAAAAATAACCGAACTTTTTATCATTATATTATATTTGAAAGTTGATATTTATTCAAAATAGGTTCCATTTGACTCAATACAGCGTTTACAATGATCAAGCAATGCATACATAAAATTTTTTATGTCATTTTCCGGAATGTTCTTCAATACCTCTGTCACTGCAATATTCAGTTAACGGAATAGAAAATAGTCGCACGGTGATAGACCAGGCAAATATGGTGTGTAGTCGAAAACACAAACTTGTTTTTTATTTAAAAATTCACGAAATTTCAAGGTATTGTGCATTATCGTGCAATACAAACAGCTTTTGTCCAGCTGAATATTCGTGCAAAAACCTTTTGTTTTCTCAAATTTTCACATTAAAATTCTCCAAATTGTGTGTTGTTACTTGTATTTAATTCTTCTGCCAAAATATTCTCACAGTAAAATTTCCATCGATAGCAATGATTTCGCGCACTTTTTCAACTATGTAATTCAGGATTGATTCTGGGGATGTCCAGGTCTTGAATCATTCTTTAAATCTTCACGACCATCTTTAAATCGTCTGAACCACGTATAAACTTGTGTACGACTCATATAATCACAAGGTTATAATTAAGAGAAAAAACAAAAATTAAACACGAGATAAAGTGAAATTCCGAAATTTGGGGGGGGGGGTGTTGGGGTTTTGTGTTAAGGGGTTGAAAGTGGTTTTGTGCGATTTACGGCGAAATGTGACTTCCTAGTGGAGCGAAAGTTATAGATAATAACAATAATAACAGGCATTTTCAACATAATCTCCAATTTTTCGAGAAAATGGCGGAAACCCGATTTTTCAGTTTTTTATTTTTCTGTCTCGTAAAAATAATTCAAATTACATGAAATTTTGTGAAAGTATACTTTTTTTTTACATTGAATAAGCACAATTCTTTTGGAATCTGGGAAATATGTAGTTTCAGATATATTTAAAATTTTCAAAAAAAAAACCAATATCTTCCACGGAAAACTTTATTGGTGTTTTTTTTCGATTTAAATATTCTATCCGGGCTCATTTGAACCGTTTGAATTATTTTTACGAGAGAGAAAAATAAAAAACTAAAAAATCGGTTTTCCGCCATTTTCTCATAAAATTGGAGGTTATGTTGAAAATGCTTTATATGAAAGTTTTAGATATTTTGATTATCTATAACTTTTGCACAGAACATATATATAACTAAATTAGGACTCTGATGTGGTAGTGGGGGAGTCTGTTTCGTGGCTTGGGAAGTGTTTCTCGAGGGTTTTGGATCACCCAAACTTGGCGTCCCAAACTCAAATTCTGAGAAAAACCTATACACATACATCACATGCATACAATAATATTCATTGAAATAAATTTTGATTTTTTCAAGTTTTGGAATAAAAATATTTTGTATAATTTTTTGAAGTTAGTTGAATTATAGGTATAAAGACCCCCCCCCCCCCCCCCAAGCTGCAATTAATTTTTTTTGTTATGTTTAGAAACTTTGCGAAAATTATGAAAAAGTGACTTCACGAAAAAATTTTTATTAAAAAATGATCGTTGCCCGGCCCATAACAATTCAATCGTGGGTGAGTTTATTTCGAAAGAGCTTCCTATGGTTAAATCTCGTTAGAGAACTGACCTTCTGTCTAAGAGAATTCGATTTTATTATCAATTCGATGAATTGAAACAAAAATCTCATGCTAACTTTTCAAACAAAACCCAAGAAGCATCTTTTTTTTCTCAAAATGACGATGCCAAATGCCAATGCCTGATCGGAAGCAAGCTGGATGACGAAATATTCATATTATTATTATTATGTTTCTTTTGTTTTTAGGCAGGGTACGAGAGGTCCTAAGCACGGAGGCAAGTATGGCTAACTAGCTAGAAACCCTTTCACCAAAATCTTCCAGTCCTCTGAATGAAACGCAGCAGGTCTTGGTGAGGTGAAAGTTTTTCAGCTCATCCAAGGATAGGAGGGCAGATCCAAGCCTATCCAACCTATTCCGGGCAAAGGCCGGACAAGCACACAGAAAGTGGTGTTCGATTGTCTAAGGCAGGAACGGAGAACCAGAGCCAGACCTAGATAGAAGGTCAGCCCTTGCATTCCCCATTGTTCTCAATGTGATCAGGAACCTCTTCAGTGGGTTCCTTGTGGATACAAAGCCTTTCCGTGGACGACCTATACAATCTCTCAGAAACTTTGATGCTTTCCGAGGGCTGCTCAGAGACATAAAGGCTGCCTGACTATCCGAAAGGATAGCAATGTCCTTTCCCTAGATCTCCATATCAGGGCTGTCTTCGCTGCCATTGTGATGGCGAAGACTTCAGCCTGGAAAACAGTGGTTTGCCTTCCAATACCAAGTGAGTATTCCAACCCAATGTCAGGTTCAAGAAACTAAACACTGATACCGGCTCCCTCTTGAGTGAGAGAGCCGTCGCACCTTCCTCAGCCTACGATTCCCTTTTAGGAAAACTCATAAGGAATCGACGCCCAAAACGAAGCTCTGATACCATCGCATCAAGAGGCATGCAGGTCAGAGGGGTTTCCTTGTCCAGCCCATACGCGCCAATGAGCATAGGAAGAACCAGTCCAGCCATCCTCCTAACATCCCCATGACCGCAATCTACACACAGCTCTTTTGACTTCTGCCTGAATGACAAGATCCAGGGGTGGCAGATTAAGTAAGACACCTCAAGGTCAACAGTAGCCGTAGATCGCATGGACCCTGTAATTCTTAGGAAAACAAGCCTTGGCAGCCTTGTCCGTACTCACATATATTTATATAGCACATGGATGATGGTGCTGAAGGAATTGTTTTCAGGAGATTGACAAAAGTAGAGCAGAAAACGAGCCGAGGAAAGTAAAATTTGTTTCGGGTATTGACAGCCTACCCCCAATTGGATGATGTAAAAATGGAGCTCCGAATGTAGGATGTAGCTAAATACTGTAAATGACGGGATGTGACCAAAACTAAAATCCAGGGAGATACATGGGAGGAGAAGGAGTTTCGAGGAAGTTAGAGGGTCTGGATTATTGATATAAAAATTTAAAATATTGTCTACAAAAACAAAAACAAAAAAAAAACCCCATCATTTTCCTAAATACCTAAATAAATGTAGCTTTTAAATATTAACTTTTTGTTAATGCGACCATAATACGCCGAATAATACCGAACTAATTTGTACTCATTACTGAAAATTATTCACATTAGACGTAAAAATCATAAAAGCACTAATTGCGCTGCGTTCTGGTAAACAATGACTTCTCTGCGGTCTTGAGCTCTGAACCTCTGAGGTTTTTTAGATCCTAAAGATGTGAAAACTGTAACATAAACGGAACTGGTCATTGTCACCTAGAAATGGCATCCAAACCAGCTCCATATCCATCAGCGCCAGCGCAGCGTTTCACCATCTCATACATACATATATGCTGTACGTAAAACGTGTCTATTCCAACAACAACGGTAACATTAACATCACCCAGAAGTCTTAAGACGAACTATTAAAAAAAATTTCTTCTTTTAAGAAATTACAACTGGTTTTTGTTGGTTTTAATGGCATTTTCGGAAATTTCAGGAGACAGTGACAGAACTTGAGAGCAGTACTAATAATAGCAGCAGCAGTATCAGCGGGTCATGCGCCAAATGAACATTTAGAAAATTGTCCAGCAGAGAGAGTAGCGCAATCTAAAGTAACTTAAAGATCGCTAATTATGCTACTGCAGTGTAACATAAAACTGCTTTGATGGGTTTTGAAGGTTAAGTGCGGTCTATGTATGTCTAATTAGTGGAAGAAGATTTGTGACCTCGTCTTGAGATTATATGATGAGTCTATATGGACGGGAAAAATAATTAGCATTCCTTCATCCGAATGAATACCTATGTATATAGCAGCTACTAATGACACTGTAAATGAGTGCGTACACGGCGCGTACCTAATTATGTTCTCTGAAATTTTTTCTCATTTTCGTTATCACAAACAAATCTTACAAAGTAATCAAACCAGATTGCGACTTATTCGCTATCCTTCGACTTTGAACATTTTTGTTTTAGTAAAAATCATAAATGCAAGGTAAAGCGCGACATAAGACGTACCACGCAAGAGCATCATCAATATTCATTGCCACAGACACCAGTCGGGTATGCAGATTTTGACCCAATTGATCCCAAGGCGGGTATAGCAGTCTTAAAAAGCTGCAAAACAGTGTGATAGCCGCACAGTAGAGACGTATTTACTATATAGGTACTTGCAGAGTTTTGCGTTTCATCGCAGACCAGGGGAGGTGAATCTGACATAACGCTGAATTACGGATATCAATTATTGGCTGAGTATTGCCGCAGCGTGATTAAAAAATGATCAGAAATATAAGCAAGCACGCGGGCGCAATTATTACAAATTCAAATTTTATTTACTGTTACTAACCTAGAAAAAAGCCTCAACTAGATCAATTCTAGTGGCGTCATTTACTTGAAGGTAGTTTTCTCCAAGACTCTTTATTATATGCAGCTGGGGGTTGACATTAAAACTGGTTTGTGTTCGGATAGATAAATAATTTCTTAGGCTGAAAGTATATAGACACCGTCCCCCCCCCCCCCCCCCCTCCTTCCACTCACCTTCTATAAGTAATATAAGAAGAGTGAAAGAGATATCGATGTGTGATATGATTTGAAATTTTTCTGATTGTACCTATGCTGAAAAAAAAAATAGAAAATGGTAAACTGTTCCGCATTCGCATATTTCAGGAGGATATTCTTGAAAACAGTCATGAGGAAAACAAATTCCGAAACGTAATTTTCAATGTGAGTATTGCGTGCTGGAATTGTGACGTTTCTATAGCTGGAAATAATAATTTCTTTGATTTTGGATTGGATTTTGGACATACTATAATACATATGAAAATTAGAAGGTCACCCAGGAAGATTGGCTTAAAGAAGTGATCTCAGATAAACTATAAGTCTTGTCAAAAAATTCAAAATACAGGTGAAAGGATAGGTACGTCATTGTGGATTTTTTTCGAGAAACTTGACGAATATTGCGTAAATCAGTATCTAAAAGTGTTCGAAGCTCGAAAGACTGGTTATGGAGGATTAAGCTGGATGCGTTGACCAAGTTTTTCATGTCGACATTTTGATTAAAGCTTGAAATTGAGCATGCTGTGCAAGCGTAGACAATAAGGTGGAACTAGGTAATTTAAATTTTCTCAGTGTTTCAAGATCCGGGTCCATACGGTTTTTTCTTACATATGCGACTATGATTTTAATAGGAATTTGTCTAAGCGTGGATTTTTCTTGTTTAGTTTGGAGGAAGGCAATATTTTGTTCTGGTTGATTCCCATTGAGCATTCTCATTCGCAAGATGCAACTCTTTCAGAGAGCACCTAATTTGCTTCGCATATTTGCATAATTGGATTCTTCAGAGATTCATTTCATTCATTTTCAATTTCATTTTATTTTCGGAAAGTACCTACACAAAATTATAAATTTTTTAAAGTACATTATAAATTGGATAAATCGATATAACAATAAAAATGATAGTTCTAATAAAAATTACAAAAGAAAAGAAAAAGAAACTATAAAATAAAATAACTAATATACCTACTAATCATCAGTAGCAATTCCACCACCACTAACGTATATGGGAGTAAAGCAGCGTTCTGAACTCTCCAACTGCAGCCGCACTCCTCAATCTATTTGTAAATTACTCCAACTACGAGCAATATAAACAAAGTAAAAGCCTTGAGCCTTCCAATTCTTACCCATTAAATCGCATGATCAAGAAGTTACGGTGCAGCGACGATTGAATGAAAAAAAATGTAGTCAGCCAAATAATCCGGGACACCTATGCGTACGAATTTATAAAAAAAGGTAAGTGCCTTGCGCCTCAGATGTGATTCCAAAGAACAGCTGAGAAGATCTTTACTGAACGGGAAGATGTCATCAAACCTGCGTAGATCGAAAACAATCGAATGCAATCGTTAAAGACAACATTATTTCTGCGACGGCAACATGAATTGAGTAGTGGATAAATAAGACTTCCATTGGAAAAATTGGGTATGACCCAGGGCTTTGACGAGTTTTAGTTTGATGCTGAAGCTTAAAATCTGGGTAGAAAGCCATAATCGTCGCGTCGTAAATCGCACCATAAATTTTGCCAATCAGGAAAGATATGTGATCACAAAAGCTCAAACTTGAATTGATCTTTATTCCCAAAATGTGTAGCCTACTCAACATTGGGTAACACAAGGTCGTCGAGAAAGACGGGGGGAATACACGCTTCTAAGGAGTCATGGCGCATCACAAGGCATTGAGACTTGTCTGGATTAATCATAAAATCGTTATTTACTGCTCAGCCATTAACTCTTTCCAAGTCCTCATTTAAACTTGCAATACAGTCTTCTATGAGACCAATTGGTCTGCTAGTGTTACAATTGAAGACTGTCGGCATAGAGGTGAACGTACGGCATCTGTCAGATCATTAATAAATAAGCTAAATAATAGCGGACCCAGAACAGAGCCCTAAGGTATACCGGAAGGCAAAGAAATCATTTCAGAGAACATTTCATTAATGCGAACATGCTGAGATCGTCCAGAAAGGATGCTACAGACTAAATTAATAGCCGAGGGGGAAGCCAATAATTCGATGATAATTTATTAATTAGCTTAAAATGATTTACAGAATTGAAGGCTTTGGTAAAATCTAGCATTACAAGAACACCCACTTCCCCTCTATCTTGGCTATATCTCAGGTCTTTGGTGACCTTTAGCAGAGCAGCTTCAGAGTTATGGTTCGAGCGGAAACCAGACTGTCAGCGGGAAAGCATATTATTATTTCCGGTATGTGCCAGCATCTGGCTGTACATAAGTTTTTCGACGACTTTAGACAGGAAATACAGAAGTCTTATGGTTCGAAAATCAGAGGGGGAAGATATCACAGATTTTTTCGGGATTGGAATCACTGTCGCTTTTTTCCACCTTGACGGGAAGACACATGTAGTCAAAGTCATATTCAATAAGATATGTCGTCCAATGTAGGGGTATACAATTTTGATAAACTTTGGTGAAAGGCTGTCGGGACCAACTGCATCTGATTTAATGGTAAAGAGCGCATCATGAAGCTCATTACTCATGACATTGACATCGACATCAGCAGCTTTTATGTTGCTATGAGTGGATACAAAGTATTGATTAAGTTCATTGGCATTGAACTCCTGCTGTTTACTGTTATCCTTTCCATAGATTCCAGTCGCTCTGAGATTTTTCCATAAAATTTTAGGGGGGAGCATAGGATCAAATTTCGAGCGAAAGTGATTATATTTTGCAGAGCGAATTGCCTTATTATGCGCATTTTTGTATAAGGCACGCGCACCATGCAGGGAGAATATGTATAGGAATGCAAAACCAGTAATTTTCTGGTTCAGGATTATTGTATTTGAAGCGAAATTAGTTTTTACGTAGGCTTTAAAATCTCAGTGACTAAATCCATCATTAAAGAAGATGTTCGCAGGAAACCGCAGAAACTTTGGGAGCATGTACATTGTAAGTACTTCTGGCAATGCCGTATATATAGATCAATAATGGGAGGGGTTTAACCTAAGCAGGCTAATACCTGTGATACACAGCTAGTACAGATGCCATAGTACACGCATAAAATACTTGTGTGCCATTGAATACCAGTAGAATCGAAACTGATCAAAGTTGTACGAGGTTAGTAAATATATATAGTGTATGGAACTTTTTAATGGCTTCAGCGTTACTTTCAGGTATTGACAAAATTATATAGTTCATGACTTTTTGTTCAAGTAGGCCTCTTTGGGAAATTATAAAATATTAAATATGATAATATTACACGCTTTCTTGAAAAGCACAAATTACAAGTTTTAAAAGCTATCAAATGAAACTATTCTGCGATCTGTCACCTAGCATGGTAAGAGAATACAATGGTATCCAAGCTATTGTACCTATTCTAGCTGTGTGTCAACAGTATATGTAATATCCTCCAGAGACGAAAGAATACCTGAGAATTAATGCGAACTCAATAATCAGAATGACATTCCAAAGGAATTGCAAAAATTCTATTAAACTATAAGTGCTATATTTAGATAATTGAGTTCACGATAATTTTCAATTAATGTTCCGTGGCTTTGCAGTCAGTATGAGGCTTCCGAAATTTAAAAAGTTATGCTTGCAAACATCTTGTTTAACCCTATTTTTATTACATATTATTTACATTAAAAAAATATATACATGTGTGTATAAAGGTCAATAAAAAAGAAAAAAATGCAGAATTAAATTTATATTTTCCTTCTTCCTATGAAGTGGGAAAGTATTTCATCCATTTCAATTTTAGCATTTCGATGAACGATTTTATTGACGGGGTCAAGAAAGCAATTTAAAAAATTTAATAAAAACAAACATTATATTCTTTAGGTCATTTTAGATATAACTATATAATTTCCTAAAATGCCATAAAAAGTAAACAAATAGTTTAAGCTACTTAAATAAAACTATGGGGCGCTCATGGAAAATATTAGTTGGTATGTTATAATTAGTTACAACAAAATTTGTTGTGTTAACGATGAAAAACAAATTAGACAAAAGGAGAATTTACATTATGATGGCATGTATTTTTTCCTGATATTGTGAGAGAGATAGCTTATTGAAATTTAAATGCTACCAAAGCAATCACTACAATACCTCACACATTCACTCCCCTCTACTTTTTATGGGAAAATCGCAAACTGTTAAACACTCAAATTGTCAAATTGAATATCTATTTCCAAGTCATCTGAAATAAGTTTCGAAACGGACCACTGTAACGAATCTGTGGATGGTCTGCTTCCTGTTTCTAGTCGAGGGACTACCTCCGAAATAATTTGAATCCTTTCCACAAAAAAATATTTAACAACTTTCAATTTCACGATATTTAATTACAAATTAAAAACGCATTTTTACTATATTTCATTTCGATAGATAAATTAAAAATTTGTTTATATAAAATTATAGTAAAACGTGTTGCTAGTAGTCAAAACTGACAGATTAGGGTTTGTCAGTAACAATCACTGACATATATAAAATGGACTGCTGATAGGTACTACTGAAATTCCTTACATTATTTGACATTATTATGGGATCACTTTTCTATAGTTGTCCCTTTTTGGTTTAACTACTTTATTCCGCTGAACTACAAATAATAAGTTCTATACAAAATACACCATAGTCCAGTTTCAGTTCAGTGGTTTTCCAAATGAATATATAGGATAGAAATAGATGGCAATACAATATTTGTAATCCTTTCTCTGTCCCCCATAGCTATTTTTAGGGGCAGGTAGACAAAAATTGCTTAATTTTATTTCTTTAAAAATCAATTTTAGAAAATATTTGATGTTGTAGGAGATAAGCTTCCAAGAAGAGAAATAATTTCGAATACTTCTATAATTTGTTGAACTTTTAATATGAATATTAAAGCAAAAGTAAAACTTGAAATTAAGATAATTGTCACACCCTGCCAAAAAAAGTTGACCCATATGAAATAGCAAATCAGGCAGTCCATGTTATATATGTCAGTGGTAACAATGTTTTAGTTCTAGCACGCATAAAAACTTTGTATGATTTTCCGGCACGCAAACATTGACAAAACGAGATGTGGAAAAAATTCAGAAGGCGTTTGCTTCTTTCGTCACTAATAAATAAATTTCCGTATACGATGTTACTATCTCCCTCTTAATATATCGAAGAAATGCATCATAATGTAAGTCCTACTTTGGATTTAATGTTCCGTTTAAAATGTAAACAAAATTTAAAATAGCACTGCAGTTTAGGTACAGTGTATCAAAGCAAGCTCCCATTTACTGATGTTGTAATTATTGTGTGCCGCTTGTGGATAACAATTTGATTTATCAGATTAAGAAAGGTATAGGCTACAAGGAGGGGGGGCGGGTTTGAGCCCCTCAAACTCACCCCATAAATACGGCCTTGACTTCTGGATAGAGCAAAATAGAGGAAGTCCACGAATTCTTTTGGGGCTCGAAAGCAGATAATACAATGCTGTGGTTGACATTAATATTACTTTAATAAACAGCAAGTTTTACTTTCATCGTTTTATACTCTAGATCAGGTATGGGTACGCAACGCATGAGATCAATGAAAGCCGCATGCCAGTTTTCCATATCTCAAAATCCAGACCATAGTATTTCTGTGGTTTTTTCAAATAACTCGTTATCTGCAAAAAGCTAGTTTTGAGAAAGCGAGAGAAAAGTCGAAAAAAGTGAGAAAAAGTTTTGGGGAATCACCAATTTGTGGATTTGTTTTTCTTTTTCTCACAGGACGTTTTGAAATAAATTTTATTAACAGTACTGATACTATTTTTAAAAAAATGTTAAATATAGCGAAAAAGTTGCACATACAATGTTCTTCGCTCTCAATTATAACACTTTTTTCGATTTACTGTGTGCGAATTAACGACTCAATTGAAGATGAATATTTATTTGAAATCAGTAATCGCTACAGGAGTTAACTTATGCGGTTTATTGAAAAGCAAGAAAAATCGCGAAAGCCATGAAATTTTATCAGGCAAAATAACTGGAAATGAAAATGAATGTTGTTAATACTGGTATTGGATAAACGCCCATCTTTTATTATTGTTGTTAATAATACACAAACAAAAATTAAAAAAAAATCTAACAAAACAATGAAAATTAAAAAAAGTCGGCATTTCATTTTAAAATAACAACTTATCTGCACTTGCATTGCTATTTGATCAATTTTTTTAACTTCTCGGTAGCATATCTACTTGTGCTGTTTCTTGAAAAAAAAAATTTAAGATTTTTGGGTACTTAAGTGGTTATTCTTTTGTTAATAATAGTGTAATTGCTATATCAGAGTACACAGAATTATAAAATATAAAATTTTATGTCGAATGGCATATTTAGTTTAAAATTGTAAATTTTGCAGATAATGAGTTATTTGAAAAAACCACAGATTTAAAAACATTGAAATTAGACAGCAAGCAGCTTTCTTTAAGTGTGGATATTATGATTCTGGCACTAGTTTCCAAAATTCAATTATAGAAGTAGATTTGTGCTACATTTGTAATGCCTGATACTATTTCATATCTAATAAATCCAATTCCCCAACCGCTTTTTCAAAATATTATCAGAAATTGGAGATTCATCTTCAATAATATTACAAATATAAATGGTTTCACAAAATATGCAAACTTTTCAAATCTTCAAAGTTTGAAATCCGCTTGCAATTCTTCAGAATTTTCCTTATATTTATTTAGCTTTTCTTTATTTTCTTCTAAAAAGATATTAAACGATTGGCATTTGCTCTAATTAAATTCACAATCTGCAAAACAATCCTTCACACATTTTCGTATCGTAAGTAAACTTAACTATGAATTGCTCGTGATAAATTATGCAGTGAAGAGCTAAAAAATATGAAATTTCAGGATTGTTGCTTAAAAGATCAATGAGACCATCCCTACCATTCTAGGTGCTTCGTCAGTCGCAATCCTTACGAATTTATCACGAGGAAATTCAAAACTGTAAGTGTATATTTCTGACATCAACAAAGCGAGTTGTATCAGAGCTACTAAGTCTAACATTTCTTTCTTCACATTTACGTTGCAGATAGATAACGGGTAAAAACAGTGAATTATGGAATCTCCTGAATGTCTGTAAATTCTTCGAGTGCTAAACACTGAATGCTGTACAATTTTTCAAATCACGCATCAACAACGCTATTTTCAATATTTGTACTAATTTCACCAATACAACGTTCAATTGTATTATCCAAATTGTTTATCAATTTGTATTATCCAAAAAACTGTAAGCACTTGTTTTAAGCTTATTTTATATAGTAAGATCTCCTTCTCCATATGGACGTGTGGCACAAGCAAGATGTTAAGCTATCAAAAAATTAGATTCGTTGGCAAAAGTCCTTAATGCTTATGAAGCCCTGATTTTTTGTTCGCAATTTTGAATTGAGTGGATATTGAGCTCAAAATTAGGTATAAATTACTTCGTAATGTTGTATAGTGTGCAATTGCAACTTGACAACAAGAGACTCAACGAGTTTCCATGCTAATTTTTCGGCCCAATTTTTTTTTTAAAGGTTCAATTTTTTATTTTCTAGTTCGTATTTTCGTTTTTGATGTTTTCTGAGGTTACGCTAATAAAAGAATTTATAGCATTCGCAGATTTATTTAACCCAAGCACAAATAAGTTTAACCCCAGAGCAAATAAGTTTAACCCAAGCACAAATAAGTTTAACCCCAGAGCAAATAAGTTTAACCCAAGCACAAATAAGTTTAACCCAAGAGCAAATAAATATATCCCAAATTCTCAATAAGACATTTTAGTACAAAAGCTTTCAATTTTAATTGAAATCAACATTTTATTACATATTTCATTTTGTCGTTAAAAACAACTTCTTCAAACATGACATTGATAT
Organism: Dioctria linearis; assembly: GCA_963930735.1. Taxonomy (NCBI): domain Eukaryota; kingdom Metazoa; phylum Arthropoda; class Insecta; order Diptera; family Asilidae; genus Dioctria; species Dioctria linearis. The sequence goes on from OZ005742.1 coordinate 27,839,181, forward strand.
GAAAGGTATTATAAAAGATGATAAAATTTCTGAACAAATGATCAGTGCAAAGGCTATCCTTTCATTGCCTTTGGGATGAGTAAAACTAAGTCCATTACATAATTGGCGCATTCAGTAGGTGTGACTTGTTGCAGGCTATTTTCAATAACTGTAACAAAGTTATGCTCTCTAGTTACATCACTTAAAATTGGTCGTGAGTACGCCGTCATTTTAGAAAACGATTGTTCTATTGCGTTCGATCTTAGAGTAATTTTAACTTTCTTCTAAGTTTTCTTTGAATTTCGATTGATTACGATTTACAACTCTACCTTACCTCCAACTCCAGTACTATTGCTTGGCGACTCCACATCTTGGACAGCTTGGACTGAGCGATTTGCTACTTCATGTGGCACAAAATTTATGTTTCTGTATATCAGCGTTTGAGCAACCGTTGAAACGTTTACTAAATAAAAAACATTTAAAACTCAACCAATCAGATGAAATTTTACACACAAAATCGAATTAAATAAAAAACAAATATTTTCTCGTGTCCAAACGATATTTTAATCGCTTATAAGGAATTAAACTCATTCCGACTTTAATTTTCAAGTTATTTGTACCTGAATCCTGCGTATAGGGAAGAGAGACGGAGCATTGGAAAACACTATATTTATCTTAAAAACATCAAATGGTATAAAGAAACGTTCAGTAAGCAATATTTTGTGCTGGTAGCTCCAACTCTGCCATAGGGCGAAAGAGAAAGCTGTAAAACTTGTGCCATTCTTTCGTATAGGAAAATGGCAATACCCTCAGTCCATTGTTATAAGTCAGTGATCAGAATTGCCTTTTGTTTTTATATTATTAATCCAAGCTCAGGCGATACCCTATGATGCAAAGCACAGCATGGTAGGAAGGAGATAGGGAAAGGATTAGGGTATATGAGGAGAGTGGCGGAGGTGCCCCGATGTATGTCGCCCTTAAACTTCCTCAGATTATATGCCGGAAGAAAATCAGAAGATGGTAAGCTGTTCCACATTCGCACTGTTCGGGATAAAAAATCATCACAGAATTTTACTGTACGGCCGAAAATAATTTGAAGTTTACAAGGATGTGCGTGGTTTGCAGCGCGAGTATTCCGTACAGGAATCACTCTACAAGGGACTAAGCTAGATATTTCCTCAGAGCATTGACCAAAGGATCGAAGGCATCCAACATTGCGGCTGTGCTCGAGTAAGTCGATATGACAAGTTATTGCCATATCGCCAATGAGCTTGAGGCTCTCTTTTGGACAATATCCAATGAAGATAAGGCTGTGCGACCAGCCCGAACCCATATATGGGAATTATATTCCATTCGATGGTTCTTTGCGTGCGCTCAAATCTCTGTCACTGCTCATGTTAATGAATTAAAGAAAATTTTAGAGAAGGAAACTTTAAATCTCCAATCGACACTGTTGCTTCAAACAAACTTAGCACTGTGATGAGTGAGAGAATCTGCACAAACTAATTGACAAATGCGTCACTCTATTTCTTAGCGATAAGGTTTTCCTGTTATTTATTCAGACAATTTGTAGGTTTGCGATGCTTTATATTCGACGAATTTTGCTCTAAATTTTTGCCAATATTTGAAGCCTAATATTGTTTTTAATGACAAAATGAAATAATGAAATATTGATTTTAATGGAAATTAAAAGCTTTTTTATTACAATGTCTTATTGAGAATTTAGGTTATATTTATTTGCTCTTGGGTTAAACTTATTTGTGCTTGGGTTAAACTTATTTGTGCTTGGGTCAAGCTTATTTGTGCTTAGGTTAAACTTATTTGTTCTTAGTTTAAATAAATCTGCGAACGATATAGTAAATGTATGTCCAAAGTTTGAAATTGAAACAAAAAAATTAATAAATTTACGCCGCGGAAAAATTACATATCGTAAACAAGCTTAATAAAAAAGTCTAATAGATTTTGAAAATAAAAAAAAAAGTACGAAATAGGACATTCACTGAAATATGGTTCCCACATAACAAAAAAAAAAAAAAATAAGGAAATTCAAATTCACGTAGGTATGCTACTCTCTCTTGTTCAAGTGCGCTCACCACAAAATAATTCTAAAACAGGATTCAAATTCAAATAGTATTTATTAGGCAAGTAAGACAAGATCTTATAATAAGTGTAGAAGAATAATAGAAAGATTTAGATATAAGAATTGACAACTTAAACTTAAACTATACAGAACAAGATATACAAGAAGATAATATGTATTAATATTAATATGCCTCATAAGAAAATTTATTCAAACCAAACAATTAAGTAGTTCGCAAGTATTCCAGTAAATTGTCGCGAAAACTATTACTGTCCCTCCCTGCTCTTCTGAGTTGAAGAGGAAGAGATTTCCAAAGTCTTATGTATTGAAAAAAAAAACTGACGATCACTTGAGCGACAGGTGGAACGAGGAATGTTTAGAGAATAACTTCTCACTGATTGGGAAAAATCCAATCTAGTAAACAGATAGTTAGGTTGCGCAGATATCATCAAATTACGGAGGAATAATATCTCACGATATTTAAAAAATGTTTCTAACGTGCATCCCAAGATTGAATTTAAATATTCTAAGACATGGTTATATCGCCTTAAGCCGAACACATACCGAACAGTAGAATTAAAAGCCACTTTGCGCTTACGCGATTAAGCTGAATCAAAGCCACAAAAAATTTCACAGCCATAGGTCAGGATAGGGATAATTAACGATTTGACTAACATAATCCGCGTGTCAACAGGAGTAAATGCTGCAGTGACAGAAAGTTTACGTAGCATTCCATAAACCTTTATATGATCGGTCCCGCTCAAAGTACGATCAAAAATAATTCCAAAATTCCTTACAGTAGTACTATAAGGAATAGTTACATAATTCAGGATAATATCTGGAAAGCAGGAAGTATCCAATACACTTTTATAGATCACGATAGTATTAGATTTAGAAGCATTTCAGCTCAAGCCTTTTTTAATAACCCAATTAAGCACATCAACAATCGTAGAGGCCTGGAGATGTAAAGCTGAATATCATCTGTATACATGTGGTAATCACAATTTTTCAAAATCATTGAAAGATCATTAATGAAATAAGTGAATAATAAGGGTCCCAAGATGGAGCCCTGAGGAACTCCACTCCGCAAAGGTAAGAAGCCAGAAGCAGAATTAGAACAGACCACACTCTTTTGACGCCCGTTGAGGTAAGACCAAACCAACTTGCACGCAGAATTTGAAAATTTGAATTTAAAGGCAAGTTTACTTAATAACAATTTGTGGTTAACCGTTTCAAAGAATTTGGAATATTCAAGGAGGACGAGCGCTGTAAATTTATCATTGTCAATTGATTTTCTAATATCGTCTGTTATATTAAGCAACGCTCTGAGGTACAGCTTCGCTTGGATCTAAAGCCCGATTGAAGAATAGATAGAAGATTCTCCCTATCTAAAAAATCGGTGATTTGGGTGTGAAGAATTTTTTCAAAGACTTTAGAGAGAAAAGGCAAAATGGAAACAGGACGATATTCCGTTGAACCACAGGACCTCTTGGGGATGGGAATTATTTTAGAGTACTTCCAAATACCAGGATTCGTAGATCTTAAAATGATGTTGTTAAAAAAATAAGTGAGACATGGGAGTATTACAGGCAGAAAATCTTTTATAAATTTGGGATGGAGGTCGGCCAGTCCAAGAGCGTTGGATTTGACAGACATTACAGCCGAATAGACCTCTGCCTCATCAACTTGAATAAAAGTAAATCCATCAAAAGGATCTAATAAACTTAAAATATCATCAGGACAATCATTGACATTGGAGTCAGGAGTTATTGAGAAGCACATGCGAACATCTGGTTTAATTCACTAGGATTTATAGATACAGCCAGAGTATAAGGAGAAACGTAAGCTCATGTACCGACACGAAATTTTTCCTTGGTCTTTCCCAACTTTATTGGCAATTTCATTTATTTGGGTCTGTGGCGGATGAGCGGATGTTGATGTTCTGTAGAATATCTGAAAAAAATTTTACTTAATGTCATCTAACAAACCCATTTGGTGTTTCTCAGTAAGAATAACGATCGATAAGTGCGAAAACAATGTTTCGTTTTTTTCTGCGAAGCGAGAATTGGCTACTCTTATGAATATGCAACATGAAAAACAATCAAATAATATCATTTCTCATTCAAATAATTATTGCAAAGTTATTACAAAATATCTAAGCACAAAAACTAAAATAAATATACAAAATCCGTATAACAAAATACATACAAAGTTACTTCATTCATTTAAAAAAATTCAATGAAAAAAGTTTTGAAATAATAAAAAACGGATTTCTATTTGCTATGGGAATGGGAGCCGCAGTTGCCTCCATGAAGAGTCACATGCGGCTCTAAGAGTCACCTTTGCCCACCGTTGCCCTGTGTGATGAAATCATAGGGTGTACTAAGTCTGTCAATGGGACCTCACTGCCAAATTATGCCAGCAAATTTGAGAATAAAGGGTAGCAAAATCGCCAAAAAGGTAGCAAACAGACTACAGAGTACGGATTTTGTTTTAAATGTTAAGAATTATAGAATGATATGTTTCATTTTATTCTAATTGTGTTTCTTCCAATGTAAACTAAAATGAATTATCACAAAAATAATATTCGTATCCTGAGAGAGCATTTAGATTTTTCTTAAAAAGTAATAAGTTGCGTTATACTTTATACACTACACAACTGTTTTAGAGACACAACGACTTCTTGAAAATTTCGTTAAAAACATATTTGACTTTTTTTTTGTTCTTTAAGAAGATATTTTTTATAAATTTTCTTATTCTTTAAATATTTTAGATAATGTTATATTTTATGTATTTTATTTAATATATGTCAACAAATGAACATAATTATAGAATGTTATGTTTTATTTTATTATAATTGTGTTTAAATAATGTGAGAACTTTTTCTAATTTCTTTATAAAAACTTCATCCAAAAATTTATACAGACTGCAGTACTTAATTAGTTCATTTGACGATGTAAAAATCTTTTCATCTTCTACAAAGAAATACAGCCGAAACTGTTTCAATATTCAACCTATTACGTTTTTTATTTTTTAAGTTATTAAAATCTGAAAATGTTCGTTCAGCAGCAGCCGTACTGTGGGGAAGGACAAATAAATTAATTAAGTAGTTGTAAAGATTCTCGAAAATTGGTTGTTCAAAAAGATTTTTCTGTTTTGATAAATTTAGCTAAGTTTTAGCAAAATCGTTACAATCAACAAATTGGTCTAACTTTTCAAAAATTATGAGGAACCTCCACTCTGAATTAAGTTTTTCAATATCTATTTCATTATGAAAATGAAAGGTTTCAACTAAAGGAAGTATTGAAGTCATTTCGTGTGTTCTAATCTTCCTTGGATCCAAATATTCTAATAGTCTCAATTTGTGATCACTAAGACCGAAACATTTTTTAATTTGTTGGCACAATTCTATGTAAAATGACAATAGATTATCTTGGATATTACTAATATTTTCACAAACGTTTGAAGATTGAAACTATGCAAATTTAATTCTAAAAACATTCTTGATTTTTCAAGATGAAATGAACCGTCATTAAATTTGCAGTCAACTGAATGTGTTCTAGATTTATACAATTTATTAAAATATTTTTGAAGTTATATTCAATTAAAGGTCTTAGTTTGTGTATTAAATTTTTTTTAGACTGGACTGCGCCAAGATTGCTATAATGACTTGCTCTAGCTCCAACCAGCGTGTACCGCTGGATTTTAGAATCTTATTTAAATTTGAATTAAAACTATTTTGAAATTCTGTCAACTTACATTGTGTCTTAACACTATGGGCAAAATGATTATATACACAAGAAAGGAAATTTTCAACTCGCCGAGGAATTTTTTTCATAGCAGCCGCAGGACAGAAGATAAAATAAATGTTTATTCATTTTCTCTAATCGTTCTCGAACTCCCGTAACTTCACCTCTCATTACTGATGTGTTGTCAGTAAATAAGGCCAATAAAATTTTACGCAGAATTTCTTGCCTGCTTATCCTTTTTGTTGTGGGTATAAATATAATCTCAACAACAAACAGCAGAAATTACCAGAAATCAAAAATAATCACAAATTCACAATAAAAATGTGTAATTACACAATTCCTTAATGGCTGAAAGAAACACGCCAGCGCCACGCCAACTTACTGTCACTCAGTACGCTTACATGAATACTTGAAGTATACTTCAAGTAGAGATAAAGTAATCAAAATATCATCATGTAAACGCGCATTGACTTCAAGTATACTTGAGTCAAGTAAATCAGAAAATTTTGTTCGATTTACTTGAAAAAATTCATGTATACGCAACTTCAGTACTTGAACGTTTTTCATTTGTGCGAATTATCAAATCGGTAAAGAGGAACAAGAAAAAGACTATTGTTGATAATTCAGGTAGCGATTTTTTAACACTTTTCTCAGTCAAAAAAGTCCGCCCCTATGTATTGAACCTAATGCAGAGTTGTCAAAGGTAAAATGTCATTTCAAGTAAATTTCAAGTCAAGTAATTGGAATTAATTCAACCAAAAACTCTACTAGAGTTTGAAGTGAATTTCAAGTCAAGTACTCAAATGTAAACATACTGAATGATACTTTTGTTTTGTCTTGTCCAGCACAGAAACATCAAGGCAAAGGCATCGGTTTCGGCGCCGTTCACGCAACAAGATGCAAACGCATGCAACGTACGTAACATATCTACGTTATTAGAACCCGCGCGTTCTTTTCCACAATTCCTTTCCTTTCCTCATATTAGTAGTTTTCTTTAAATGAATAGAAAATCCCAGAAAATCTGAAACATCAACATTCACAGTAGATTGTTTTTTAAAAATTATTTTTAATTTTTTAAAAAAAATATTTTTATTTTTTAAAAAAAAAATATTTTTTTTTGTTACGAATAATGGGAAAAAGCGAAAAAGTAGCAAATATGGATTTAAAGTAGCAAGGTAGCAAACATGCTTAAAAGGTAGCAATTTTGCTACTATAGTAGCAAAGTCGCATCACTGCTGTCACAGAAGTAATGCTGGTAGAGCAATATGGACGCATAATATTAAAAGTTATTTTGATGAAAAATCAAAATAAATTTTTCTGTCCGTCTATCCGTCAATTCGTCCATCTGTCCATCCTCACGATAACTATAGAACACGTTTATTTAGACAGCTGAAATTTTACACTTATCCTTTAAAATAAAAAGCAAATTCAAGTTCGACAAGTGAAAAAGCTAGAATTGGTCTAAAAGACCAATTCTTATGATACCCTAGATGAATGCACGTATGAAATTTCGTATGGTCACCCATTTGAGCAATTTTGATTTTTTGCATTGGTTTCTCGCATGTATTTCTAGAACGGCTCGTCGGACAGAAAAAATGATTATAACCAATTTTATAGGATTTCTTATTCTGAAGAAGTTTTTAGTACAATAAAAATGTCTAGGACTGATCGTTTTCAAAGTATATGTAAAAAACCTAAATTATTATATGGCAACACCAAGAAGGGGTTGCCCGATTTAGCCCATCTTTCAAATTTTATTTGCTATTAGTATGAAAACACAGTGTACCAAATTTCAGCTTTCAATGTCGACGTGTTCTCAGGTAGTGCCCAAATATATCGTGGAAAATGAAATTTTTGTATGGCAACCCCACGAAGGAGTTGCCCGATTTGTCTCATTTTCGAACTTAATTTTACTTTTTTTTTTAATGTCCGTGTACAGATTTCAGCTTTCTAGGTGAACGCGTTCTCGAGTTATCGTGCGTGCGCACGGGCGGACGGACGGACGGATGGACATGCAAAAATCAAAATAACTTTTAATATTATGCGTGGGTGTCCAATTCATTTTGCTCTACCATCATTACTTCGAGGTGTTACAAACGGAATGACAAACTTAGTATACCCCTATAGATTTCATCTAGGGTATAAAAGTGGGACAAATTGGGTAGCTCTTTCGTGGGGTTGCCATATAAAAATTTCGTTTTCCGCTATATATTTGGACACTGACTGAGAACGCGTCGACGTAGATAGCTGAAATTTGGTACATGGTGTTTTCATAAAAATAGTAAATATAATTTAAAAAATGGTCTAAATCGGGAGACCCTTTCTTGGTGTTGCATTATAAAAATTTAGAATTTTTACGTATACTGTAAAAACGATCAGTCCTAGACGTTTTTATTCTACTGAAAGTTTCTTCAGAATATGAAATTGGTTATAATCATTTTTACAGTCCGAGGAACCGTTTTAGAAATATATGTGCGAAATACTACTTCAAAAATCACAAACATGCACAGATGGTGACCATACGAAATTACGTATTTCATCTAGGGTATATTATAAGAATTGGTCATAGACCAATTATAGCTTTTTTACTTGTTATAATTGGTGTTGTTGATAATCTAGCAGTATCTATTCTACCTGGAGGAATTGCGTGAAATAGTTTTCAGGAGTTGTCTAGAAGATGAATATTGAAAAATATCCCTTATCAAGTGATCACATATGTAGGTTTGACTGAGGACATACATATACACATATAATGTAGTGAGTGACGGACTAGACCTATCAGGCTTTGAGCTTTAATACCCTTGTATAAAAAAAAAAAAACACCATCATACTAGTCTATTTCAGCTAATGGTATGTGTATACAAAACATTTAAACATAATAATAAAAAAAATTATTTAGCCTCCTCCGTCTTTCTAATAAGACAATAAATCACAGCCAGTGTTCAATAATTTTTCCTAATATGAAAGAAATAAGATCTAAAATTGTTTCACTGCATACTCATATCTCCTAGAAAATTTCAACTGAAATCTGACCGCAACCGCACATATGTATGAATTTATCTGAGACCGACCACATATAGGCAAACAGTTTCCAGACACTTGTGACTTGGTAATTATATCTCAAAGAATTCCGGAAAAGTCCCATAAATTGCCTAATCAGCCTCTGGAGAGGAAGGAAAGAAGCCAGACACCACCCAGACTTTAATATGAAAATTTTGCTAATTAGTCAAAAAGATGCGGGAGTAATAAACAGTTGATTACCAATTAGAGGGAAACGGAGCCAACAATAATCCGTCCAAGTCAGGTAAAAAGTCAATTACTAAGGAATTTCGTATCTACCTGAATTGAAATGAGAGTAGAAATTCATCGCGACGACACTATAGTGACAATATCGGCGGAGAGGTCGTTCGTCCGCCATGCGGCTCGTCTACATAATTTTTGGACAATTTTTATCCACAATGTCTAGGAAAATTGTCGCATGACAAAAAAGTAAAAAGATGTCTGATGACAACTCATTTGCGCCGCCGCACTTGAGTTTGAATGACAGTAAATCTTGTGTGTGTGTATATAGGGAGTTGTAAAAAGTCATGTTTATTTGGGCTTCTTCAATTTAGGGTACACGAAAAGGTCTTCGTATAGTTGACTTCCTTTCTTATGATAAGATTCAAACATTGCCATGTCCTGCATATCTTGAAAGAGGAAAAACTATCAGTTAGGAGAAGAATACCTACCTGCCTTAACTCTAGATTTGTCTCCGGAATTGGTTTGTATATAGGTACCTATGCTCAGGATGCAGAGAAGGAATGATGTCACTTTGACGGAAATTTCACATAAAAATGTCAGGAAAGATTGCAATTTGCAGGAAGTTGAGATTTTTCAATCGATAAAGGATTTAGAAAGTTCATGGAGTCAAATTTGCGGGACGCTTCTGTTTTGAAATACTTAGCTTATCTATTTAGTTACTCTGACGATCACGATGCGCAGGTTTTCATTTAATTTGGGCTGTGTGGTCTCTTGAACCGATCAGGTATAGAGATTTTTTTCTACGTGTGCTATACAAAATTACCAATATCAAGTGTCGAGTTTATTACATGACGAGCATAGTCCGACAGCTTCGATGTTAATTTGAAAGCTCGTCAAGGATGAATATTTTCGTAGTTGCTAGGTAGTCGTTAGGTGATCTGTCCGATTAAATTCGATAATAATACCAGTGGCATGTAGTAGGATCGTATCATCGATGCTGATAATATCTGCTGGGTTATCCACCAACATCTAACAATGATATCTAAAGAGTGGAGATGAAGTGAAAAGTTCCTATATTTCCGTTTAAGTTTATTCAAATTCTGGGTTAAAACTGTTGATGAAGTCTCCCATTCTGGGTTAAAACTGTTGATGAAGATGAAGATTTTTCTGTATTTATCCCAAAACTTTGTTAAAAGACAATTTTTTATTTTTTATTTATTGTCATGTCATAAATTTTTTCACAAAGAATTGGGCTCATGGAAAGGTGGGATGGCACTTTCAGGGAATCGGGATGCTGCGCATGGACTTATTATCCCAAATACATTTTCCGAGATTAATATAGGTGAACACTGCGATATTAACCTATGGCACTGCGATAGGTGTCATCAGGGATATTTCAGAAAACTGGATGATACCTGAGAGATTTTTAATCCATTTTGGGTATTTGAACCTTAAAAATCGGCAAGAGTACATAGATACAATTATATTCCGGGACTTCTACAGACATACCAGAAGCTGAGAGAAGATCTGCTGACCAACCGTAAATATGTGCACAAATGTTACCACAAAGCTTAGGTATTTTTCCCTAAAATGTAGAGAATATTCCCTACATTTTTAGGAATATTTCTTACATTTTAAGAAATATTCCCTACATTTTAGGGGAAAATACCTTTGTGGCAACAATTGTGCACATATTTTTTTTTATAGTGTAGTCTTATCGTCATAGATGATTCCATAGTATTGGACAACATCTTATACTAATTCATCCATCAAGCAATCCAAGAACTAGATTCAATTGGGTATAGTTTATACCAGAAGGAAGGATAATAATTAGCACAGTAGCAAATTATATCTTAATTGTTGCGGCTTATACAGGCTGCACATAAGACTGCATACTCCTCAATTGTATGGTTGGGGAGCAGATACCTTATCAGACTTCTATAGCAGGAGTATAATGCTACATTGATGACATTGCCGCACCGTATGAGTTAATCACAATTAGATTTGAAGCTTCCATACTTGGTTTAGGGGAGGAAATACGTTCTTGTGGTGAAACACAATCTTCACCTTGCTGTTGGTGCACACAATTGCAGAGCAAGTACTCCGAGGTCAATTGAGCTTTTTGTCAGAATAGAGTCTCATCCAAGTCAATCAGGCACTGAAATTATATGAAGCTCTGTGGTTTCCTGAGAATAATGAGAGATCTTGATGAAAAGTTTTGCCTGGCATAGTTCTTGTAGCCGATTTCAATATAGGAATTTTCGGTTTGAAGCCCCGGACTAGGCGGTTGTTTTTTCCACTTGTATTTAGGGATTTAATTTAGAATCGTTAAAAATAAAAGTTCTTAAAATTATTCTATTCTCCATCTATGACCGGTTCTAGTTTGATTAATGTATAGGAAAAATAAATTAACGAACCTTTGGCACCTGTTATCAATTAAAACAAACCTTCCATCGGCTTTACCCGAATATGCTCTGTCCTGTTGCATACACCCGAAGAAAAGCAACGCCCATTTACACGAATTTTACCGGTATCAGATCAGCATTTCCGGTTTTTTCTAGAGGCATCCACAGTCACAGTGAAGGGATGGCGAAGCCACTAGCCATAAGGTCTTCGTTCTTCTTAAACGTATCAAACTGAATTTGTAAGTGTCCAGAAACTTTTATTAAAAACATAAAAAGTGCAGTAGAATAGATTTACTGCTCAGTGAAACATTTTGTTTAAACTGCAGAAGATCTACTGCAATTTTTCTTTCAGGATTGCCACCCGCGGCTACTAGCTGTATCTGCCCCTGATATGACGCTTAGTCATAAAGAGATTTGTCCTTTGGCTTTTCAATAGCTCCAAATCTATGAATAAGTAGAAGATGAACGTTTTACTCTAATTATTGGTGGAGATCCAAAAAAAGATCCCATCCTAAGCATTGCATTAGGGTGATGGATATGGCACACAGGGTGATTGTTAAAAAAAATATTATTATGTTTTACATTTTTGCATAGTATTTAACATGTCTGGATTGAGCTCAGAAAAGATTAAGTTTAATAAATTCAAAGAATTACAAGAATTAGGGGGGAACCTGTGCATGCGTCTGCAGCCGTCTGTAAATTGATGATCTTTTCTTAGTTCTCTCAAGGAAATGTTTATTTTTATAACTGGGAAAAAAAGTAGGTAAGTGCATGTAGTCTCATGATCCTTTATGAATCATTGTCCAGGTAATTATATTATTATTTACCTTTGTCTAGGCGCAGAATCGACGAATGAAGGTAAAATAGAAACCAAAAATTATTTATCGACATATGAAAAAAAATTTAAACTTTAAACGTGATTTCCCAAAAATATCTTTTTTCGTATCGTAACTCAGTCAACTTACATTGGATCAACTTGCAATTTAGTCAGAAGGTTGCTCGTTACACTAGTTTCAGTTAAGCCTGGCCTATTTTTTTTTGTTAAAATTTTCAAAAATAAAGTGAAAAGCCTGTCGAAATTTTTTAAGAAAAATGATTTCACTTGGCTGCCATTTTGGTGAAAAAATATAAATATAAAAATGGCTACGCTTACCTGAAACTACATTTATATTGTACTAGGGGGAGCGGCGTTGCTCGGCGATAATATAGATACCTAGATGGGTGAGGGTGGGGGTGGGGTATTTAGAGACGCATAATATCTAAGTTATTATTTGACTCGATCGCGCGATCCGCGTACTCTTGGATTTCACTCTGTGCCTGTGTGTGTCGGTGTGCATTGTGTGCGTGCATACATTCATATGTGTAGGAGAGTGTTGCCGCCTACGTTGACGCGTTCTCAGGCAGTGCCCACATATATAATAAAACACGAAATTCTTGTAAGTCAACCCTACGAAGGAGTTTGCCGATTGGTGCCATTTTCCAACTGTATTTGCAATTTTTATGAAAATGCCATATACAAAATATGAACTCTCCACCTCGACGCCTTCTCAGCTACCATAGTGAAAAACAAAAATTTTGTATGGCAACACCAAGAAAGGTTAATCCGACTTAGTCCATTTTTGAAATGTTATTTACCATTGCTATGAAAACACCACGTACCAAATTTTTTGTATAGCAACCCTATGAAGTAGTTGGACGATTGGTCCCATTTTTTTACTTATTTTTTTTTTAAAACCAGCCTGTGAAAAAATTTCAGCTGTCTACGTCGACGCGTGTCCAAATATATAGTGAAAACCTAAAGTTTTGTATGGCAACATCAAGAAGGGGTCGCCCGATTTGTTCCATTTTTGAACTTGTATTTGCAATTTTCATGAAAATGCTGGGTACAAAATTTGGGATCTCCACGTCAACGCGTTCTCAGGCAGTTTCTAAATATATAGGGAAAACCCAAAGTTTTCAATGACAACATCAAGAAAGGTTCCCGATTCAAACCAGTTTTTAAATTTTTTTTACTATTGCTATGAAAACACCGCGTACCAATATAAACGACGAAATATTTGTATGGCAACTCCACGAAGGAGTTGCCCGATTTAGTCCGGCGTGTACAAAATTTCATCTGTCCACGTCGACGAGTTCTTAGGCAGTTTTTTAGATCTCGAAAACAGCGCCATCTATCATGCCCAAAACTATCCTATCTTTCAAGCTGGAACCAATCAAATACATTCACAAGATTTCATTGAAATCGGTTGGGTGCTTTTGATTTTAGCGTGTGCAAACACAATGACACTGGATTTTTATGTATTAAGAAAAGATATTAGGTACTTTCAGAAAAATTACAAAATCATATTTTTGTTAGCTCACAAGCCTGGCGAGCGAGAACTAGAGAGGGAGGGACCTTTTGCACAATTAAATTATTTAATTAAAAATTTTATTTTTGAAAATACTTTTTTTTCAATAGTTTAACGCATGTATGTAAAAGTAAACAAAATTTAATGTGCACTTGATAAAATTTCAAGAATTGCGATTTCTTTAAACTTTCACTCTGTTGGTCTGCTTTAACCGACAACACAACATCAATATCCAAAATTGGGAGTCAAACAAACCTGAATTTAAAAAAGGAGATCTGGTATGTTTACAAGACAAACGCGGCGGTAGGGGTAAAAAAAAAAGATTCAAATTCAACATATGCCAGCTTCGACGCAACCGAACAATACCGTCACTATTAAGTTCTGCATTAGGGAAAACATCAATAGACGATACAGAAACCACATGATCTATATTCTGTAACTCTGGCTCTCGGATCGAACCGTTTTGAATCAAAGGTCGCATAGGATTCTCGGCTAATAAAACTGTCGCATTCAAATATAGTTATTGTAATTTGGGTAACCTGGGCATAGCAACATTGCAGGCAACGTCAAACCAGATACTGGCTAGCCCAAAAATGATCGAAATTGAGCTCCACGAACCCGATACCTTTCTACGGGTTTCCGATCACGATAGCCAAAGTAATTTTGATCGGAGTGTCTTGCCTAATAACCCAAGCCGAATTCAATTGGATTCGTCAAAATAATTCCACTCAATGAGCTTTAAAATAATTAAGGAGGATTCATACGCACTGTGTCCACAGTGAATGAGACATAAACCATTCTCACTACTCAAATTTAACCTAATTTAAATTTAATGTTCCAAATATTAAAATCAGCAAATTATCAAAAGCATTTTATCCAACTCTCATGCTATTGAACTTTATGGTTTCTCTTTTTCTATTAAGGTGAACGACATTTTCCTTAACTACTCTAAAACTGATTTAAAAACTCAATTTTAATGCGTAAACATAAATTGAATTAAATCATGGTCGTTATACTCTAAGCTACCTGTACCAACTATCCCATAAATTAGAATGATCCCTACTGAAAAAATAATTACACAAAAAAAAAATAATCTCTTACGATTTCCAGCATCTCTTCTCCTCTCTGAAACATTTTAATCAAAATAGAAGAAAGAAGAAAAATAAAAATCAAATCTCGCCGCATTTTGTGTCTTAACATCATTAAGAAATTACGACGTAACTATAACCATGACGTGACTAGAAATTATAAATTAAAATTGCGGGCAGTCGTTGTCCGATGCCCATTTTCTAATACTTATAAAAAGAATAAAAAAAAAAAACAAAACAAAAATGCTCAGCAGAAAAATATTTCATCACCTGCAAAGTGATAGTTGGTATCAAAAATTATTGGTGCTGGTATTTTGGTACTCATGCGCGCGCATACCTTTCGAGAGAGACGCGAATTCATTTGGGCGTTAATTTCGTTTAGGGTATGAATGAACCTTGGATCTTTTTGAAATTGTGTCGCACGTTCGTTCGGCTGTTAATCGGTTCGGTAGCTGTTTGTATTGTAGCAACTTCTACCACTAAGCCACAGTTACCTATGTTTTGTATTATAACCAACCAATCAATCTCACTCAGCCAATCATTGATAGTGCCCCAATAGAGCTGGGTCACATTCAGAGCGATCAATCGATAAAAAAAAAAGAAAAAACATATTTGAGCCTCGCCTCAAAATAACTTGATGTCGTCAGATTGATGTTTAGTTTTACACCGAGAGCTCGCTCGCCCGATATCTATGACAATCTTCTTTTTCTTTGATTTATAAGAAGAGCTATAAAGTAAACAAGACACGAACGGCACCGTTCATCTCATAACGTCTACGACTGATAACGAGTCCTCCAAAATGATACCACCTCTTATGGGGTGTTTAGTGTGATGTGGTGTGGTGTGGTGTGGCACGGAGGAGATGATAAATCCGTTAACGGCGAACCATAATATTGATTCCATCGAGTGGTTGCGTTTCATTTGTTTATCTATTGACAGATCTCCCTTTGCTTTATTTACCATCAAAGCTCCAATTCCAATATTGTGTTCGATTTCCCACCAGACCAGACCATGTAGAATGTTATTAACGGTTTTCCAGGTGCTCGCAGGCATCGCGCTCTTATCTTTTCTCTGAACATTGTGATAAAGCGTTGCGCGTAGATTAGACAAAATCCAACATCAGAAAATGGTGAGCAAAATTCAATTGAAATTCTGCAGCTGCTGCATACGCTAGCCTCGACTTAGCATGCATATGCTTTACTTACAACTATAGACAGTGTTTTGCGAGCATATTATTAGACATTTAAGTGTAGATTTATTCCCTAGCATTAGAATAATATCGCGGTAAAAATGCAACTCATAAGTACTCGCGCAATTATGGCATAATTAATCCGCGCGAACAAAACAGCATCCTGCGCAACGTACCTACATAAAGTATAACAGTTGCGCTGCTGTTGCATGCAAAAGAATAAGAACAGCTGAGGAGGACCAACAGCTTAACTTAAGTTCGTCGCCCTTTCAAAATTTATTCACCTCTAAAAGTTTACCTATACCTGTCCATCAGCAGCAGTAGAAGTTCCAAAAATGCACATGCATCATCAAAATCTAAAGGTAAAAAAAAGTACAAATGTCCTGGCATTGCAACAGGCGAAGGACGAGCACTCGACTAGACAGGAATGTTTTTTTAACATTGTCCCGTTTTTTGGAAAGAAGATCATCGTCATGATGATCAAGACCAAGATGATGGCAACATCCAGCATCAACACCTGTCACCTCCTATCGAATGAGTTCAAGACGGATGAAAGGTGGTAAGGAGAAGTAAAAAAAAAGTGCCAGAGGATCATTGCATCAGATTTGGTTACATCCCTTGGGAGAGCGATATCATTCGATAATGCGTCCTCTTGAATACGAGTTTACAACACTATACGGGCATGCAGGAAGCAAAAGTTAAGGAGGAAAAATGATCAATTAAGAAGCTCTATAAAAACGGTTGCTCCTGCTTATTCTCCTCTTGGCCTGGTCTGGTCAGCGCGACCGACGCACCTCATCCTGTCTACTTGGATTTGTAACAGTTGTAACATGTCCAGCTCACGCAAGCTGAGCTTGTGTGTGTGTGTGTGTGTCTTTGAATGTGTGCGAGTCAAAAAGGAGTTTAGAATGGGTATAGCTATATGCCGTGAAAATGACATGGTTATAGGTATGCCCGCCATAGACAATGATACTACAAATATGAGGGGATCTCGTTTCATTTTTGATGGGGATTCCAGAGAATCGGAAGTGACATCCGTTCGCCAGTTATCGATTTTGGTGTTGGGAATATTGTGAATCACTATAACATGATGAACTCAGGCTCGATACTTTAATTTTAAGTCTTTGTTTGAATCTAGTAAATCAATTGAAATGTGCTGGAAATTAATTAAAAGCAAACAACAGTTGCAGTATAGCATGAGAAATTCTATTGATTACCGTATTTCTTTTAACGCTCGAAGGATATATGCATGATTCATGAAAGAGGCATGAAATCCTTCTCGATATCGCCTCATTTTAGTTGACGCTCCTCCGAAAAGTAGTTTTGGGTAACGTATTTATTTGGGGATCCTATTACTAAGCCTCTTCTGTCCGTCCGTCCGTCCATCTGTCAGCGGGCTTTATCTCATGATCCGTAGTAGGAAGATTGTTGAAATTTTCACAGAGTGTGTATTTCTATTGCCGCTATAACAGCAAATAATAAAAATAAAATAAAGTTAAAAATTAATGCGGGTTCCCAAGCAATAAACGTTTGTTCTTGCTCGATCTAAAAAGTTCCTACTGTTAAATCTTGTAAAATGGTACGGAATCCTTCGTGTGGGAGTGAGACTCGCATTTGGCTGATTTTTTTTTCTATATATCGAATCTGTCTTGATAAAACTCATTGTTTGAAATACAGTCACTTCAGGTAATTTTAAATTGTATACAGTGTAAATAACTACTATCAATTTTGGTCATCTGCCATGAGATTTCATTTGGCTTCCTATCAGGGATAGTTGAGAAGCTAACCTTTGTCTTGTAATTATTGTATCAGCAGATTCGAATCGTTGATAATAGCGCAGTCAGTATGTCGAGAGTACGCAGTATAATAACTTTCCGATGTTTATATCCAAAACTGTCGGAATGTGTACCATTTTGAAGAGGTAGAAAAATTCGTGTTGGTGTGGAAAATCTTTATCAATGCTATTATTGTGGTTGGATGGATTGGATGGATTGAAAAGAGGTTTACTCCCCCTGGGGAGGATTCTGAAAATTAGGCCACAGCAAGGCCCATTGTTCAACCTCTACTAGACTTATGAGCAATAGCTAATAGGTCCCAGCCGGATGCTTTAATAAAATTGAAAATTGGCGCCCAACCCTCTCTCCCTGCCTCGTGCAGTTCTACCAGGAGGTGTGAGCCAAGGAATCTGTAACGCTTTCCGGAGAGAGCCGGACAGTAATACAAGAAGTGAGTCACTGTAGCGGGTTCCTCTCCGCATCCTCTACATATATAGGATCATCAACAAGTCTCATATTCTATAGGTGACCCCTGAGAAAAAAAAATGCCCTGTGAGAATTGCCAAAGGTGTTCTCAGAGTGGGCTTGCTCAATCTCAATATCTTTTTTTCAGATTTGGGTTAGGTTTACTCCACAGTTTCTAAGTAGTTCTGTACGAGGGATCAGCCAGCCAAAGGCAACTGTGTTGGCAGTCAGCTCAGGTCGAAATTTTAAATGCAATAATGTTTGGTGCAATCCCGATTGTACATAGAGGATGATTCCTCTGAAGTTGCACAAATACGAGCGAGCTCATCCATCTTTTCGTTCCTGCTGATATCGCTGTGACTTGGCACCCACACGACGAGTACCCTGTTACACAGCGAGAGGGAATTTAGGGTGGTTTTGCACTCCAGTACCAGCTTGGAGCTTACGAAAGGGTTTTGACAAAGTTTTTACAGCTAGTTGGCTATCCGAGCAAATGGCAATCTCCTTATTCACCATATCCATATTGAGGATATACCTTCCCGCTTCAAGAATGACATTGACTTCCACCTGGAAAACCGTAACATGGCTTTCAAGGTGTAGGGAGATTTCCATACAAGGCTTCTTACAGAAAATACCTGCTCCGGTATTTTCTTCAGTTTTGGAGCAGTCTGTGTATGACACCCAATCTGCCCTAGATGGAATTATTATTTAAATTCGCTTTATAGTCTAGTCACTAGATTATTGTGGTTACTGCTTTCGGTTGATTTACCGTTTTCCATCTCTACCTTTATACCTTTATTTCAACAAAAGTCAGATGTACATTATTACATTTCTCTAAAGGATTTTCAAACTTGCAGTTTGTGAAAGCTTGAAGACTGAACCCTTCTTCTGTGACTCCGGCCTTCTATCACCAATTAATAGTGCTAAGTTAAGCCTAAATATATACTGTAAGAAGATCAATAATTATTTTCAAGTAAGACAGTATTTAATTGCTTCAGAAGTATTAGAATCAAGTGACAGATTTTTGAATTGTTATTGGTCAATTTTCGTATTTTTTTTATTATCATAGGAAAACTTGATTTCTAGCTTACTTAATATTTATTATGTAATTTTACTTCTTTCTAGGCGTTTATAATAAGCAGAGCACAATTATTCTTCATTACCTATGTTTCGTTTCAGTAATTATACACGGGAAATAAATTCTTACGTACTAGTTCCTATTCACCAATTAATAATAAGCACGTCAGATAGAAGTGAAAATGTACATATGTATGTCACCCCTTAGAGATGAATAAGACTTTCCACCGAAAATATTTTAGTTATACCCTGCAAAAGAGCCTGCATGCCAGGATCTCCAAAGAAAAACACTCAAATTGGGAAACATTATTTAATATAAAAGAATGTCGAATCTTTGTTCAGTTGGGGTATGTAAAAAAAGCTGGAAAAAAAGGCTTGTGTGAGCACGAAAGCAAGGCTCGACCTTTTTTATCATCCGGCGGTCGACGAGTATGGATAGTCGAAAGAAAAGATACTAATTTTCCTGGCAAGAAAAGAAGTTAATCAGGGCTTTGTAGTTTAGTTTTTGTTTTTGAATTTTGCTATTGGAGCTGGAAGGTGGAATTCATCGTTCATCGCGGGACACGATTCGTCAATTTATTAATTTGGCTCGGCCTCGTTTCCTAGTATTTGAATTTATATTATTCTATTTTTTTCCCTTCTCTAAGTAGCTACGTAGATATAGGTACATTTATTTGGTACTGTAAAAAAGTATTTTGGAAAAAAAAAACAAAAATTATGGAAATATATTTATTCATACCTACCCTTAATTGAGAGTTTCATGGTTTCCCTCTCAAGAAAATCAATTGGAAAAGAAAGCGAAAACCATGTGGCGCCCTAATTAAAACAGAAGAAACCCGTCTTCACTGAGCTGCAAAATTGGCCTGAACAGTCAAGAGTTACGTCTAGAGAAAAAGGTGATGTATCAATATCTCTGGTTACGTCCACTATAATTTTAATGGCGCTGCTCAATGCAATGACATCCTTATTTAAACCTTGCTTTAGTACAATATTTTTGACACTCTTCTCTGTAATTTTTCCAATAATACTTATCATCCAATCCTCCTGCAAGGATAAATTCATCGGAAAAACTTTGAATAAGATTAAAAAAAATAGCTAGAAAATCATTGATAATAATAAGAAGGAGAGTCGAAGAGAAAGCTGAATCTTACTATATAGGTACTGGCTTTCATTGTATAGGTAGAAGATTTAACTTTGCCCAATATCAATTAAATTGAGTGGTCAAAGAAAACGTTTAATTTGTTTAAGGATTTGTAGACCCAAACCTAATGCCTTTCATTCTTAGCTAAAGAGCTGGATGTGATACGCTATCTAAGCTGATCGAAATATATACCGAAATTACCATAAAAACAGTGAATATTTTCTAGTAATTTTGATATAGGTTTAGAAAAAAATGACGAGAAGTATGTAATTTAATAGAAAACATTTTATTTCATTTATTTGAATTCAAATTAATCATAAGATTACGGTAATCTACAGCTTTAAAACAAAATAATGGACAAATTAGGAGCGAAATTCCCATAAAAACGCGATATAAAAATTTTCAAAATAAATAAAATATTAAATAAGTCATAAGAATATGGAATGCTAATAATGTGTGACGACTCCATTTCTATTAATGGCCTCATAAATTCGACTAGGAATTGAGTTTATGAGCTTTTTCAATTTCTCTAATGATATTGAGGCTTAAGCTGATTTAATGGCATTTTTCAATGCCTGAACTGTGTCGTATTGCTTTCCATTCCTGTAAACATGCCTGGCAATAATCCCTCATAAGTTTTCTATGGGGTTTCGTTTAAGTCAGGACTTCTTGCAGGCCAGTTCAAAACAGCAATGTTCAAAGCCGCAAGCCATTCTTTTACAGATCGCGCTGTGTGAACAGCAGCAGCATCCTGGTGAAATACAAAATCTTCACCATACAATTCCTCCGCCTTTTCCACCATCATTACTTCTAACATTTCTCTATAGATTCCAGCATTCATCCTTGGTGGTACCCAAGCAATTTCTGTTTTGCCGTTAGCACAAAATCCGCCCCAGATCATCACACTGCCTCCGCCAAAATTTCTGCTCTTTTTTACCTCTTCTTGCAGTCTCTTATCATGCCAGTAATGCGAGAAACCATCAGGACCATCAAGGTTAAATTTCTTCTCATCACTAAAGATGACTTTATTCCATTCAGCTGTCCAACTCATATGCATCTTAGCAAATTTTAATCTGGCTTCCCTGTGCGATGGGGTAAGAGGTGGTTTTTTTGCAGCTTTTTTGAAAACCATATTTTTGTCTGCTTTTAGAATTTGCTGCACACGTCGAGCTGTAACTGGCAAGTCCAGGCTTTTTACAATTTGGGAAGCCAACAGTTTCTGTTTGCGAGCTTCGCGGACAATCAAACTTTTTTGTCGTGATGTCAATTTTTTATATCGATCATGACTGGCAATGCATCTATATTTCTCACCTAATCCGTAAAAGTTATGGATAACAGTTATCGACCGATAAATTTTGTTTGAAATTTGCCTCAAGGAAAGTCCGCTATCATGATATGCCGTTATTTTAGCTCTTTCTTCCATTGACAACATTTTTCCACATGGCATGATAAAAACTGAAGAAAATTTAAAAGAACAATGTAACATAAAAAATTTATGTTGTAATATATAAATTAGTTTATCTTTCCCTTTTACAAATTTTCCAAAAAAAACTTTTAATAAAAGTATAATCTCTGCGAAAACGTTGCTGTTTTTAAGGGAATTTCGCACTTATCATCCACGCTTTTGTACAACTCAGAAACAAATGTGTTCATGGCCCACAAAAGCCAACGCAGATCGCAAAAAGGGCATAACGGTAAACTGATAGACGAATGCAGATGCAGTTTAACTATAAAAAATGATGATGTCATCTTTAGAACAAAAGAAAAATTTGCTGCATTTTATGACAGGGTGGTATTTTTATGGGAATTTCGGCCACGTATATACTGAAACGGATGTAGACTCATCAAAATTATAGAGGACATTGGCTCCAAACTAAAGCTCGAAAAAAATGTTAGTAGCCTACCGGTTTGAGCTGCCAATACTATAGTATACTGCTCGTCGCTTATAAGGTGATTATAGCTTCAAGACATTAGTATTAGCTAAAAATAGGCAAGCTTCCATTCCGATACGAAAAAAAGATGAAATAGCTGAGAGATGGACACGGTCTAAGGTTGCTAGATTTTATTTTGTCTTTAATAATCTTAGAACATACAGGGTGTCCCAGACTAATAGGTCAATATTTGCCAAATGTTTCCTCTCGTCCAGACAAATTAAAAATTGTTTGGCAGGGGGGGGGGGCAAAATATCACTCTGTCGAGTTACAGGGTGATTAGTAAAATATTCTCTTTTTTCATTAAACATCCTATATCTTCAAAAGTACACCATGTATGGTCTATTTTAAGCCTTTATTTATGGCCTTTTCAACGACTGCTCAACCACCCCGTACCCTCCCACTCCAAAATTATGACTCTTCAAACTCAAAATTTCGATTTTTTTCTCCTGTTTTTTTTTAATTACTCCTACTAACATACATTTTTGTTACGAAATTTCGATAGCCCAGAGTCTCATCTTTATTTTAACCTAGTACACTTATGTTGTATCTGCGACGGTTAAGGAGTTATTAGCTCTTAACCTATTCAGGTCACAGATAATTTGAAAACACGTCAAAACACGTCATTTTATAAAAATATCGTCTAATTTTAGTATGACCTGAACAGGTTAAGAGCTAATAACTTTTTAACGGCTACAGTTAGTACATAGGGTGTTCCAGGTTTAATTAATGAGGGGACTCTGGTCTTTCAAAATTTTGTAAAAACGGTATACGTTAGTCGGGGTGGGTCTGGAGTGGGGAGGGGAACGGGGGTGGTTGAGCAGTCGTTAGAAAAGCATGAGGCTCTGCATATAATGCTGTCATAAAATAGACCGTACAGGGTGTACTATTGAAGATATAGGGTGTTTCTTAAAAAAGAGAATATTTTACTAATCACCTTGCGACAGGGTGACATTTTGACCCCCCCCCCCCCCTGACATACATTTTTTTACTTGTCTGGATGAAAGGAATCATTTGGCAAAATATTGACCTATGAATCTGGGACACCCTGTATGTTATGCTCATGGAAGTAGTAAATCTGAAATATTTTTAAAGGAGGATTTGGTGTAATTACTTAAAATAAATCAAAATTTTGAACTGACACTAACACATTGAAGAACAAAAAACCAAACGTAAACAGAGAAATATTTTGAACACTTATGTTGATTGTTTGCCTTCCTTTTTCACTTCTTTTGCATGGATAACAAACTTTCTATATTAATTTCAGCATTATAACTTGCCTGAAATATGTCTTTTCGGAATTATTTCGGGAAATATTTGTACAGCACCGCACAGCACAATTCATTGTTGAAATATTCACACGTTTATGAATTGAAGCCCAAGGTTTAATCATTTAATTAATTAACACAATTAACAGAACTATTTAATTTATTTATTTTTATTCATTTTCAATTTAAATAACACACAAAATACAAAATCCAGCACAAAACCAAGAATCTGATGTTTAATTCGAATTGACACAATTGACATTAGCAAGTTAAGCTGAGTTAAACTCTTCTTGGCTTTCCACCCCTTCGTCTAAGAACTGAGATTCCGTCATATCGATCGGGTTTTTACACGATATTTCGCTTCCTTTAGTTATATACAGGGTGTCCCGGAAGTCAACGACAAGCCAGAATTGGGTGATAGCCCAAATCATAATAGTTACCAGAAAAATATTAAAAAAATCTAAGTCATGTATTTTTTAAATTATAGACATTTCTTTTGTTTTCCAGAAAATGTACACCCTGTGATGGTTTTTTAGCTCCTATTGCTACAAATCTTTACTTTTTTTTCAATTTTATTTTTCATATGTAATCCCGAATAGTGCTTATGTAACCTGTTGCCTTAAGTTCTAAGCCAACTGCTCCAGCTTGGAAGAAAAGGTCATATTTGGCCGAACCAAAAATAAAAAATTAATACTTCGTCCAACTTTAACTGACTGTACTAAAAAAAAAAAAATGTACCACGCCAGTTTGGCAAGTAACTTTAAAAGTTGACGCACTTAATAAGATTCTATCTAAAAGGCGCTGTTGACATACAAAACTTTGTTTTTTCACTTTATTTGATTTTTAATTTCATATTATTGATCTTTTCAATTTAATTGAATTAAACTTTGTACGCCGAAGTGTGTTTAACTTGCTTTCGGAACGAATGGAGCCCATTGGAATATTTTTTCCGATTTCTTCTGTACTGAAATCTGATGTCTGGTATAAATCTACATGTCTTTTAGAACAATCGAATTGTCTAAAATTTCATTTCATATAAAAATATTCAATTTAATATAAATAATTACCCCTTATACGAAAAATGAAAAAAATCTGTGCATTTACCATTATTAAGTATATTATTTAAAAAATTTTCTTATAATAATTCATGCATATAGGTATCCTGCAAAAAAGCAATGTTTTAATACGCCAAAAACAGAAATTGTGTGTTAGGAAATTATTCCAAATAATTTTTCGTCCTTTTCGTAGACGTTCTTCAACGGTTTTTTTTTGTAAGAGTACCTATAATGAAGTAAAAGATTATTTGTATTACAAGAAAATCATTGACATTGTTGAGAATGCCAATCACAAATATACTTTGTCGATCACTAGAGTGGGACTTCGTCAACTAAAATTTTATCTTATTTTCTTATGGAGAATATCTGAAAAATCGAGTAAAGAAGGAGCTTTTGGGATCTCCTAATAGGTATTGTTTCTGGAATAAATAAATAAAAGACTTTAGCGATATAAATTTGGACATTTTATGTACATACACTATACACTAATATGATCATAGATTTTACAAGAACTAGATGTCGCATGTAGTACAAAAAAGTATACAAAATTTATATGGCTGGGTGGTCTATTCCGGAATGGACCATAACATTTGAAATGATGTATACGTCGAGTGATTTATATTTTTTCGTATCTAAAGTGTTGAGGAAGTCGATTTAATATATACAAAACTGCTATTATAAATACATTTGCTTTCGACATGCTCTAAAACAAGTTATGGTCCATTCCAGAATGCACAAACTATATACTCTGCTGTAGTATGCCATGGGACATCTAGTTCTTGTACCATCTATGATATGATGCGTCGTATGATTTCCTAAATGGTTTCTACTTATTATATGGCTGTGTTCTGAAAATGGTTATATTAAATTTATTCCTATCCCGTTGACACGACAACTTAACAACGGCCAAATTGTAGCATGTTTGGTTACAAGTTTCGAGACACAATTCACAAATTTAATAATTAAAGATCTCTCATTTATATTTAGATTTTTGAGTAGTAGGAATAGTTAAACATCCTGAAAATAATCAAAAATTCATAAGAAAAATTTATACATTTACAGCAAGAACACTCTCTCTCTGCAAGATGGCTACATAGCCTCATTAGACATTAGATCACAGATAGGATTTTTTACCGATTTTATAATCACATTTCCCACATTCGATGAATATTTGTCACTGAATTTCTTTAGTCAGCAGCAAATTTCTTCAACTAAAAGAATTCACATTCATACAGAAATTATTGTCGAAATCTTTAAATATATCTTTCGATCTCCGACTAACAAGAATTAAGTAAACAAAATAAAACAATTCAGCAATTTCGTTTTTCAAATATATACATACATAACCAAATTGAATTCCGTCAATCTCTAAAATTACAATCTTCAGCTTCTCTTATTTCTTCCAATCCAAGCAAAGATGTTGTCGTCAATTTGTAATATGACCCCAGGCTGGAAGTTTATTAAGAAACAGAACACGTGGAGCCGAAATCAAAAAGATTTTTCACATTGTGCATATCCGGTATGGAAAACTTCTGTCTTCAACTGAATACGATTAAAAAAAAAAAAAAAAAAACTTGAGTGCATTTTGTTTTACCTGTCTCATATACACAGGTAAACGCATATACCTACATAGTCTGTTGCCCTCGGAGAAGAAACGGTAATATGTATGTAATCTTTAAAAGAAGAAAAGATTCCCTAAAACTGGGGATAGAAAAATTTCAACTAGAGCTTGGCTAGCCATCAAAACATTATGAACCGCGCACGATAAGTATTATTTCATAATTATTCACACCAACTACCACCAGACCAGGCACCAACAGCAGCCCAGCCATGTTACGTGAGATATCTGAGAATTTCAAGTCTGTCGCGGTCAGTTTGAGTCATTTTCTCACAGAATCTGCGAAATTCGTCCGCTTTTAAGTTTTGAATTCGACAAAATTTCTAATTTTATCTTTGCATGTGAGCTAGTTGCCTCCGGGAAATTTTCAAATGCTCAGATTAAGAGACCACAACTGGAAACTCGAGATGTGAACTGACCTACGACACCATACTGGTTGAGGTCTTCTTCTGTTTTCGTTCGTTATCGCAAATTTATGTGACTTGTTACAGTGCGCAATCATAGCCTAGACTTTCATACTCCAATATCAAACCACAGAGTCATTTCCTATAGTTTTAAGTTGAACTCAGCGACCGCATCATAACAAGTCTGTTTCATATCGCAGCATAATTGATATAAAATTGTGTATAGCTTGAAGGACGCTGATGTATATATATATGTATGTACATAGGCGATTAGATATAACTTGAACCGCGTCTAATTATATGAATTCAGATTTTTGCAATGAAAATAAAAAATTAGAGATGATTTTCAGGGAATACTTATAGCCAGATGGACTACAGCATGCACGATTTTTCAAAATGTCATTGAAATAATAACTGTCTGGAGTGCCTCATGGATCGGACTTCGGTGCACTCCTGTTTTCTGCTAATCAAAAGTTTTTGATTTTTATTCTTTTACATCAACTGCTTGAATTTGACATAGAATAATAATATAAATGGTATCGCTATGATTGTTTCATACCTCATATGCGCCTACTTGTATATCTATGATTGGAACCCAGGCCCAAACATTTATTAGATACGCATTGATTATGAAGTGGTTAACACTATAGCCTTATAATTCCATTTGTCATTTATTCGACCGCTAATTGCTGATAAGAGGGAAACTCTACCAGAATTTTTATAATTTATCGTTAGTGTTGGTTTTCCATCGGGCTCTATTGTGTGCGACATACCTCTTGTAACTTCAGAACTTTTCAGTTCATGTAAAAGTTTTGTCAAAATCATTTTTTCCAAAATGTGATTCGGTTAGATTGTAGAGCCTAATCAGCATCATATTCAGTTAAGATTTCGAGGGTATATAAGAGCGGAAGGAGTAGCTCACCAACAGATTCAGTATTATGCATCAACATTTATTTTACTCATGGATCTTACAATTGTTGCTACTTTTTGCAATTTCATTCTACTCCAGGAGCTCCTACATACGTCTGGTGTGTTATAGATTGTATGATAGATATATCATCTTCAATAAACATGAACGCTGGAGTTTTGTTTTTATAGATTTTTTATTGAAGGAAGACACCTGAGTAAATGCACTTGTTGCTTTATTTATGTGGGAGCAGGATGTCTTTTTTTTTTTGTAAACAGTACTTGATTCGGTAAATATGGTATCTACCGATGTAGCAGAGAAGTGGTCTACAGGATCCACATATATGTTTACAATAATTCGCATATAATTTATTTTCGAGAAGTTCAATTTAATTTTAATTCAAGACAGTTGCATTTGTTTCTAATTTTGAGTCTCTGAAGCACTTTCTAGATTCTAACTAGAATTAATGCATCGATTCCCATTATATAGTATGCCCCGTAAGGTGTGATCGAGTATAGGTACTTGTCAGAATACTGCCGAAGGTTTCTCTATTGTAGTTAGTACCCTATAGGCAGTATTAGTACTGTGAAAGAATTTTCATTAGCTCAGAAATGGTGCTAGCTACATATTACATCCGCTTGAATTGACGATAATATTTTATGAATATTTTTATCAATATGTAGTTAGAAGCTATGCGAATGGAAGGCCGGATTAGACCTTTTCAATCGAGAAGCTGGAGGACGCAATATAAATATTATATAAATATTTATAGCTAGATTTAATATTATTATTATTTTAATTAGTTATTATTGAAATTTGTGTATTTCCCCTTTTTTATTTAGATCAAATGCGAACGAAGTGGTATGTCTTAAACACAGTTGCGATGACCCAGAGCGGCGACGACCTGATCGATCGACGGCCAACGACTATTGAAACAATTAGGAACAATTTTCTCTAGAATGTTTGATGGAGCATGTATTACATACAGTGGCAATCGACCGCTCTATTTGTCGCAATTGTGTTCAACTTCAAGGCTTTAGTTCTGTTTTATTGTAGCATATTGAAAATAACCGCGAAAAGTCCGAATCACTGACTAATAACAATGGATTGAGCATATGATGTTTTTATATTGACTGCAAGTGAAATCACTACAGATGGAATAAGATAAATATAGTCCTTACCATGCTCCGTCCCTTTTACCCATATGCAGGATTCAGACAAAAATAGCCCTTTGAGTTTAATTTTTTTATAAGAGTGCTTATAAGCGATTAAAATATCCTTTGAACACAAGAAAGATACTTTTTTAATTTATTTCGATATTCGGGTGTAAAATTTCATCTGATTGGTTTAGTTTTACATGTTTTTTATGTAGTAAATGTTTTAAAGGGTGCCCAAACTCTGATATACAGAAACACAAAACTTGTGCCATATGAAATAGCAAATCGATCAGTCCATTGTTATAAGTCAATAGTCCGAACCAAAGGAAAACCTAATATTAAGAAGATAGGACACAGCCGAACAAAATTGCAAATTTTTCGTATTTTTTAGAATGAAATAAGTAATAGCTGTGTTCTTTTGTGTTCGCAGAACAAAAGAAACACAAAAGAACGCTTCAAGAGAACAACATTTTTATATCCAGCAGTTGGTACTACTTTTAAATTTATTTATGAAAAAGTTGACAGTGTCAAGCGTTTGTTATATTTTCTGAGGTGTCAAGAGCGAAAAATGAATACCAGAAGGTAAACTATTTTATATTTTCGGTTATTATTAATTAAGAAATTTAGAAATAAAAGCTATTTCTTATATTACAGAAGATACGTTTTAGAAATAGTTAAGTCTTGGTCGGGTCACAGACTCAACAAATTTTGTTTGTGTATATTTAAATTAATATAGGTCAATATCATTAATTAATTTTGTTATTTCTCATCGGAGCGTACTACTAAATTGAGCCTATACTTCCAACAACAAATTTTGAACTTAATAAGGTCAGTCATACGTGTTGCAATACCTACAATTTGAATAATAATTTGATATTGTTTGTTTCGTGTTGATATATCACTCACCTGAGCTAAATGTCTTCTATCTGCAATATTTAACCACGAAATAACAGCATTAAAACTTGCTTGACAGACATTGAATAAATATATATTATTATATATTTTATTCAATGGTGATAGTTCACAAATTAAAATGTCAAGAATTTATTTAACAATTTTTTATGATAGTTTCAGCTGTCAGCTGAGCAACTTCTATAAGTAAAAAATTGGAGAACAGCGCCCCTAAATTTTCATACAAGATTTAAATGAAGCGAACTAACCACTGACATATATATAAATGGACTGCTTGATCTCCTGTTTCATGTGGCACCAATTTTGATTTCAGAAAGTATGCTGGGTGTGGTGGGGGTGTGTCAATGCTACCAACTGTCGTAAACTGACGTTATATTTAAATTATTTGGGAATTTACGAATATGTATGTCAGTGGGATTTACCGAATTTGCCACAAAACTATTTGGGACTATTTGTATTGTTAAATTTTAATTATGTATCGAAGGAAGTGTTTTTTACAAGGCTGTTTTGGTTGGAAATACCACTGAACCACAATAAATTTCTCGTTCCCAATCGTTACAGTTCATTGGGAAAGTATGCTCTAACGGAAAGAGACAGGAATATGAAAGTGGTGCCATTTGCTTTCATGCATTTTTGGTTCAACAAGCAGTCCATTTATATATATGTCAGTGGAACTAACAAATAGTTCGCTTCAATCGACACACAAAACAAATTTGTTCTCTCCAATGTATGGGAGTTCTAGAACAAGCTACACAAAAGACCACAGCTATTGTCATATACTTTCGTTTTTTGCATGAGTGGGGGAAAAGAACTTGGCTATGAATTATTGTAGTGCGACTAAGACAACGAGTTAATCACAAAAATCGAGAGAGCGTAGGATTACCCGAACGACAAAATCTTCTTGAATACTTTCAAAATCCTTTTAAACTATTCATAATAATGTACATCAGGTCACACTACTTCTATTTTTTAAGATAAAGATAAATTTCTCTTTGAGCAAGGTGCTGAAGAGGGTTATAAAATTCCTCTCAAATGAAATTCTCATTTTTCCTGAAAATATCAGAGAATCCAGTATGAGTTTCTTCCACTTAATCTTTTCAGAGAAAAACGATTGTAAACAGAAGCACGTGCTGCTCAAATAGCATAGAAATTACACTAACAAACATTGGTTATACTATAAAAAACATTGGCCGATTCGCCCAATTTTTCAGCAAAAACCAATTTTCACAAAAGCGCGGGAACATTTTATGATAGTAAAACGTTAAAACTTATTTACGAATCTGAAACATTTGCCATTCTGTTTCGTTGCATGCAATTTCCGCTTTCACATTTTTTATCTTTATTCATAAAAGTTTTAAAGAGAGTTTGAATTTTTTTCTTTCGTTCTTCCTTTTCTTGCCGTGTGCATTTTTAAAGTTAACTTTGGTTCGAGCACAGTTCCTTAAGAAACGTAAACCTGCACTCTCTCTATCTTTGCATTTTTCTCCTTCAGTCTCTCTGCCTTTCTATCTCTCTGTTTCGCGCTCTCCCTCCCTCTCTTTCTCTCTTTCTCGCTCTTTATTTAGTGTTGTCATTCAAAGCGGACTTAATAATAAAATAAAAAAAAGAGAAGAAGAAAAAAACAAAAACAGGAAATAAATTTATTATCAAAAGGTACATGAACTTGAGGCGGACGGAAAGTTTAAGGGAATAAATAGCGGACAGCAATAAGATCAGTAAAATGATAAAGATGACTAGAGATTCGTTTAGAAGAAAGGTTCGTGGCTATGCAGTAACTGGATGATTTCCGAGTTGTTATAAATTAGGAAATAGCGAAGTAGAAAAAAAAATAAATATAAGTTTACATCATCGAATAAGATACGTACGAACTATAACGTTTCAAATGAGACCATCTTGGTTACTACATGGGTTTCATGCCATCTCCTGTAATTAGATATTTATATTATTTCATTGCAGCACATTGTGCGTCACCAACGATTGAGCTAATAGGAGTTAATCATCTTGGAAGGACGTAATCGATGAGAGACTACTAATTAAGCAGAGATCGGATTTACACTTAGCCGATTAACAACATCTACTTACTTGTGCTAAACAATGAAAAAAGGAAAATGGTGTAATTAAAAAAAAAAAGAAAACTAATTTCTTAAATAAATTGAAGTAATTATCCCTTTAAGCATAGCATGGATTGAATTCCACAGTCGAATCATTCGAGCGAAAAAGAGCATCCACTAACATATAAAATAAAACCTTAGGAATAGGAAATAATTACTCTCCCTAGAACGCAGAAAATGTAAACCACAAGGGAGAGGCAATCAGATTCCATATAATGAATAAAGCACAATGAAAGCGTGAGTGTAGGTATTAAGAGCGAATAAGAGCCTTGATAAAGACCACACGTGTATGTAGCCATCAAAGCACAAACAATTATGAAATCAGCTTATGGTAGTGATCATACAACTGTAAAACGTAAATAAATATGGCAGTAGAAAACAGTACTTATAGGTGATTCAAAACTGAACAGCAAGAACTCCAATGATGAGCCCTGTGGTACACCATCCAAGTTAATACGAGCATTGAACATGATTCTCACCACCGCGGATTGTGCAGTTCAAATTGTGTTGAAATAGTATAAATCAATGTTTATCAAAATGGAGAAGTCATTACGATCAATGGGTGATTTATTATTTGAACTTAACTTAAGAAAGTCGCTTTCACAAGAATGATGACATTGATATCCTGATTGCCAACCAAATATAATTTTAGATAAGATCTACATTGCTCTCACTTAGAATCTCATAGTTCGAGGTCATCAAGAAACCTACCTACCTGAAAAATTAGTTCTTTCTTAGAATTTCATAGAATTCTCTATTCCTCAATGTTTGAGGAAAATTTCAATACGGAAAGCATAAAAAAATGGTTTTCATTCTTCATAACGAAGAAATTTTATGATAAAAAAAAGCAAAACATAAATTCCAAGAAATACCTTACAAAAATAACTGACAGCTTATCTCTTCCACCACTGATTTCAGTTATGCAAAGAAAACTAGCAAAATATCAAGTCTCTCGAGTGCATCCTAATCAGAAATTCCAAACGTACGTTGCGCTATCAAACCAAACTGCAGCTCAGAAGAAGATAAAGGCAACAGTGTCATCACCAGTTTTGTAGTAGGTAGTAGTAGTAGTAGCAGTAGAAATAGTAGTAGTATAGTACCTTTCTGTCGTTGAACGAACACATCTTGTCCATAAATTAATAAAGTTCAGTGACCAATCTAGCGTTTGTCCGAAGTTAGAATGCAACACAAAAGTACCTATACCGAAGAATGACCGGCTGGTGGCGATGATGTTGTGAATCTATTTACATCTGCGATCAAGTCAGGTACATAATAGCATACCATCGTGGCCGTCGTCCGTGCATTTTCTGCTATGCTTTTATTGACATTATCATCATGAAGTTGGACAGACAATGTACGTTTATACATACATAGAGTGCGCACGATGCTTGCGCATTGGATTGGCCAACAAACTTAAACTCTTAAGATCGTTGTGATCGCTATGATCGCCGCCGTTGGACATGTTACATAACTGTTGGCATCCGGTACGGGCAATTTATTTACTTGGTGTCTCTCTAGCTATTCTTTTCAGACTTCTGAACTGTCCTCCCGCGCGCCCATTGCATTCATTCCGTATGCCAGAGCACAACCATATCAACGGCTTCTTGTCATTTGGTGCTTCCTGATTGATGCCATTCTGGACGATCACCTCAAAGATTATTTTATGGATCAGCCAATTGCGGTTGAGTATTAAATTTTATTATCTTTTCTTTTTTACCTCTGTTCGAAAATCAGTGAATGAAATCGGAAAATTTCCAGATGGTGGATTGCCTATCATCAGTACAATAATTACCTTACTCAGGCTTATAGTATAGGAGGGAGGATCAAGATCATCGTCTATTGCATATTATAATAGAGGCCTATTATCCATCCATATGCAATCCACGATATGAATCGTTCTTATTCTCAAAACATCAAGAATCGGTCTAATAATTTTAGCATTGGCTAAAGAATTATAGTTGAAATGAAATCGAAATCAGCCTCCATCAGAGGTACACGCGATATCATCAGCGCGGTGGCGGCAGAAGCGGAATAAATACCCCGTTCACAATCAGACACCATCAAAGTTTGTCGGCATATTAAAAATCGATGGTTTCGAAAGTGAAGGAGTGAGTACATCATCGTTTATAGTAGCCGCACCTGCGAGAAGAGCCCCGTTAAGGTAAAAACTAAGAAGAAACTGTTTTTGGTTTTTTGTTTTTGTTTTGTACATTTTCACTTAGGAAATAATTAATCCAGGTGCACATGCGCACGCTGCACTGGGTACTCATCCACTTCATGTTTGCTCATCATATAAAGTATAGTACGTCCGTGAAAAATACATCTAATGTTACTCAATTCATGATCGCGTTCAGAGTTGCAATCATAATTGCAAGTGCAACTAACTCATAACAATGGGCTCAGAGTTGCAGAGTTATGAGAGTTAGCGAGTGTGTACAGTGTATGTAGTTTATGCGATGTGGAAGGCTAACTCTCGCTTGATTTTTGTCCGATGCATAGTGTGATTTGTCTGCACGCTTTCTTGAGCACATACCTACCTAGTACCAAGATCTGCAAGGTCTGATGAAGGAATCTTATATATATATATATTAAAAAAAAAAAAAAAACACAGTCCATCAGCAATTAAAGAAGTGAGACTTTTTGTACGAATCTATGGGCACTTATTAGTTTTGTTGTGTATTGAGCAATTTTTCCGCAAATATTAAGCTTCCGTTAAATTTAATAGGTGGAGGGTTCAATGTCCATTAACCCTCTGAATAAAGTTTTCTTGTTAATTTCAGAAACATTTTCACCTACATAAAATGTATGAATAATATAGGCATGCAGAGTTGTGTAGAAGGACTGAATTTTAATCCCGATTGACATATCCAATAATTATAATCCCCCCTCACCTTCGAACTAATCGATGCCACGATATTCCTTTATAATATATAAATTGGATCGATCATGTCACTTCCTCTAACCATCCTCCGCGCCGAACGTTTTCACTACAGCAAGCCTGGTAATTGTGGTATCTATATACTATGGTGGCCTATAGTACCTGACTCTCACCTTTTAATTAAAAATTCACAAAGTGTCACAGGGGAAGGTAGGTATATATGGATATGGCCACATGGTTCCTTCGATACCATCACCAAAAATATCTACATACAACAAGAGCACCCAGCGTTTGGCAGCAACTATGGATGATCTTCCAATGTTAATGACACTGAACGCTCCCAACATTTTGGAAACCCTATAAGATGTGGTAAAGAGGAAATGACGACATTTATTAAGTGAACACCGGCCCCTGACTTGCATTTCAGACAGTCAGGCTATGAGTTTTGGTGTCTGTTTATATGGACGAAATTCATACAGAACAGAGAGCTCCGTAAAGATGCAGGAAATCAGAAAATTATAAAACGTGATGTGAAGGGTGGAAAAGGTGTGAGAGATATTATAAGTATATGAAACTGCTGCTAGGTCATCATGTCCAGTATCACTTTATTCCAGTTCAGCAGTCCAGAAAAAAATTTGTTTAAAAGGTGATGGTGCTCCAGTGAGAATCTTTTTCTCTTAAAACACCACAGAAAATCATTTTAATCTGTAGAAAATACCGCTCGGGAGCAAGACCTATTACGAAATTATTTTCCATGCTTTATGTACATGTATGTTAATGTATACCACCAGTCAGTATATATATGTATATGTACGCAGTACTTACCACCGTGTAGCAAGTTTAGGTTAAACCGCTTAAGAAGTCTAGGTTAATTGCGTTTTCTCATGGCATGGGCCATAAGACATTAGCCAGAAACATGCAAAGCAGATCGTAAATTTTATTGTCGCAGCCTCGCAGAGTTTTCATTTAAAGCTTGTCACATTTTTTTTTTTAATTTGAGAAGAGTTGTATCTGGTAGTGATGAGTGAGATACATCACATGTAGGTACGTAGGTTTGTATGTACTTAGATTGAGAGATAACTCAGATGAATACCTACTTGTGTATGTTACTACCTAAAATCTGTGAGAATTTTTGATGCTGTCCATTCGGCTGTAATCATTTTGACATGTAATAAGAATTTAAGAATTAACTGAGCATTCTATAAATTTTCTTAAATTTTACACTGAACCTGCACCCACAACACAGTTCAGTGAAATCGTGTATACAATATGTCAGAGGCGTATTTAGGAATAACATCCAGAGGAGAGCTGGCCTGGAACTTGGGGTGCTTAATCTATAGAGAGTTCAATACGGGAACAAAATCTTTTTGGCTTAAGCTTTATTATTTATTTATTTATAATACGAGTAAATCTGGACTTTCGATATCAAATGTGTTATTATTATTATAAGAAAGTAATAGGAAGGGGCCACGTCTCCTGCCCCCCCCCCCCCATAAG
The DNA here is from genome assembly GCA_963930735.1 of Dioctria linearis. Classification (NCBI taxonomy): domain Eukaryota; kingdom Metazoa; phylum Arthropoda; class Insecta; order Diptera; family Asilidae; genus Dioctria; species Dioctria linearis. Next base: position 27,875,458 of record OZ005742.1, read on the forward strand.
TAGGCTGCTGACATAAACATCAATCATCAATTTATTGTGTAGTGTAAAAACAAATCAGGAGGCCTTAGATAGAGGTAAGGGGTATTTCTGTCCTTTACCCGCTAAATTTGCAGGTCAATATTAATTTGTTGAAGAAAAATCTTCCAATGGTGAAGAAATAATTTTCTGGCATTGGTGAAGGATATTTTTTGGTATTAATTAAAGGAATTTAATATTCGCTCTTAAGTGCAAACTAATTTCTAACGGTTTTGTCTAGTGTTGAGATAGAAATGATAAATTTAAATAATGCCTGTGATCCATGATGTGAAGGAGTTTTAATGAACTTACTAAAAGTTTGTCATGTTTTAGCCAAGAATTATTACGAGGGTTACGGCTAGACGATTTTCTCAGAGAAGTTGAATTGGAAGATGTTGTTTTCTAATTTTTTGAATTTTTTTCTGTATTGACAATTTTTACAAATAATTAAAAAAAGTTGTTGACATTATTTTTATCCTTGCGATCCAAAAAAGTCATTTGGTAAAAAATTGGAATTATCACCGCAACATTTTCTAGCCATATATTTTTATGCTTTTAAAGACCCGAGCCATACAGGATAATTATTAAATCACAGCTATTTGATGATATACTGGAGGTTTATACCATGAGACAATATTCCTAAGGAGGAGCACTATCTCCACTTCTATGCCTCACGAACTTTTAAATAGTTCAACTGTATAAACAACCAAGGAATTGAATCGTAAGATTACGCTGATGATCTTGTAATTATCATCAAAGGTAAATACGTGTTGCTTGCTTTATAGAAATCTTCAAAAAATCCTAAATTTTGTTCAAAACTTTTCTGGTCGTAACAAGCAATCAGTCAACCACGTATAGGAAAACATCAATTATACATTTCAAGTAAAAGACGGAGGATGATAAATATTGTTACGAGCATGGCCCTCCGCCTCCTGGATGTGTGTAGCGCCGTATTTATACTCTACAAATTATCCTAGAGCCTTCTTGAATATTCAGCTCTCCAAACCCAAAGTTTACTAAGATGTCACTAACCTAAGGTTGTTTCTATGTTCAACAGATGTCGCTTGTGTCACTTTGTTGCACGTAACAATATTTTTGTTTTTATTATTATTATTAGTTTATTGAAGCTTAATTATTGTACAACAACAATTCAAATCTTAAATTTAGTGAACATTTTTAAGCTAATGACTCACATAAGCTAGGCTTGTGTGTGAGCACAGCGCGGCCTTGAACTAGGAGCTATTTACAAAATTGAAGGAATATTTTAGAAGTTTATATTACTGAAAGTATGCTTGTATAAGTGTAGTTTATGTTTACATAAAATAAGTATTTATCTGAAAGACATTTGAATGATTTTTGACATAGATCTTAGGTAATTTTTTATAGTTAGCCACATTCAAATTTTCTTTGACCTCAGGTGGTAAGTTATTATAAAGTTTTGGTCCTATTATACTGGCATGTCTTTGTGTTAAAGCTTTTGAACATCGCTTAATTGCCAAAGGTAATGTTGCCTGCCTACGTGTGGAGTAATTTGTGTGATGTACTGGGAAATTAGATAGATTCAAGAAAATAAACTTTAATAGCGTAAAGCAGTAGATCTGTCGAATAGTCATTACATCGAAATCTTGAAAAGTACTTTGACATCCTTAAACATAGTTTTATGATTTCAGTTTGCAAGTTATGAAGTGGCATAATTGTTGCTGTGAAGGTCGCTCCCCAAGCTGTAATATCATATTGTAATATAGACTGAATTATAGTAAAGTAAACCATCCTCATATAGCTAAAGACGAGAATACCACGAAACATTAAGATTTTGTAAGTAGTTCTCCTCAGCCTCTTAGTGACAAAAAGTATATGCTTGTCCCATTTTAGCTGGCAGTCTATTATAATTCCCAAGTATTTTAGTTTGTTTACTTTTTTAAGCACAACGTTATCGACTAGTAAGGACACTTCCTCATTCACGTTAGTGGTAGCCCCAAATAACATATAGTTTGTCTTATCAAGATTTAATGCTAACTTATGTCTACATAACCAAGTATAAATTAAATGTAATCCACTGTTTGCATTTATAGATACAGATGACCAGGCATTACTTTTAAATAGCCGAACTGTATCATCAGTAAAGACTACCACTTTTCCCCTTAAAGTAAATTCACTAAATCTGCAGAGATCATTTATATAAATAAGGAAAAGGATGGGACATAATACAGTTCCTTGCGGGACTCCACATCTTACGGTCAGTTTAGTACTCAGTGTATGATCAATTTTCACGATCTGTATCCTATCGGAGAGATAGGACCGAAAGAGTGATAGAGGAGCATTGCTTTTAATACCAATTTTATCAAGCTTATCAAGAAGCAGTTTGTGGTCAACAGTATCAAAAGCTTTTTTTAGGTCCAAAAATCCAACCACAACCTTTTTGTTAGTATCAATTGCAGAATTTATGAACTCAGTTACCTCATAAAGTGCATCTGAAGTGCTATATCTACTTTTGAAGCCGTACTGATTTCTCGAAATAATATTATTATCTTCAAGATATTTAATTAGCCTATTTTTTAATACATTTTTCAAATATCTTAGCTATGTTGGGTAATAACGAGATTGGTCTATAATTGCTAGGGATCTTTTTATCGTTACTTTTATAGACAGGAAATACAATAGCATATTTAAGCTTTTTGGGAAAAATTCCTTGATCGATTGCTAAATTTAAAACGAATGTAATTGGACTCGCGGTATAATAGGCAACTGTTTTAAGCAATTTAGCTGAATATTCATCTATACCAGGAGCTTTATTATTTTTTAACATTAATATTTGTTGAAGGACTTCATCAGGTGTAATATATGCCATATTGAAGGTGCTTTTAAGACTTTCAGTGCTAGTGAGTCCATCATAAGAGGGAGATTCTACAGAATTTGCGATCGTTTCACCTGTATTGATAAAGTGTTCATTTAGTTCAGTTGCAATTTCGAACTGTTCCGTAAGTATTGTATTATTTTTGCTAAGGATTTTCTTTATAGATTTTTCGGGCTTATTTTTAAAAGTTATGTCATTTATTTTTTCCCATATCTTTTTTGGATTATATCACAGTACTTCTGTAGCCCTTGTTTGTAGAATGAGGACTTTGCAATTGCAGCTCGAATTATATTACTCAATTTATTCCGATGGGGATTTATATTTAACATGGAGTATTTCATTAAAAGGTTCCTGTTTAAGTTTCCTAGCAATTTTATCTCTGTTCCGAATAAATGTTAATATTCCAATAGTCGTCCAACTTTTGATGCTTTTGAATTTCAAATTATGTCTTTTAAATTTATCATTATATGAGTGCTTAATGACGTTATCAATAATACCAAATAGATTGTTTGTGGCTTCTTCTGTTTCTTGGGAATTATAGACGGGCACCCAATCTACGATCGCGATGTTTTCTATTAGTCTTTGGTAGTTTATTGTCTTACAAATAGTATTTGAACTGAGATTTTCTGTAGATCTTATATTTAGGGAACAGTTTGAGTTACATATTATATTCGCCATCGTACAATAGTGATCAGTAATACTAGTTTGATATACAGAACGAAGACTATAACCGGCTGATTTTAAGAATATATGGCCAATGCAAGACGAATTCCCTGTGCCCTATCTTGTAATTCCTTCTAGATATTCATTAAATCCATATTCTTCTAGAGTATCAAGATATTCATTTGCATTGAGAGACATTCTGTTTGCTAAAATATTTATGTTAATATCACCCAAAATCAAATGGTTATCCAAACTTACATTAGCCTTCAAAAATTCTTCCAAAGAGTCTATAAATTTGGTAGGATTACAGCTTGGGGACCTATAAATACTTGTGATGTTTATTATTTGATTATCAGGTAGAAGTATTTGCAAATGGACAGAGTTACTTTCGTCAATTTGACAGTTTATGCTACTTATCACACAAAACACTTGTTTTAACATTTTTATAATTACTCAGAGTTTCTAAAATTTCACACATTATTATCTGATCAGGTCTAGACAAAAATATGTGGATTAAAAATTCTTTTATTAATCAATAAGTAAATTTTGTAAATCAAGTTGATCCTTTACTAAATAAAAATTTGAAGTTGTATCTTTTCTAACATATACCTTGTCATTCTTAATCCACATATATGTACCTATAACCCTCTTACTCCTCAACGCGAATTTTGTCTGTCTCAATAGTTCAGCTGTAGCTTTAGTTGTATGATCTCCTATAAATACACGACCTTCACCCAGGTTAACATGACCATCTTTTGCAGAGATTTCGGCCCCATCATTTTTTGCCTTTACAGTTGACTTAAACGCATTTATCATTGCATCTCTCGTATATATATATTTATATATATAATCAACACTACCCTACCGTTTTGGTGTGGAGATCCTAATAGCCAAAGAAGATAAATATCTCGTTATATTTCTAGATGAGAATCGCTATTATGGAACAAGCATATTGATAAAATAGTTCAGGGCTATCTTTCTGCCTGGCAAGATATACTCAAGCTCGACCTGATGATCTATCTGGCTTTAAAATTTTTGGATCGCTTATGCTGCAGCAGCTTGCTAGAACAAGTGCACACAAAAGTCAACCATCAGGAAAGAATATGGCCTCTACAATAATGCTATGATCTACTATCGCCTTAGAAACACTTCCTTCTTAGTTGGGAGGGTTTAATATTTTCATGTTATGAAACACTCTGAGAATTTTCATAATAACGCAAGCTAATGGAAATCTTTCTACAAATGAAGCTCCGATTTCTCAAGTTGACAGTTTATTCCAAATATTTGTTTTAACGCTGACCGTAACCTCCAGAATGCTATACAAGTCATGGAGTAGATCGACTTGCTTATGTATAGGATGTTCTACAAGATTTTGTACAGGATCGTGAATTTATTAGGGCATAGTTCTCTTTCTTCTTGTATTTCTATTTTGAATTTAGTAATTTTATTTAATTTTAGTTTCTATTTTATACTTAATCTAAATTTAGAAAAGCTTGGATTTTTAATTAATCATTTCTGGGTAATTTCATTATTTTTATATTTAGATTTAGATATTTTTTTTATATGTTTTGTTGTACGTTCGAAGTGAGGACTATTCTCGTCAAACAATCGAAATTTTCTTTTTAAATTATTTTCTGCTGCTTCCTGATGTTTGCTGTTGCTGATGGATACCATTTCTCCACTGGGCAAGGTGAGAGAGCTCTGTAATATTTTATCTTCTTTTCCGTCAGGATTGAACGTTGTGTGTCTGCATGCGAGGAGTCTAAGAAACAAAACTGGCCAATTACAGGCAATGTTCTCTAATTACAAAATTCATACACTAATACTAGGTATGTGAAACTTGGCTTATCTCTAACATTAATTGCAAATTGGTTACAATTCCTAACTATATTATTTACAGAAATGATCGTGAAAACCGGTTGGTTAGGAGGTGGTGTTGCTGTTTATTTACATACTTCTTTAAGAGATTCTGTCATTGCTTCTTCTTCGTCCGCTGGACAGGAAATTGAATGTTTAGGGACTAAAGTATCCTCAGGCTCACATAAGTGTATTCTTTTCAGTGTTTACTATCCTCCAAATAGTTTTACCATGGAAAGAACTACTGAGTTATTTGATATATTATTAGCGATAGTTATACGATATCAGGATCTAATAGTACGCGGTGATTTGAACGTGAATGCTCTTATTGGCTCTACATCAAGAAATGACTTATCATACCGTTGGATTTAAAAGCAATAAATCATTTATTCCATTCCAATTTGATTACATGCCCACAACAATCAACAATCAAATTGGTCCACCCAGTAACTTTGATCATGATTTTCTATTTTTAACTTACATAATGAATGTGTCAACCTTGCCTAATTACACTACATTTTCATATCGTGATTTCAAAAATTTAAATAAGGATCAACTTATTACTGAATGTAGTGAAATGTCATGGAATTCCGTATTCGTATTGCGACATATTAGACGATAAAGTTGAAATCTTAGTCGGTTAACTTTTATATTTATTCGATAAATACGTTCCTTTAAAAACTTGTAGACACAGACAAGATTAATGTCCATGGATCACTCGAGACATTCATTACCTAATGGCAGACCGTGATTTTTTCTATAGGTAACACAAAAGAAGGGAGGGTACGCGACGTAGCTAAATTTAACAGATACGAAATGGTGGGTAATAAAGTGTCGTCTATGATTCGTGCTTCTAAGCCTTCTTTTCTTTGCAATAAGTTAAATGCAAACTTCCCTGCAAGAACTCTATGGCAAAACATGCGTAATTTGGGAATATATGGGCATATATCACAGGAAGTGAATGTCGATCCTAACGCTTTAAACAGCATCTTTAGCTCAGTGGCCTGAAGTCAGCATGGTCAAAGTGGTATATTTCCAGATAGCTCATCAGAGTGGTTCGCTTTCTACTGCACTGATCATCATGATATCTTAAGAGCAAGGTATTCAATAAAGTCCAATGCCACTGACATTAATGGCTTACCTCCAGAATTCATTAAACTACTAGCTCCTTATATATGCAGTCCGCTGATGCACCTCCCAATCTCCTAGCATTTGGAAGCAGGCTCTAGTGGTTCCAATTCCCAAAAAGACCTCTCCCTCACAATTAAATGATTTTCGACCTATTAGCCTGGTGAATTTTCTTGCTAAGGTTTTGGAGAAAATTATGTATAGGCAAGTTATGGGTCATATTGAGGCTAACAACTTGTTATCGCCGTGGCAATCAGGTTTTCGGCCAAAGCATAGTTGTGAAACAGTACTACTAAAAGTAGTAACAGATACTCACGAGGCTCTCGACAATGACTATCTATCAATTATTGTTTTACTCGACTTTTCTAAGGCATTCGATTCTGTTGATCATTTTAATTTACTTCTTAAACTATCCAATAGCTTTCATTTTTCATTATCAGCTATAAAATTAATTGGCAGCTTTTTATCAAATCGCTGCCAGATTGTAGTGGTACGAGGTTCTAGTTCTACTCCATCTTTCCTTCATTCTGGTGTTCCTCAAGGATCAGTTCTTGGTCCACTCTTATTCAGCTTATATATAAATAACCTTTCGCAGATTGTAAAGCATTCATCTATACATCTGTATGCTGATTGCTGATGATGTTCCATTATACCTTAGTAGGTCAATCGGACTAATGGAGGATTGTGTGTTGCAATAATGAGGATCTACAGCGAATACACAATTGGTCACTAAACAATAATTTATTTTTCAAACCATCAAAATCAAATTGCTTAGCTGTATATAGAGGAGTTATCGAAAAATCTGACATCCCACCGGTGATGCTCAACAATATAATATTAGAATATGTTGATTCCATAAAGAACTTAGGCATTCTGCGCCAGTTGTGGATTAGCTCTAGCTGTCTACCAACATGCATTCATAAAATATTTACCCTAAAGCTTGTTATGCCTAATTTTACCTATGGAAGTCTCGTTTACAGTGGGCTTGATTCTGTATGTCGAAGAAAACTGGTAGTGGCTTTTAATGATATGCTGCGCTTCATTTACAAGTTTCCGCTGTACGCTCACATATCTGAATACGCAAAATCACTACTTGGAGCCTCGATTGAGACTTATCTTGATCATCGCGCACTAATATTCTTACATAAGCTAATTATAGGAAAAACTCCAATGTATCTGCATGAGAAACTGCATAATCCTGCAGTCGGTCAGAAATCTTCAACTTCTTGTTCCGAGGTGCATCTCTCGGTATGGTGAGCGTCCTTACTTTGTTCAGACTATCCGCAAATGGAACTTTCTTGGCTATTAAAAGGAAATAAGATTTTATAGTAATCAGGCCATAGCTTCCATAGAAAATGAATCTCTAAAGAGCTGAAAGGCAGTAATTTCCATTTCTAATGATGTGAAAAAAGTGTAGCAAAGAGAGTTTTCGAAAATTATTGAATTTTTAGGAAAAATATCAGCATGAAACGCACTTCTTGCTTTGATTCACTATTAAGTATCAAAAATATAGAAATTTTGAGAGAGCCATCTAAAGGCTCATCCTGCGCAGTACTTTTTTCGATTTAATTGCGCACTTGATTATTATAAATAATTAGATAATTAGAGTTCAAGCCCGACACCTCCAGATATGAGAGATATCTTAAACGATGCATTATGATACTCTGAACATTTTTTATTAACAATCTTTATTTCAATTAAGCGGGGGAAGGCTTCGAGGTAAAAGTTTGATTTATAACATTTTGGAAAATATTCCTTTGGTTCTGAGAAGAAGTTTGAGTACCCACACTCCTATACTGGGAGGCTTAAATATCAATTTATCCCCATACTAACTTTTTTAGTATTTCCCTCTTTTTTATTCGAACTGAGGTAGGTACTAGATTTTTCGCACCTTAGATCGGTAGAGTTATGTCCGATCACTGTTCGCCTCAGCTCAATACTATTTACAATCCGAAGAGGAAAATTTTTCTCTGCATAATTTTAGAGTGGGAGTGGTGGTTCCAATACGGCACATTGCATATCAAATTAAAGGTCTGGCCGAGTACTATCGAAAGGTGTACTTTTTTCCCGATTCAGAAAACTTTCTCGGGATATTGTGTCACCGGAAAACATATTTTCCTGAACATGGGTCACATACACCCCCGTTACTAGATTTCGCATCTTTCTTCTATGGACATAAATGATCTGTTGTGAACATTTTTACATAGGAAGGCATTTTCCACGACACATCTATTCCGCACAATCACGAGAAGTAAAAAAGTCCACTTTATCACCCAAGAAAGTCGCTCAAGCTACACCCGATCGCCAAAGCTTTCCCCCGCTTAATTGATAATGTATTGTTTAAAACCTCTCTCATGTCTGGAGGTCTCGGGTCTAAAATTGTATGAAGAGTGGGCATTCCCCTGGCTCGCTGCATATTTCATCCCGTCTAAAGGAAAAGAGGAAACAATATTTTGTAATACATAGATACGATACGAGGCCAGCTGATCTGGATTTTTAAAATCAATTGCAATTTTTCCATCTATTTCAAGTCGCAATATCTCCACAAATAAATTGTCGGCTAAAGTATTAATTTAATATCCACGATGCGACGTCCGGCGTAAAAAAAGAACGTTTTTTGTAACAAAAGTTTTCTAACGACCGAAAGGTGCAAAAGTAAAAATTCAAACACTTCCATGAAATACTTTTAATTAAGTTTTAATTAGCAAAATGACATTTAGAGAGTGTGTGCACGATTAGACTGGCGAATATTAAAAAAAAAGAAATTGTCATAAATCTAATCATAATTATCTAATAAAAAACAAACCGCCTAAGCCGCACACTGCACAAATAAAGCGATCGAGCAACTTCATAGACACCGTCCAGGCCCATAAGTGGTCACTTAAAAGTTAATTTGAGCACACCGTTCACTGCTCATTTGTTAATTTAGTCATGTGGTTTGCCCGCAGGTATGAGTAAGGTAGGCGAGCATGCACATTTGTGACTCAATTAACAGTTTACTCCCAACTGGACGTATGGGTAGAGATACTGGGCACTTCAGAAACAGACAGGCTGCTTTCCTTAACATAAGTATTATATACATATTAGTGTGAGTTGTGCTGCTGCTGTGACCCACCTTAAGAATACGAGACCCATAGCAAAGAGGAAGAGAAAGACATTAAACAGAAAAAGATGAAATCGGTACCTCTATGTAGCTAGATGTACCTGAAACAGAGGAGACTGCAAATGAACTATTAGACGAAGACGAGACTTTTTTCATGACAAATTCTAAAACGTGAGTTGCTCCGCACGCGGAGGTGCTACTCATTTATCGGATTTGTGTTTTTTGTAATTTAAGTGCGAGCGTCTTCTTAATTTTTGTTTTATTTTTTTTATTATCTTCGTAACGTGATCTTCATTTGATTATCAGCAAGAAAGTAGGAGGTAAAAAAAAAAACTTAATGAAAAAGGTGCAAAGAAGATTGAAGACAAAAGAATAGCTGCGGGCTGACTAATAACATAAACTCCATGACACCAGAGACATCTTTAAACATAAGAAAACCATTTGAGGGCAAGCAAATACGTTCTATTGTAGCTTCCTCTTCAAAATGAGAACTCACGGCAAACAAGTTCATCAATTAATTCTTGAATTCATTTGCATATCTTTTAGTTAAAGATGATTGTTGGACGGTTTATACTGAGCGGTGGTTGCGAAACTCTTATAGATTTTTTTTTAAAGTAGGACTAAGTACTTGTGATTTTTTTTTTTTTTTTAAATCGTTATTCCTAATCTGGAGTGAATAAGGCACTAAAGCCAAAATTATGCTCCTAAATTTCATCTAGGTTACATAAAAGTAAGTGTGGTCCTATAACACCAAACTTGAGTTTCGACAAGCATGTAAGAAGACTACATGTATCTGCTAATATAAGAAGTAAACAGTAACAGGATCAGACAAAAAAAAATTAGAAGACAGCACCTACATTAACGATTGTAGGAGTTTTTTTTTAAACATTTATACCTACATAAGACAAGAATTTCACTTAAAATTCAACAAGATCAAATAAGAGGACGAGAAATTCATTGCAATTATTGTGATTTTTTCCGGAGTTAATTAAGATGGTGAATACACCTTCCTTCCATCTAGTAGTTGAGCTAAATTTTGAAGTATATAGTACTCCTGAAGTGGGTCGGGCCGGGCAAGATGTTAGGGATCTGCTCTCAAAAATAGACCTGTGCTTCCAATCCTGAAAAATTATCGTGCGACTTGACTGGATTATTGAACAAGGACACGACATAGATTAGATTAGATTTGTGAACGGTATAGAGTACAGTGGTAGCCTTGTTATCACTGCAATATCTATTGTGAGTCCCCGTTGCATTTATTCCCTTTCTAGGTTCAGACTGTTAATAAAGTCTAGAATCATTGTGGGATTGAGGTTCCACCGGTAGGTTGGTGGAGGAAAAGAATGTTCGAGGTGGAGTAGTCTCCGCCTAGCCAATGCGTCGCAGTTGCAGAGCAGGTGCTCCGAGGTTTCGTTAGCATCCTGACAGAAACGGCAAGATGAAGTCTCAGGACAATGTGAGAGATTTACTACCGAATTGGATATTGGACGAAGTGTTCAGAGAAATGTAACAGTAAAACATCGTGATTATGAGACTTATTGAAACTAGATGGTACGATGTAAGGCGGATATCTTATATATTGATAGAAATCCAACTGATCAATATGTGGTCGATGGTCTGACAATACTGGCTTTGGAAATATTTCCTGAAAATACATGAATTAGAGAACTAAACAGAATTTTCCATTTCTCATCAGCTTATTGTGGTTGTTACACGGAGGTATGAGTATTGCTCGATCGAAGAACTCAAACACAGGTAGCTCACGTACATAACTGTTATGTGCATTTGAAGAACTGTTTTAGATAGTGTCTGAAGCTTCAGAGGAGTAGACATAGGCAGTGATCACCACTTTGTTATAGGTAGTATAAAGCTAAAAGAATTGCTAGAGTAAATAATGTGTAGCACAAAATTTCGATCTGAAAAATGTTTAATTAAGATGACTTATAGGACAATGCGAAGGAATTTGTATTTATAAATAACTCGCGCTAAAACGTAGATCGATTAGAGATGCTTAAAGGAGCCCTTATATCGGAAGCTCAGGAAAGCTTATGTTACGAAGAGATTAACAGAAATGGATCAGCAAGTAATATACAAAAGAATGAGGAGAGTAGGTTTCAGACCAATGAAAAGGAACAACTTTTCAGGTAGAAGGAGGATTTCTACAACGTTCTAAACAAGATTCATTTCTTTCGCTCTTCTGTGCGCAAATAGCATTGTCCGAACTCCGAATAATTGTGCCAACGGCTGTAGTTACCTTGTAGAAGTCGTAACAAATCACCAATTTGAAGAAACAATCGGTATTTATGATAAGATTCCAAAGATATTCTAAGAATTTGACGTGAATGCTTCGGGATAAGGTCATATCTTCGAAAATTGAAAACCTATTTTACACAGGTGTCAAATGCTACCGATAACTAACGTAAGCTTGAAAAATCCAATTCAACATATATTATGTTACCAAACAAACATAATAATTGATTTTAGTAGCGCTGGGCCTAATCTCATCCTCATAGATCTTGAGGTAAGATCCTCTGTATCACGCAGTCGGCACAGACATAGAATGACAACATCACGTGATCAGACCAGTCAAAGATCTTGTTCATAATCATACCCAAATGGTAACAAGCGGAACTCCAAACGTATCAAGGTTTTCCTTAGAAATAACTGTACTTTAGCTCCTTGAACTTTGACTAGGAAAAAAACCCCCTAGGGTGTTCATTTAATCCCGAAACAACATCTTCAACTAAACCTATCTTTGCATGTATATAAAGCCGTACATCATCTGTAGTCATGTGAATATGACAATACGTCAAATATCTTTACATATATCATTAATAAATATAGAAAATAGGATTGGACCATTAATGGAACCCTGTGGAACGCCACTGAAGGTGGAATACAAAGAAAACAGTTCTTCAATACCATGCACTCGTTGGAAGTTATGATATAAGTAGAGAGCTTGGAGAGCTTGATACAAATAACTGCCGCCGTACATGTTTTTTGCGCTTTATGAAAAGAATTTTTACTTAGTGACGAAATCGCCACTTTCTAATTAATTTTTATACCATCTGACATCGGAAAAATCAAATAATCCTCGCATATGCTTATTATAGCAAGAGGAATGAGCTCTATTTTTCAAAAACGATAGATAGTGATGTCCATATATGGAAAACAAATTCTTGGCTGTTCTTTAGATATTAAAAAGATTTTTCCCGTGATGCCATAACGTAAAAATTTTATTAGTCCCTCGATCGCATGGAGATCCTAACATGACTTGATTTTTGCCAAAAAAGGAGGGGTAATTTTTTTTCAGGTAATTCTCCAGCTTTTGTTTATGATTAATAACAATAGTTCAAAAATATTTTGTGAAAATATTTACTTTATTTAAACAAAAAAATGTACAAAATTTAAAGTAATTTTCACAGATTGTTTGTAAAATAACTCACCAGATGGCGTTGTACCCCTTCTACAATGAAATTTAATGTAATATGGTAAAATAATATTCAATTTTTAAGTCAAAGTCTTACATACATATACGGCAGGTACCTAAATGCTAAATCGCTTCATTTTCATCTCCATTTTCCCACAAAAAAAAACGACTGATGTTATACAACCAAAAATCTGTCGACAACACCTAATTTATTATTCTATAGGTCATCTCAGCGCCAACAACCTTAAAAGTTCTCGGATGATCATCTTCTGCGCGCCAACAATTCATGAGAAGATTCCCATCCGTGATGAGCTAGATGCATCCATCCAGTGCATATAAATTTCAAGATTAAGCATATAATGAGCCATGAATGACAAACAAAGTCGCAGACATGAAAATGAATCGAGCCAAGATCAGAGGCAACAACAACGAAAGGCAAAGGTTTAACTGTGAAGTGAAGAAGATCTCTTGCGCACAGTTATTTGTCTCGGCGCGGCGGCCGCCGACATTGACAAGATGGCTTGGCCTGTTAACAAAAGGTGATATAGCTGGACTAAGGGCAAAGATGCTATTAAATAGCTGGCGAATTTATCCCTTCACTTTTGGATGCATGCATACCGGTATTAGAATAGAGATGGACCTCTTGTGACCTCTAAACTTGAACATTTCAAATCTCTTACAAGGGGTTCTCTGGCGTTCAACCCTTTCAATAATAAGGATATCCTGTTTTGTCTAATATAACTCTTTCGAAATTTTACTTTTCGTCCTGGCATTCTTATATTTAGGCATGTCAACGTTGCGTTGATTTATGAACGTCTGATTCCTTTTAAAATGTGCAAGAGGTGTGATGTAAGCTGGACCTCTTCGGATGACCCTTTTGCAAATGGTAGGGAGATAAGTAAATATTGACCCTATTTGATGCGACTGCGTCTATCTATAACTTAAAAGGATATATAGCGTGAGATAACGTAGGATAATAAGGAAATGAAAATTTCTATTCTTGTGGTGAGTTTTTTTCTTCTCTCTTATACATTTCGAGATAACATCCGGAGCAATTGTCTCCCTTCATAAGAGTCCGGAAACAAAAAGGTACTGAAAGTTAGTGTCGAGAAGAAAGGAACGTTGCAGTCATAATTTATGATTAGTCACAAGCGAGTTAATGAATTCCTTAGACGTTTGTGTATGCGACAATATATGATGGCAGATGATCTTTAATGAATCGAACTCATGCTAGGTAGGAAAGGTAGTTTTGATTAAATAATTTTGGGGCGGTAATTTTAAGGGAATTAATAATTAATTGCAGCAGTTCATTAGTTACTGACCAAATGGTCACCAATCGAAATCATCTTAGATGTAGATCGTTGTAAGTAAACGGTTTAAATTAATAAATACGTTAAATGTTATTGTTATGACAGTAATGAGAGGTTTTTTTAAAAATTTTCTAATACTTATCTAAAACAAACTAATTGCGTATATTTGTAAAATAAAATGTTGAAACCTTAATTTGGCAGCTATAGATTTATTTAGCTAAGGTCAGTGTAACAAAATGCTCACAAAGGAAAGGTAAAAAGTGATACTAAGCATACATAAAAGAAAATAGGTGCTGGATGAACTAGTGAATTTGATTGGTAAATCCCTTAATAATGTTAGAAAAACGCGCAGACGCAATCAATAATATACTAGATAAAAACCGTAGTTCTAGTATCCTGTGTTATCCAATAGAATAGGTACTGTACAGCATCCATATATACTCATAGTTAGGAAGCAGTGAGCTTACATGGGAACTAAATCGAAGCGCTTTATCACTAGTGCTCTAGTTAATTGTCTCTATTAGTAGATATAAAAATAAAATATTAGTAGACAGTTGAGGACTATATAAACTGTTATATTGATATGGAGTATCTCTCGACACTATTACAGAGAGGTAATCGGTAGATTATTTTAAAAGTGGTTATCGTTTCCAGCTTAGAAGTTAGACTGCTATGGTCACCTTCACCTGAGGAAAGGGAACTGGATTTTTTTCTTTCAAAACATTTGAGTTGATTGGAAAGTGATGTAGAACCGTAAAACAATTTAGAGCTTAGGGAAATGCAAGGCCAATTGTTCACATTACAAATCCATAAGTCCTCGACGAATGCCCTGACGAAGTTTAGGATTTGACCTCAACCTTCTGTTTCCGCTGCATGCAGTTCACTTAAGAGGTGTGAGCGAAGGATTCTGTATTACATTCCGGAGAGAGCTGCTAGTTGGCACTTGGCTAAATAATAATAGGCATGCACTGAATGACAGATATTAAGATATTATATTAAACTAAAAACATTAACCATTTAATGAACTGCAAAATTCCAGATCACAAAATTCCGGAATAATCCTGAAAGACAAACGAAACAGAAAATTCCGGAGGAGGAAGTTTCGTTCAATATCCAATTCGGTAGTAAGCCTCTCACTTTTCATTGTTTAAGTCGTGTCCTTGTTCAAAAGTCCAAGGTCGTCATTGTTAAACCAGTCAAGTCGCACAATAGTTTTTCAGGATTGGAAGCACAGGTGTATTTTTGCGATGGAGAATAGAAGAATTTTAAGAATTTTTATTTTTAACGATTCTAAATCAAATCGAGGAAAAAACAGCCGCCTCGTCGGGAGTTTGAACCCGGGATCTTTCGCTTGCCGGGCGACTGCTTTACCACTGAGCTGTATTTTGTAATTTTTAATTAGTCTATTAAGCCACTTTAAAAATAAAGGTTCTTAAAATTCTTCTATTCTCCATCTTTGACCGATTCTAATAAGTGTGGGTTCGATTCCCGTCCGGGAAAAATAAATACTATTTTTGAGAGCAGATCCCTAACCTCTTGCCCGGCTAGATGGAAGAATGGTGTATTCACTATCTTAATTAAGTCCGAAAAAAATCATAGTAATTGCCTATTTGAGCTTGTTAAATTTTGAGTGAAATTCTTGTCTTATGTCGGTATAAATTAAAAAAAAAACTCCTACAATCGGTGGTTTTGGCGGAAATTTTGAAGTTAAGGATATCTCGGAGAAGAAAATTCCAAAGAACGAAATCTCGGAAAAGGAAATTGCTGACATTTGTCGAAGGACTCGGAATGTTCTGGAATTTATTTACCTTTCCGTCCGATAATCAAGTATTTCAAAATTGGTTGTTTGTTTCCTTCTAATACTGCAATTAGCCAAGTGTGTTGTGGTGCTTTTGTTCAAAGTGAGAAGAATTTAAATTATTTAAATTTTTGTTTTATAAAATTATTTTTTTCAAACTGTCAAAATCCGATCTCAACCAAAACTTCATAAAAAAAATCCCTCGATTCAAAATTCCGAAAATTAAAATCTGTTTTTTTTTGTAATTCAACATTTTTTTTATATTTTTAAATATACCGAAATTATTTCTTTTTTGTAATCATTTGTTTAAAATTTTTCTCTAATTATTGGCTAACGTTTGCTTGATTTAATTGGTGGCATCGATGCCGCGCTTCAACGTTATTCTATAAATGTGGAATTGGCTGGAAGGCAGTAAAAAATCCTGGATTGTATTCTGGATTACATTTTTTTTTCTAACTACGGCTAGTGTAAATTTTCTGTAAACTACACTACCTAATTTGTTTACATCAAAATCTTCAAAATTGTTTTCAAACATAAGTCAAACTCTTTATCACACGTACTTGAATTCTAAGCGATTCTGAATTACCAAGACGCTTCTTCTTTGGTTGTTTTGCTCAGTACATAAAAAATAGTGGCGCAATTTGATTTTCAATTTGACCATGTATTGTAACAGGTGGCTTCAGAATATGATGTAAAATGTTCCATCCATAAAACAATTAGTCGTTGCTCAAAGATTCTAAGGACTACTTTTCGTCTTAAGGATAAATATTTTGTTATATCGGTAAGAACAAAGAGCTCTCGTTTCAAAATATAGCAAATTTTCAGAGATATTTACATACTTACTAAAGAAAACTTGCCTTTTTTAACATTTTTCGACGGCATCGAATAGTTTTTGAGTTTCATGTCAGTCCAGTTAATTCGTACTTAATACCAACAAATGCAGTACAAAATTAAATCACATATGTATATGTTTTTTTAATATTTATATTAGAATACATTCAGGATTTCGTAGTTCCGAGTATTTTAGTCGCGGGATTATGATTATCCGAAATTTTGAATTCGGAGAATTTAAAATTTTGATTTCGAGATTTCGTACCTTGTATAAATGGACACATTGTATTTTCATAATTTTGTGCCCAGTTTGTTTTTAAATTATCCGTTTTGATATCTATTTTTCTATAATCCCACGGCTTATAATCTCGAGATAACAAAGGCAAATATTTTCATAGAATCGTGCGAATTATCGATGCTCAACTATGCCACGACTCTAAGAAAATATTGCTTTACTGCTTTTATTGTCACAGAGCCTAATAATCACGTTTGCATTTGTTCTCACCTATAGTTTTTTCCTCCTATTTTGTTTAATAATTTTTTTTTTTAATAAATTTTATAACGTTTCCTCGATTTTTGAAATAATTTTTTTCTTAATTATTCAATATAAGAGTGGGTGGATTCCAAGACCACCTGGCATCTAGGATAGGTACGTACGATCCTTATAGAACCCCTTTTTTTTTACTAGCCTCATTATTGGAGTAGTACATGTTGATAATAATTTAATTTAGTACAAAAAAGCTCTGAAAAGCATCATGAATACCAACTATTCGCAAGAAGTGCATAGAGATATGAAGAAATAGTTTTTAGTTAGACTCTCCGCTCTCACACACAGCTCCATATATTATCAAAAAAGGACTACTAAACTTATCTGAAGTTTTTACATTCAGAACATATTTTTATAAATTTTGGACCGGACGCATTAAACCAAAATGACACCAGATAATATATGAGAACTAAATAAAAGCACCAAACAACCACAATTATTAGCGCATGATGACATAATTAAATTCATCTTATCTTTGCAAGTTCGTTCACATTTCATACATACTTCCAAAATAGTCCATTCGTGTCGACAAAAGGCAATGATTGTATGCAAATTCTACGTTGACGAGAGTAAGTACGTGCGTATGATAAGTGCCATTACCGACTGGATTTATCTCCACTACCAAAGAATAAAACCGACAGGGACAGTTTTGTGCTATTTTACATATACAAAAGTAGGAAAAAAAAAACAGCAAAAAATAATTGCGATATCAAATTGATTACAACCGTGGGAAAGAAGGTGATTCTAAGCCCCGGAGAGAACCTGTTCAGTCCCGGGTGGGTAATTTGAACATGATTGTGATTGCATGAACTCAAAAATATCGAGAGCAAGGCTCCACAATGTTGACCGCGCTTTAATTACTTTTAAATTGTTCTATTCAATTGATAAGCGAGGAGAAATATAGTCATGTACTCGAACAAACTATCTATAGTAAGGCTACAAAGAGAACTGTGGTACACTTTATTACGACCAATGAACATCATACACCAGAGCTAAGTTTTCTTTACGCAGCATACTAACTGTCGTCTAATGAGGTCTCTATTGCTGATAATGAAACCCAATTGATATCCTCGATGGAATGGTATACGGTAAGCTAGATGCGTGAGCTGTCATTCAAATATTCTTGCAATGAAAAGCTCATATATACTCGAAGCTTGGGAATGTGGGAAATCTGTAGTGATAAAAATATTCTTAATGCGGTCTAGAGGGTCTTATGGAATATGGAGTGACCAGTTGATTTTTCGTTTTGTTTTTTCTTTCAACTGTGTGATTTCTAGCTGAAGTACATAGTCAAATCCGCAAAATGATAAGATGAGATTACTTAGTAAGAGTTAAGATCCGGTGATAAGAGATACGTAATTGTTGCAATTATCTCAAACAACAAACTCTCGGTTAAAGATAACGCGGTGGTATTTGTATAGTTTAGAAAATGTCGTAGAAATAATTTTGTACATTTAAAGAGGTATCTACTAAAACATTTGGGGGAGTGAACCTATTAAAAAAAGACCTTACTGTATAAAATAAAATAATTTTATTTCACATGAACGAAGTCCTGTATATACTCTCCTCACAACAGAATTGATGTGCAAAACTCATGTAAACATTTAAAACATTAAAAATTATACCAAACATTTTAGCTGAATTAACAATAGAAATCGCAGTGTTATTAATGAATAGAAATCGCAGTGTTATTAATGGCATGCAACGGAAAATCGTCAGTATTTAGTTCACACCTATGGATAAGCAAATACTTAAATTTTGAGAGATTAAGTCTTAGTTTATTGTTATAGGACTATAAATTAATACGCTCTAAGTCTATACTAGAGATGAAGTCCTCAATAAGACCAACTGCACTGAACCTATACAATTGGACATAATCAGAATAACGGTGCAGATAAGAATGCGTAACTTGAAGGAATATATCATTTATAAATATATAAAATAACAGAGGTCAAGGAATGATCCTTGAGGTACTCCAGATATCACTGAAAAGTAAAGGATAATTGACAACTGTTAGTAAATAATGCTCAAGTAGTCATAAATCAGCTTTACAGAATGAGATGGAAAGTTATAGTTACTTTTTAGTTTCATGTGAAGAAGTCGTCTCTGATTGAAGGTATCAGGAACCGTAGAATAATCTAGAAGAACCTAGTACTGACAATTCATCCAAAAGCAATTGCTGACTTTAAGGAGATTAGATGTACAGTTATGCCCTGGTCGGATACGATTGGTGCTTGTTTATAAGACCATTTTGAATATCTGTTTAAATGATGAGAAATATGAAGATGCATATCTTTTTTAATTACTTTAGAGAGAAATGGTAAAATACTTATTAGAAAAGTTCCCTACAATGTGCGCTAGTATTTTATGATACTGAAATTGCCTTAGAAACCTTTCATGGCAGAGGAAAGCAACAAGTATGTAGTAAAACACTAGTTGCCAAAGATATAGAGCAAGCACATCTTAATGAAACTAGGCTTGCTATTATCAACACAAGCGAAACAACTACAAAATCCCATGGTAAATGTTCAATGGTATGTTAGATGTTCTATATCATTTGTGGCTGATTCATTCTCGTAGACTATAGAGATTTCAGATAAGATAATAAAAACTGCAAGGGTACTAGATCCCAAAATCTTAGTATCCATTTGATAATACCATTTTTTAAAAAACTCATACAAGAAACTATTCTTGCCAATAATAATATGTTGAGCTATCCTGTTGAAAGAAATCACTGTTTATGTCAATCAACATTTACTATAAGTCAAAAATATTCCATTATCATATAGAGAGCCCTTACCATTGAGAGCTACACGATTTCCATGTTCGTATAAAAAAAAAGTGAGGCCCGAATACACCTTGAGCTTATTGAAACGGACCAAAAGGTTGATTCTTGCTGAGGATGAGGAAGCAATTTGTAAATCACCTAAGGATTTTCATCATCTGAAATTATACAGTTTTTTTCATTTCCCAATATCTGGATCAGTTTCCAACTGCTTGAGGTCGTATTTCGTCAAAGTCCGACTCAAACCGTGGTCAGCTAGATTTGTTTTTAAACTCACTTGAAATTTAAAGCTGTAAGCTGAAGATTGCTATACGACTATAAGACTACATGGAGTCTTTTAACGCACGAAACGGCTGGAGAACTGAATACGAAATTTGATGGTAAATTCAAAAAGTTTCTACACGTTTTTGTAGTATGGCCCCACAGTGAAACATAGATAATCCTACGGTGAAGGCCAGATGAGCAAGGAAAAGACGTCCGATTTATAGAGTTGTCATACAAAAATTCTAGGCAAGCTCGTCATCTTAGTAAGTTGCTATAACTTTTGGTAACGAGAACTCTTTATGACATATTTTCTATGAACTTTTTTTCTTATGTATTTTTGTAGTAAATGTCTCTTGTGTATATAGTAGTCAGCCTATACTTCTTATTACACCCATTATTACCAATTTTTCTTTCTTATTATTTTTTTGTTATTATAATTAAGATATGTATTGACTATCTCTTTGTAGCCTGTTTAAGCTTAGTTTTTTTGATTATTTGATCTTTTTCGATGCACACCAAAATTTGGGTAACTCACATGTCGTTTTTGAGAAAATACTTATCAGTATGTACTTCACGTTAGTAAGTTGAACACATGTTTTATGTAAAGTGCAATTAGTGCATTGGACATCAGCGAAAGTGAGATAAAATTATTAATTATTGCTTTATTTAGTTTAATTGCCTTTGTATTGGTAGAATATTGCATTTTATTAGTATTAAATCAAAAATATGAAATATTTTTTATTAAATTCATAAAATTTTTGGACGTCCGGTAACTAAAACAGAAAAAACACAATTTTGTTTAATTTCCGGACACTGAAAGTATGCTTCAAGAGATTGTTTCCTGCGTACTCTCTAATACAATTATAAAATCTGTTTTTTAGACAGAAAAAATTAAACATGTTTTTTTATTAAACTTTTCGGACTATTCGGACGCATTTTAAAAACTTCCATTTCTACTGTCAGACTACTAAAATGGCAGTTTCAGTGTGCGAACAAAAATATTTAATACGTAATCGATTAATTAAAAATAAAAGATAATAGTTTTCAAAAAAATAATATGCATATAAACCGAAAAACGTATAAAACGATCCGCTAATGATGTAAAGATGACTTAAGCTATACTACAGCGAAAATAAATTGACCATTATGAAGTGTGCTGAAAAATAATTATGGAATGTTGTTGGCAAGTGTGGAATTTCACTTAAACAAGATAACTTAGTCAACACTGTGCAAGTGCAACATATTAAGAAGATGGTCGACTAGAAAGAACATGGCTCAATTCCTTCTTTAAACGAAACACATCATTGGCTATAAAGAAAGCAGAAAGTATTACCAAAGGCAGAGCAATGATTTCTGTTTTTGAAATGGCTCAAGAAGTATCCGATAGGATGACATATTAAACAATCCTGTCCGAATACTAAATGGGGATAAAACGAGTTTTTTCTTTGTCCGAAAACCAGTAAAGTAATTACATGCCGAGAAATCAAAAACTTTAATCAAATTTAAACCGAAGAAGAAAAGGAATATTATTTACAAGTACAAGTTCTTGTGTTGTGTCACAGACAACTCCTCCCTCTCGTATTGCGGTAGAAACTCCACTTTCGATCTTGAGCAGAAGATCGTGCATCAGCTCAATTATTCGTAAGCACCTTCTTTACCCTAAGCTAGTTTATTATGAGATAAAACGAATTAAGAAAAAAGCAGATCACCCAGTGATATATCTTCAAAGGAATGGCAAAAAATATGCACTCTAAGAGATGATGATTTGAAAAAATTGGTTGGGATTCTTGCACCAGGTGGTTGGTGGTACTACCCCAAGTGCACTCCAATGTTTTCATTATATATTAACAACAAAACTAATATGCGGTAACTTTTTCGAGACTATTGTTTTTTTTAGTTATCTAGTTTATAATATTTTTAAAACTACTTAGGTATTTTTTTTTCATTATTACCAAGTTTGAAGTATTTGCCTGCATAAATTCTTTATTTTTTTTTAAAGAGAAAAGTGCGTGTGTTCATAATTCAACATAATACAACAAAAATAACGAATAAAATTAGGAACAAAAAAGTACCATACGCAGTAGTAGCTCGGCTATTTCGAGAGAAAATCAGGATCCTAAGAGTATCAAAAGTATGTACATTTGTATATATGTATATCTACTAAAGTTATTAATAATATAATAAAAATTACTACCAACTAAAACCATATTCCTTAGCTAATTATTATAACTGTACAGGAAAAGAAAAACTATGGAAAACCATGAATTTTTGAAAGTCACTTGTATTTAGTTAAATATAATATCTATAATGAATAAATAAATGTTTTCTCACATTTAACTTGGGGTCCTTGTAATCCTTCAATCTTATCTTATTATATGTATATAGTACAAAGAAATCTGCGATCAACCTCATTTCAATACGTCGTCGGTGCGGCGTCACATCCTCAGAAATTCAACCATAATTTATGAGATCAATCCTATACTCGTTCCATCAGTATTCTCAGTCCAGCTGAAGAAAAATCTTGAAACCCGAAAGATCAGTCAAAAGTAGTTCAACGGAAAACCTTTCAAAGTAAACCTAACCTATTCTATGATTGGCCCATATATATCCATCAGAAAACAATAAAAAAAAACCTCAAAATGGTCGGAAATTTGCATAAACCTATATAAAAAAAGGTGTCCTGCAAGAAAAACGAAAAAAAAAAAAATCAAAATAAATAGAGCAAGCATAAACGCAGTGTGTCTTATAATGCCCGAATGACCGTTACAAAAATCTTGATCTAAAGTAAAAAGCAACTGGTCAATTGCGCTCTAATTTTTGGCGCAACAAAATTACTCTGACCAAAGCAGTCCTTGGAGAAGCAAAAGCAAAAAAAAATTAAAAAGGATACTTGCTTGATCAAGGTGTTCAAATGGTTTAGATAATCGAAAAGAGGCACAAACAAAGCATTGGGCTGACCATTTCTTAAAGAAGGTATAAATGTTGAGCACTACAAAAAAAAATTATTAAAAAGAGTTCGTTACGATGACCACTGTGTAGTATGTGTACCTCCGTCCAATTCAAGTCCAGGTAACATAGTTATCTAAGAAGCCGATAATATGTCCAATAGACAGAGACAGGTAATATGTTTTGGGCGCGAGTGATCTAATTTAAATGTCCATTCCAGGCCCGATCCCCACTATCAATTCTTATACACGTATTCATATATAAGCAAGGGAAAGAAAAAAGGATCACTTCCAGATATCAACTGACCTTCTTTCGATTTTTCCTTAACCCGCAGAAGAGTTTTTGGTCACTTTCCAGTACTATACATACATAGAAGACCATTGCCCGCTTAATGCATGCGATTTTATATACCTTCCCGTTCTTTTAGGCTATGTGTGAACATCCTATATGGAAATAATTTCCCACAGAATGGTCAGGTAAAAAACTTAATTTTGGCGGTAAGAGTTATCTCTTTGTGTTCCTGGACACTATAGTTATACATGATCTTAAGGGATTTGGACCTTTCAATGTCCCTGCAAATATCGGGATTAACTAACTTTTTGGGTGATGTATTTGAGCCTGTTTGTAATGGTCATTGCAATTAATTTGAATAATTTTTTGATGCCTGCGAGTACCTACCTACCTGTGATTTGATAATATTTGAAAGGGGTTCAGATTAGGAGAGGTAGAAAGCTTCTTCCTCTGTGAGAATTTGTTTGAGATAGTATTTTTTTTTATGCTTCCTAACCAAAATTTTTGATTCGTTTCAAAAGTAATTCGAAAAATATTCTCCCTATTTACATTTACAGTTAACAATTTGATTCAAAATATCTCAATCATTGGAGCTTTTTCTTAAATACCATTTCAATTTTTTTATCTCACATTTTGATTAAAATAAATTTTTCACTTTAAACTCTTCTAGCATTTTTTAGTTCGGTCTTACGCTTAACATATCTTCAACTGTCTTTTCTACAATTAGATTTTAGAGATTTTATCGATAATATGTATGTCCTTTTGATGAATAGTTATTTTTTTTTTTCGTAGAACTACTTTTCATACAAAAGTTTAATATATAATATTTCAAAAACCATAAGTGTAAGTGAGTTATTTCAAAGAGTTGCACTTTGTATGTAGTGAAAGTTTCACTAGCTTTAGTTTCTTTTCAGCTCTATTAAAACTTGTAACCACCGTATTGTTCTCAAATGACTTCAAGCACCCAACTATAAATTAATTAGTAAAATTGGCTGAATTGTCTTTGAAATAAATTATTTGAATTTTGGTTTCAATTAAATCCAATTATTTAGTTGGATACGTTATACGTTACTAACTTTTGGCCGTACATAACCCTATACGTCAACAACGTATGCCTATGCTATAGTTATATAAGTTTGACACCAACACAATAATAACAAAAACAATTCAGTGTAATTTTCTAATTTCAGCCATTTCATACGAAAACGACAACATGGAGCTAATTTTAGACCCGACCATTTCTGATTTGGTTGAAACTTTCAGAAAACGTCATTTTCAAAAAATGATATCCGACAATGGAGAGCCCGATTTTTCTGATCCAAATGTCAAATGAAGATAAACACTCTTTTTCAAATAAATAAGTAGTATTATATATAGGTAGGTACTATTAACACCTTCAACACTTTTTATTTTGTATTTTTATTTTGAAGCCATTAGCCATATCTGTAAAGGAAAGCGGTAAAGTAGGTATTATTTATGGCAAGAAGTCAAAAAGAATAAGGAAAAATAATTGTGTCCAGTTGTGTGAAAAACCCCAGACTTGCCAAAACTTATTTAGAAATAAAAAAATTAATGTCCCAATGTAGCGTTCAAACAAAGCCTGGACTTGGCAGAAAGAGCGGTAGGTACTGATGCTATGTACAACAAAGCCGATTTTAAGCAACTGTCTGGATAAGAGACGAGGCCAGCTTTACCCAAAATTTAAAAACTGGCATTGCAGTATATTTCTCAAAAAATGTATGGTTTGACAAGCTATTGGTACTCGTGGAATTAAGTCGAAACCATATGTCACGAAGGGATCAGAAAACACTGTAATCTACTTCCGAACGACTGCCTCTAGAAAAGGATCTTCATAAGGTTGCACAACATAGCCTGCTCTTTTTGGTCTGAATCGGTGATATTCCACTATGCAAAAAGCCAGGTATTTTATGAGAAGGATTTAATTACTATACCCAAGGATGCTCAACCTAAGTAACTTAAAAAAATTAGAAACATTTCTGAGATCAAAAACAAATTTCTCAAAAAAGTAATGCTTTTAGTTTACAAGAAACACAAGAAAAGTGTATCGTACGATGACGTTTGTTGCCAACTGTACATTAATAAAAATATATTTCATTTTGATATAATTACGTACAATTATAATCTTCCTACACTATTTATCAGGCTTTCTATTTTAAATCACTCATTTCCAAGGCCATTCACTATGTCGGTGTGATTTTATATTTTTATTACGTAGGTGTAACAAACAGAGGGAGTAGATAGTTTTATTCAAATCCAATGTAAAATATGTGAATAACCCTGATATGATTATTAAAAATTACGTCAAACCCCATGATGGTCAATTCCGAAAATATCTTATTCATATCATTAAATCTGTCAGTTATTTGAATCCATCAAATACTATAATTCACGCGCTCATAATTTCCATAAAACAGAAGAAGTCACAGCACGCGTCTCACGAAAATATCTCCTTCCTCCATCGATTTATCTCCACTGTGTAAATAAATTCACCGAAAACGAAATGTTCATTGAAATGAAATGCTAACAACTCCCGCGCCATTATGTGAAAGGTAGATAAAAGGGGAGGAAAAAAGATAAAATCAATATTTGAGGTGAGTTTATCAGTGCGGCATGCAGAGCTCTTAGGGGGACCATTTGTTGTAGGTAGATAGCTAGGTATGTACCTTGAATAAGCAAGAAAAAGTTCCCCCAGGTGAATCAGCCCTTAACAAATGATATACTCTCGGCAATCTGATTCCGAAATATACATACAGAAAATATGTTGAATCACCACCATTCACCGTCATGGAAAGTTCCAGTATATTACTACATAGTAGAAAGGGAAATTTCCCAGATTTTCCAAATTCCAACCCTCTTATACTTTTACATGAAGATTACAATTACACACACTTCAAATCCAAACATATTTCTTAAGAACAACCCCATTACTCTCGGGGTGTAAGTAAGTATGTCCTCTCATCACTGAGGGCAAGGCAATATACCGAAGAACTAAACTAAGAAAATTTTGAAGCTCCCGAAACTGACTGACCCTTGGTCAACTTGGAAATTATAAAGAGACCAGGGAAAGCATTAGAGTGACCATAAAGGATATCCCTCTGACCCATGACGTTACATTCGCAGGTAGTTCTGAACTGAATTAATTTAAATTTGAATCTTGACCAAGTCTTATAAGATGAATGCAGATAAGAGTTTTTAGTGCTCTGCTTTTGATAGACCTTTTTAAAAGGTCACTAAGGTCACTACCCTAGGTTTATAGAATTCATCCCCTTTGCAGATGAAAGAGGGTTGAGAGATATTGTATACCTGGTCATTTGTACCTAGGTTTTTTTTTATAGTATATATGTGGATAAGCTGATCGAAAGGGCTGACTGGACTGAAGTAAATTATTTTTTAAGAATATTTTGATTGTATAGGGAAGGTAATTTGTTAATCTTGATGGCATCTTACATAGCAGAGATGTATAAGATGTGAGAAGAAAAGAGATGTATTAAATGTGAAAGTAAAACAAAACTAATGTTATAAATCTGCGACAGTAGAAATCAATAAATTCATTCTTAACTAGGTCAGCATTATACGAGAAAAAGGAAAAGGTTACCTAGCACTCAGAAATATAGTGAAACTCTACGTAGAAATGATAAATGTTGGCCACATAAATCATAGTAAACCGCGATAATTTAAAATAAAAATAATAAAAAAAAGTATTTGAATTTACATAAACTGTGTTCATTTGTGTCCGCAGAACTGAGTAGAAGAAAAGATACACAAATGAACGCTTCATACATTTTCACAGAAAGATTTAAATGAAGCGAACAGTACAAACAGTTCGCTTTATTCGACAGAACAATTTGTTCTCTCCAGTATATGGAAGTTCTAAAACAAGGTACACAAAAGAACACAGCTATAGTTGTATTTAAAATGCCTTAAAAAGCAGAAAACAATTTTTTTGATTTTTAACACTTTTATAACTAAAAATAAAGCACTAGGTATTTTTTCCCTAATTTAATTATCTTAGTTCTTGAATTATTCGCTATGAGTGGGCACTCATGGCTTTATTTTTAGTCATAGAAGTTTTAAAATTTATAAATAAAATTTGAGTAAGAAAAACTGACCACATATAATTTAAATAAAACTTTTACTCTTAAGTGTGTTCAAACACATTCACGCCGGCGCCGATATTCATGTTTTTCACTGTGTTTCATGTTTCATGTTTCGCTTTATCTGGCGGCGCGGTACTATCGCACCCGATCATCATCGATTTGGATGAAACTTTCACAGTTTGTAGGTAATGATAATACCAAATTAGTTCACTTATATTTATTGGTTTCCTCATCATGCCCCCCCCCTCTCCCAGAAATTTCGTGATTTTACGAAGAAAAGTCATTTCCAAAAAATGATATCTTGAGAACGGAGCAACCGACTTTTCCCATTCAAATGCCAAATGACGCATCATATTTTCCATAAAAACATATATCAGCACCGAACGATTTTTTTTGTTAATAAAAGAATTATTAAAAAAAAAATAGTATTAATCACTAGTAAGGACTGCTCACACTTTTTTTTTATTTTTCAATCTAGAAATCTTAAATAACGGGTTTTCCAATAAGAGGTGTTATTTTGATATTCAAAGAAAAATGCCATTTTTTGAGATAAATGATCAGATCTTTATTTCATTATAAAGAGGAAGGTATGCCGTTAATAACGGAAAATAATATCAGCCAAATGACCACCACAACAATGCCTACAGGACCATATCCTTATCATGAAATTTTCCATAACCAAATCGCAAAGTGGCTGCCCTATGTACTCGATAGCCTCACGAATTCCATCTTTTAGGTCTTGAATCGACGCTGGGCTGTTGGCGTAGACCTTCTCTTTCACGTGGCCCCAAAGGAAGAAGTCGCAAGGTGTTAACTCACAAGATCTCGGTGGCCTCTTCGAGAGATAACACGGTCCGGAAACTTTTCCCGTAAAAGATCAATGGTTTCGTTGCTTGTATGGCACGTAGCGCCGTCTTGTTGAAAGTAAACGTTGTCCAGATCAATACCATCCAATTCCGGCCATAAAAAATCATTAGTCATCTGCCGATAGCGTAATCCATTCACCGTAACTGTTGCTCCAGCCTCATTTTCGAAAAAGTAAGGTCCAAAGACCCCGCGGGACCATAACCGCACCAAACAATCACACGTTGAGGATAGAGAGGCTTTTCAACAATAACTTTTGGGTTTTCCGAGCCCCAGATGCGACAGTTTTGCTTGTTGACGAAGCCATCGAGGTGGAAATGGGCCTCATCACTCAAGATGAGTTTTCGATGGAATTCCGGACCATTTTCATGCATTTCAAGGACCCAATCAGCAAAGACTCGACGTTGTTGATGATCGGCCGGCTTGAGTTCTTGTGTTAACGGAACTTTATAAGCCTTAAGACCCAAATATTTATGCAAAATACGGTGTAATGACGTTTGTGGAATGCCTAATTCCAAAGAACGACGAGGAATGGACAAACCTGGGTTTTCTTCAACACTTTCGGCTACAGCAGCAATATTCTCGGCTGTTCTTGAGCGACGTGCACGGGTTTTATTCTTCACATCACTAACTTGTCCCGACAGCTCGAATTTTTCTACCAATTTCTGTATTGCAGTCCGACAAGGTACTTCACGACGACCCAAAAATGTTCGAGTTTTACGAACCGTATCTGCCACATTTTGACCATTTTTATAGTGAATTTTAATAATTTCAATGCGTTGTTGAATCGTGTATCGTTCCATTTTTATTAATGGCGTAGTTTCTTCTTGTCAAATGTCAAAAAATGACAGCTCCAAAAGTGACATCTACCGAAATAGCGGGCTAATTAAAATAACACATCTTATTGGAAAACCCTTTATCTATGTATAAAAAAATGCGATGGTGTTCAGCAAGTTGAAATTTGTATGAGATAAAGGGTGGTTGTTTTTCATTAGCAACTGGTTTTTCTTAAATAAAAGATTACAGATTATAGATAAATTTAACCCTATAGAATACTAAACATGTGCAAAAAAAAATAGTAATACTAAACATACGTCAATTTGACTCCCTTTAATTCGAAACATGTTTATAATATAAACAACAATATTCTTCTTTTTATTAATTAAAATTAATAATGCATAGAAAACACTAAATTATACAAAAATTTTGTATAGTATATGGGAACAAGTTTTAATAGTACGTTTCCCAGATATTTTCTTAGAGCACTTTGCTGTATTTTGCTGGAATTTCGAAGGGCAGTATGAACAATATGTATACTGATGCAGTTTTTGTGATGGCTTCGCATCCTGTGGAGATAATCCAATAGCTTTTTCAATCATTTATCGCAATAAATACATTACATGAGAAAATTTAATACCCGCACAAAAGTAACACTATTGCTAAACATACTTCATTTTGACTCCTACAGCTACTCGTTATGTAACGTACGAACAACTAAGAGCTTCAATATTCCATCCCCAATCGCAGCAGACTCATTAATGAGGGTACTGAGAAGTTGTTTCTACTTCGATAAGTAGACAATAAAATAATGCCAATATTATTTGGCGAGGAGTCCATTTGACTCACATTTAGCATTCTACGATTAAGAGAAAAAAATGGCGCTGAAAGTAATTTAATGACCGATGAAACGTAGTATGTTACAGAAATCATTTAATATTCGGTAATTAGAATTGGATTGAAGTTTAGTGAAAGAATTACTTTTAGGACAAATAGAAGTTGTAATTAACTACCCCTATTTAGCCCTCCTAGATAATTTCCGAACTAAAAAATTGATTTTAATTTTTTTTTTTAAATATCCGAAAATTTTGCCGTTTTTATCTCCACCTCGACCTCGCTGGGTTCTTACCTTAAATTTACGCCCATAGTACTGCGGCATATATTAGCTATATTATGAAAAAAAAAATGACTGGTATCCATCCAACATTTACACGGAAATATTGATTTTGGTGGATCAAGATAATTTGAGGTTACCCGAAAAAAGCTTAATTTGTTCACCTTCCAGCACAGAAGAAACTCTATAAAATTTTTAAATATAAATCTTAAAGCATATTTGTAGAATGAAATCGCATCTACATTTTGTCCCACCCTAATCACACATCTAATTAGTTTACAAATTCGATAATTAATTTTGGAGATAACTCGAAAAGAAATGAAATCAGTCTTTTGTAAAGTGGAAAATGGCCGTTGTTTTTCAGTGAAAAAATTGTTTTATTTTAATATCATGTTTGCGAAGAACCGTTACATCGGCGATAGTTTCCAGTCAAACAAAAAAGTTCGGAACAGGGCGGTAATGCACACGAAAGAGGTACGAGCAAAATATATGCAAAATGAATGAATGGGGTGTATATGACCCAAGTACCAAAAAACCGTTTCTCATGGTAAAGACGTCGGTTTGACATGTTTATGATATAAAAAAAATATGCCCCATTTTGGATAACCCTTATTGGGGTGGTACAACTGCAACCCCCGAACCGGCAAACCAAACTTTTTTCACATATCATTTTCTCCCAAATACCTGAAGTATAACTAAAGAAACGGCATTGATCTACGGCCCTCCCAAGCAAAGTTATTTTGTTTATGAGATTTTAAACACACCACGGTAAGTTTTTTAGATCGATGCTGCCATATGTTTTTATGGAAAAAATAAACCATTCGACCTCATTTGCTATTTGAATTAAGAAAATCGCTTGCTCTGTTCTTGAGATATGAATTTTTGAAAATGACGTTTCATCGTAAAATCACGAAATTTCTAACCGTTCTAGCGGGGGCTGGGGCGTGGTAGGGAGAAACAAAAAATTGCGTCTAGCTATTTTGATATTCTATACGTCCGATAGGACAGTCTACCATGTACCACCATTATGATGGACATTTTGCTTCATGTTCTTCATTATATTTTGTACAGTATCGAAGGTATTGGACGCTCCTTTCTACTGCCTCTTAAAAATGTCTATTTTAGAGGGTGTTTTTTTTTAGTTTTCTTTATTAGTCCAATATTTGGCCTAAGCTCCAGACTTTGTAATAATATACAGATTACTTTTATACATATAATTTGTAGATTATGTTAAAAAAACTGACTTTCTGGGGGAACTGGTCCCGTTTATTTTTAAGAAATCTCTTACTCAGTACTTATATAGGCTAGTCTTGACTAGCTTGCATGTGTTTTCTTGTATTTTACTTGTAGCATTACTAGGTAGTAGGTTATGTTAGGTAAGAAGAAGTAGAAGATTAGCCTGTATCACTTAGACCTCCAGTGGGTCCATTTTGTGCCTTGGTCTCATGGGATAACCTTTAAAATCCCCCTAAATCCATCCTGTTTCTCTTAGCAATCTCAGAAAGTTGAAAAGAACTAGCTATCCAATAGCCTACCTCTTTTATTTATCAGGACGAGGCACTCCTAATCCTTACAGTTCTCGCAGAAATCGTTCGTCGGCATTACCAGTCAGTCTCCTATCATGGTCTCCTATGGCCCAGCGACCCCTAAATGACCCCTGCTAGATTCCTGGTACTTGTTCTACTGCCATTAAGTAGTTCTCTTTTCCTATTTTTGTCATATACAGGCGACAATTGCCTCGCAATACGGCAAGTATCAAGTGTAATACATTAACTTGGGTTTTTGCAGCTTATAGTTAAGAGCCTAATGGCGGGGTCGGCGTAGGGCTGAGGTCGCGATTACCTTATATAGGGCAAGTTCTTCTGAAACATAGGAATTCCAACAACTATAGAAAGCTAAAAAATTAAAATCCCTTTACCTTGAGAATAGTTTTAATATTTTGTAAGAGGACAGAGTTTGAAAACCTTCTAAATTACCTATGTACTACCATACTTCCGAATTAGTCTCTAGTCATTCATGCGCACGCATTCAATTCACCCCATGTTCTCCAACTTTGTCTATTTAATTACTTCATTTCACGCACTTTATCCACCCACGAAAAAAACCCATAAGGTGCGTAAAATTTTTTCTGCCCCGAAATCCCATCTCGTAATCGCATCACATTAGGAGGAAAAAAATGGAGGATGGATGATGCGATAATTGCGCTCTTTGCGGGTTTATAAAGAGGACAAATTGACTTTAAGAGGCATAAAACCAAAAAGGTATAATCTCTCATAAGCCACCCTACCAGACATAAAATTACAAATCATTACAAGGGCGGATGAGGGTGCCGCCTGCTGATGCAAATATCAAGGGAAGCATAGTTTGCAACTTTCGCACCCTCTTCAAGCGTTAGAGCGAAAAGCAGCCGGATTGTATACATTTCTGCTAGCATACGTTTTGTTGTAATAATTGTCGAACAATGAAAGTAAACGCAATCATCATCCCTCATCAATAGCAACCCTCTGTTATATTGCAGAGTGCGGATACGAAGCAAATATTTGGGTTTTTAACGAGATGAAAAACTAATTTGACTGCGGTCCACCGGGGCTCTTAACCTTTTCAAAGTATAAAAGCAAGGCATGGTATTGAGAGTGTGTAGTTTTTCACTTTTTTGCTATTCAGATCCGTTTGAAATTACGCGCTGACACCCCCTCTCGTACATATGATTTGATAGTATGTTGTGAAAGTTGAGATACTCTATTTTATGGAACTGAAGCACCTGTCTCACTGAACTTCCGGTTTCGTAGTGTTCACCCTTATTTTTAATATCTTTGGATAGATAGGTGTAAATGAATACAATGCAGGGGTTAATATGAGAGGGAGAGAGTTTAGTAGACAAATGTTGTGATATGAACAAGATAATGTTCCAAGAAAAAAATAACGTTCGTCGGCGATTTTTATCAATATAAAATTAATGTTGACCCATTTTTTTAGGTTATCTTGGAATATTAAGAAATTGTATAAGTTAAAATATGTATTTGTCTCTATAAAAATCTGAAAACAAAAACTTATTAACAGCCAATCCTCACGAAGCCGATCACCTTGTATCCCACCTCCGATTTTTTTTCTTTTGTATATTATTAAGCCAAGCTCATGATCTTTCAAAGTTAAAGTTGAAGTTATGGAATACAAAAATAGTTGAATCATAGTTTTTTGTTTCCTCCTACCACACCCCACATCCACCACTACCAGATCCTATATGTTGTGAATAACAAAATTTAGCAACATCTAATGATTTTTTTTTAGTTAATAATAATATTTTTTTTTAAAAAAATTGTATTATTTACTGTCCTCTAGCACTCTTTATAGCCTGGATGAAATCTAAAAGGTATACTAATGTTTGTCATTCCGTTTGTAACGCATAGATATAATGGTGGTAGATTGGACACCCACACAAAATAAAAAAAGTTATTTTGATTTTTACATTAACACACGTCTGTCAGTTCATCTGTCCGTCCGCACGATAACTCTAGAACGCATTTACTTAGAGTGCACAGAAGTTTTGCACACGGGCTTTAAAAAAAAGGAAATTTAAGTTCGACCAATTCCTTCGTAGGGTTGCCATACCAAGATTTCGTTTTTCATTATATAGGTATGAAATTTGGTACATGGTGTTTTCATAGCAATAGTAAATAAATGGACTAAGGAAACCCCCTTTTGGTGTTGCCATACAAAGCTCTGATTTTTCACTACATATTTGTACACTGCGCCTGAGAGCGAGTTGATGTGGAGAGCTCAAATATTTTACACGGCATTTTCATAAACATTATATATTCATGTTGAAAAATGGACTAAATTGGGCAACCCTTTCTTGGTGTTGCCATACAAAACTTTAGTTTTTTACTGTATACTTCGACACTGCATGAGAACGCCTCCATGTAGAGAGCTAAAATTTTGTATACAGTGTTCTCATAAATATAGTATATAAAATTTCAGAAATTAACTAAATCCGGCAACCCCTTCTTGGTGTTGCCATAAAGAACTTTGGAGTTTCACTTTACTTAACTTTTATGTTCATCTATGCTACTTTTTCTCTTATTTTTTTAATTTTATTTTGAAACAATATGCGTTATATATATATATATGTGCAAAAATTGCGATAGTGTTCGGCTTAGTTTTGGAGATATGAATTTTTAAAGTTACCATATACCAAAAGTAGCACTTTATGGGAACATTTTATTTACAAAGGGGAATGTAGTATCTTTTTTCCTATTGATGACTTCTAGCACTTTCTATTTATTTCTATTTTGAAGCTAGAAACTTTGAATTTAAAACTCATATCTCTAAAACGAAGTCGAATACAATAGCAATTTTTTGCACACTATCCATCTGTGTATAGTTTTAAAATAAGAATACAAAAGAAAAGTGCTAGACGTCCCCAATATAAAATAATAGGAGTACCTACTATCCTTTTGAAAAAAAACCGTTTTTAACAAAAAACATTTCTTGTTCGGCATTGCTATATTTTTTTATGCAAAACATAAAGCATTAGGCTTCATTTGAATCAGAAAAATCGGGTACTCCATTCGTGATATATGATTTTTTGAAAATGACTTCTCATCATAAAATCACGAAATTTAGTAGTAGAGAGAAACAAAAAAAAAATTAGGTGAACTATTTTTATATTCCATACAACCTCTAAAAGTTTCATCCAAATTGGAAATGGTTGCGTCCAAAATAAATCCTTTTTGATCGTTTTAGTGTGGAATGGCTGAAAATAGATGTTATTAGTGATCAAAAGGAAAGTAACCAACGATTTTTTAATGATACCCTGGGTACCCTGGTATCTTAATGTATGCAGTATACCAGTAGAATGCTTATGTAATTTTAGACACATATTTTTGACATTGGTAAGAAAAATGCAATATATAAAACTAACCGACAGCGAATTGTGTAATATTTCATGCAGACCATTACCATTTTTAAGACGTCCTTTCGGAGCATGCTCATTCTTAAGGCCATGGACTCCAACCGACAAAAATTAATGAATTATAATATAATGAAGTTGCCCCAACTGCCTCCGACATTTTTTACCATTTCATTTTAGTACATTTTGAAAGAATCGATTAAAATTATTTTTTCATTAATAAGTCTGTTCGGGTACTTTTTAAGCAAAAACTTTCTGGGTAAAAAACTTACTCGTATGGCGGGTGAAATATGTAAAATGTATGGAAAAGTACGCGAACAATTTTCCTGCAACTTTGTTAAAAACAAAAATCAGAAGTGTGGGATGAAATTTGAGAATTTGTGAAATGAGAAATTTGTAGCCTTGTATTGTGTATTGTACCTTGTATTCTATATACCGTGTTTTTGCGCTGGGTTTTGAATTTTGTGTGCTATTTTAATTAAAAAATATTAAATATTTCCGTTAATTTGATTGTGCTAATTTTAAATGAAAACATTTGAAGTAATAATTTAGTGATTAAGACTTGACTTAGTTAATAAATGGAAGAATATTTTAGCAATGAATTGTGCTAACTACTTAGAGAGTTTCTTTGCCGCATATACCCTTGCAAAAGAATGCAAAACAAGTGAATAAAGGGAAGGGAAACAAAAATATCAAGATAAGTATTCAAAATATTTATAACTTTGTTAACGTTTTTTTGTTCCCAACTTTTTTTATTTTGTTCAATGTGGCAGCTCAAAATTTTGTTTTATTTTAAATAGTTACGCCAAACCCCAAAACCCCAAATTTATAAATGTCCTAAGGTAGTAGGTAATATATTTAATTTTCAACACTTGTTTCTATTTTAATTTTTTTTCATATATTTTTGTAAAAACTTTTAATGAAAATACAAAAGTAAAGAGAACTTCCGTAATGACATCTGTCAGTTTTTCTTGAAAAAATGTTGCAATAGATAAAAACTTCATGCAAGAGGGGAAGCTTTGACAAATTTATGTAATTTTTTTTGATAAAGAAGAAAAGAAACAGAAACTGTGTAAATTGGTGCAAATGCAGTATAACACATTTACTCAAAAATGAGTACGCGAAAAAAGATCTATGCCTAGGCCAGTGCTAATATTGAATTTTGCAGCTCGCCGAAAAACACATTAAAAATGTTTCCGATTCCAATTGCATAGTTAATAACTTTTAGACGGGACGATTATTATTTCTTATCCATTAGGACGAAAAAAATTTCTTGTTGTTATAGTAATTAATAAACATACAACATTGCAGAACTTAGCGAAACTATTAACATGGGTATACAAATTACACGTCTGGGGAAATAGTCCATGATCAGCTGACGCTATTCTTTTCGGAAATTGTTTTTCTATATCGGAAATGCTTTAAATCTAATATTACATTTATTGGAGTAAAAATTTTAATAGATATATGGACATGTATATTTTTGATAGACATACTCGTACATTCCGCACTCTCCATCCTTGTTTGCGTAGCTCACAATAAAAGCTTGTCCCTGCTATCTCTGGCCTACTTAAAATCCACGAATTACTATAATACACTATCTACTGAATTTTCCCTAGCTTCACTAAGATTAATCTAAATCTTTGGAAAATTGTATTAATAATTTCCAGTAAATTAAGCTGGACAGACAACATCTTCTATGTTGCTAAAGAAGTATCGAAATGTCTTGGATTTCTGAAAATGTGTAAGAAATATTTCAGCCTATCAAATCTAGTGTTTTTCTATAAGTCCTATTCAAACCTAGAATGGAATACAATTCTCATATCCGGGCCAGCATTGGTCGTACAGTCTTAGTTTCATTGAAAAATTGTCCAAAGAGAGCTTTCAAGCTCATTATCATATCGACGCACCCGAGCACCGCCGCAATGTTGGATGTTTTTCACTCCTTTATCAGAACACCCATGGCCAATGTTCCGACGAAATATCTAGTCTGATACTTTGTATGTTAATTCCTGCACGCTATACTCGCGTTTTAAGCCGCGCACATCCCCTCACGCTTTAAAAATACTTTGGGCCGTACAGTAAAATTCCGTGATGCTTTCTTATTCTGAACTGTGCGAGTGCGAATGTGGAACAATCTACTATCTTTTTTTCCCTGGGGCCTACAATCTGCGATGGTTCCAGAGTAACATAAATCGGCACCTCCGCCACTTTCCTCATGTCCCCTAATTCTTTCTATATCTCCTTCCTGCCATTTTGTGCTTTGAATCATAGGGTACCACTCTGAGCTTGCCTTAGTAATATATATAAAAAAAAAGTGCTTAATCTATCTGTTTGACTTGAAATTAAATATATAATTTAAGTTGGTTATATCTTCTTATATCTTATATTTTCCATTCTATTGAAATGTTCAGTTATAGTTTAGGTATCTATTTCCATTAATAAAACTTTCGATACAATTCTTACACCCCCACCCGTCCATCCATCCATCCATCATTACAAATTCTCCCACAATTAATTCTAACTAAAGTACGAGTAAGTAAGTAGGAAGCATTTTTCTTTGATTTTTGTTTTTTTTTTGTTATTTAAGACTAAATGGTAAGCAATTACCAATTTTTCACAGGTAATTAAATTTTAATGCATAAAACACACTCTCCGACACCAGCCCATATCTGTTGCCACAATTTAAATGCAAACAAACTCGCGTTGAACTAAACTGCGGCTTTTGTTAGATTTACTTAAAAGTCAGATTCACTTTCAGTTTGTTTCCCACAATCCATGTCGTGTCGGTACAGATTTTTTTGTTGTAGAGGAAAAGCTTTGTTACCTTATGTCGCGCGCTTCTCATTCAGCCCGAAGTATTTGAGACTAATTTTAATCACTTTCCTAACACTATTAATTTCATTTGAAATGTGTACCCTTCTAGGTATCTATCTATCTACATAATTTATCTAATTAGATCTAGGGAAATTGTTTTTTGTTTGTTTTTATTTCAAACAACATTTATTTCATGGATTGAGGTTTTGAAAATATATGAGGTGGTAAATGAGGTTAAAAGGAAATAATATGATTGAAGAATAGTATATATAAAAAATGGGAGTATCTGTGTATATACATACCTGCTTGCAACTGTTTAACACGAAAGCGACCCTTTTTTTTTGTTGACTTTGAAATGGACCATCTTCGATTTTAGAAAGCTTTTCGGAATGCGTTTGAAATGTGAAAATAGGTGGCCGATATTTGTTCATCTGATCCTAGGTTAGGTAAGGATAGGTAAGAGGGGTGCCGCACAACAACTAGCTTGCATCACTGAGACCATTGTGCCCCTAGGCCTCATGGGATAACCTTTTTAAGCCGCCCCAGATCCATCCTGCTTCTCTTAGGAAACTCATGATATCTCCAAAATTCTTTACCTAGATCCATCCTGCTTCTCTCAGAGAACTCAGGATATATCTGAATTTCTGGTTTTGCTCCTATATCTGCTCACCGCCTATAGCAGAGGTTGGAGTATAATAGTTTTTCGATGGAACACTAGTTTAAAAAAAGCATATTTCAGGAATTTGTAAAGCGGCTTTTGATATCTATTAACGAATGCATTCAACATTAACAAAAGCAGATTTGTTTTGACCAATATTGGTTATGTTATAAATTTAAAGAGTAGATGATCAAATATATAACGGATTATCAAATTGAAAAATTTCCTTACTCACTATCTTAAATTATTAATTAGAAACATAAGTCACAAAATCTAATCCCAAAACCCTAACGATTTTTTTTTTTTTTACATTTGATAAAATGTGAGGTTAGATTTTGGTAATAAATTAGTAAGGTAGACTCAAGAAGACCTTATGCAAATTTCGTGGAAATAATTGTATTTTTTAT
Organism: Dioctria linearis; assembly: GCA_963930735.1. NCBI lineage: Eukaryota > Metazoa > Arthropoda > Insecta > Diptera > Asilidae > Dioctria > Dioctria linearis. The sequence goes on from OZ005742.1 coordinate 27,914,944, forward strand.
AATAAAATATAACGACCCCTAATATTTTTGGTTTTTCTTAATAATAATAAATTTTGGCTTTGACTTCTAACGAGCATCAAGATTTTCTTGAAATGAATATTGCAGTTAGACGCTTGGGAAATCTAGAAGAAATCTAGAAGTAGCATGCACCATATTGTGCCAGAACATAGTGGTCTAATGTTTCTGCAACTTGTAAGCAAAAACTACATAAGCTGTATAAGTCATTGTTATTTTCCTAAGGCTATAATTTAAGGGGAAATGCTCCGAAAGAGTTACTATTTTATTTTATATCCGTTAAAAATGGAAAAATATTCTTCATAAGTAATAAGCTATCTCATTATGTCATACGATGGGTAAAATAGTAGAGGTAGCTTTTTTATCTTTTCTGATTGTCAGCAGCTTAAGAAAAAAACACCATCAATGACCAACTCTTCCATCATTAAAAAATATCATGTGGAATTCTAGGATGCAATTTTCATTGAAAGTGGGTGGAATTTCTTATACCGATGCTAATGGTGGTGTGTATATTCACGTGGAATAATTAGTTGTATTTCACGTAGAATCTTCAGATTAGAGTTTATCAAAGTTTTAACATACATTTTCGGTATATAAAAGAAAGGCAAAGGGGAATGCCCATTTTATGCCCGACACCTCCAAACATTACAGATTTCTTAAACAATGTTTATTTCAATTAAGCGGGGTAAGACTTGGGCGTCAAAGTGTGATCTAGCACACTTTGGAAAATCTCGTATAGAATGGTACTAATTAGGTCCAGAGAAGAAATTTGAGCATCCACACTCCTATACTCGGAGAGTTAAATAGCTATTTATAGCCATCCCCATACTCACTTTTCTAGTATTTCCCTCTATTTTATTCGCACTAGATTTTTTGCATCTCAGATGAACTCTAACTCGGTAGGGTTATATCCGATCGGAGAATAGGTTTCACTGTTTGCTTCAGCTCGTTACCAGCTACAATTCGTAGAAGAAATTTTTTCTTTGCATACAGGGTGGGAGTACGAACCCCCGGAAGTGGGGCTGGTTCCAATACCGCGTATTGTATATCAAATTATAGGTCTCGCCGAGTACTATCGGGTGGTGTACTTTTTTCCCGGTTCAGAAAACTATCTCGGGGCGTTTTTGTCTCCGGAAAACCCATTTTCATGCACTTCGGTTACATACACCCCAGCTGCTATATTTCGGATATATTTTTGCAATTCTTCCTTCCATGACCATAAGTGCTCTGGTGAACATTTTTCTCGTAGAAAGTCATTTTCACTCACCAATTCCGGGCAATCACGACAAGTGAAAAGTCCACTTCATCACCCAAGAGTCAAAGCTTTCCCCGGTTAATTGAAATAAACATTGTTACTAAAATATGTTCAGAGTACAATAATGCATCTTTTAAGAGATCTCTCATGTCTGGAGGTGTGGGCCTAAAGTTATATGAAAAGTGTGTTTCATTATAGCTCTTGGCACAAGAAAACAAAAATAAAACTGACAACATTACTTGTTTTCTCCTTTATCATTACAATCGCAAGGGGAAAGCACGGTTTACTTCACACCATGATAGATTTTATACTGGGCTATTACACAGTAAACAATTTGCACAATTGTTGCTACAAAGATTAGGTATTTTTCCCTAAAATGTAGGGAATATTCCCTAGAATATACGGAAAACTCACTATATTTTAGGGAATATTCCCTACATTTTAGGGAAAAATACCTAAGTTTTATGGCAGCAATTTTCACATTTTTTACAGTGTACGTTTGAGTACTGAAAAACTTTATTACCTACTTAATATTGTCCCGGCCAAAGGATGATTTTATATAATCCAATTTGTTTTCTCTGTCCATTTATATTTTGTTATAAGTTAAACAAAATTTAGTGGTGGTCTAAAATAGAGGTACATCAGAGCCATGTTTAAATATTTTAATACAATAGGCGGAAAAAAATTTAGTAGATTAAGATGGCATTTTACTAGCATTTTTTGTGACTGATAGCAAAGTATAAATGTGCCCAATCGGTTTACACAATTGTATTAAAGTTTATATGATTCGAATTGCAAATATAGTAGGTATATACATAGTATCAAATTCATGTGTTTTTTTTTTAGGCAGATCCTGGGCGTAGCTTTGGAGTTCAATACAAAACATAAATTAGAAATTTTTATTAATAAATTTTTTTATACATACACCAGTGGATCGAATTGTAATTTTGCGCGATAGAAGTTTCGGAACAAGAACAGCAATTTCATTTATTTAAAAAAATTCAGACAACCTGAACTATCATTCCTGCAGAAAAATGAAGTTCAAACAAATTGCAATCCAATATGTTTTCTTTTTCTTTGATATTTTTAAAAAAGCTAGTAGCTAGTTGAATTTTAGGGTATTATGATGTTTCAACGAAATTCAAACTACTTTTATAACAAAACATCAGCAGTGAATCAAGGTAAGAAGGGCGTTTTTGATCTATAATTTTCTATATTTTCAGGTTAAAAAGTGCGGTATAAAATTTCGAGGATCAATCATTTAACAGAGGATATTGAAGATGCTGAAGTGGAAATAGACGGCTATTATACTATAAGATGCGATAGTGATTCAAGGCACACTGGTAAAAAAAATTCTTTTACAAACGAAGAATCTTAAGAAAAAAACGAAATTTCTATACAAAAGCAGGCGTTTCGGATCACTATGAACCGTATACTCATCAGTACGGCTTAGTCTTGGTTTCTGTCTGCCATATATGCCAAAGTAAACAGCCAAGCTGACCTCATATATGCACTTAAAATAATTTGTAAGTGTGAATTATATACGAGGCGAAATACTTGAATGCCTAGTAGGATTAGCCCTATGCGGGACCAGCGTTTCGTGAAGAGTTTTGCTATGAAATAAATTTATAGAGAATTTAGTCAATATGAAATTGACAGATTTTGCTGCCAAGTCCGCAGCTCGACAATTGAGTGGAGAAAATTCTTTTGCAAACAAAATATCTTATAAAAAAAGAAATTTCTATTCAAAAGCAGGCGTTTCGAAACAGCAGGAACGGCATACCGGTTTGGCAGCAAACTCAGCCAATTTCATATTGACTAAATTCGCAATGAATTTATTTAATTTCGGTATTGGTGGAGTTTTATTATATATGAAACATATTTGGAAATCAGCCCCAGCCTATATATGGGAATTGTATTCCATTCTATGTCTAATGTAAGACTTGTAGAGGAGCGCTAAATTTGACGGGCTGAAATATTTCTTACACCTTTTCAGAAATCCAAGACATTTCGATGCTTCTTTGGCAACAGAGAAGATGTGATCTGTCCAGTTTAACTTACTGGAAATATTAATGCCAAGAATTCTTAGTGACGGTGAATCAGAAATTAATACTCCATCAAAAGAAACGGGTGTGGTTAAGTTGTGATCTTGATTTAATAATATAGACAGCTTTGGGTCTTAGATGCATTGAATTCCACGTGATTCGCTTTGCCGCAAACGAGGATATTGGTAAGATCGTTATTCAATGATCTAATCATGTAATCTCATTTAACACATGCGGCATTCCCTCTGGAGTCCCCAAGAGTGTCAAAGGAGTAATCGAAAGCAAGATTACTGTCATTGGCGAAACTATGGTTGGGATTTAAAGTAACTGAAAGCAGATCATTAATGTAAATTAAAAAGAGAGTTGGAGAGATAACAGAGCCTTGAGGCACACCGGCATTTATGGGATGAGGTTCAGATGTAACGCCATCTAATACAACACGTATTTTGCGACTAGATAAGAAACTCTTAATCCATAATAGCAGAGGAGGGTAAAGACCAAGTGCTTTAAGTTTGGCTAAAAGTGCTGGATGCCAGACTCTATCAAAGGCCTTTGAACTATCTAGGGCAATGATTTTAGAGTCACCAAAATTGTGAAGACTCCGGTTCCAACGGTCCGTAAGAAAGGTCAGCAAGTTTCCAGATGAGCGTCCAGCTCGGAAGCCATATTGGCGATCGTTGATGAGATGATTAGTTTCTAGATACTTCATTAATTTTTAGATAATGATAGATTGAGAAACCTTTTAAAGAATAGAAGTAATGGCAATTTGGTCGATAATTTGAGGGATCGCTACCCTCACCTTTCTTGGGAATAGGTTGATCGTGAGCTAGCTTCCAATCAGTTGTAAATTTTCTTATCGAATAAAACAAGTAGAATAGTTTGCGCAGCGGTTTAGCCAAGGATGAGGTACAGATTTTAATTAACAGGGAGAAAAACCATCAGGACCTGCGGCTTTAGAGACGTTGATTCCCTGAAGGACCCTGAATAGATCTCTCGTACGGATGTGTATTGGCTCTTATATAGATCCACACGGGAGATGCAAAACAGGTGTTTGTGAAGTTGGTGGAAGACAAGAATTTGAAGCGAATCTAGCAGCTAAAATATTAGCTTTATCCAGGGAGTCAACAATCACTTCACCATTATTAAGTAGTGAAGGTATAGAGGAACTGGTGAAGTTGTTCCTGCTGGTTTTGATCAGGGACCAGAAACCTTTGCTACCTTTGCGGCTTGTCAAGATTCTTTGTCTGATATTCTGGTCAAAACGAAATTTTTCTCCCTGGATAATGGACCTACAGGTGTTCCGTGCAGTCCTGTAGACTTGTTTCAGTTCCGGACATGGATGCAATTGATAGACGCGAAAAGCAGACTCTTTCGCTTTTATGGCGAATGAATTTCAGTTCCAAATTCATTGGGTTAACTTTGTCAGAGCTGGAAAATATTCTAATTAATATTAATAATAAAAAGGATAATAATAGAATGATAATGCACACAGGTCCACCAATTTTAAATATTATAAATAAATCATTGCAATATGGGAAATTTCCTGATTTATGGAATCATGGTTATTACTCCAATAGCAAAGGTGAAGAATTCAAACAAATAATTATGTAGAGATTCTGGTTTCCGACGAATCATTCATGGGAGTCAGCAATCAATATGGTATTTAGCTTATATAAAGAGCAGTTGGTAAGCAGAAAGAAAGTAATATGTGTATTTTTGGATTTAAAAATAGAATTCGAAACAATTGACAGGAATATTCTCCTTATGAAGTTGGAGAAATATGGAGTAAGAGATGTTGAACTCAAATGGTTTAAAGACTATTTGACGAATAGGAGACAGAAAATTAATGTAAATATGGGCAGGAGTCTTGATCAGTCAAAATTGATATTGGTGTTCCTCAGGGATCAGTGTTGACAGTATTATTGTTTATTATCTACATAAACGACATGCAAAGGATCTTAAGCGCCTTTTGCTAATGATGTCTTATTATATACAGAAAATGATAATTTTGAAGAAAGGAAACGAATAATGCAAGAAGATTTAGAAAATGTTAAAGCAAATAAGTTAAAGCTTAACGTGACAAAGACCAAATGTATATGCTTAAACAATTATGATGTGCTAATTCTTATAAAAAATAACTCACCATAGAACAAGGGTAACAAATAAGATACCTTCGTGTAGACTCTAAGCTAAAATTCGATGGTCATGTTTCGTATATATGTAAAAAGATAGCAAAAAAAAATAGGTTTCCTACGAAGAATCAGACAAAGGTTATCAGTTATGTGCACAATAAACATATATAACGTCATTATTAAACTCCACTTCGAATACTGTGCTACATTTTTGTTTCTATACAACCAGGAGAAAATAATGGAATTACAAAGGCTACAAAACAAAGCAATGAGGTGTGTACTAAAATGTGAGTACAAATCTTATGTTGCAAGCATTAAAATGTTTAAGCAGGGACTAAAAATGAATATAACAAGTTTTGTATTTAAGATTAAACCCAATCTTGTTCCAGGCTATTTAAGTGGGCATATAAGTTATCTAGATGATTATCAACCATATGCGTTAAGAAATGCTGATCAGTTTGCCAAGCTTTAGGAATACTAATTCAAAAAATTCACTTATTTACAAAGTTTATAAAGAATGAGCAACTGTTAGATATCAGAAATATAGAAAACATTAAACTATTTAAGAGATAATTTGTAGAATATGTTAAAAAAATGTTACTCATGAAAATTATGTACATATCAATAGCTAACATAGCTAAATAAACGACTTACTTACTTACCTCTCCCAGAGTTTATTTATTTAATAATACTCAAAGTGTCAACGACATTGGAGTGATAGAGGTTTCCGCCATTTGAAACTCATAATTCCTAAATTTTTTAACATATTTTCACTTAACCATCCAAAGAAATCTTTCAATTCATCGATTACCATGCACTTACGTTGATATACCTACGTGAAAATTTACATCAGCAAGAACATTGTGCTGATTTGCAAAAATTGCAAAAATATATTCGAAGATTTTCATTCGTCAAAATCGTTCAAAAGAACCGCATACACCCTGTCCTGTGCTACTCCGAGAAGTTCTAAAATTAAAATATGTTTTCTTTTGCTTTCGATTTAAATGCATTAAATTAAATTTTTATATATATGCATATCCTTTCCAGCTCTTCGTGATTTTCCACAGTTAAACCTACATTTATACACGTGCAGAATAATTATAAATTCGTCTGCAGCTGCGCACATCAAATCATGAATAAATTCTTAATATTTTTCTCAAAAAAATTAGTTCAGGAAGTTACTTTGACAAGCGAATTAACTGGAGATACAAAATCTTCCAAGGAAGTTAATGGTAAAAACAACTTTCACCGGTGATAACCTTTTGCCATTGCTTCCTTCCTCTCGACCCAATCGAAAGTATAATTTCGTATTTCGTATCGATTTTTATCTGTGCCTTTTGAAGACATGCGGCTAATAGACCCTTTACCTGGACCCACTTCCCATGACCTTGTAACAAACTTATTTAAATAGTTAGAACTGTTAAATGCCGTCGCCAGCATGAAAATTATATATTTTAGAAAATTTCCTAAATTTTACGGAAACGAGGAAAACCTTTGAATGATAATTTGCACCTCATCGCTTTTTAATGGAGAATATTCTTGCTCTGTTTTGTTTACTGGCCTTTTAGCTGTCCCCCGGTGGCGGTAGCTCATTAGGAATGTGCGGCGCAGCAATCATATGCAAATCGGGTTGCGAAACCGCGCCAGAGAAAAAAATTTAAATTAATCAGCCGAAAATCAATTAGAAGAAAACTACGTCTGCGCGTAAGCAGAATTGGCTAAAATTTTCTAGATCACTTTTTACGAAACGTGAGCGATAGTAGTGGATTGAATCGTATTTAGATTGGACTGCGAATGAGGTAGAGCAGAATTTTTAGCTTGTTTTTATTTTCCTTGACCTTTTCTGACCACGAAAGTTTGCGTAGAGTGTCAATGACACTGGGGGTATTTATTTGTGTTGATGATTTCAATGTAAACAGATTTAAAAAAAAAGTCCATAGTTCAGCATACTATGCAGATGCGGTTCCTTTTAATGATTTTTAAGTATACTATTTGAAAGAAAAATCACTTTCCATAATCAATGAAATATTATAGAACAAAAAGTAAGATTTACAGGATTTTAATAATTCACTTTACGAGTAGGTACTGACGTTTGTATAAAGGTTAAAAGGTGCCTTGATAACACAAACAAATAAATAATTGCTATAATCAATGGTAATATTCTACACAGAGAGGCGAGTATTCTGTAAAAAACTCAAGATTTTTTAAATTAAAATTTATGCTAATATTCATTTTTAGTTTATAGCTCATTTCTTATAAATAAAACTAAAATTCCAAGGTAAATCCATTTTTGAATAACTATTTTACAGATAAATGATCATTGATTTACACTTATAAGCAGAGTGTATAAAAATCTCCTAGGTGGGTTAGCAGAATTATGATACGCGTAAGTTAGTCTAGATAAGCGGAAAGGTTAAATCTATACTTGAACAAATAACCAGAAACTTTACTTATTTAATTCTCGATTAATACCTGCATAATACAGGGAGGTACCTCCATGGTGGTCCATAGAACGGCGAAACAAAAACATTGTAGGTGGGGTGGGGGGGGGGGGGGGGGTGGGGGGGGGGGGAGGGTTTATATTAACCATTTCAGAGTGACAGGGTGAATAAGAAAATATGCTAGGTTTTCATAAAACACCCAATATCTTAAAAAATACAGGATGTACGGTCACCGTTAAGAGCTCACTGTATGCAGAGCTTCATGGCCTTTCTAACAATCGCCCAATCAGTCGCATAATCATATCATCTTAGGAGTTATGGTGGTCTAAACTAAAAATTTGGGATTTTCGATTTTTTTTTTTTAGTTTGAACTCTTGTCTTTTGTTTTACAAAAAGGTGGTTAACATAACTTGTTTTATACAAAAATTGCTCTTGACGGTGACTCTTCATCCTGTACTTTTTCAGATACTGGGCGAAAACGTTAGCTCTACATCGAATCCTTTAGTTCATTGATATTCTCCATTTCTTTTGGATCATTTCCCATGTTTAAGTTTTCTAAAAGATGGCGCTTTTGATTAATTTACTCAAATTTTTACTTGAAAGTAGTAGCTAAAAACTAATTATCAGTTGAAATTAATTACAGTCAACTACAAACATTGTTAATAATTTTTTTTTTACGATTGATCGAAAATAAAAGACACGAAATTATAACAAGTTTTGCCAACTAATACATGAAATAAATTATTTTACTATTTTGAAGCGATCTTTTGTGTTCTTTTTGTTCTACGCTACACTAAAAATCATAGCTGTAATATGGAACTAAACTTTTCTACTCCACAGCTAATTCTTTAATAGATCTCAAAAAAAATATTGATAATGAAGTTTTGGTTAAGGAGTGTTTGTCTTTGTCGTAGTATCAGAAATAATTAAGATCTAGTAGCGGTTGATAATTAAGTTCATACATTTAATTATCTTGCTATACTCGATTCAGCCAAAACTGATAGTTTAAGGTTAGAATATAAGTAGTTTTTATCACTGATATGTATAATATAGGCCGCTGCCACTACTGAAATGGCTTTCATTAACATGGAACCATTTTCATATATATTTCTCTTTTTGGTTTAAGTAGGTACTGTATTCTGCTGAACTTCAACTAAGTAAGTTCTGTACGAAATTCAGTGAATTATCCAAATGAATATAAAGAATAGAAATAGATAGTAATATTATATAATTGGTTGGTGGCAGTAGTGTTCAATTTATTTTTATTCACTGATTTAGCAAAGCGTTGGAATCGTAAAACACTTAAAGATTTTTCTTGTTTATGGCCGGCATATAGGGCTATGAGGAATTGTTCTCCTGTAGAAGTCAGATCCTCCGGATCGACTTTTTTGAATTATTCCACCGATGCTCGTAGCTTGAATTTTGATTTGCCAGTATTGAAAAAGGACGATGTGGAATCGCAACCGCTAAAGCATCAAGGAAAAGTATGTTGTCGAAAACGGATTTATCATGCTTCAAACTAGTCGGAAAGTAGAGTTTTGTGGGTGTATTTCCTTTTGCTGGTTTTTGGAAGTATACGATTGTTTTGTCCTGTGCGAATCCACTGATTAAAATTTAAATATCGATTTGTTCGCCGACGATTTCAGCAGAGTCATAAATCGATGCTTCTTCAATTGCCGTAGTTACGATAAGAGTATCTGCATCCTCAAAAGACTGTTCAACTTTGATTTGCACTTTTGCAAAATAACGGCAAAGCATTTGTATAAAGTTATCTTTGTTTGTGTCTCTTGTAAGAAAATTCGATGAGTATTACGGGGGCAAATCGTAACGGTTTCCGAGATAACGGGACTTTAAGATATTTGGGTATGTTTTTATAGATCACTCTGTAACTTCTGAACGTTACACCCTATGATGATGATTTAAACTTTGGTAGATAGATAACCGTTGGACCTTTCCAATGGTCCCTCACTCTTTCCGTTTTAAAGTTATGGCTCAACAAAGCTAAAATTTCGGAATTCTTACTCGTTTTTTAAATACTATTTTTATCAAAAAACACGTCATCAATATCAATTTTTCATATTAGATTTAAGAAGCCGAAAACCTTAGCTTTAAAATGACCTACCACCGAAAATATAGCCCTTTTTGCGTTTTTTGCACTTTTTCTTAAGCATATACAGCGAAAATGGCTGAAAAAGTTCAATAAGTGCCAGAAAGTAGGCAATTATCTTTTGGAAATGACCTCTTTCAGCCATTTTCGTTGGATATGCTTAAGAAAAAGTGCAAAAAATGCAGAAAGGGTTACATTTTGGGTACCCAATATCATATTCGGTCATTTAAAAGCTAAGCTTTTAGGCTTCATAAATGCAATATGAAAAATTAGTATTGATGACGTATGATGAGGTAAATCCATTTTTGAATAACTATTTTACAGATAAATGATCATTGATATACACTAATAAGCAGAGAGTATAAAAATCTCCTAGGTGGGTTAGCGGAATTATGGTACGCGTAAGTCAATCTAGATAAGCTGAAAGGTTAAATCTATACTTGAATCCAGAAACTTTACTTACTTAATTCTCGATGCAGGTATTACATAATACATAGAGGTTCCTCCATGGTGGTCTATAGAACGGATAAACAGAAAATTGTATGGCAGGTGGCCGGGCATATTAACCGTTTCGGAGTAACAGAGTGATTAAGAAAATATAATATGCTAGGTTTTTACAAAACACCCTGTATCTGAATTAAAACAGTATGTATGTACGTTCACCGTCCAACGATTATCTATCTACCAAAGTTTAAATCATCATCATCCACCCCTCCCCCCCCCCCCCCCCTGCCAATACAATTTTTTGTTTGGCTGTTTGTCGTAGCCGGATGCCAGACCACATACGGATACGGGACACCCTGTATATATATAGGCGGTAAACTTCCAATAAAAGTAATCATTTCGAATGTATTTTGAATATGTTGAACTTGTAATATCAAGAGAAAATTAAACTTGAAATTGAGATAATTGTCACACCTCTGCTAACACAATTGAAATAGAAAATGAAGCAGTGGTTTTCATTAAATAAATCAACAATAAAAGTGTTGAAAAAATTATTTAAAACAAATTTCCAAACTATTTTTTTAAGTATATATGTATACTCTTATGAAAATGGGTGCTGAAATTACGGACCTGTTTCAGAACTTCCAAAAAACCGACAAAATTGCACAGAAAATGTGTGCTTCTCAGGGATGAGTGCATTAATGCGGTCTGATGTTGCCCATGGGTGAATTAAGTTTTTTTTTGGTAGATTATATCCCAATGTAATATAACCGTTTCTGCTTTTTTTGAATTTTTATAATTTTCAAATCTGACGACCTCCTCTACCCTCCACATTTGATATGAACACTTCATTTACAAGAATAGATATTCACCCAAGGACTATTACGAAATTTCGAAATTAATATTTAAAATTACAATTTCATATTGAAGAAATGAAAAAGTTGGCTTTAATGCCTAATCATGGTAAAATGAAATCGTCAAAACGACATGGATTTTTGTGAAGTGAAGTGAAATGCACGTAATTTGGTGAATTTGCATTTTATGAGAAGTTTCAAATATTGTTCACAAGAAATGTGAATTTTGTTATACAAAATCGATTTTAAATATCAATTTTAGTAGAATGTCTGGGAACTGAAAGGTTCAGTTTCAATACATTCTATTAAAATTGATATTGGAGACCATGAAATCTTGTTGGTAAAAAGAAAAGAGCACTAAATAAGAGAGTACTAGATTATTGGCAAATAAATAGTAAGAATACGGCTTGGGTTAGGTTAGGTAAGATGATTGCCGCTCGAAGACTATAGCCTGCATCACTTAGACCTCCAGTGGGTCCATTGTGCCCCTTGACCTAATGGGATAACCTGTTAAACCGCCCTAGATCCATCCTTCTTCGGGGCACTCGCAAAGTACTTGCACGGATTCGATTTCTTCCGAGTCCGAATAAGCATTTAGTATTTATATTTTGGAGGGAATATTGGAAAATACTCTGAAGGGAATAGTTTGACTAGTTTCGGCAATTCTGCTAGATAGGCTGTCGTGCTCGTTATGATCATTATTTGTATTGGTCCCCCAATGATTCAAAAAAATATATTATTTTTTTTTGCATTGTTTCATAGTATATAACATGACCAGATGGCGCTCATAAAAGATTAAGTTTAAATTCAAAGAATTATAAAAGTTATAGGGACTTAAGCGAACCTGTGCATGCGTCTGCAGCAGTCTGTAAATCGATGATCCTTTTTAGTCCTCTCAAATGTTTATGACTATAACTGAGAAAAAAAAGTAGGTAGGCATGTAGTTTTATGATCCTTTATAAATCATTGTCCGGGTAATTATAACATTAGTTGCCTTTGTCTAGACCCGGAATGGACGAATAAAGGTGAAATCAAACACGTTAATTATTTGTCGACAAAAGAAAAGAATTTGAAATTGAAAAAGCACTTTATTGGGTAACCTTATTCTAAGCCCACTATAATAAAGATAAATGCCCACGGTAGCGAAGTCATCTAGGCTCTACCAGCAGTTTTATATCGATTGCACATTTTTTCTCTTAACTATCTTTTATTTTGATATGAACTAATACAAATACAGCCTTATCTTCTTTTCCAGATTTTATGATACTACATCCATCTGAGTTCGGATTAGATGTCTTCTGCTTTGTTTTCTTGGACAATATGCCACTGTTTGTCTATATGGCAGGATTGATTTTGACATGTCCAAAAAAGCCATAACCCGGCCTTTACATAAATGATAAATTAAATATGTATAGCTCTAGCAATTTTTTGTTTAGCAACCTGCTTTACGTACATTATTGTTCTTGATTGAATAAAAAATGTTATTTAATTTAACTCTGTTTATATACCTACCATCATTTCTTCTTAGTAAATTACAAATGTCCAAGGTACAATACCCCACTGTCCATGGTATATGTGCATGTTGTACTCGTACCTTGGGCAGCAAGCACGACCTCAACATTTCCTTTCATAGATCCTGAAATATAAATCTTTGACTGAATACTCCACCATTATTGGAAAGGTTATGGATTAGACAATCTACAATTATCGCTTGCTTAAGATTTTTCTCATTAGTTTTGTTAAAAAAAAGTGGTACCTAGGTACAGCACCTTCCCCTACTTTCAAAATTCGAGAATTCATTTTTGTTAGGATTGTGCCTCTTACTAAACCTATTTTCACCTAGAGTTCAATATTATTCCTAACATTAAGTATTTAAACAATCTATATACAGTGTTCACCATATAAGATAAAAGAATTGATTTAATAAAGATACGACTATAACTAAAACCTTTTAACTATTTTCAGTTGTCTTACTATCTCTCAGCCAATTACAGTAATTTATATTTCAAATATGTACTTAGCGTAAGGAAATTCAAGAGGCTTAAGCGTGTTATCATTCAAATTTAAAATTAATTATTCTAATTTGTACTTTATTTCCAATTAATGTATTTCTTTTGCTCTCAAAATCTTGGAAAATACAAAATTCAACAATTTATATATAGTTAAGGTAGCCTAAGTATTCTATATACCTACTTTAGATTTATTTTCCAATTTCTGCATTTAGGATGCGTTCTTGTTTGGGTTCGTACTGTCTGTCCGCTTTAGTACTGTTGTCCGTTGGTAGTTAGGTAATGCTTGACTGTAGGGAAAAGTGGGTTCGTGCTCTCTGGTGTATTTCAGGAGGTCTGTCGGTCTTGTAGTAATAACTCGTTGGTCAAGTAGACTAGTGATCTCGCCGCACTCTGTAAAGATGTGATTACAGAAGTTGCAGGTAGGGCACGGTTGTGTCCTGAAGAGATATTGTTTGATGGCTAGGTAGTGGCCCGGGCTGACTCAGGATATTTCTATCATGTTTCTTCTTTGGAGCTTGCTCATGTCTGGACGATTGATGCTTCTGTGATAGCTCCCCAGAAACTCATTTGAGTTGTTACATGCTACCTGCCGGAAACCGTCGCGGAGAAGTTTTGTGTAGGTGATTGTTGCTCTGTAGGCTTCGGGAGGGGAGATGGTGGACTCTCCACTCACGGCTGTCCGTGTAGTCAGGCAGCCTGCTCTTTCGTTGCCAGGAGTGCCTATATGAACAGGACACCAAGCGATCCAGATCCTCTCGTTTTGGAGGATATTCCTAATGTTGACAACCAGCGTGTTCTTATTCTCTAGGTTTATGATAGCTTTGATAGCCAAGAAGATCACAGTTGTGCCTCTTTGAGTGGCTGCCTCCCAAATGGCAGTGAGTTTGATTGTGTAGACGTGGCACTGAAAAGGCGTTTTGTGACAGATTTGAGTCTGTCCATTGGCGCTTTCGGCCATATCTGCCATGGCTACAGCGGAGTCAGTCTTTGAGGCATCTGTATAAATAACCGTGTCTGCTTTCAATCCATCACTGATTTCTTTATGTAGTAGGGTCTTGAAGTCATTGTTTAGGTCCTGATACTGTTGTTTGTTAGTAATTATTCGACTAGTCTTAATCCTCCAGGGTGGGCGGTGAGGGGTAGGTTTGAAGAAATTGGGGTTAAGGGGGATGGTTTTACGGGTCTTCGACTGACCTGTGAAGGCCCGACTTAGTGTGTGTAGCACGGCAGCGATAGATAGAGATAATGTCCACAAGATGATCATGAAGAGGGGCTTGGAAGTTGTAGAGGTTTTGAAGAGCATACTGTGAGGTGGTCTCTTCTCTCCATGAATGTAGGAAGGCCAGCCTCCATGAGCAGACTATCAATGGGAGCTGAGCGTAGAGCACCAATGGCCGTTCTAATGGTAGCGTTGATAGCTTTTTGTATCTTGCTTGCGTTTACATTTTCAGAGGTACTGTAGATAGTCATCACATAATCTATTCTACCCATTAATAGCTGTCCAACTATAAGGGAGGCAGTTTGTAGCGGACGCCCGGCTTTCTTCTGCATATAACCCTGAGAAGGATGTTGACATCCTCTATTACCTACAATGTTGGTATGCTTGCTCCAATCGAGTCTCCTGGGGATGTCCATAAGATATTGACATCATTTAGTAATGGGATGGAAGCTCCGTCTTCTGCCGAAGTGCAGAGCTTTCTAGTTTATTTAAGGTGACCTGTGCATCATTACGTTCAGACCAAACTGAGATCTTTCACAGAGTCAGAGTGAGGCTTGAATTCATAAATTGGATTACCGGATACATACATAGGTTATCTGTGTAGATATGGTAGAAAAGGTCAGGCACTGCACTGACTTGTGTAGATAGGGAGTACATGTAGGTATTGAAATGATGCACGGAAAGCAGAGAGCCTTGCGGCAGACCGTTTTCCAGTAGGTCTAGGAGAAGTTACTTCCAACTCTAACCTTTATCCTTATGTCTTCCATAAAAGAGTTTACTAGCTTGATGAATTTATTGTCGACCTTCCATTCTATTAGTTATTTTGTGACGGAGACTTCATTGTTCTGTCGAACGCATTTTCTTTAATGCGATTTCCCAAAAAAATACTATTATTCATATCGGTTCTCGATGTCACTCAGTCAATTTAGATTAAATCAACTTGCAATTTAGTCAGAAGGTAGCTAATTAGACTAGTTTCAGTTAAGCGTAACCTTTTTTTTTTAGATAAAATTTTCAAAAACAAAGTAAAAAAACTATCTGAATTTTTGAGGAACAATGATTTCTTTTTCAGTTGGCTGTTATTTTGGTACAAAAAAAAGAAAAAGAGCTACGTTTAACTGATACACCTACTACACTTATATGTTATTGAAAAATTATAAAATCATATTTTACATTTTTGCCTCACACAAGACTGGAGGCGAGAACCAGAGAGGGACTTTTCTGGAGCAGACCGTTTCCACCATTAAATTAAAAATTTTATTTTGAAAAAAAAACGATTTTTAATAGTTTACACATATAATCAAAATTACTACTGTTGAAATCTATAAAAATCAAAAAGTCTTTAATAAAAACAATTTTTTTCTCAAACCAAAATATTTGAAAATATTTCATCAGGGCTCCAATTACAATTACTTCTAACTAACCTCATTAAAATGTCCTTGGTTTCTACATTCATATTTTATGTGTGTGATCTTATATTACCTACCTGTAATGGTATGTTTTAACAGCTATAAGAAAGAGATAACTTCTCCAAATAGTCGTGATCTAATTTTCTTTAAAACCAGTACAAGTTTACACATTTTGGTATCAATTCAAAACCGTCGAAAAAAAATCCAAGCAAATATTGCAAAAAAAAAATATCTTTTCTGAAAAGACTCCACCCAATTCTTAGCAAACTGAAAGCGATACTTTTACCATGTAAGTATGCATCGAATGCTTGGCTGCCTCATCAAGTGCTTTAAAATTACTCATTTTCACAAACTGACAAAAAAAAATATATAAAATTTTAGCACAATTGGTTGAGTCATATTCTCGTAGGTAAAATACATAAAATTTAACCTGTTACGGATTCAATACTAGCACTATCTATCATTTTTTTCTAGATATCTAGATTAAAGTAAAACTGGTGAAAAAATCAATGAAAATCAACAGTCGATCAATGAGAAAATTATCTAAGGTAAATATTGTAGTTATTACCTAGATACCCGCCAAATTACTCGATGAGATTGGTGGTGTAAAGAGACGTAAGCACTACCCGAGATATTATTGCCCGTATCTATACCTACCTGCAATAAAGTAATCTGCGGCGGATATTTATAAATCCCATTCTGAACATAGGATTGGCTGTAGATTTTGCGCTAATTTCGTAGAATCTAGACAATGCTTTGATTTAGAAAATTTTTCATAAAAGCTCTTTTCCCCCCTTCTCGTTGACAGAGATTACCTACCTCACCTAAACTTGTTTTGCAAATATTTTCTAAGAAGAGGTAGAGAAATTCGAGATTAGTTCTAATTTTATGATATTTTTCATTTGACGAATAGTGTAAGTAAATTAGTTATGAAACACATTCCAACTTCTTTTTTCTACTGGAAATATTATAATGGCCTTGAGCTCATGGAAAATATTATACAGGGTGCCCCGGAAGGTTATTATATCAGTAGAATCTTGAAATAGCTGAAATTTATAGGGTACCTAAGAAGTTTGCCATTTTCCTCGTTTCTTTTTTGATGCAAGACGCTAGAACTACTATTGATAGGTTATTTAATACAACTCTTGTGCGCTCCAATTTACATAACTTTTAAGTCGTACCAAAGTTGGGTTTTTTTTTCAATTAACTACTTTAAAAAACACGTGTTCATTATCAGTAAGTTATTTATACCGATCTTAAGAAGCCAAAAACCCTGTCACACTCTGTACCTAAAGTCCAACTATTTTTTGCACACTTTATTTGAAATATAAATCTAGCGAAAATGCTTTGTAAGAATAAAATTGACTACCAGATCGAAATTCAATAATGGTAGCATCGGGTTAGAATTTAACTTTGGTCTACGAATAGAAAATGAAAAGGATTGCCAATGACAGGTGATGCGGCCAAAGTGAGTGTATTAAAATTTGGCTGTAGTTAGTCTGTCAAAAATGTCAAACTCTAAAAAAAAAACAGTAGAGAAAATTGCAATTAATCTAAGACAACGGCGAACTTCTGTCTGGGCAACCTTGTAGGAGAGTCCGCCAGGGTCCGAAATGGTATACAAGGAGGACATATGACACAGGGCATTAAACAAATATTTAATTCACTTTATTGTTCCTGTATACTGTGGCACATTAACCAATAGGCAGAGTAGGACGACAAACTCTCAATTGCGGAAGTAAAAGGAAACGAAATCGAAGTCGCATTATCCGGTAGGGACGGACTTAAAGTTACCATTTTCAACGTCATTATCGACCGGTTGATTGCAGAACTACAAAGATTTGACTCTGATTACGAGATCTTGAGTAAAAAGTTTGACTGTCTCATGAAGCTACATATAGCTTCAAATCTCAAGATGCCCGCGACGGTTCACAGAGTTTGAAAACCTTTAATCTAGGAGATTTAGACGGGAAGGATGTTTTGTGTCCACCAGGGTCAAACTGCTCAGCAGAATGGTCGTTTTCAGCGCTAAAACGAGTGAAGGATTATTTAAGATCTACTACAGAGAAGATCACGCTCAATTCACTCTCCGTGCTGTACATAGAGTAAAAAAAAAGCATGTGGACTATAATGAGGTAATCCGTTCCTTTGCAGAGAAGAAAGTTTGTCGCATGTCAATCAAAGCGTATGCTTACACACGAGCTTTCTTTGCATATAATTTTGTACTTATTTGTGATATTTCTATGTATGCTTGTTTATTTTCTAAGGTAATACCCTGGTCATGATGAGCTCATCAATGAGCTCCTCGTGAGCAATCAGATGAATGTACTAATGAAATTTATTCGCGTTTGAATCAAAACCGGTAGGTAGGTAACGGTAACATTTTTTAATTCAATTATTTATAAAAGTGGTCCTGACTCTGTGACCCGCCTAAGGGCTTCATGTCCGAGCCTGGTCTAAGATCAATAATATTATACCCTAGATGAAAATAAAAGTTAAATAAATTGAAAACCAAAAGTTTTGTATGAGAACACCAAGAGGCGTTGCCAGATTTAATACATTTTTGAAATTTCTTATACTATTTTTATGAAAACGCTCTGTACAAAATTTCCACACTACTCTCCATGTCGACGTGTTCTCAGACAGCTTCCAAATATATAGTGAAAGCCCAACGTTTTGTATGGTAGCACTAAAACAGGGTTGCCCGATTTAGTCCATTTTTAAATTACATTTATTATTGCTATGAAAACACCATGTACCAAATTTCAGCTCTTTACGTTAATGCGTTCTCAGGCAATGCCCAGGTAGTGAAACACGAAATTTGAGAAAATTTGAGAAAATTGAGAACGCTGTGAAGATGATCAGTCCTAGACGTTTTTATTGTACTGAAAGTTCTTCAGAATATGAAATCGGATGAAATTATTTTTGCTGTTCTGGAAATATAAGTGAAAAACCACTTCAAAAATCAAACTTCCACAGATGGGTCACCAAATGAAATTACATATTGGCATTCATCTAAGGTATCATAAGAATTGGTTCACATTAGACCAAAGAATTGGTCTTACGTTAGACCAAATTCTATCTTTTTTACTTGTTTCAATATTGCCTTTTCAATTTTTCTAACAAGATTATTTAAGGCATGTACCTGGTGTTGATTTGCCTTATTGATAGGCATACTTATGGCAGTGAACTGGTTTGTCGCTATAAGGATTATGTCTATATTGTGCTCATCTAGTACATGAAGGAGATTTCTCGTCTAGCAATCTGAAATTTATTGAAAATAATTTCAATAAATTTACAAAATGCATTTTAAGTGCAAAAAAAAATGATTGAACTTTTCGACCCAGCGTTCAGAGAGGTCTCATCGGTATGGTTATTTCTGATCGCGCCTTCCATAGAAGTTCAATGTTGGAGGTCACACCAATTGCCCATATAAATTCTTTTTATAAAAAGTAAGTTGTAATTGCACTTTGAAATTGGGTGATTGTTCCCCCTGTTTTACCTGGCGGCATATGGATAAACCAAGTAGAAATTACATTAAGGATGTCTCGTCTAACGGACTGAAATTTATTGAAAATAATTTCAATAAATTTACAAATTTACATCTAGTTCCTTTCATTCTTTATATGAAAAATCATGATGATTTCAATTCTGTGCGCTGTTATGCTTATCGACTTTTGATTTTGACATGCCTCCATGTTTGAGTAAGGATGATAATTCCTTTCTTTTTTTTAGAGGACCCTTATAATAATTTTTGAGACTGCTTGCGGTTTTCTGTACGAAAAGTGTAAGCGCCCTAAAATACTTTTAGTTTACCTTCCAGGCTTCATACGATCTCCATGTTGAGAGAATCATCATGTAGTTTTTCATCAGTTGCTTCTTGTCCTACATATGATTTCGGGAAACGTATCTGCATAAACAACTTCACTGTTTGTTTGGATCCATCCTTCTTCCTTTTCTTAGTCCTATACCATATCAGTAAGGTCTTTTGATGTATAACTGCTTCTCTTAGTCCTTTTAAATTACCTACTTGTCGTAGGAGATTAGGGTCTGTTTGTATTCATACCATTAGTTGACCAGTAGACTCATTGAAAGTTTTTCTTATACTTTTATTTAGATCCATCAGGAATCTCTAGATGCCCTTCTTTTTAGATGGGACAGCTTTCTTGGAAAGCATACGTTATTACGTCCTTTATTTCTATGGAGTGGGTTTTCAATTCCTGATCATGTTAATAAGTCCTGTGATTTCATATATTCTGGTTCTTAGGTAGAGAGTAGAGTCAGACGCTGTATTTACTAATTTTGAATTATTTTGGCATCAATTTTAAACCAAAATTAATATAATCTTACATTGGACAGCTTACCACATATTACATGGACTAAGATCTAGCACCTCTTCTCTAATGGCGTTTATGAAACTTGGTTGATCTCTCTGATTTATTATAACTATGTTTTTTATTAGATTAAAAATCGATATGTCTATGTTTCCACATTCTGTATAGTGTATGTACATTAAGGTCGAAATTTTTGTTTTTCTTCAGCATTATTTGCAAATCTAAAAAGTGCAATTCTGTAGATATTATAATATATGCAAGAATTCAGCTTCGGTAATTCATTAATCTGACTTACTTTCAAATTTACAAAATACTTAGATGATACTGAAAATGTATTGATCCTTGCAGCCATAATTATTATTTAAGTTTCAGTCATTTCATTATTTATAAGAAAAAGCAAAAAAAGTAAATCCAAGTAAATTAATAAACATTATTAGACGCAGTTGTAATTTCTAATTTGTATGCACGCATTTAATGCCCATTTCTGCCCATATTAAAATTTTTTTTTCTTCGATTTCTACAAGTGAAAACTTATTCACAATTGGATTTTTCCTATAAATAAATTTAAAACAATAAAAAGAAAATAATACTTTCTGAATTATATCTTGTATCAATAATAGTATTCACTGTATTAATGTAAGAAATACAAACAGCTTTACAAGCATATATATGTATATATGTACAAAACACTTACAGTGCAGCCAGTAAAGCATCAAATTCATTTCACGTTTATACTGAGGAGGGCAGGTGAGACCCCCTTTTATTCATAAGAAAACATCCGTCTCTGCATCTTCTACTGATAAATGTAATTATCTAAACCTGAGTTCATTAGCATCGAGTCGACCGAAACAACACCCCGCACCCACGTTGAACAGAAAACAACGTGAGATGCCTACAAAAACAAAAACACGGATCGAATCTCCCTAACTGTTGTGTAGCGGCCCGCCAAGGAGGCAGCAACAGCAGCAACGTGCCCAGTCTAAACAATAAAAATTTCTTTAATTGGTCGAGTGCCATCTGCCTTTGAAGTCGATCGATGATCGTCTTACCTGGCTGACTTTATCTTGCTCTGCTTCGAAGATCACTTACATTACATACATACATAAATGTCTCAGAGAGGGTGAGTTGAATGAACGTCTGCTGAGACACCACCCGTTAGGTGATGGGGCACTGATCACTGATGGTATCCTTCTTACGTGTCATACATGACTTTCTTTCCTTACATACTCTGATAGAATGAAGGGAGAATTGTGTGCTAAAGGAGTCCTGTTTCATGGGGTTCCTTCAATGTTGCTGTTGCATCACTACAGAAGCTGAAGCACGCTACGCTCGAGGAATCCCGAATCACTGAAATTGGTATAAAAAAAGTCATAATAACTGATGGAGATAAGTTTACAACATCTCAGTGACCATATGATAGTGTGCTCCGAAGAAAATAAGTTGACCACAGTTGCGCAGATGTGAGCATCATTTGCAGATGTCATCATCACTTAATTGGTGTCCACTCTCTGCGTATGATGCCCTTACATTAGGTAACCAATTTCGTATAGTCAGCTCAGCCGGCGCACTTATGTATTACATTGGCCACAGGTATAGGTATACCCCCCCGGTGGTAGTCTGAAATCTTTTGGAGGCTGCTACTAGTTAATAATTGATGTCCCCAAAAAATCGAAAGTTATTTGGGTCGTACTTTTGCAATTTTTTTTTTCATTTGGATGGAAGAAAACCCACGCAATGTGGATGGTGGCTTTGTGGCTGGGTGGGCTGGGTTGGTTGGTTAAATTCACTTTTGCTTTTTACCAGACAACAAATTCGACGTGCAAAACGCGATCGCAATTTTAAGTTGACGCTAGAAATTGCACCATATCGTGCACGGTGCTGATGTGCGCAAAAATGCGGAACAGAGAGATATGGAAATGGAAAACTTACTGTGTCTGATTTGTGCTTGCGAATCTGAGCATCAACGTAAGCTACTTAAGCATGGACATC
This sequence comes from Dioctria linearis, assembly GCA_963930735.1. Lineage (NCBI taxonomy): Eukaryota > Metazoa > Arthropoda > Insecta > Diptera > Asilidae > Dioctria > Dioctria linearis. The sequence goes on from OZ005742.1 coordinate 27,937,200, forward strand.
GACATCGAAAATATATTGCACAACGGAAGACTTTATTGAAAAGAAATTTTTCTCGGTTTTTTTTAGCATAATGCGGTTAGTTCACTTCTTTATAATTGATGGAGTCGTTAAGAGTCGTTAATTTTTGGTTAGACCAATAATATAAGACGAATGGTCTAATCTGATAGATTGATGCGATATAACAGAATATTGGCATGCGCAAACTGATTAACTGTGCTTCAAAAATGCATAGTGAATCGAAAAAGTGATACAATCATTTTATGGCGCGATCATTAAGAAGCAGATATGCATTGATAGCTCTTCTGTAACTATGCAGATTTACTGAAGCGTTTATAGAATTGTAAAAGATTACACTATTCAGAATGTGTGTTGTGATATGGGTTTAAATTAGTATATACAGATTGTTGGGAAAATGATAACGGGTTAGTACACCTTGAAAAATTTTAAATAAAACATACCAGTTTGGAATGCTCCACAAGAATTTGTTTACACCAAAAATATATTTTTTTTATAAATAAACTATTTTGGATCGATTTTTAAATAAATGGCGCTTTTCACAATTCACGCCACTTATAATTGTATCAACTGTTCGGAGTTACAGGGTGATTAAGAAAAAAAGGTAGTTTTTTAAAAAAAACCATGGAATTATTAATTCACAAGCTATTCAGGCCATACCGAAATTAGCCTATTTTTTAAATGACGTGTTTTCAGTCGCTAAGGGAACAAATTATCTTTGAGAATAGGTTTGGGAATAGGTTAAGAGTTAATAACTCTTTAACGGCTACAGATAGCACATAGATAGTTCAAATTAAAGAGAAGGGTCCTTAATTTATAGTTTTTATAAAATAAAATTATGTTAACCACCGTTTTGCAAAAAAAAAAATAGAGGTCAAATTAAAAAAAATGTAATATCCGAAATATTTAGTTTAGACTACTATAACTCCTTAGAGGAGAAGCTAGTTGAGCAGTCGTTGGAAAGGGCATGAAGTTCTGCATATAATGCTCTTGACGGTGACCGTACACCCTGTACTTTTTCAGATACAGGGTGTTTTGTGAAAACCTACCATATTTTGTTAATCACCCTGTTACCCCGAAATGGTTGATATGAACCTCCCCTGGCATACAATTTTTTGTTTTTGTAGGTGAGTACTATCACCTCCCGCTCTATGGACGACCTTGGAGGAAACACCCTGTGTAGAAAATTTTAGAGAATCGGCTGCACACATGGATTTCTGTTTCATAGTTTGGGCAGTATTTCTCGATTGTTTTACTAAGTTGCGTTTCTGGTGCAACCACTATATCGATTAGACGAATTATTAGGTACATACCATACTTAACAAAATAATCGGATAGGTTTAGAAGAAAGATATTAAGGGTTAGCGCGCGGGCATGTTAAAGGATGGGATAAATATCATCGGACCAATATTACTTGACTTAGTCAACTTTTCGTTGTCGACTGATTAATTTCCGGAGGTTTTGTAGTCCCTTATCCTATCTTTATCTACCTTGGAAAAGATAGTTTAACTAGAACTGATTAAATATCAGTCATGCTTTAAAAAGCAGCATTCTTGTGAAACAGCTCTCAACTGGCTAATAATGGAATGAAAGCCAGCCACTATTTTCTTAGACAAGAAGAGGGCTTTTAAGACGGTTGGATATATGTAAATATTCTTATGGACAAATTTAATAAGTAGTAAATAGTAACTGGTTTCGGTCGTTTCTAACAAACAAATCGCAGGGGACTAAAGTAAACGAATTTATGTCAGAAGCAATAAACTGACCCTTTGGAGTACCTCAAGGTTCTATTATGGGAGCATTGCTGTTTCTTTTTTATATATTAATTGTATGGTGAATATTCTAGACAACTGTAAATTAAGACTCTTTGCAGATGATGCATTATTGTATATTACAGTTGACGGTGTGAATTTTAATCAGTGTAGGAGAAATTTGACTAGAATCAAAACTTCTTAAAGCTACTTTTTTATAATTATAAACATTTGTATGTTTACATTTTTTTTTAAATATTGGCACGTTGGCACCTGAGTTCACAACAGTTACCTAAACTTATTTTTCTACATCATTGAATACCTTCGATTGTTAACTGGACTTTAGTTAAAAGGATCCGAATCTGTGAAGATCATCATTACCTTTTGCCTGGAAGGAGATCCAATTGAATCATCTTATATCCATATGGTACGCTAGACTATGGTACGCTAGCTTAGCTAGGATACAAGATTACTGCCCTCTTTAATAAACTTGGTGACGACATCAAAAACATCAACAGTTTAGCAAAATTCATGCAACGGATAGCAGCGATCGTCTCTTCAACCGGAAATGCGGATGCAAGTTAAATTAATCGGTAAATAAGGTCAGCAAAAGTAAATAATAATAGACATCACCTCTATATACCTATTAATAGTAGGCTGAGGGTAGCTAAAGTATAGATTGTATTATATAGGAAAATCAACTGGCTTAAGTAGTATTAGTATATGAATTATGGCTGTAGATTTTTGTGTATATTGTGGATTAAATTTAGGCATTCAACAAATGAGCAAAAAAGATATTAGGAATCTTTTCAAGAGCATGGATGATTACATTTATTTTTAAGGGTATCATGCATTATGTAACAGAGGAAAAGAATATAAATATTGCTGTGTAGTTTTAGTATAATTGTGCTCATTATAAACATCTCTTCACGACATGATCGTAGCGGTTGTTCCATTCCAGACGATCCTCTCTCGTAATATTTAATTTTGCCTAATGACTCCATTGTACGCAAGTTCATTCGTATATCACATTCTAGATCTTCTATGGTATTATGATAAAGTAATTGGTCTTAGCTCTAAAATTACCTATCACTTCATCATATTGAGGTATTGGTATTTTGATGTGGTTTGTCCGATTCAAACTTGCCTGTGTTGCAGAAATTATGCAGAACTTTTCGTTATTCATCGTTCCTGCCATCTTTAGATACTAGTAGATTATTAAGAGACTAACTGCTGATATAAGTAGCTAGTTTTTCATACGCATTAGTTTCCAAGAAATCCAAAATATTCGATTTTAACATTGTCCTCTTACGTAAAATGATTTAATTGCCTTCAAAAACCATTGGGGTATTTCTATTTCCCTATTCCCGTTCCCCTGCCATATTTGTCGTAACGAAATCTATCCATGTAATCTATCTATGTAAACTATATTTTTACCTGATCATACTCTATAGGAGCAAGTTTCTAATTAATACAGACACATACACACGCACTACCTACTATCCACCGAATTAATAACAACTGCCCCAACATCATCACTCCATCGACTTCAATTTCGGACATATCCCAGATTCCTTCTCACATCATTTAGATGCAGCTACCTCATTTCGACATTTTCTGTAATCTTCAGGATTTATCCTCCAAAACAATTTTCGAAATATGCAGCTGTTCTTCCTGGAGAGGTATTCAAAAAATTTAAGTTACTTGATTTCATAACTTTCATCTCAATTACAAAAAATTGCAAAACCTATAGTTAATAATTGTATTTTGTTTATTATTCACTTACTCAATCGCCTTAAGGCAAAATAAAAGTGGTAAACAAAAAACCATTTCTGAAACGAAATAAAACATGCGCCAAAGTCGATTATTTATGGACTTCAACGAGAGGAGCAGGTGTTTTGATCGAATGTAAGTAAGTATGTAAAACAGCGCGTGCCCAATGTCCCGAAAAAAACCAAGCGCTTCACCGCGCAGTCTAAGTATGTTCGTTTTGCTCCATGTGTTTGGTTCATTGCCAAGAATCGAGATCAGATCAGCAGTCATCAGTCAGGAGATCTTGAATAAAACAACGCACAAAAAGCAAAAGACAAAACCATCGAAAATTGACGTAATTATATTCGAGCGCAAGCGAATCGCGTGAATCTTTAAGGAACAAAATTTTATGTTCCTGTGTTTCCTGTATGCGTTTTCCCGGACATTGAATTGTAACAACACGAGGGGAACACGATTTATAAATCTAAAACATTTCAGGTAAGATCAGATGCATCGAACTCTGCAGCTAGTCAATTTTATATGGGGCTGCAAGCTGCGGCAGATGATTCAGAATTCGTTTTTTTCTTGCTCTTTGTTTGGTCGTTTTATTTTTTTGTATCTTCCGAGAGGCGACTTTATCATCTGTGAATTGGAAATTAATTTTGTTATTGATCGGCGATAGTTGTTGCTTTAGGGCAAGGGGAAGATGAGTTGAAAGTGTATCTGGCGCAGTTAAGATACGTGAGGTATATTTACCTACCCAACGCAATTTTAAAGGAGATTGTTTATGTCAGTGGTGTTTTGGAATAATTAATATTGGATTACTTTGACGATGGATGAAGTTGGGCTCAGCCTTTTGGAACAAATTTGCAGTATTGACTTATTGGGATTTGTAGTTAGCTCTCAAGTTTTCAAGAAATTGGTTCTGAAATTAAATCTCCGGTGACTTGAGCAGCTTTCAGAGAGTTCCTAAATTCATCTGGATCTGTAAACTATAGAAAAATATTTATTAAATTGAGAAAAACATTAACTTTGCTGAGCATAATGCTAGTTATATATGTATTGCCGCCGTAATTTGCAGATGTCTGATGCGATGCTCTGCTTCCCCACTTACATTTGTCTTCAGGTCGCTACCATTGTCAAGTTGAAACTCATCTTAATCTGTCTCTAAGTGCCTTCAAGACAGATAATGCGAACAGCTTGCTTTTGCAGACTCTAGAGGGCATTGTTGATGTCCATCAAGCTAGCAGCAGAAGTTTTTACAATATTGCAATGCACATCACATATGTAATAGGGGAGACTGGAACAAGTTGGTACAGGGGAGTCTGGAACAAGTTGGTACAGGGGCGACTTGAGCCTTCTATTGATGCTTTCAGTCTGCAGTTCATATATGGCGATTTTGCTACTAATTTTCTTGAAATATATTTTTTGAACAGAGTTGATGGTTCGCCGAAATTATGTAAACGTGGTGGTGAAATTCTATGAGAGACATTTGAAAGAGCTCATACTGATATATAGGAAGATATTAGGTCACTAAGAAAACCTGCTAAAATATATAAAATCGATGAAATGATCCTGATAAAAATAAAATGAGCCGAAAAAAAAGGATGCTAAATACAAGCAGATACTTAGTGATGATTTGGTGTCTTTGCTCTTTTATTGCTAAAAAATCTATTATGGCTTAACTCCTATTTAGAGAAACTCAGACTCTGTCTGTAACGTGTTCGAATTCCAGTATGATTTTTTAATGAATATAAATAAAAAACAAAAAATTTAAATAAATAAAAAAAAATTATAAAAAATGGAAATTACAAAAGAAAATTAAAAAAAATATAGAAATAAAAATATTAAAAAGAAATTATTAAAAAAAAATTAAAAAATTGAAAAGCAAAAAGAAAAAAGATTTATAAAGTTAAGAGAAAATAGAACGCGCAACTTTAGCTACAATAAAAAAAAAATGTATAAACTTAAAAGATAATCCCGTTCTAAGAACGTGCAACTTTAGCTAGTATACAAGATTTTACTTAGAAATCTAGATAATTGAATTAAGATAAGTGAATTACTTGAAAACTTGCAATAGCGGAATGGTTCATGGCTTAAATAATATGAAAAGGTTCCTATACGCTTTCAATCAGATCTCCTGAACACAAGTCAATCAATGTTGTTGTTTTGCACAAATTAAAAAAAAATCTTAAATAAGTAGTAAGATAAGAACTGTAGTTGTACCGAAAATTCTTTATGAATATGAATTCCTATGAAATTGGTTATAATCATTTTTTCTGTCCGACGAACGGTTCTAGAAATAAATGCGAAAAACCACTTCAAAAATCAAACTTTCACTGATGGGTGACCGTACCAAATGACATTCGGGCATTCATCTAAGCGGGTATTATAAGAATTGGTCCTACACTAATTCTAGCTATTTTACTTGTTTGCTATTAAGTTTATCATGCGACTAAATTTATAATCTATCTGTAAAAAATTGATGATTCGTTGTTTACATCCTTTCTATTATTTTTCCGTTTATCGGCTTTAGGATAGAGACATAGACTTTCTGAACTTAAGTACTTGCTCTACAGTACAGTTTTTACAGTATACGTAAAAAACTTAAATGTTTATATTGCAACACCAAGAAGGGTTTGCCCGATTTAGGCCTTTTTGAAGCTTATTACTATAACAGCACAGTGTACAAGATTTCAGCTATCTGTCGACGCATTCTCAGGCAGTGTTCAAATATATAGTGAAAAACGAAATTTTTGTATGGCAACCCTACGAACTTAAATATACTTTTTTTTTAAAAAAAGCTCGTGTGCTTTCAGGTCCCTAAGTGAACGCGTTCTCGAGTTATCTGGAGGACGGGTAAACGGACGGATGGACAGACGGACATGCAAAAATTAAAATAACTTTTAATATTACGCGTGAGTGTCCAACCAATTTTTCTGTACTGGTATTATTTCTCTGTTTTTCAAACGGAATGACAAACTTAGTATACCCTTTCATCTAGGGTATAAAAATAAAGAGCAAGAAAAAGAATCAGAGGGAAAGAAGGAAAAGAGTCTACAAAAAACAAACGTTTCAACAAAGAAGAACAGATTCAAACGACAACGAAGATATCTAGCTTGGATTCAATGTGCCTCAGCCTCAAGCCATATTCAGTATTCAACTTTGGAGAAGATTGGATTCAATATCAAAGATGTCTGAAAAGTTGACTTATCTAGAATTCAGAAATTACAGTCCTGCAAATATATGAGCATCCCAACATATATGGTGCTCCAAATTGAGACGTTTCCACTTTATATATTAAACATTCTTTTGTGTATATCTAAATTCTAATTTATGAATTTATAATCAGCTCATTAGAAGACTTATTTCAAAATGTTTTTTTTTTAATTTTCAAGTAAAAACTATATTAAAATTCAGCAGAACATCAGAATTGATCAATTTTCCCCGGTCTCCCTTATTCTCTTACTCCTCACCGAAATCTTAATTTGTTGGTATCTATGATTCTCAAATCTGTGTCTTGAGTGAAAATAATGCTATATTTTTATCGAATTTACTTATACTGCACTTTTCATGGTAGCATCTGGATATTAAGTAGACGAATCCCTTTCATCTATGTATGTCAAATATGTCCTGAGTATTTATTTTAAATTTTTGCTAATATTTTATTATAATCGTCAAATGGAAGCAATGCTGGCGTAGAGCATAAGGGGGACCCACCCTAATATTGCTCAAAGCGGCCAAAAGATGAAAAAAATGGAGAGCTTTGCTGATGTGCAGATTTGGTTCCCAGTTCTAGCGTCGAAAAGAGGTTAGGAGCTGTCAATATTGGAGGAGAAGGAGTCTTTACGCTAGCAATCTCTAGGCAAGAGTTGGCTAAGGGGTGGCCACCGAAATAATTTTCAGTCAGCCATACTAAGACTTTAGAGTGGTCTGTTGTAGCATCAACAAATTGGAAAAACTGTGCGGAAAGACCAGCCAGCAATAAGAGTTGACGAATTTTGCTACAGCTACACGAATTAAACTTGTTGTTTAAAAAAAAAAGTTATTAAAAGGCTGAGAAATGACAAAATCAGTTAATCTCCACTTTTAAAAATATTTTCCAAACTAAATGATGCTCCAAAATTCACATTTATCTAAACGCTGATAAATGGATTATTTTGATTTATTTTTAGATTTGCGAAATGTTTTTAAAAATCAATTTTTTTTAAAATGATTTCATTTTATTATAATAATGAAAAGAAGAGCATAAATTGAGCATTTGAAGTTAAAAAATAGATCTCTAGCTAAAGGGCAGTCACCCCTTATGATCATTCTGAGCTAAAAATGAGAGCTCCAGTTTTGATTAGTTCGGAGTTCTAAACAAATACTCCTCTCGAATAACATGTCTTCACTAAGAGGAGGTCAAATGGAGCAGATAACGAACGCTCCTGCCATTACGATTTTTTTTTCTTAAGGCAGGGGGACAGGAGATGCAAGCATGGAGGCCAGAGCGGAATATTGTGCTGTCCTGCTAGAAGCCCATTCACCAAAACCTACATGTCCCGTTAATGAAGCGCATTAGATCTTGGTGAGGAAGGTTATTCAGCACAAAAAGTGTTCGGTTGTTTCATGCTTTCCTTCCAGGCAGGACAGACACTCAGGGTTGTCAAAAACAACCATCTTGGTTAGATGAGCGTGAAGCGAGCTGTGGCCGGTGATGATGCCAACCAGGGGCGGATTTCCCTATAGGCCGAGTAGGCCCGGGCCTAGTGCGGCAGATTTAGGGGGCGGCAAAACTTGGTGGGAATATATTTTTTTTTTAGTAGACGCGCCCTCTGTGAACCCACACGTCAACGTTTTTTCTTGTAGTTGTGGGTATTACATATTACATTTTTATACTTTTTCGTTTTTTTAAATAAAATAATTCGTTGGAAAGTGTTATTTTTAATTCTACTCCATTTTTTTCAAATCTACTCCGATTTATGAGGCAGCCTACTCCGCTAATTCTAGCCTGGGGTCCCTTCACTGGATATAGATCATTCAATTTTTCGTGTTTAACAGGGAGTAGGGCCTAGGGCGGCCAAGTGATCAAATCCGCCCCTGATGCCAACCACAGTTTTACATTGTTTCCATCCGAGCCTCATGAAAAAATCAGAGATATTCCTATTGGGCCTATTAAGAAACAGTTTTGTGTACCTGCAAGTACTCAGGTTCGCCCATCTCTGCTGATGTTTCCTATAAATATCCGCTCGCTTTGATGAGAGTCCCGATACTCGAGATGGTAACGCCTACTTCGGGTTCCGGTCCGAGGAACAGAGAATCAGAGCCACTGAAGGAACACCTTGTTGTGGATACACAATTTATACACAGACGACCTGCAATCCCCTAGTGACTTAGATGTTATCCGAGGGCCACTCAGAGCCATCAAGGTTGACTATCCGAAAGGACAGCAATGTCCTTCCCCTTGATTTGCATATCAAGGACTATCTTCTCTGCCATTGCGATGGAGAAGACTTCAGCCTGGAAAACAGTGGTGTGTCTTCCAAGTGAGTACTCCATACCAATGTCAGGTTCAGGAAAGTAAACGCCCGCCCCTCTAGTGAGAGGGCCGTCGGTAAAAGTTTTAGAGAGAACCGAGGAAGGCTCGATAAAGCACCTCCCTCAGTCCACGATTTCCTTACAGGAAAACTCACAGAGAAGCGACGGCCAAAACGAAACTCTGGTACTATCGCATCACATGGCATGGTGGCCAGAGGGTTTTCCAGGTAAATCCCCCCGCCCACTCCCATGAGCGCAATCATAACTCTTTTGACATCTCCCTGAATGACAAGATCCAGGGGTGGCAAACTAAGTAGGTCCGCAAGAGCAGCAGTAGCCGCAGATCGCATGGAGCCCGTAATTCCCAGGCAGGCAGGTCTTTCCAGCCCCGCCAGCTTCTGGATCGTAATCCCCACAAGCGTCCTCGGCTCCAATATACAGGTGGCATATATGAGCATGGGCTTAACGATCGAGGTGTACACCCAGTGCATAACCCTCGGTCTTATGCCCCATGTGCAGCCAAAGGTTCTCCTGCAGCTTCGAGTCAACGTATTTGACATTGGCAGAGAGTTGCAGTGTGTGTCCAAAGAGCTTTGGAAGAACAATGTACCCAAGCTTACATCTTCTGGAGAAGAGCACCAAGCTGGTCTATGTTGGGTTCACTGTTATATCATTACGGGTGCACCAGTCCTCAACAATATTGAGGCCTCGATGCATGAAGGCATAGGCAGCAGACATGCTGTGTTGGGTTATTACGATTACTCATATCTGATGATCGATTTTACTACTCTAGTATGGTACTACAAAATTGGATTTGGGGTTATTGTAACCATATGCAGACTTTGAGTGCCACACTCTCTTCCCGGAAGAAGGATGCATGGACATGAGTGATTCTGGTCGAACCTCAGGTGAGGGAGGCGTTCGAGACTTTTGAATTTTTTGACGCCAAATTATGCATTTTAAGAGTGCTTTTAGATAAAAAATTTAATATTATCAGGATAAATAATTAGGTTTTTTATACACTAATTAATTAACTCAATTTTCTTCCTGAGTAATATTGGAAACCTAAAATAAAAAAAATAATAGTAATAGGGAATCATCATTCATGCCCAACTAATTTGTTTTGGGGGTGGTAAGCCTTGAATTTGTGTAATATATTTGTTATTGTTTTTTTTTCTAGTGTTTCAAAATTGTGCAGCTACAAAAATCTGCCACCGTATGCACGTACACAGTCTTGCATTCCTGCCGTAAGTCCGGCCATGTGTACAAATTTTAATATAACTAGCTTAACACAAATAAACCATCATAGATGGACCAAATTACCTCCATAATTCACAAGAATTTTTTCACTCTCTTAAAATTCATCGCCATCCGTTCTTTAACTACGCCGTTTTAAGATTCAGTTAGAGCACGTTGGAGGATAATTTGCATAAATGAGACAAAACGTGAAATTTGCATGCAAAATAAAGCTGGATACTTTCGGATTCAGATTCAGACAATCTTCCAGGAATCATCACCTAAGACAAAACATCTCTTTTTATGAAGAACTCGAATAGCTTTGTATGTACAAATCAACAGTAACACCGTACCGTACAGTCCAGAGTTAACCGCACTTACATACATACATATGGCGCGTATACTAACTTGGCGGAAATTAAAATTCAAACTTGGTAGCGGTCAGTAGTCACTGGTGACATTCCTCTCATCAACGTTGTACATCACTAGTAACAGTAGCAGTAGCAGCAGCAGCAGCACCAGCAGCAAAGATTCCTATAAGGTTGGACTGGGACATTTGTTGGAGTCATTGCGACAGCTTGCCGCATAGTAGTGAATGATTATAAAATGACTGTAGCTTAGCAGTTGGATATTGAGGAGCATCATCAGAAATCAAGACGCACATCTTTTGCGTAATTTAAGTGCGCGGCCTCTTAAAATGACACAACTGCTGCGACAACGATGGTCATCGCGGCTCGGCATTGGACGTTTGGTGACAATATTCCGATTCTTCAGACTTTACCTGAGATAGTTAAATCATTGCAGAGTCCATATATTGCAAGTGCTCCTGCTGGTAGATATTTGTAAAAAGATTACCATAAATTGTTGAAACTTTCAACTGGTTGTGACCGAAGATTTACACAATTACCGCAATTCAGTTTAACATAAATGCTCCACTCTGACTGGTATTTGATTTCACTGCATGTAAATGGTAGTGGTTGGTTGTGGCTACTAGTATTACAGGTAAATATATTTCAGTAGTCTATAGTAGTGTTAAATTGAGAAGAGATTGAATACTTCTTCGGAGGACCAATAATATTGAAGATTTAAGGAATAATCACGATTACAATCGCTAGAGAGATGAATGAAATAATGGGTCGGATGTTGTCCATGGGGAAATTATTCTTGTAAATTAAGTATCCATGATTTGAAAATTATAAAAATTCAAAAAAGGCTATGTACTCGTATATGGTATAAATAATGAAAGCACACATATGGTCAGTGATACTAGTCAAGTAAAATGTATAAGTTTTTATTTCAAATAACATTGCCGGAGATATAGCCCTAACACCATTCAATTTCAATTCAATTCAACTTTTCTATGTAAAAACAAGGAGACTACACAAGATTTACAATCTTTTAGAGTACAATTAAAAAAAAAATAGGTAATATGAATTCTGATAAATAAAAGTATTAATTAAGTAGACAAGGACTACTAAAAAGGATAATCAAATAAAATAAAAAAAGAAAAGAGATAAAAGTAACTAAGATAAGAAAATAAAATAAGAAAACAAAGAAATGGTAGAAATAATTAGCAAAAGAAATCTACTTAATTACACTTAATAATTAGTAGCTAATGTGTCAAATGTGCCAACAGTACCCGTTGATTGTGTGCAGGAAGAGAGTCCCATAATCTAAAAGCTTGGACAAAGTAAGAGTTCTGTAAGATGCTATAATTTTACGAGGCAGCATGATATTTCCATGTCGAGGTGATTGCAGGAATTCAATATAATTATAAGCATGTATTCAGGATTTCTGGTATAAATTAAATTGCATAAGAAAATTAGAATCCTGCGTTTCAGATAACATTCTAGTGAGAAGCCCAAGAGTAGAGTTCTAAATGGAGAGATATGAGCATACCGTCTTAATCCAAAAATAAACCTTAGGCAATCATTTAAGCAACGTTCATTTTCTGCTTACAAACACTGTCGAGAGAAAATTATAGAGCCATAATTAAAAAAAGGAAGTAGAAGAGTTTGTTGAAAGCCATAGCCTCCTTATTGTGGAATATATTTTATACAACTGGAATTTAGTATAATCACAACACTTCATAACAACTCCAAGGTATCGTAGAGAATAGGCAAATATTAATACCCTTAACCTGGGGTAACCCAACTAGATCAAGAGAACCATGAGAACATGCTAATCATTGGGATAAAGATGCAGATGCAGATCGTTTATGAACATACTGAAAAGCAGTGGGCCAAGAATAGAACCCTGCGGCACACCCAATCCTAATGGTAAGCATCTAGAAAGATTGTTGCCAATCTTCACTTGCTGATATCTATCCATTAAATAGCTTCTGATAAGACGATATGGAGATGATGAAAATCCATAAAAAGCTTCCAATTCATGGAGCAATTTGCTGTGATCAACGCCATCAAACGCCTTTGTGAAATCTAACAGTACCAGAATATATATTTTCTCATCATCCATAGCCTTACGAATATCTGTAGTAACCTTCAGTAAGGCAGTTTCACAACTGTGATGATGACGGAAGTTCGATTGGCAGCACGCTAATAACTGGTTGCCGGATAGATATTCTTGAATTTGCACATGCATAATTTTCTCAATGACACTTGCTAAGAAAGGAAGAATACTAATTGGCCTGAAGTCAGAGAAATATTCTGGTGAAGCTTTTTTTCGCAATTAACACAATCGCCATTTTCCATGATGCTGGAGGAAATGTAGAAAATGTGAGGGAACTAATTATAATATGCAATATAATACGGACTAATTCACCACAAGTATACACGGTTTTGGACCTGAGCAACCAAAAGCTGTTTATAAGATAAATTTGGGAGCTGAATCCAAATCAACAGCCCGTTTTTTAAAGTTGGTTTAGTTTTCGAAATATTCAATAAATTCATTATTTTACTATTTTTGACCATTAACGGCCATTTATTGAATTGAAAAGTATAAATCAGAAATGAACAGAGGTTGAACTGAGTCTTTTATACTGCTTGGAATCTGTTTCACGCATTAAGGTCCAACAGTAGTCGCTCATCATGCCTTCGTCCCAAAATCCTTGGTATCGCCTTTCGATTTTCGCTATATCTTGATGTAGCCGCTGTTCTTGCTCGTCACTCTTGTTGCCCAAGTTTTGTGAGAAAAAATCAATATGTGAATGCAGAAAAAGTATCTTGAGAGACATTCGAGCTCCAATCTAATATTGTGGTAATTTTGCAAAAAATTGTCGATTACTTCTTTGTAGTCCGGTGATTTGTGGTTACCGAGAAAGTTGTGAACAACACTTTTAAACGATGCCGCCCATGCTGCTGCTTCATCAGGCGCTAAACATTTTGTGAAGTTTGCATCAGCCATTAGTTTCGAATATCAGGTCCGACAAATATTCCTTCTTTGATTTTTGCGTATGACAGTTTTGGAAATGACTTGATTAAGTACTGGAAAACCGGTCCTTCGCGATTGAGCGCATTTACAAAGTTCTTAATAAGGCCAAGTTTAATATGAAGAGGTGGCAATAAAACGTCCTGTGGGTTCGCGAATGGTATAGAGGACACGTTTTGTTGTCCTTTCTCACATAATGATGATCAACTGCACGGCTGTCTCATAGACACAAAAAACAGCAAAATTTTGTGAATCCAGATTGCATCCCAACCAATAGACTAATAACCTGAAAATGAATGGTACATATTTTCACCAAGTGACCACTTGTACAGCTTTGTTCTGCACGCGTTACAAAACAATTTCGGTACCCATGGCTTGTCAGTGTTTACTATAGCAAAACCAGCATTTTTCATGATTTACGGTAGATAGATAGACGTAAGAACCGAGAGCTAATGTTGTTAGAGCATGTTTCATTAGATTTAATAAAATAAAGAGCAAGCCCAAGCTCATCAAGAGTTATACAGCGAAAAGAGAAACTGCTACCAGTATTGCTCTCAGATTATTCAGTAGTATGATTTTAGTAGTTTATATTAAGCTGTGCCGTTACAAAAAATTCGGATCAAAGGAGCAGCTAAAATTCTCCCTTCCATAGACACCGCTGCTTTTTAAGTTGTTCCACAAGACCTTAGGAGCAAGATTGATATCAAACTTGAAATATTGGCATTTTGCCGTTCTGATGGCAGTTGTCGCTCTTTTATGTAAAGATACGAGGGTGGTCCCACAAGTCCCCGACCTTACAAAGAAAACACACAAAATTTGATGCCCTGTTTATAGTGGCGATCGTCGACCTCTTCAAAATAGCCATCAACCGGAAACTCCACATCTTCATTGCTGACAAATCTTTTACCACCTAGCCATTTTTTTAAGTTCGGAAACAGAAAATAATCCGAGGGAGCTAAATTTGGCGAATAGGGTGCATGAGGAAGCAATTCCGACTTTAACTCATTGATTTTGGGCATCGCAACTACACACGTGTGCACTGCTGCATAGTCTTGATGGTAAAAAAAAACATTCGTTTTCACCAAATGCGTTCGTTTTTGCTTGATTTTGTCACTCAAACGCTGCAATGAGTTCGCATAATACTCGTCGTTGATTGTTTTCTCTTTCTAAAGGTAATCAATGAAAATTATCCCTTGTGCATCCTAAAAAACTGACGCCATAAGCTTGCCTTCTGATGGATCTGTAATCGCCTTCTTTGGAGCCGACTATCCCCTTTCAGTTCATTGTTTTGACTGTTGCTTCATCTCAGGTGTGAAGTGATGGACTCATGTTTCGTTATGAATAGATGCAAAAACTCGGCTTTATCTAAACTTTCTATTGAAACATCCTCACGACGCTGTTTTCGTTCCATTGAGAGTAATCGCGGCACTTACCTGGCACACAGCTTTGTCATGTCTAAATTTTTGGTCAATATTCGAAGTACAGCATTTTTCAAAATGCCTACCATGTCTGCAAGTTCGCGCACTTTCAGTCAGCGGTCATCCAATACCATTTTTTGTATTTTTTCACTATTTCTGGCTTAGTCACTTCTTTTGGTCGACCACTGCGATGTTCGTCTTGGCAGCTCGTACAACCTCGTTTAAACTCTGTCACCCAATATTTTACAATTATGAATGAAGGTGCAGACTCCTTCAAAGTAGCAGTTAGCTCCGCTTTTATATTGGTTGGATTGAGGCCTTTTAAATAAAAATATTGTATAACATATCGATGACCAATTTTCTCCATTTTTCAAAATTCACGTATAGCGTTCACTATTTATGGCTACCAAACAACGTAGTGTATTCAAACTTCAAATTATCGTTATTTTCAAACCACAAGCTCCACCTATATGTCAGGTCGACTAATTCTGGGACTATACCCTCGTATATAGGTACTCTCTTCAATGTTATTTGCCAAGTACTGCTAAGTATGTAGTTAGTATGCAACATGCACATGATACTTAATGATAATCAGAATTTTCCTGATTTCTTTCAAGTATTCAATGTTACTTGAACTTTTACTGGATCGTTGTTCACACGATTAAGTATCAAGAATAAAATTAGTTATTTCTAGTATCATGAAACGTGTGTGGGCCTTCAATGTTTACATTACATTTGGATGATCATAAAGTGAATGCAAAACAATTTTCTGTCAATTGTGGCAGTTTGAAGGGAATTTAAATAATAGAAATAAAAACATAAAGAATTGAAATTTTAATGTGAACCCTGACAGGATAGCAAATTATACATACCCAAGATTGATAGAAAGATAATCTTGGGTCTCCAAGATAAGTCATTTTGTTGTTAAGATTTTTTGAAAGTTTAAAAAAAAGTTGCTAAATGTGATATGGCTAAAAACTGTGTCACTGTCTTCCTGGAGTCCTAATTTATTGAAAACCAATATTCTGCCAATTTGGTCAATCGTAGCACAAGATCTGCCACTATGACGACGTGTCAATTTCATCAAATAGTATAAGTTTCGGTAAGATAAAATTTAAATTCTACTTTAATGTGGGAGAAGACTTCTGTACTGGATATATTTATTCGTATATGTATATATAAGATAGGTATGGGGATCACAAGTCTCCATTAATAGCCATATGATGCTACGCGTAAATGGGCTCGCGAACGTACTTTGTTGGTAATTTTCAACCCTTTCAGTTGACCGATTTTGGCAGAAAATTATACTTATTTAAACATTCTCCACATCGAGAAGAATAATTTGAGCCTAAATATCTTTCATGAACATTTATTTTTACGGTGTTTTTTTTTTAATTCTGTCAAAACTGCCACAATTGACTGTATTGGAAGAAAATTGGTTTCCAATCATTTTTCGGTCATCCAAATGTGATGTACCTTACCAACTTCTGCCATCGTTATCGGGTTTTTTGAATTTTTGAATTTTCAAATCTGATGCACTCTACCACCCTCTAGGTATTTACAAAAAGAATTTCTAGATCGGGTTATAATCTATAAAAAAAAAACCACAACACCAGATCCATTATTGCACTCATCTCTCTAGCTATAATGAAAACAGAAATTTTAAAAAGGATAAATAAAACTGACTTTTTTCGACAGATATAAATGTGAATAAAGGTAGGTACGTTTAGATGGTGCATCTTATGAAGCATGCAATGGCAATTATGCAATAATGAGGCAAACTCTCCAATGTTGATGAATCAAAACCAAGACTTGAAACTTACCACCCAAAACCAATAAGTTATGTGATGAAACAACAAATAAAAAAATTTTCGCTTACGCTACTAAGTTAATATTTATATTATGTATATTAATATAAAACAAATATTGCAAGACTCTAAAAAGAAATTAAAAACGAATACAAGAATTTTGAAAAAAATCTAAAAGATAGAGAAGTATATAAAAGCAATCCCAATTCAACTTGCAAAATAATCTAATAAAAACAAATTTCCCAGACGAACGAATTTTCAACATAAAATTTTTAATTTATGTGGGATTTTGGTTATTTAGGGAAAAAGCGCGAGATATTATTTTAAAGGAATTTATTTAATTCAAATCAAACAATAAAAGTTACTAAAAATAGGCAAGCTGTAGGTAAGTATAAAGTTTTCGTTTCTGCTTAACAAATTTAATCTGCTCTCGATGACTACGTAGCTGGAAGTATTCTTCACTATCGCATTGGAATTTGTCGGTATGTATTCTTTTGTGTTTTGTCATCGCATGATCTGTACTCGTGATTATAAGTGGTCGTATTTTGGGTAAGTTGGGTAAGTATTATGCATGGATTAAATTTGGTGAGGATCCTACATTTATTACTGAGACTAAGACCGAATTAAAAATTAATAATCAAACGAACAAAAAAATTTGCGCCATACTGCAATAGAGTCCCGCGAGGGCAAAATCTCTAACGGAGTGCTTGTCCTTCTCACAGCACTTGCAACGGTTCTAAAGCGGAGAGAAGACCTGTGAACTACAGTTACAAACTGACTTTAAAAATTCATATCTATCCCAATTTTTAGCACATAGATACATCACAAAAATTTTCCAAAATTCAGTACCCCTGCTCAACATCCTAATTACAGTCATCCCATTATCTATTAGTACAACATGGTATTAAGAAGGATACTTAATGCGGATATTTTTTTCAAGTATGTAGACAGCTGGTCATTTGGTTTGTTTTCGGAAAAAATACCGGTAAATTCAAATTTTACAACATTTAAAAACGAGATATCATTTTTATAGAAAAACTCAGGGAGTTTCAATTGGAATTTCCGTCAAGTACGTCACAGTTTTTCTGAAAGAGTTTGATTTAAAAATTCGTTGAGCTTGAAAGTTTATAAAATTAAAAATAAATTGTAAGTGCAAACGAAAATAAAAGAATAAAAAATAAAATAAAAATCAATAAACTCAAATGTTCAGAAATTGATATTAAAAAAATGTCAATTAGCAGAAGCATCATCCTAGTGGCAAGTAGTGAATTTTTTTTAAAAATGTATAAGAACGATCAGTGACTATTTAAACTGAAGGTTCTTAAAAGAGATTAAATAAAAGAAAACCTGTCTGTTTGTCTGTCAGCCTTGAAAGTTGGCATCATTTTTCTAACACATCAAATGCTCGGGTTATCTGTGGTCAACAATCTATGAAAGTTACATAAAAATATAGATATTAATCTTTTATATATAGATAAGACACAAACCAACATTTTATATCCATTATATAGTTTAGGTAAGCTATATTACCACGATCCTATTCGATCTTTAGTCCTAAACAAGCAATTTTTTCACACTATCTCAAATAAAAAAGTTCTCTAATCTAAAACAAAAGAAGCATCGTAAGTACATGCATAAGTAACAATAAAAACAACAGTATCATTTTAATTGCATTTAAACAAACCTGTGAAGATCAAAAAACCACCAGCAACGAAAAGGGGTCGTTGTTTTATAAATTAATTTGCATGACAGTTTTATGTCAGACAGACAGGAAGATTCTTTTATTGCTCTTAAAAAAGAATTGTATGAACTTAAGATGACGAGAAAAATGTGATCCGTGCTCAACCAGCATAACATTGCTGCGTGGTCATTAAAAGGAGAACATAACGAGATGAAGCGAAACATCTACCAACGGTCGGCTTCAGACAAGATACAGGTGTGCTGCTACCCTCTCTTTAAGGTATGTGGGTAAGGTAGTACAAGCATAAACAGTTCGGCGCGGTAAAAACAAGAATAAAGTTGCAAGAATTATCCATGCCTAAATTTTTTGAAAAATTTCTAAAAATTGGCACAACAAGAAGCTCCAACTAAATTCTTTATTATTTACAGATCCTTCGTAAGTTAATTAGGTGTAGGGATCTCAAGGACCAATTTTCCCTGTTGACTGTAAATTGACTTCTTCTTCCTCTGAAAAAGTTTCCATCCTTATTATTTCATCAATTGTATGCTGTGAGGAGGAAAACGAACATGTGGTTGAAGACTGTAATCTCTTTATGTATATTTGAAAATAACAAAAAAAAAACTGAGTAAGATTAAAAAAAAATACGTTAAGATGCGAGATAATGATGATCAACGGGCATATTCCTGCACCGTGAATATATGCGCTACGTTTCCTTTTAGTTGTTTCCAATAGGGGACTAGGGGTGCTTGCTCTTGACTTGAGTTGAGACGTTACAACAACCATGCCAAGAATAATAACAAACTTAAAGGCAGCAGCAAAGCAAGGTACCTTCAACTTCACATCTTAGAATTGTAATTCTGCGCTTGAGAGGGCACGTGCCCACATGACATTTGTTACACATTTCTTGAATCGGAAGGCTCTATTCTTTGTCCATTACTTTTCCGCGGTAGTGGTGGCGGCGGCGGCGTGGGGCAATTATTAGTCGATTTGATACCATTTGAGCCCGCTCTACCAATTTGTTTGATTCGGGCTCCGGTTTTTTTCTTCTTACCCCTGGCCCCATATAATCGATGAGTGAAACTTTATGTTTTGTTGCACATCCTCTCGAGTTTTTTTTTTCATTACTTGACTTTTTTGATAACTTTGCTTATCGGAAAGGTATGCTTTACCATCAATGGTATCAAGGTGGTGGAATACGTTGACTTTTATTATACTTCTATGTACATATATGTATGTAGTGAGTGCAATGGTAAGGCATGCATGGGCAAAAGGAAGAATCTTAGCGGCGGTTAAGGTATTTCCTTCGTATTCTCTTCATGAGGGTTGATAGAAAAAGGTATATTACGTATGTTACCAACTGTATGCAGTTTGTAACGGTTCTCTTAATTTGTCATCTGGTGTTAACGTTTCCTATCAAGTTAAAAGACGGAAGAAAGACACTGGTTTCTTATTATCGAATGTAATTGAAGTGACATATGTGAAAATGTCATCATGAGTCTTGTTATTTTTAGTGGCAGTATTTATTTTATTTCAATACACGTCTAAACTAAAAATTGCTCACAATTGTTGAAGCATATAAGGATAATAATGTATGCCTTTGGAAATAGAGTTAAGATAAATTCAGATGGGACACTTATGGCATTTTCAATTCTACGCATGTCATTACATATACCTAGTATATCTTTGCATGAACTATTCTCTTTCTTGGTGTATTCAGAAGCTAAGGTACATAATAAGGTATTTTTTTGCAAAAAAGAGGTATCTTGGCTTTATCTAACAGAATTTTGTAAATATTTGTGCACCCGATTATAGCTAAACCGGAGAGCATATTGACTATAAAATAAGTACGTACTACAGTTTTCACTTAAAACTTTTGGTTTTTGAATGATTCGATTAGTAGGGGAACGTAGGGTACAGTGAATCATATTTTCTTTATTTCTATTAGAATAGTTTCTGATAGCACATTTGATAACTGTGATTAACAATATTTTTGGTCAATCTTTACATAGTAAATAGCCATAAATTGCGATTAAAGGCTATAGGGGTTGCCAACTTTATCTCATGCGTATGATCGACATTTTTTCTGAAATTGTCTCGCAATCTACTTACGTCAGATTTAATAATTCAAATATGTTTCTTGTGCTCTAACAAGTAATAACAAGGAGTTTTTTACAAACAGATTTTTAATTGATTTAAAATACAGTGATGAAAAATACTAATAAAATTTGTTTAACTTATCATTAATGAAAAATGTGTGTCTGCATTTATCCAACCAGGCGTTTATAACATGAATCTTCAGTATGAGTATCAGTAAGTAGAGAACGATATTCAGTAATTGTTGAATTTAAAGAAAATACAGGTTCACATAAGTGTATGTAGGTAGTTCTGAAATAAGAGTAGATATATTCGCTATATTGAGTAATATTTGGAAGCTTTTCTCGATTAAGATATTTATAAAAACTATCCACAAGATCTCTGTGTTGCAATTTCAAATCTGTCCTTAGAGTTATACAGTAGAGTTCACTTAACATGAAAACTGATTGCACGAAATATTACATAACACGAAAAACGCCCAGTACCCATTCCGTAAAATGATTTTCATGTGAACTAATTCTGATATGCAAAATGAATAACACGAAATATCGCTTAATAGGAAAACATTTGAAATTCTTACTTGCTTATTTTGTTAAAAAAAATTCTATTACCACAAAATAATAGTTGTTCATCGAACAGCACCATGTGTCTTCATTAAAAACCAGAAAGCCTCTCACAGAAATTTTCCGTTCAGACGAGTGTTGAATGTAAGGAAGATACTAATGGAATGCCAATTTTCGACTCCTGACATCTACTGCCTGGCGATGTGCAACAACCACAATAATTTAAAATTGTTTCAATCATATTGGATTTGGACGGTTAATTACACATTAGCTTTCGCGGTGTCTACAACTATCTGAATTTAGCCATAGACATTACACTCGAAGATTATTTGAAGTTGGCCGAGCATGAAATTGTGGAAATCATGAGACCATCAGCGTATGCATCTAAAGCTGAAGATTCAGATAACGACGAATAAAAATAGGATGCAATGCGTATACCCAAATTTTTTAATAATATAATTTTTTTTGCGTATGTATATAAGACAGCGCTTACTGAGAAATTCGGGTACCATAAAAACCTTCTGCTAGTCCCCATGATTTCTCGTTCACCGATTTCCACTATAATTTCATTTTCTAACATGTTTTTGTGAAAGTTAAATGTTTCAGATATTTTGGCGGGAATAAGTTTTACATTTAAATACTTTTAAAGGCAAACGACACATATTTCAACTAACTTTTTGATTTCAAAAACGTATTTTTAAATGTTGCAAGTAATTACAATTAAAATGCTTTTTTAAGTGTTTTGATATATTTGGGAAATTCTTTAAATTAATTTTTGTTAGTATCACCTATTGGTATTATAAATTTTGTTTTCTATGCATAATATATTAATTATATTATATTATATAGCAAAAGCTAAAAAATCAAAAATCTTTATTCTATTTTTTCATTTGTTTTTCAAGTTACTCAATTTCGTTATTTGGGACCTGTTGATGAGTCACACCAAGACTTTAAACTTTGCCACCAAAAATATGATGGTTGTGTGATAGAATAACAAATTAAAAACATTTTTTAGCTTTTGCTATATACCGGAGAATCTAAAAAAAAAAATTCTTTCTTGAACAAATATTATTTCTTTTGTATTTATTTCTTTTGCTGGCTAACACTTGTTGGTTAATTATGCAGTGATAGCTTAAAAAACTTGGAAATCTGACATCATTTTAACATAGCACTATAAATCTATTTATATAGATTATCATTGCTCTTGCGAATCAAAGTGAAGAAAAAAAACAAGAATATCTATTAAATTAATGTCATTATACTTTTCTCTTACATTTTCACTAATTTTCTCAATCCGCGTCATCACAGTATTTCAGAAAAATTAAAGATCTCTAATGCCACTCATAATTTTACTCTTATTCTTAAAATCATTGAAAATTGAATCTGATATTTCCAAAAATGTCTCTATTACAAATTCCCGTTCAAAAATGGTTTGCAATTTTTTGCTATAATTTGATGGTCACTGATCGTGATTTAAACAAGAGCCCTTTAAAGATATTTTGCAGAGATCTTATTTGCGCCTTTAAATTAGTATTTTTTTCTCAATTCACTATTTAGTGGGTTATCTGTTTGTTGTTTGCTATGCAGAGATAAGTAACGTATTTCAATATATATGGTATTACCCCTTTTAGAAACAGCTATAGAGGCATTGCATATTAAGCAAAAATATTTATAATTCATCATAATAACAAAGTACTCCAGTTTCCCTTCATCATGAAAATGATAAGTCTTCGACAAATCTTAGGTAAAATATAAAAAAGGTGCCTACTTATAAGGATGATTCTTTTTTGTGAAAGCTAATAAATGTTACCAGTTTTAACACAAAAATACGGCGTTTCAATAAACCTACCAGAATCTAGTAGAGACTTAGTGGTTTGTTGCACAACGAAAGAATTATTTGGTCGATTATAGGTAAATTGAGAAATTATACTGTGACCTTAAAGTAAACACACTGTTTGTATATATGAGTTACGATTGTTTGCTAAACACTTTTGCATGTCTACTAAAATGGACCAAAATTCGTCATCAGTTGTTTCTTGTTTTTTTTCTACTTTGCGATCGACCGGTAGTTCGCGATCGACGTGTTGGTCATCCCTGCTATAGAGAAAAAACAAAAATTTGCTTAACCCTTAACTAGAGGCGTATAAATTGGTCACATTAGCACAGAGGAGAGATCCCATGAGCTGTGCAATTTTAATTGAATTAAAACAAGATATTGAAATTTAAATGTGTTTTATTACCAAATGGGAGCTAAAAATCATAACTCACTTAAGTTTTTGAACTTTTTGGCTTTAATTCAGGAACTTTTCATGTAATACTTTCATACCTCAAAAGTTCATAAATGGTATAACGATTTAAATAAATAAAAATAAAGGAAATAAAATAATAAAAAATATAGGAAAAATTCATTAATTTCATTGGATTAGGATCCATTCCATCTAAAAATCAGAAAACACATTAACACACAGGAAACCTGCAAGGTGTGTTCTTACCGCTTTTATAACATACATTTATTTAGATTTCTCGATACATATAATAACCTGTTACGTCATCATCATGGCTTTCAAAAATTCTAGACACTATTTTATCAAAATCTGTACCACTTTCTTTTATTCTTTCCGTTTTTTGCTTGTACTAGGAAGCTGGTCCGTATTGGCATTTCACTAAAAATTTGCCCCCCCCCTTATAAATAAAAATACTTACTAAACGACAGTATAAAAAAGAAATAATCGTACTTACCCAAACACTCAAGGAATACTTCGCAGATCAGAATCAGAATCCTTCACTACTACATGAGATTCCTAACATAGTCCTAACATTCTCAAATATTTGCAGTTTTCTTATGTAAAACTGACAAAAGTTTGATTTGAATTGCTCCTCCACCGTTACCTACAATGTATATTTACAATTAATTCTTACCATTTAGCTAGCATTAAAGCTAATATATTTGACACTTCCTCAAATTGCTTACGCTTAAAAATCTGACAACTGAATTAATGTGTCAAAGTATAGTTTGTCCATCAATGCCACCTTTTATGTCTGTCAAGGGTTCTTAAATATCTAGATATCGATACTGCATGTCTGTCATAAGCATAAGAAAAATTCTGAAAATGGGCTGTCAGTTTTCTATGTCATACGTACCAGATTGTACTTTTGTTACAAAAAACACATTAAAATGAGTTTACCTTATCTCAAAGTCTATGGAACAGGAAGACAACAGAGAATTTATAATTCTCATATTGATGTTTATGGAATAGATGTACGATAAAGAGTTTCACGTGAACTATTTCTAATTATTAAAGATCTCGTGCTTAGTAAATAATATTTAGTAAAAAAAAATTCTTAAACTACATATCTATACAAAACTGTTACAATCAGGTCCATTGTTCTCATTAATATGATTCACCCTGTGAACATACACAAGCAGGGGT
This sequence comes from Dioctria linearis, assembly GCA_963930735.1. Lineage (NCBI taxonomy): Eukaryota > Metazoa > Arthropoda > Insecta > Diptera > Asilidae > Dioctria > Dioctria linearis. The sequence continues at coordinate 27,961,856 of OZ005742.1, forward strand.
ACGTACCATGAATCATTTTAACCCCATCTTTGCCAATGTAAGCTATTTAGCGTTTGCTTTTACAGAGGGTTCCTAGTTTTTAGTTCTGTACCGACTGCTGATGCGGTAAGTCAAAACCCTCGAAAAATACTTCCCAAGCCAGAAATCTATATGTGTCCGTGCTATAGTCCATGAATTGCAATATTTTATATTGATTCTAATCTAAAAGTGACTAGATATTGATTTTATATGTGTCATAAAGCCAAAATTACTATCCACATAAGTAAATAGTCTTCCAGTAATGTTTCGCTTGGTTCCTTACCTTCCCAAAAGGCTACACTTACTATATACCTTACTTACGAAAATAATAAAATAGTTTTACTTAAAAAGTAACCTTACCATTTTACGTTCAATAAACTCTGAGTAAACAAACAAATGTCATGCAATTGAAAGAAATTTAATTATATTATTTAAGTTTTTCAATTTTTAGAAAATCATAGTCATGATTTGTAGGGATACATTGATTCGAATTTATCGGACCAATGCATATTCACATATGCAATTATTACTCAGTTGAGTTTTTGTTTGGGAATCGTAGTTATTTGGTTAAGATTATTTTTTTTTAAATAATGTTGTTAGGAAAGATATAAAAATTTGATTCAGGTTGGGCAGATAAGAAAGCAAGCTTAAGATTAGCACAACAACATGTTTACTAGTAAAAAAGCTTGAATTGATCTAAGATCAATTTTTATGATATCCTAGTCGATGACTGCCCGTATGTCATTTCTGTGCAAGCTTGATTTTTGAAGTGGTTTTTCGCATATATTTCTAGAATGGTTCGTCGGACAGAAATAATGATTATAACCAATTTTATAGAATTTTATATTCTGAAGAATTTTTTAGTACAATAAAAATGTTTAGGACTGATCGTTTTTACAGTATACGTAAAACACCTAAATTTTTACATGGCAACACCAAGAAGGTGTTGTTCGATTTAGTCCAATTTTGAAATTATATTTAATATTTTTATGAAAATAGTATGTACAAAATTTCAGTTCTCAAGACGTTGATGCGTTCTCAGGTAGTGTTTTAAGAGCCATATGCATAATTTCAGTTCTCTAGGTACACGCGTTCTCGAGTTTCCATGCCGACGGACGGACGGAAGAACAGTTGGACGGACTGACGGACAGACGGACCGATAGACGGACTAGACGGACCGATAGACGGACTAGACGGGCGAGCAGACGGAAAAATTGCGTTATTGTGCCATAAGATCCTGGTTAAGGTGCATAATGTATCGGCGGATGTAGTGTCTTAATTTTGTGTGGAACAAAGAAAAGTGTTGTCGAAGGTTTGATTAAAAATGACATAATTGCCGATGTGTAATTCCGCTTGCTAAAAGGATAGCAATTGATCGATATGCTCCTGGATCATGGGGGGGGGGGGTAATATAGGACAATCAGCAGTTTATTTAAAATCGGTAGAACGACAGTTGGAGAAATTGTCTTGGAATTCATGAAAGAAGGACGGGAGGTCTTACAACCTCAATACTTTAACTGTTTATCCACCTTCGCAAGTGAAAGTCAAGGAAATGGTGGGAATCGATTGTTGCCACATCGACATTAATCCGCCAAGAAATGAGGCAGTCGATTTAATAATTGGTTCTACTTCTTATTTTTCGCTTTCTTGAAAAAAGCGCATACATATTTTTGCTTAATTTGACGCATTATCATATTATTATTAACAATTAAATGACGCTGCGCAACGTAAAAGGTGCCGATGTTCAGGGCATATTTAGTAATTAGTGATATCTCGTCTATACGCACTAGTTTTGTGCATATATTGGGAGTAGGTATTTGATGACACACATGGTGTATAAACGGTGTATTCCGAATATCTAGATATCGATACCTCATGTCTGTCATAAGCATTAGGAAGTTTACGTGTATTGCTCGTCCATTATTTCAAATTATTTGCCCACGTAAAAACGTAATTTTTTCCTTATTGATTCCAAGAATAGATACAATCAACACATTTTCTTTCAGAAATAATACTCATAATACCGACGAGATTATTTCTCATAGTAGTCACAATACTAGAGATTCAAGCAGTGCCTTCATTTCTGCTATGTTGACCGCAAGGAACTATTTAAGGCACACATACTGGCTACGAAATATGAAGCTAGCTATGTTTCCTGATGAGACATCGCTCTCATTTCATCAAGAACGTTTACCCCAATTGTAAGATATTCGCTTTAGAAGCTTCGGAAATGAATCCACGTTCGTTAATCTCTCTCTCTATATAGCCAATAATATGTCGTTTTTAGTCCTTTCTAGACTTTCGACGTACCTACACGAATTTTGTTTTCATATTCGGAAAGACCATAAAAATTAATAATCGAACAAATACATGCTTACTTGCTTCTTATAGTTATTGTCTAAGCTCCGAATTTATTCGAATATTGCGAGTACTTGCGTAGAAAAAATTTTCTACTTAGAGTGATTTCTGCGTATCAGCTGGGCAGAGTCTTTCAGCTCTATGGTGCATTGCAATAGAATAGTTTTGTAAAGTTCCTTCCATTCTGAAAGTGTTCGTCTTTTTAATAGTTTACCAGCTGATATAGAGAGGGCGCAAACGTCGATGAAATTTAAATCCATGGTGTTAATTGTTCGTCATTTTATTCGTAGGCAGGTTGCACATACATAGTGTATATAGAAAAGTGTTGAACGTTTATATCAACTAATTTTGAAAATAATCACTACTATTCTATGGGTTGTTGTTTTCCAATCTAGTATGAGGCTCGTGTTAAATAACGTTAACAGAAAATCAGCAAACCATAAACGGGGAACATTAATTTTTGTTTTATGACAGCACCAAATCGAAACGACCTCTTCTTCCACTATACGAAGAAAAACTAAAAAGCATTCACGGATTTTAAACCTAATTATACGTCTTAAAGACATTATGAAATCAAAAAGAAGTATATAAATACGAAGGAATTATAGCTAAAAAAAAACGAATTTATTTTCTTCTCCTCCTACTCCTGTTACATAATTCAAAAATTCGAACCCTCCACTTTGAATCGCCTCTTTATATCAATGATGATCCCATCACGTTTCGTGGCTCATCTCTCATATCATCAGGCATTCTATTCTATCTTAAAGTCAGGTCATATTTTCCTTTGGGGGTAATCTTCAGCCATGGGGAAATCCAAGCCTTGTTGGCTATCCATTCAGTCATTATCTCCGCGTTTTTAGCGTCCTTTACAGTTAAACTAGCACTACAGGAGGGTGGCTTGACTGACCGCACCTTTCTAAATGTGATGCTTGTTTGATTATCATCTCTCGTTACCAAAAAAAAAAAAAATAAAGGAAAGAAGAAAACATTCAGACCACTCCAACACTCCCTTAGTGACCATGAGCTGACTCTAGCTATAATGCGATTCATATAGTTAGCACGCACCCTTTTAGGATATCCTGCAATTTGTGGACGCGAGGGAAGCATTTTTTTGGGATTGTTACAGCCACCAAAGGGATATAAGCGATGGTCCATTAACTGATGACTTCCATTTCAGAACAGGCTAAAGGGGATAAAAGGAATAACTATATTGCATGTGTATATTTGTATAGGTTTAGGTTGAAAGTTTGTATGTATGAAGGGTGGGGGATATGGGGATATTGGTTTAGTGGCAAGAAAATATAATTATTTCAATGCCGAACTAGGAGCGAATTTTGTCCAGAATTACTGCACCTCGCACTATAAATATTTTTGCATATTCATTTCTTATTGTGGCAGCATTACATGAACACTTGATCTTAATTCAGGTTTAGAAGAATCTGATTAACTTGAGCTGTTGTTGTTTACAAAATTGTATGAAGAGCTATGTACTGTACATATATTCCACCACAGAAGATTATATGCAAACAACAACGACCAACTCTTTACATGCCAAAGTCACTCTATCATCGTTGCTTACACAGTGTTAATTATGGAAATTTCCTTAGCGGATCATTGAAATGCAATCAAAAGCATTCTGTGGATAGAGCAAAAATGATTTGGTTCACAAATTTCTGGACGACAACGACGACGTCTTTCGAGCCAAAAGTCAAAGATCGACCTAATTACGATTCTTGCGCTGTCGATCTCCGACGAGAATGTTATTTTCACAAAAATTTTTCCATTAAGGTGAAATCGATCGACACTGTGTGATCACCTTATCGCACCTTCTTTTGGGTCTCTCTGTACTTAGCAATCATTAAGGAAGTCGTTAACTGATTCCAGAGAAATTTTTCGTTTCGACATCAGACACGTAACGTGTCTGTTATTTTATATGGCCGGCGCGGGTAGAGGTAGACAGGCAGTAATATTGTCGAGTCCATGATGGCCACTTGTCGATCACTTTGTCATTTGTCATATTTATTTACTCTCGTGCCGAAGGTGCTGGATGAATTTCTTTTTTCCATCCATATATACATATCTACAAATATATGCACCGCCATTCTACTGATTCAATCCGGACACCGGAGGCACCTTACAGGGTATAATCAGGCGGCCCATAATTGTCTTTGCTTGAGTTCAAGACGGCACTGATTTCCAATCAGATCGATCGTCTTAAATGGCAGGCGGGAATGGATGGCGACTCTCTCGAACGCAACCAATATGAACTTTATGTGTCGGTCGGTAACTCTTCAAAACTTCAATAATTCAATTCAAAACGTAACGGTAGGCACAGAACGTACATACCTACATATATTTGGATCTGTAGTTTTTTTCGTTTTACCTTTTACCACCTCTTGGTTGTGATCACTGATATGAATGTGGATACGTTAAGAGGGAAATTTCGAAGATCACGAAATGATCACGTTGGTAAGAGGAGGATTGAGGTATTATTATGTCGTGATTATTAAGGTGGTTAACGATTTTTCGGCATACCAAATGTTTTTTTTTTCTTCTTTACTTCTTTTCATGTTTGCAGTAACCGTGCTGGATTCGTGGATATATGCATGTATGTTCGTAGAATATAATCACAACGTCTTGATCATACTTAATCAACTCAAAGATCTGATGAAGAAGAGCTATCAAGAGGATGGAGAAGCTTAACCAATATGGAAACTTTGATATACCTAGCGTTGAAATTTCACAAAAGTGTCCAGAGCTTCAACGAAATTAAGTAATGGTGTGTAGGTGGTAGGTATAGTAGTTCATTTGAATTCTGAGCGATGGGAGGATCACAATCACGATCGCGGTAAAATACAGTTCGATAAATTCTCGGATATTGGTGTCAATGACAAGAGCTGAAATATATCTTCAATTGGGCTTAATTTGTTTTGTTTATTTTTTTATGTCCACTGTACTTTTAGTAATGACTTCATCTCATTTTCTGGATTGTGTTTACTTCTTTTCTCTGTAGAAAAAAAATTAAATATTTCAATTAGGTAATATAGAAAGCTTAAGATAAACTTTATTAGACCTAAATATAAAAATAAATAAAAAATGTAATGTAAATGTAAAAATAGAAAATATTCTGTCGCCGATACAAAAAATCTACAACTACAAGCCCTGGGTGCTGATTGTGATCTCTTATTTTATCAAAATGATAAAATGTACGGCAAATGAGCTTTTTTTTACGTTACGTACAGGTAGAATGAACTTAAAATGACACTAAACATTACAAATTCAAAAATATTATTTCGAATTTAAACATTTGCAATGCTCTAAGTAGGTGTAGAATATCTATTTATCATAATTTATAATTTTTGTCACAACCTCTGAGCTAGTTGACTAATTTGTCGTACTTTTATGGCCAGTTTCACAGTCTGAGCTTAAACCAAATATTTAGTTTAAACTCGTCGAATGAGTTTCACAGTTTGGTTTAAACCCCGGTTTAAACTAGAGTTTAAACCGTGCCATCCGTCGGTTTAAACTCATTATAAAAGTATTTGGAATGTATGACATTGACAGTAGCATTGTTTGCTTGTATCAAGAATGAGCGATGAAGAAGATTTTTTTGTGTTAAATTTACAACTCTGTCGACGACTGAGAGTTATTAGAAATCGGCCAAATCATCTTATTGAGTGGGACGACGTTGATTTTTATGCTAGGTTCCGTTTAAGTAAAGAACTTTGTCACTTTGTCTTCGAATCTATGCTTGTTCGTTTTCTTACGCTCTATTATATATCTTTTTTTATGTACTAAGGAAGGCAATAGATCAACTTCACTTATGCTAACATTTGCGTCCTTTTTGAATGTTGGCATATTTATAATTAGCAAATAAAACTACATTTTTTTAATTTTTTTTTCTGACCTGTTTACTTTTCCGATTGACAGATTGATTGATAGAAAAATTGCTTCACAATGGTTACTAAAAGAATGCACTCTGAAACCCGATTTGGTTTAAACTACGTTTAAACTTGGAGGATGGTTTAAACTAAACCTTGGTTTAAACTCGACTGTGAAACTGGCCATGCCGTATGTTCTGGACATTTATTCACTGCAAATTCATTTAAACCAAAAGTACTACGATAAATTTGTGGTGAAATATCAAAATATGCGACAAAATATAAAGAGGTCAGAATCATCACTCTGGGCAGCAGTATATATATATTTATATCTTTTGACATTTCACAACGATTTTGTCGTACTTTGGCTTTCATCATAGTTCATTTTGATTTATCTTTTTCGTTTATCACAAATTGAACTTGAGTGAATTTGCAGTGAATAATCTTCAGAAAAAACTTCAAAAAGTACGACAAATGTATCCAGAGGTTTTTACAAAAGTTTCGAACTATGATAAAATGAATATTCAACATCTACAGCAACCCGGGTTCTGATTCTGATCGTTTGTCGTACTTTAATGTCATAAATATACGACAAGATTGAATGAACTTTTCTACTGCTTTTTTGTGTTGTTATTCAGTTCAACAAGCTTTGCATTACGTAGAATGAACTGAAACTGACACTTCAACGTCACATTATAAATTCAAAAATATTATTTGGAATTTAAGCAGTTGTTGTGCTCTAAGTTGTTGTAGAATATCGATTTATCATAGTTTATAATTTTTGCCACAACCTCGGAAGCAGTTGGGGTGCATTTGCTCGTTGATATTGGTACACATGGATTATATTTCAATATACTAATATTATATTGTAAAATCTAGTACATAATGACTTGAGACTAATTTTTCCGTTCTTAGGGTTCCGTACCCAAAGGGTAAAAATGGGAACCCTATTACTAAGCCTCCGATATCCGTCCGTCTGTCTGTCACCGGGCTGTATCTCATCATGAACCGTAATAGGTAAGCAGTTGAAATTTTCACAGAGTATGTATTTGTATTGCCGCAGAAAATAATAAAAATAAAACAAAATTAAAAATTAAAGGGGGCCCGCATCATTGGCGTAATTAGGACTTTTTTCTGGAGTGGGCTCGGTCCCCAAACTTTCGTACATAGTTTTTAACTAACATTTTGTTTGAGAAGTTTACCAGCTCATGAGTATTCTCAGCTTTGATCAACATTTTTTATGCATTGCTCTGAGCACTTACAAGATGTTGATATAATGCCTAGAGCAAATAAAACTGCATAGATTAGAAAAACCATAAAGTTTCTAAAGTTACAGAGAGTACAGAGAGTCTATAAGTTACAGAACCCACAAGAAACATAATCTAAATTCTAGAACATAATTTCCGCTAAAATAACTTCGCACACAAAAAATAAAATAATCCTCAGAAAAATAAAAAATAAAATTATTCTCATTTTACTAGTCGCAGGCATCGTGTCACTATTTTTGTAATATGTACCTAGCCTTCCTACGTGAGACTTCGCTCCCAAGAAAGCAAAAAAATAGATCAGATCTACTCCAAATGCAGAGGAATAAATTGGATTGTGGCATGTCAATTTCTGTCCTACAGTTACTCATATATTGCGCTAATTTTCTTTCTATTTTACTGAAGGCGGAAAGATTTCTTGAGGCACTGTTGAGATGCAGATAACCTCTATTATTAGAAGGCGTATTTAAATAATTTCCAAGAGCTGAAATATTTCGCTTTATGGCGGTATTTGTAGTAAAAGCGTTAAATACCACTATCTGGACTTGTACTTGAGAATTTTTTAAGTACCAGTACCGGGACTTGTACTTGTACTTAAAACTTAAGTACCAATGTACTGGTCTGAAGTTAGATCAATTATTTACGTTTTTATTAAACACAAATAAAGAGATAGTTAAAGTTTGCATACGCTTTAGTTTACAGTTTTTTTTCTGCAAACTTATTTAGCACCTGTAGCACTGTTAGTTTGCTTTCAGCTATCTCATTAATATCAAATGACGCCTACTCTCATTTGAAAAAATAAATAAAAAGTACATAGTGGATGCTTTTCTTTATTTTTTCTGTGGAAGGAATAGAAGGAACTGAATACTCATAACGTGGTACAAGAATATTCGGAAGATTAATTATTAAGTAAACAGAAAAGAATAAAAATTTGGCAATTGTGACACAACTCAAAACGTAATATGACCTGGAGACCATCTTATACAAGTTTCATGTCCTGAAAATAAAATATCCCGTTTTAATTACAAAATTAAATCAATTTTTCGTACCTCTGCTGTTGCTGGTTTTCATCTTCTTGGGATGATGTTTGCCATTTGATGTTTGTCAAATTATATTCAATTTATATATATATACCTACTAAGAAGGGAGTTTAAAAAGAATTCGGAATATACCACCGCGAATAAGGAAACACCACTGACATGTATATAAATGGACCGCTTGTTGAACCAAAAATGCATGAAAGCAAATGGCACCACTTTCATATTCCTGTCTCTTTCCGTGAGAGCATACTTTCTCACTGAACTGTAACGATTGGGAACGAGAAATTGCTTGAGGTTCTGCGGTATTTCCAACCAAAACATCCTTGTAAAAAACACTTCCTTCGACACATAGTACATAATTAAAATTTAACAATACAAATAGTCCCAAATACTTTTGTTATAAATTCGGTAAATCCCACTGACATGCATATAAGTAAATTTCCAAATATTTAAATATAGCGCCAGTTTATGACAGTTGGTAACATTGACAGTGAGAGCGGGCGTGTATCTTTATTCTGCTCAGAGCACTACTTTTAGAACTACTCTGAGCGCTCTGAACGTGTATCTTTATTATTGCGCAGAGTGCTCTAACTAATCGTAAATAAACCTCAGAGCATTTGGAGCAATCCGTCAGTAATACCAATAGAACGCAAAAAAATCCTATTGAAAATTTTGAATACTTTTTTAAATTCGATATTTCCTTCCTTTCCTTCAGCACTTACTTATTTTTATAACTTTATTATTATTATTTATTTATTTTAATAAAGCATTTTTTATAATCAATAAATATTTCACAAATCATAAGTATTGCCAATATAAAAAAAAACTACCACTCAGAGCACTCCGGATTTGTATCTTTATTCCAGGGTGCTCTGAACGTTCTAAAAAATCTGTTCTTTCTACGGAGCGGAAAAAAGATACATGCCCAGCATACTTTTTGAAATCAAAATTGGTGCCACATGAAACAGGAGATTAGTCAGGCCATTTATATATGTCGTAGACATTTGACGTAGCTCAGCATTTCACGAAAAGTCTAGACAGTCATGGAGAGTAGGCAGATAGTGTACTGGTTTTGACTTAGCCACTTTTTACATTATGTGGCTAAGTCAAAACCGGTACACTATCTGCCTACTTTTCATGAAGTGTCTAGACTTTTCGTGAAATGCTGAGTTCCGTCAAATGTCTACGACATATATATGTCAGTGGGCAACACACAATGGAATAAACGGAATGTTCTGAGTGGGTAAATAAACACTTTTGGTGCGTTCTGAATATTCGGAATGAATCTCAACCCCAATGAACTAAATATTCACTTTACCTTTCGTCCTCCAGACAATAGCTCCATTAGTGATTTTAACCCACGTATCCTTCATTTCAACTCTCCCTCTTTCCAGCACCAAGAAACCTGCTCTTAATTTCGACCTCTTAACACAATTTCAATCTGGCTTCCGACCAGGACACAGTTGTGAAACTGCTATACTAAAAGTCTCCAATGATATTCGCCTGATTCTCGACTCCAAGAACTTTGGCATACTTGTCTTACTGGATTTCTCAAAAGCGTTTGATAGCATCAGCCACTCTAAGCTATTAGATAAGCTTTATAGTAATTTAAAGTTTTCTTCCTCTGCAATCTCCTTAATAGATAGTTTCATTACTGATAGGTTTCAAAAGGTAGATACAAATTGGAGACTCCTCATCCTCCCTGCACCCCCTTTTCTGTGGTGTACCTCAAGGATATGTGTTCAGCCCGCTGCTGTTTTCTTTGTTTATTAATGACTTGCCAAAGGTGATTCAAGATGTTCAGCTTCATCTCTATGCTGATGATGTACAAGTATACCTAAGTAGGCCTATTGGTCTTATAGAAGATTATACTGCTCGCATTAATGATGATCTTTCCCGTATCTACACTTAGTCGATCAACACCGAGCTTTCATTAAACCCTAGCAAATCGCACTGTCTTCCTATCTACAACTCTTTGTATGACATACGTGATATCCCACACATTTTTCTTGACAGCTCCCTGCTGCGTTTTGTGAATTCGGTCACCAATCTTGGGGTCAAGTTAAATGGACAGTTAAGTTATTGTGATAACGTCAAATTGATGCTCTCTAAGATATATAAGGGATTATGCAGACTGTGGCTATCTGCAGGATGCAACTCGTAAAGGCTGTTCTATTACCCCATTTAACCTATGGAAGTTTTATATATCCCAAACTTGATAGCGTATGCACGCGGAAAGTTGAAGTTGCCTTTAACGATTCCATTAAATTTGTGTTTGGCATTAAACGTTGGCAGCATATAACTCCGTACAGACTCTCATTGGTTGGCTGCTCGATCAACTCTTACTTAAAGCGCAAAGCTTTAATATTCCTCTATATCCTAATTCACTTTGGTGAACCTGGATATCTGTATGACGTACACTGCAATGTTCACGACATTCCAATCTACTAGTTGCTCGTTTCCATTCTTCGACTGGTGAGGCCTCTTATTTTGTCCAGGTCGCTCGAATGTGGAACTCCCTTCCCGTTCGTGTCCAGAAGGCCGGCTCTACCTCTATCTTCAGGCGTCTAATTTGTGACTTAAATCTTTGATAATTTATTAATATACTCTTGTTGTTCTCCTTGGTTGGTGTTGTCAGGTTGTGCTAATGCATAAATGAAATCAAGTGAATTTAATCAAGTAAATCGAATGAATGAAGTGGGGGAAATTCAAGAAAATTTAATTAAATAATTAATTATTTTTTTTCTCTTACTCTAATTTTTGCTTTTCTATTATTTCTTCATCTCTTATTTTTCTTTTTCTTGTTTTCAAATTGTTAACTTACTCTTTTTAATATCTTTCGCTTAAATAAGTTAGTTTTAGTTCATATAGTTTTTCTCCCTCTCTACAAGTTCGATATAAAAAAATCGGCCAAGTGCTAGACGGATTCGCGCATGAAGGGTTCCGTACCATCGTACAAAATTTTACACTAATGCTTTTCTTTATTCATTCAATTCAATTCAATTGATTTATTACGGTAAAGTACAAGAGATCTGAGATTTTAACCTAGTTATAATGTACTAGGTCCGACTAGCACTTGGCTCATTTTTTTATATCGAACTTGTAGACGTAAGTAATCCGACTTCAAGAAATATTTATCTCGCATAAGAATCGTTAAGGAAAATTTTAAAACCGTCTAGCTTTATCACGTTATTACGTTATAGGAAAACAAACATAGTCTCGTACTATTTTTACGGTTTAGTATGGTTTTGTCAATGAATTTGAACGGTGGTTAAAATTCGCATATTATAAAATGTATGTAGAATAAGACATCAGGTGAATTGAAATCCTTGTTATCATGAAGTGACGAGTCTTTTTCTTTTCCTCTATCCAGACATGAAGGTCGTATAGGTCTGCTCCTCCGCTCCGTTACAGGTTTATAAGGGACATTGCATAAATTTGATGCCCGCAGTATCATAGGATGGAAGGGTATATGGCATCAGAGGACAATCGATCTGAGTAAGGGTCTCTTCAGGAGCGGAGGTGAGTGCTGCATTATTAGTCAGGTACGAATTTCTTTTTGGATATGATGTGTGACAGCGGCAGATTTTTGTGGAACTCACCACACATTCTCCGTCATTAGCTGAGGATAACTAGCGTGCCGCCCTGCATTCAAGGTTGATCACAGGGTGAGCTCTCAGCTCCGGCTGATAGTCTGGACTTTACGTCCAACACCACTCACTTACCTGCTACCATAATCAAATGTCGAAATATGTGGCAAAAATATATGTCTAAGCTACGACAAAAGATCGGAACCAGTACACAAGTCTTGAAATTTAAATAACATTTTGTATGTGTAATGTAAATTATCATTGAATAAAAATACAAAAGAAGCAAAAGAAAATTTCATTTAATTTTGTCGTATTTTTTGAAGTTAAGTACGACGAGAGATCAAAATCACCCTTGACGAATGTTTTCGGTCGCACATTTTCACTATTCATTTCACCTTCTTGGCATGTATTTGGATTGTTTCGTACTATTTTTGCACAAGCACGAGTGTAGCTTCGAAGAGTGTTGAAAACTGAACATTCAATCTAAAGAAAAACAGTTACAACTGTGTGAAAAGTCAGTAAAATTCAACTTGCAGTAAAATTAAGCAATAAGACAGCTGAAGAAACTGAAACGAATTGAGGGTTTCGGTCGTCTTCGGGCTTCAAACTAGATAACTAGCTGAGGAAAATGATTACAGATTTGTACTGATTTAGGTGGAAAGATCTTCTTCCCAGAACTTCATGAATCTGAACTTGATGGTAAAAAATGTTACACGAAACAATTAACTATATCGAGCAAATTAAAATGGCATTAAGTAGGCGACAGCGACAATCTAATTGATGTCCTAAAGATCATAATTAAGACAGGTAAGAAGCTAGTTGAGGATCTAGCACGAAAAATACGGTACAAGTGAAAAAGCTAGAATTGGTCTAAGTAAGACCAATTCTTATGATACCCTAGATGAATGCACGTATGAAATTTCGTATGGTCACCCATTTGAGCAATTTTGATTTTTTGCATTGGTTTCTCGCATATATTTCTAGAACGGCTCGTCGGACAGAACAAATGATTATAACAAATATTATAGGATTCTTTATTCTGAAGAAGGTTTTAGTACAATAAAAATGTCTCGGCCTGATCGTTTTCAAAGTATATGTAAAAAACCAAAAATTTTATATGGCAACACCAAGAAGGGCTTGCCCGATTTAGTCCTTTTTTGAAATTTTATTTGCTATTACTATGAAAACACAAGATACCAAATTTCAGCTTTCTATGTCGACGTGTTCTCAGGTAGTGTCCAAATATATCGTGGAAAACGAAATTTTTGTATGGCGACCCCACGAAGGAGTTGCCCGATTTGTCTCATTTCGAACTTAATTTTACTTTTTTTTTAATGTCCGTGTACAAAGTTTCAGCTTTCTAAGTGAACGCGTTCTCGAGTTATCGTGCGCACGGACAGACGGACGGACGGACGGACAGACGGCATGCAAGAATCAAAACAACTTTTAATTTTATGCGGGGGTGTCCAATCCATTTTGCTCTACCATCATTATTTCTGTGCGTTACAAACGGAATGACAAACTTAGTATACCCTATAGATTTCATCTAGGGTATAAAAAGTGGATTCTCATACTTCTCACTTGATGTTACGATCACTATGAATAAGTTTGTTGAACTATCAGCAACTTTTGCATCAGTATTTGGTCGACATCTACACATACATACATATCTTAGAATATGAAGACTGAACGATTGATCTTCATCCAATTGAATCAATGGACACTTTTAAGTAGATTCACTTGAAGACGTGATGCGGATAATTACAGCAATTTAGTGATCCATAAAAGCTCCATTAATTCATCCCTTTAATAACTTGCCTGGCAATCTATGTATGAAAAAAATTGATTTTATAAATAAATTTATAAAATTTTATCGATATAGGATATACTAAAAAATATATCTATACTTAAAACTGTTAATTTTACATTTGTTTTATTTTTATTTTTTTTTTTATTTTTTACCTATTCAATTTACAAACAGACAAAAGGAGCCCTTCACAAGTTCCAGCTTCTTTATGAACCGCTTCAAATTGAGTCATTCTAAAAGAAAAATCTTTTTAGTATGGATGAGACGTTCTCTTGTGTCTCAGAGGGCGAAAGCAAAAACAATGATCCATCGACGATGGAATATTCAATCGGATTTGATTTGAATAAATGAGACGACAAGGAAGAAACAGCAAATTCGTCTTTATATCAAGACCCATTGCCCATAGCCAATAGGTAACCCGCACTTGATACCGTACATACCTTAAGAAAGGTGAGGCTGCCCTTTAGTATGCTATGAAGGCGGCCGATGATAAAAAATGTTAAGAAATTTTCTTCAAGTTTTACGATGCCTACCTTTCTTGATTTGGAGAATATGAGCACGACAGTTTATGAAAGTGTTGTTGTTGTTTTGTTTTTCTTAAATTATCCTTTGACTTGATTTATTTTCCGCTTAGTAGTTGATTACTTTGCCTTCGTAATCTTCATAAAGGTAAAAATCTAAAATTATCTTATGCTTATGGCGCATATATATTGGTCTTAATGCGAATTGGAATCGCCTTATTTAAATTAAAAATAAATTATAAATTCTGTTTAGCGAAAGAATATCTAGTAGCCTTGATAAAATGACATTGAGAACGTTATTGGAAAACAAGACACAAAAGCATGTACGCAGATGATATCTCTAACTTGAACCCAGATATATGTACTACGTAAGGTACCTGTCTCAGTCGATTGTGAAAAAGTTTTATAATCCTAACCATAAGTCAATAATTTGGCCCCGAAAAGATTCAGGGAAGAAAACATCAGAAAGGGAGCATAAAGCCTCTTAGAATATAGAGAGAACAGGAAATGTTGATACCTATAAAATGTCTTGTACATGATCGTGGCTTTTCTTCGAGGAGAAATTTATGTTTAGCTGCCTACATTTGAAACAGCTGAGGTGCTTGGCGTAGTGCCAACGACTAAGAAACATTTTTGGTGGGAGCAAGCGCAATATTTTCAAACATACATATATCTTGTTTCCCCGTTCTCTACACATATGTTAATTCTACTACACGTCTGTACTGGGCTCCACTACAGCGGCAACAGCTTCTAAGAATTTTACTACATCAAATTTGACTTATCAGTGATCACACTACGTGCTTAAAGCTGATAGAACCAAAATGGCAGAACAGAATTTGAGGTAGCGGTAAATTAGAGGCTAATTTAATGCCCTACAATAAAATTTAGAGTTCCCATAGTTTTCTCAGAAATCTCCGTTCTGCTACCTTTAGAAAAAGTTAGCAGAACCAAACACAAAAACGTATAAAACTTAATATTTACGATATAAAAAGTATATAGGATTTAAGGCTAATTTAAGGCTACATAAATAATAATTTTAGTTAAAGATACCAACGAATGAAATGAATATTGCAGCTAATGAGTTATAAAAGAATACCCCCACTGCACTAAAGAGCCCTAAAACCAACTTTCCACATACAAATCGCATTCGTTTTGAGAAATTTAATTATAATTTAATAAGCTTTGAAATCTACCGGTTAAATTTAAGCTATTTTTTAATAATAGATATCGATGCCGGTTTGATAGCAGAACCAGGCCACTAGGAACTAGCAGGACTGGACCTTAAATTAGCTTTAAAATCCTATATACTTTTTACATCGAAAATATTAAGTTTTATACGTTTTTGTGTTTGGTTCTGCTAACTTTTTCTAAAGTTAGTAGAACCGTGATTTCTGGGAAAACTATGGGAGCCTTAAATTTTATTTTTGGGTATTAAATTAGTCTTAAATGAGCCTATTTTTGTTCTGACAGCTTTAAGGACATGATCATACTTCATGTACTCTCTATATTTTAAGTAAAGCATCTAATGACCATTTGATGTTCTCAAGTCAATTTACAGTCACAGCAGCAAACCACAGCATGAGATGTACAAGAGGCGTAGGTACAATTCAAAATTTTGCTTTCACATAGAATTTAGGCTCGAAATGTTGGTATTACTGATGAATCAGGCATCAAAATTAGAAATTTTCCGAAAATTAGTAGTAAACGCACACATCCCTACCTACTTCTTAACGAATTTCTGCAATTGATGGCACTTTTTCAATTATCTGCAATTTCTGATTTCATGTACTCGGTCAAATCTATGGTTTTTTAAACGACATACGTTGATACTTTAGGCTCAAGCTAGATCGCGAGCTACGCACTACAAGCTGTAAACTTCAAGCTACAAATTTTACTTTGGACATATGTATGGCATACCGTAGAAACTGCTACATAGAGGACTTCAAGCTACATGGTGTAGCTAGCTGCAAATGAAGATGTAGCTGCTATTAGTCAAATTTCGAATTTTGTAGCGCTGCAATAATACCAACATGAAACAAAAGTCATTTGTTTCATATCAAAAACTGTGGTTCGAATAAAAGTACAATATGGATAATGAGCGCGTATAGTGAAAAAAAATTTATTTTATCCAAGGAAATCCGATAAATGCCACTAAAAACTTGCAAAACTCTCAAAGAAAATCTCACTTTATTCATGTTAAGTTGTCAGTACGAATATGAAGCTTGTAGTTGTAGCTTGTAGCGCAAAGGTCGCGGGCCTTACACACTAGCTGTCATCAAATGACTACCTAGATAAAAAACCCGCCCAAGTGCGAGTCTGTGAAAATTTCAACTGTCTACCTATTACGGTTCATGAGATAAAACCTGGTGACGGACGGACGGACAACGAAGTCTTAGTAATAGGGTTCCCGTTATTACCCTTTGGCTACGGAACCCTAAAGGCAGAAACACATCCAGGCCTCGAGGCTTCCTCGAGGTATTGTCAAAATTTCCAACACGGGTTTTTAAGTGATGCAACACAAAACCAAGCCAGCAGCTAGCCTCAAGGCCTAGCCGCAAAGCGCGCTTTGCTCAATGTTGAATATTTTTCTCTCTCAGGCCTACTTCTGTCAACAGATATCTTTTTTTCTTTAATTTTGCTTTGTCAAACGAGATATTTGCCACTTAAGGATCACATGAAATTTATAATCAACATTTTTGAAAACCGATAAGAAATTATTTCTGCTCAGAATGTAAAAGAATTATCGCAAATACCATCAAAAGTACAATGACAGTACCGAGCTCGGTGGTGTCATATTGTTTTCATTTCTCTGAGGCATACCTTGAGGCTAGCTGCGAGGAAGCCTGAAAGAGGCCAGGCCTGAGGCTTCCTTGGATGTGTTTCTGCCTTAAAAAGGTATTACATAATTATAGAAAATATTTATAACAGGTATAAACTTTACAATTTTACAGATCCCATTGCTCTAAAAAGTAGTAACATAGATAGACTAATCACATCCAAAAACTGGACAAGTAGAACAAAAATCTGCAACGCCTCGCTCGAATATAAAATCGACGATGCCTCGACGATACCTTGGCTTGCTACGTAACCAAACGGTGAGCCAGCAATGCCTCGCTCCAATATAAAATCAACGATGCCTCGACCTGATGTAGGGAAGGACTCAATTTACTTTTTTTTTAGAAATTTTCTGAAATTTTTTCTTTACAATTTATATGCATTTTTGGAGCCGATAATGGCACACATTGTGTCTGAAAAAAAAAAAACTATAGTCAGCCACCAGACTAGACTGACTAAAAATTCTACCGAAACATTTTCTGTAAATTTCTAAGAAGAAATAAAAGCTTATTGCCCATCTACTCGACTACGCTCATAAAAATTGTTAGCGCCCCAAGCACCCGTTGTCGGCCTGTGCATACAAATTCTAAAGAAAAAATGTCCAGTACATTTTACCATTGAGGCATCGTCGATTTTATATTCGAAGAAGGCCTTGCAGATTTTTGTTCTACTAGCCAGTCTTTGGATGGATGTGATTAGTTTGTCTATGGTAGAAGTGTGCGGAATTCGTTTTCGTACTGGCGTGCTGTGGCCAGAGTATAAAGTCATTTTTATTGTAATTTGTTTTTTCTACTTTATAAAAAAAAAATTGTTATTTATCATCTCACGCGATATACTGACGACAGTATAACAAGAAATGACTGCTTGACTGCTATGAACCACTAGAGGGCCATCTTGAGCGTCACTCACACATCACACGATTGTACTACAGCACTTTAATATTAATTAATTTTTTATTTTATATTTATATTAATATCAGCTATCAGGAAAAAATATTAACACTTTAATCCACGGATTAAAATTTTTGTAAATTCATATCTGGAGGGTGATTCTGATCTTTTGTCGTACTTGAATGTCAAAATAAATGAAATGAACTTTTCTATTGATTTTTTCGTGTTTTTATTCAGGTCAGCATGACGTAGAATGAACTGAAAATGACACTTCAATTACAAATTCAAAATAATATTTCGAATTTGAGCACTTGTAATGTTCTAATTAGGTGCAGAAATTTTTGTCACAACCTATTGAGCAGTTGACTAATTCTTAGCATATTTAGACGTGTTCTTTGACGTTTGTTCACCGAAAATTCATTATAGTTCATTTTATGATAGATAATAGTGAAGACACAAAATGAACTGTGTTAAAAGAAAAAGGTCAAAATTCACGCCTTAAATAGAACGACAAAAGATCAGAATGACCCTCCATCGCCTTAGTAAGCTGCCAGGTAATTATATTTTTTTTTAAATATTGTATATTTTATTTACTATGATATTATCCGTTTTATTTTTTCAAAACTCTTACCAAAAGATTTATTATAATAATTTTCTGAAATCTTCATATAACTTGTGATACTGTGAAGTCACAAATCAAGTGTCAAAATAACTAGTAGACATACCTATACCTTGACATACTCTGTATACCGTGTTATTTTCATATTTGTCAATCCGCAGCAAGTTGTTTTTCTAGCTCTAGTTGTTCAAAAATTAAGTCAGTTCCTTCAGATGTACCTCAAGTTTCTATCGACAAGGTCCCTAAATTGTGATTTACTCTTTATATTAATGATCTTACCAAGCCATAGGCGCAGATTCGGATTCAGAAACAATTGGGGGGGGGTCAATTTTCTCAGGGGCCAAACAACACTAATACAAGAAAACAAAACATAGATATAAGTACCTGCAAAAGAATAATTAAATACAGACTAAAAAAATCACACAAAAGCCCATAGGCTAAAAAAGAATAAAAATGTTTTATTAATTAAATAACATTATTTTGGAAAAAATTTATTTTCTACATCGATGATGATATCCCGATGGATATTTAGCAGAGCAAGGCCGGCGAGCAGTTCCTCTCCCATATTTTCACGAATCAGCGTCTTAAGGCCCCTGACTGAGAGTAGAAAAATACTGCTCCGCTGTTGCTACACTTACAGAAAGTGTAGCGAATATTTGCAGAATGGTATAATTCCAAATCGCAAAGTTTTAAAAATTACACATCAACGGAGTTAACATCTTCAGCTGCCAATACTGATCATCAATATTCGGTAGTTATGACAACAACAAAAAATTTTGTCGGAAATTGTAACAGTACCTTTTTAAATGATACTCATCTTGTTTGGATATGTCCTGTAATTCTTGAGATATTGCAAAAGGATTTCAAAATTTTGGAGGTCCTTTTCGTCCTTAAATAGCATTTCCGCATATTAGGCTAATGCCGAAGTGTATTGTGACGGCTGATAGAAAACAAATTATAAACAGGCAAGGACCAGCCGGAAAAAATTTAGTGAAGATTATAATATATAATAAAGTGGTGAAATTGTGAAATAGAGTTGTTTAGGGGTGGAAAGTGGATTTTAGCGATTTTCGGCGAAACGTGACCTCCTAGCGGTAAATATCCTTCACAAAAGTTGTAGATAATAAGAAAATCTTTCATAAAAGGCATTTTTCAACATAACTTCAAGTTTTCCGAGAAAACGGCGGTAGCCGATTTTCCGAGAAAAAAAAACCAATATCTTCAACGGAAAACACTATTGGTATTTTTCTCGATTTAATCATTCTCTCCGGGCTCATTTTTATCGTTAAAATGTGGTTAATTTTTCGGGAAACTACTTAAAATTGAGAAGACCCAACAACATGTCTTTTCGATTCACGAACTTTTCAACATTTTTTATGATTTCCAATTTTTTATTATTTCTGTTAATAATGGATTAAAATTCAATGACAAATAATACTTTAATGTAATATTAATAAAGTTTAGTGAATTTATTTAATAAAAGAGGTGGAAATCATCCTGAAACTAAACAGATTAATAAAAAATCTTTTTAGTATGCATAACTTTCTTACTCCTTTAACTTTATAATTTTTTGCTTGTCTTCACCTCAGCTTTCCAACCCTTTAGCTAGCTAGGTGCACCAATTATGAAACACCCTGTATATACTTGGAAAAAGGTTCAAGTCCGTCTAAAGTGGTCATTGGGGTTGGGTGGGTTGGGATGGGATTAGAGTTGGGCCTAGGCAGCATATTATCAATTGCAAGCTTGGACAACGAGCCCCATAACAAAAAAGCTAAGCAATGGACCTGGAACTAACATCTAGGTAGACTCGTACCCAAATTTACCCCAGACTTATCTCAGACTTGATTCCCGTCAAATTATTAAAAAATATTAGCTGCAACTATGAAAGTTGTTGTAATAAACAAAGACGTGACAGCTTGAAATGTACTAAATTATGTAGTAATTGTCATGAAAACTGTTCAAATAGAGATAAAGAAATATTTGAAGACGTAACTGATGCGGAAGAGATTATTGACAGAAATAATAAAATAATTGAAAATGATAAAAAATGTTGAAAAATTCGTGATTCGAAAAGTCTTCTAATTTTTTAGCGGTTTCACGAAGAATTAACTATCAACATATATATAGATCACTTTAAAGTACACTGTAAAAATATTAGGACTAATCTCTAAATTTAAGACACGTTTTTCCCTAAAAATAAATGTAATTTTCTCTGATAGAAAGGGAAAATCAGTTTAATTTCCCCAAATAATTGGAACATTCAATGAATTTAGGTATTTCGCACTAGAAAACCTATAAAGTACGTAAAACTCCCGAAATATTAGCTCTTTTGGATATGAGGAAGAGAACGTTCAATAAATTAAGTATTATGCTGCATTTTTAATGGAAACATATTTTCGTTTATATAATTCACACATTGTTTTTGAAAAAAAGCCATATAGGTATTGCTTTTCAATATTTTGTTTAAACGTAAATTTCTCCCTGCTCTTAACAGTGCCCGAGGCTAGAAATATCTACCATCTACATGATGGTAGATTCAGTTTCTACGACCACAAAGGTGATTACTACCGCGGGTAGTCATTTTCGTGCCACGTTTACTCAGAGAGTGCTGTCTCTGAAGCACAGCAATTCTTTAGGAACCATCGAATTCTAAATTCTCCAAACTATCCACTTCCTATCCTTCCTTTTCTCCTATTCCCGCCATCCCACTAACAACTAACTCCTAAGAGAGAATGACACATACTAGCACGGCTGATATAGCGCATCATCCGTGAAGGAAAACAAGACAGCGAAAGGAAAAGTTTCAAAAAATTACTAAGGACAAATGTCAACAAGAGGACAATAGACGACATCAAATCGGACTGAGGGCTAAAGATGAGCCCCAAGGATCAAAAGAAGACAATAACGAGAACATCGAGGGAAACGACGACAATGCAAATAGGAAAACGGCGCAAAACACACTTGACTTGACTTGACTTGTTTAAGCGTGCCCAGTACACCAATATAACTTCCATACTACTAGTAGTATGGACCATAAGACATTTCTCATTAGCTATTCAGCAGGGGTGGTCTTCTATCACCTTCATCTATGGCGGAGAGTGGTGCGGTGCCATCACCTATTCCCTACATTTTAATTTTAATTAAAATTCCCCATATTTTAGGGAATGCTCTCTACATTTTAGGGAATATTCCCTAAAATGTAGGCAAAAACATAAAAAAAATATGAAAATTTCCTACATTTTAGGGGGGAGGAGGGAAACTAAAATTCCTTACATTTGAGGGACAGAAACCTACCTATATTTTAGGGATAAGAACCTAATCTTAGTTTTCCAAGGTGGAGCTTTCCCTAATCTAATCGACAAATGCCTAACCTGTGTGGCACAAATTGTTGCCACTCACTTAAGGGAATTATTTTTTACCGTGTAGAATTTCAGCGATTAAAATGAGCCCGGATAGAATATTTAAATCGAGAAAAACACCAATAAAGTTTTCCGTTGAAGATATTGGGTTTTTTTTTCTCGAAAAAGGTAAATTTCTCGGAAACTACTTGTTTTTACGAGAGAAGAAAATAAAAAACCGAAAAATCGGCTTTCCGCCGTTTTCTCGGAAAACTTGAAGATATGTTGAAAAATGCCTTTTATGAAAGTTTCAGATTTTCTTATTATCTACAACTTTTGTGAAGGATATTTACCGCTAGGAGGTCACGTTTCGTCGAAATTCGCACAAAAACACTTCATGCATCCCGAAACGCCCCCCCCCCCCCCCACCTCCCTTCCCAGTCACAATTTCACTTTAACTCGTGTTTCACTTTTTTTTTGTTTTTTGCTATTAATTATAACCTTCACAATATTTTCCGGGTGTGTATAATTTGTTTCAATAAGGTATTGGCACCAGTCTATAGATATCTATAATGACCTACCTCTGTACCTAGTATGTTGTGGAATTATTATTACTTACGGTATCATCCTATAATATGCATTGGATATTTAATTGGGCGAGACCCCGTTTCGGAACTTCCTCTAATCAATATCTGCTTGAACATAATCGATTCACTCCTTGAATTCTACGTCCTGCTCGGCCCGCTATTAAAAAATTTGCAATTTTATTTTAATAATTTTAAAACTCAACTTTTCGAAAGTAAAATCTACTGTACCTAGGTAGGTACACCCTTTATGACATCGCCACGTAAGGGTATAGGTATTCATCGCATCCTTACAATCTTTTGAAAAAATGGAAAATTTATCAGTAGGAACAACCGGTCCAAAAAGAGGTGCACTAGTCTAAAATGCTTTCCTTAATGCCAAACATCAAAATAAAAAAAATAAAAGAAAAAACAATTCTAGAATTCAGATTAGCAAAGTGCACAAGAGAGCAAACTTTGCTTAATCTGCAAAAGCAAACGACAAAAATATGGGAGTGGCGAGAATTCTGCACTGTGTACCGACCGATACGACACGACGCTATAAACATACTTTTGCTCTCGCAGCTTCATTTATCCCCTCTAATGCAAAGGTTTGAGTTTGATCCAAAGCCAGCCACCACACATACAAATTTTAACAAACCAGATTGCCCCGATTGAAGTCAGCAGCAGCGTTTCGCTTGATTGGATGCTGCGATGCGACCGACTACTGCGAGGCAAATATACAACGAACAAGTGTCGCTTCATCTTGGCTTGTACATAACTGTTAAGAGAGTGTTGGCCGTTGTGCACTATTCGACTCCAGATTGTGGAGTGGGTGGATTCACAATTCTAAAAATGGAGTCGTCTTCTAAGTGAAATCAGATCAGCATCATTCTAGAGAGAGATGGAATTTTTCTATTTCTGAAAATAATTTATTGGAAAAAAAACAAACAACAGATTCTCAAAACCATGTGCATTTGTTGTCCATTCCACGGACCGCGACGTGAGTGACCAGTAGTTTTTCCTTTGAATGTTAATTTTCTTCTTTTTCCATGAACGCACGCAGATTTGTGTCCGACAGAGGTTTTCTGTCTCATCTCATCTCATCGGATAATGATAAGAGGCCTTGCAATTGCTTACATCAGTGTCTTCGCTGTTTTAGAATGCGTTCGGCGATTATTTAGTGCGATGGCTGCAAATCATAATGACAGCAATTTGACGTGAAGGTTTGATTGACGTGCATTCATTGAGAAATTATACGATCTCTGCGGCCTCTACGGCTTTGACTGACCATGACCGTACCATGACCTACTGTTGTTATGATTGTGAGTTCTACTTTTTTTTTATCATACTTTGCTCAGTGGGCGATGGCCAATTTAGGACAAGTAAAGGAGGATGTATTTTTTTTCTATACATATTAATTTACAGGACTATTAATTATATTAAAATTTGCGATATGAGATACCTACCCTTACCTATCTCGTCAGTTAGTCCACTAAAATTAGAACAATTTTCAATTAAATACACACAGTAAAAAATGTTTACTACTCATAGAGTAGGCAATAGGTAGTAATTTTACTAGCTCAGAATATATGTAAACACCTGATTGAAATTTACACATTTTAGAGGAAATATTTTACTATACGATTGTAAAATTACACAAAAGTTGTAATAGGTGTAAATATTTGTACCTACGTAAAATTACGTATTTTATATGCATATGTATTTGTATGTAGAATTCCTATAAATTAAGCTGAACACGCTTACACCTATTTTATTAATTTTATGCTGTGTGTATCTGTTAATGAGCAAATTTGTAAATTTACCGAAAGATTTATAAAAGCATCACATGAGCTTTATATAAAATTCTTGAACTTGACAAGTCACTTACAAATTTTCCCATTCTATTTATAAGGCAAAGTTAATATGGAGCGAATATTAATAAGAATGTATTAGTTGATTAATGTTTTTATGGCACTTATGCTGATGATGAGATGGATATGCATATTTTAATTTACTCAAAATTCATGCCGCGAAAATAACCTGAAACTAGGAATAACCTGAAACTTGTTGGAACCACTAAGTTCATCAGCTAACAATTTTCACGTCCACACCAGAAATGACTTTCAAGAGCAAATCTATTTCGATTGTACAATTTTACTTATACCGGCGCAAATTTATGATTGGAATAGCAATTTTGCTGCATCGACTTTAAATTTCCAGAAATTGTTTGTGTTTTACACCTTCCTTTGAATTGTAGAAATTAAATGGGTAAAATTACACACATTTATGAAAATTACACACAAGAATTTGTATTATATTAAGAATGTTTGTAAATTTGCTTTTGTAGTAGGTACATACAGGGGCGGATTTCCCTATAGGCCGAGTAGGCCTGGGCTTAGGGCGGCAGATTTAGGGGGCGGCAAAACTTGGTGGGGTTTTTGATTTTTTCTTGTAGTTGTGGGTATTTCATTACATTTTTATACTTTTTCGTTTTTTTAAATAAAATAATTCGTTGGAAAGTGTTATTTTTAATTCTACTCCATTTTTTTCAAATCTACTCCGATTTATGAGGCAGCTTATTCCGCTAATTCTAGGCTGGGGTCCCTTCACTGGATATAGATCATTCAATTTTTCGTGTTTTACAGGGAGTAGGGGGTCGGCAATCTTCCATAGGCCTAGGGCGGCCAAGTGATCAAAGCCGCCCCTGGGTACATATGTAAAATATTACTTCTTTTAGAATAAAGATTTTCCAAAAATTTTTTTACTGTGCGTGCAGGTAAGTATGGAGATACAAACAGTGGCGGGGCAAGACCAAAATTTGATGTGGGCGAGGTACATTTAGCGAGGTCCTCTGGTGGCGCAAGAAGCAATTTTATAAATTAAAAGACAGGTGAAAAATAGCTTTTTACTTTTTTATTATAATAAAGACAGTGCAATTCAAGCTATTTCCTTAGAATAACTTTAAAGAAACACAAATTTCCTGCTTTTAGCCTTACTAAAATCCTTAATGATTGTACCGTAATTAAGCTTAGATGCTATGTCTGCTTCAATAAATAAAACTGCCAAAGCTGAAAGTCTTTCCTGACCCATTGTACATCTCAAATAATTTTTTATAAATTTTAATTTTGAAAAGCTACTCTCAGCGGAGGCTGTACTTACCGGTATTGTTAGCAAAATGCGATACACAATGTAAATATTTGAGTAAATTTCTTTCAAGTTATTTTCTATATGGCGAAATAGTCGTCATGGAATGCAGAAAACTTTATTTTTACTTTTGGAGTAGGTATATCAGCTAGCGAAGATGTTGAGTCTCACCATTATTTATTTTGTTGCAAAATGAAAATTGGAAAATTGCCATTGATCGGTATCTTTCGGATAATCTTCATCACTGTTATTGAGCTGCAGTGACGGGCCGATTTGCAATATGTCATGCCGAGAGTCCGTTATGGTAAACGCCCACATTCCTCGATCCGAAACTACGAATGCTTGCTTAACTTCATCACTGACGTCATTGCTAACTGAGCGGGCACCTAACTCAAATTTGTTCTTCAAGATCAGGAATATCAGCGTTTGATTCCGATTGTAGAGTTTGATCCCTGCTCTTTTTCCGACTGTCGTTCTTTATCGATATCAGCATTCAGTGAAGTACTTCCCAGCATCTTAGAAGTCGAAGCAACCGATTGAGATGATTTTATACGACCGGATTCATTTTGGTTAAGAAACTTCATCAAAACTTAAAGCCTGATTTGATATGGCTCTTTCAGCTTTTCTTTTTCTTTTTGCTGATCCTGATTCCGATTTCCTCCCGATATCTCTATCTCGCTTGCCTGACATGTCGTAAAATGTAATTGCAATATAAACGTTTTTCGAGAAAAACTGAGTAATTCATCATTAGGGCATTCCCCAGTCAACTTAGTGTTACGTTGTGTATTGCCTACAATAAGTGGACACAATAATGGACACATTCTTCAATGTTCTTTTCTTTTATTCAGAATATTTACAGGATTGGTCATGAAAAGTATGGTCATGAAAACGTCCATAAAAGTAGCTAAAACATTGTTTAGGGTCTAAATCTTAAAAAATAAGTCGCCAAAAACCTCAAAAATCCGCTAGATCTAGCGACTTTGTTGCTGTTTCTAGCCCTTGAGAAGTGACTGGAGCTTGAAAGTACCTTACATAGACAAACTCCAAAGGGAAATGCCAAGTCTGGCCACAAGGGGTTCCCAGTGATAGTAACGAATTGCCAACAAACATTGCTGGACTAAATAAAAACAAAATTTATCAGAGGGGCTTCCCCGTTCGTTTCGCGCGACAGTAACACAACACCAACAAAATGTTGCTAGCCTAAAAAAAAAAACAAAACGCATAAATTTTTACATTGCGTCTGAGTTATACATATTGGAGGCGCGAGCCCCCTCAGACCGCGAGGCCGTAGGCGGTGGCCCACATCGCCCACGCCTAACGCCGCCTCTGGATACAAAAACAATGTTAATAGGTACCTATGCTTTTTTTATAGGCAATTTAATAAATTATATTTTCTATCTGAACTATTTACCTGGAAAGCTGATATTATATTTGAATTATATTTCGTGGCTTTAATTTTCAATTATGCATATTTTGTTAGTTTAACAATAATAGTGGATGTTTAATTTATTTTTGTAAAGAGAGAGAGAGAATATTTAGGTACTCTAGCGTTTTTTTATGTATGTATAATAAAAGTTTGTTCTTGTTGTTATTAAAATAATATTGCACTTAATTTTCTTAAAACAAACAGTGGTAGATACTTTTGTCCCCACTATACATGTTACTTTGGCTCTAGGCCCCTAGGATGAAAGTAACAGTCGACGTGTATCCGAAAAACCCTGTTCTTTCTTTAACTGCTTTATTTGGGAAGCTCAAAGCTAGGTTCATAGCGGATTGAGTCAACTTTTTGAATAGGTATAAAATTTATTTAATTGCATCTCTATTAGGTACTTGACAGCTGATCCAAATGTAAAAAATGTTACTTTTGTTCCTACTTTATTATAATTAAAATATTTCTGATGTCGAAATGTAGGAAACAATATCTATCTTTCGAGTGCACATTTTGTTAAAATTTGGAATTTTTCTTAAATACGGAATTGCACACAAAAAAAAAGATCTAATTTGGTTTCATCGCCCATAATCGATCAGTGATAGCTACTCTGAGACGTTATTCCCTAGATTTCACAAAATTTCTCAAAATTTCTGTAATTCTGTATGTTTATCCAACGATTAAAAGAAGTAAGTAGATTTGCTTCTTGTCACAAAATTAAAATATAGTCATCGTGACTAGCATTGAAATTAGGTATTTTTCCCTAAAATGTAAGGTATATTCCCTAAAATGTAGGAATATTCTCTAAAATGTAGAGAATATTCCCCTAAATTTTAAGGAATATTCCCTACATTTTAGAGAAAAAGAAAAATACCTAAGCTTTGTGGCAACAATTCGTGCATTTTTTACAGTGTACAATTTTTGCATGCTGGTTCAAGTTGAACTCGCTATGTATTTCATCTAATAGCATGGCTATGCATGCGGTCGTAGCTATATGCGTTCCTGGAAACCTACTAAGATCATTTTCAAACCAATGTGCAGTAATTCCAAGAAAACTTTTTTTGCGACCCGACCATATATCGACGGTTGTGCAAACGTAAGTTGCATCCTGCAATGTTTCTTTTATCTGACGAAAGCGTTCTCCTACTCATTATGTTTATGCCGTAGTTTTCTATATTTAAATTTTTCAGCATTTCAATGTAGCATGGATCTTCAACGGCGTTAAATGGTGTCATTGAACTTATAAGATATTTAACAAGATCTTTATCAAAACTGCTCTGGGAAACACTAGCTGCATATATGTTAGTTTTCGAAATCCTTATGAAGGTTTAGTTATTTCATCAATTTTCCTTTGCTTTTAACAACACTAGGTGAGCACATCAAACATATAATATAGCTTTAGCCTGCTTTTCTGTGCAAATTTCGGGATCATATTTGAAAAACCTTCCGTCTAGTAGGAAGTGTGTTGTTTAGTTGTTTCTTTGGTACCTGTTGATGTTGATGCCATATCACTTAAATTTGAACTAGATGCATGATAAACTCGCAAACGAACAAAAAACGCATCCACAAATAAGACTTAGTGGCCACTGACTGAGTGTAATACGAGAATTCAACGAGTTATAGCAAAGTTAACTTAACAACAAGTAAAAAAGCTAGAATTGGTCTAAGACCAATTCTTATGATACCCTAGATGAATGCCCGTATTAAATTTCGTATGGTCACCGATCTAATCAAGTTTGATTTTGAAGTTGTTTTTCGCATATATTTCTAGAACGGTTTGTCGCACAGAAAAAATGATTATAACCAATTTTATAGAATTTCGTATTCTGCACAAGTTTTTAGTACAATAAAAATGTCTTGGACTGATCGTTTTCAAAGTATACGTAAAAAACCAAAATTGTTATATGGCAACACCAAGAAGGAGTTACCCGATCTAGTCCATTTGACATTTTACTTGCTAATGTAGTAAAAACATCATGTACGAAATTTCAGCTCTCCATGTCGACGCGTTCTCAGGCACTGCCCAAATATATAGCGGAAAACGAAATTTTTATATGGCAACCCCACGAAGTAGTTCCCCGATTTGTCTCATTTTCGAACTTAATTTTACTTTTCTTTTTTAAAGTCCGTGTACAAAATTTCAGCTTGGACGGACGAAAGGACAGACATGCAAATATCAAAATAACTTTTAATTTTATGCGGGGGTGTCCAATCCATTTTGCTCTACCATCATTATTTCGAGGTGTTACAAACGGAATGACAAACTTAGTATACCCTATAGATTTCATCTAGGGTATAATAAGTTAAGAAGCAGGAGAGGCTTCCGACTGTTATACATTTAAAATGTACCCGGCTAGAAAAGGAAAGAACGAAGAAAAAAAAATAACAAAAAAAAAAATCAAACTCTCTTTAAAACTTTTATGAATAAAGATAAAAAAATGTGAAAGCGCAAGTTGCATGCAACAAAACACAATGGCAAATGATTCATTTTTCGTAAATAAATGAGAAGGAGCGAAGTTTTCAGATTTTTCTCTCATAAAATGTTCCCGCGCTTTTGTGAAATCAAATTTTTCTGAAATATTGAGAGAGTTGGTTCCAAAGTTGTTGCTGTAATCCTATGTTGTGTGGCTCCTAAGTTGTTGCTGCAATCCTATGATATTTTACCAGTACGTGCTTTTGTTTATATTCGTTTGTTTTTTGATGTTTTTGTTAAAAATGAGTATTTTATTTGAGAGGAATTTTATATTTCATTTCAGCGCCTTGGCCAAAGCGAAATTTATATTTTTCTAGTTTTTTTCAAGAGAGGGGTTAGGGTAGCGGGCGAGCGAGCAGACCATGGTCGTATACCGATATTGCCAGAGCAACGGTGATAAAATATGGCTAAAATACCTATCGACATATTCTAAACTTTATTCACGTTATTAAAAATAAGGAATAACGAATAATGATTTTTCGCTTTATTTATGATTGACGAATAATTAATTATTCACCAATAAAGTTATTCGCGGAGAAAGTTATTCGCGAATAAATTATTTGAATAATTACATAGATGAAATATTATTCGAATAATGCCCAGCTCTGAGTTAGATGAATGCCCGTATGAAATATTGTATGGTCACCCATCTGTGGAAGTTTGATTTTTGAAGTGGTTTTTCGCATATATTTCTAGAACGGTTCGTCAGACAGAAAAAATGATTATAACCAATTTTATAGGATTTCGTATTCTGCAGAAGTCTAGACTGATGGTTTTCACAGTATATACGTAAAAAAACTAAATTTTTATATGGCAAAACCAAGAAGAGGTTTCCCGATTTAGTACATTTTTGAAATTTGCTATTACTATTGAAACACCATGAAATACCAAATTTCAGCTGTCTATGTTGACGCGTTCTCAGGCTTGTCCAAATATATAGTGGAAAACCAAATTTTTGTATGGAAACCCCACGAAGGGGGGCACTTAGTTTTATTTTTTGTTTTAAAGTCCGTGTACGAAATTTCAGCCATCTAAGTAACGCGCATGCACACATACAGACAGACAGACAGACGGACGGACGGACATGCAAAAATCAAACTAACTTTCAATATAATGCGTAGGTGTCCAATCCATTTTACTCTACCATCATTATTTCTGCGCGTTACAGACGGGTATAAAAAGAATTTACTTAAAAATGGTTCCTTATTAACACAAACGCCATCTAGTAACCGAACATAGAATTAAGGTTCTAAATATAGAAGAAATGGGCATATTTTCTGTAAAATGCGTTCCAAAAATAGGAGAAATTAGGTAATAAATTTAAAAAAAAATTATTTGTTTGGTAGCTTTTTTTTTACAGAATGTATAAACTCCAATTATAGGTAAACAAAGTTCTGTTTCTAGCCACTTCCATGGAATGCCATATGAAGAAAATAGCACCTATTCGACAAAATCACAGCTATTGCATTAAACAATTAATTCATATTTTGTATTTGTATACCATGAGTACATATTCATAAAAATGTCGTTCTCGTATATCTTTATGTACAAGGTTTCTAGTTCGTTGACAATGTTCGGCATAAAACAAGATAACAGCGCTCACGGAAGTTTTAGCAAAGTTTAGGACGAAGCAATTCGCTGTCTATTATTTGACTTAATCTGGCATTAGACATGAACATTGCAAAAATGCAACATAGTATATTGTGGTCAGGTAGATCTAGGTACTTAGGTATATATGTACTATTATAATTGTTATGTACAAAGAAATAGAAACAAGTTCCAATGTTGATAATTTTGATCTTGTGGGTTTGTCATCGTTAGGTAAAAGGAAAATTTTCTAAAATAGGATAGAGGTAAATTCGTAACCAAGATGTTTGATTTGATCAAGTTTTTAAGCTAAAAAGTCGTAGATTCCTCCCGAAAACTTGTATTCCTCAAGGTAAAACATCATATGCTACAGATAATAAAATTTTATGGCACATACAAAAACTTAAAATCATCGATTACTCGAAAACCTAAAATGTCAGTTAAGACCTTTTAACATTATGACAGCACCGTGGCTGAAAATGATTCTACCCGCACTACGTTTAGGTGAGTCCGAAGAAAAGACAAAGTGAATGTTACATATACATAGATATTAAAGAAATAATGATGACCAAAGCCATGAAGTTATAATCTATCTTATTGAAAAACCTCGTAAGTTGGAGCTTCGCATATAAACCAAATTTGAGGAAGTACACGAAATTTTTACAATTTTTAATACAGGTAATTACCTGTTATTGGAGCTGTAACTTTCAAGATGTATTTTTTTATTGGTTTTGTCAACTTTGTAGTTAACATAATTGTTATAAATAGGTACATACATATGTAATAATAATAATATTATAAAGATAACCCCGAATATATACAATACCCAGGTACAAAAAAAAAATATAGATTTATATATGCTCTTTATTTTTGGCTTTTTTTTTGTGGCTCTTAAATATTCCTTAAAACTAATTTGCAAAAAGTACAAAATCGTAGAAACAGATAATGGCTGAACTATAAACTAAAATTATAAACGGTCAATAGGGACACTTAAAAACAATTTGAACAAACAATAGACAACACAAAACCGGGCCAAGTGCGAGTCGGACTCGCGCACCTAGGGTTCCGTAGCATCGTACAAAATTTAACACTAGGAACTTTTATTTATTTTTTTAAATGAGAGTAGGCGTCATGTGAAAAAATAATGCTGGCATTTGAAAAAATAATAACAATCCGTCATTTGAAAAAAAAATGCCTACTTATAATAATAATAATGAATGAGAATAAAACGAGGAAAAAATGACGAAAAAATCACGTTTCTTGTATGGGAGCCCCCTTTGATTTTTAATTTAATTTTATTTTTATTATTTGTTATTATAACGGCAATAGAAATACACATTCTGTGAAAATTTCAACTGTCTACCTATTACAGTTCATGAGATACAACCTGGTGACGGACGGAAGGACAGCGAAGGCTTAATAATAAGGTTCCCGTTGTTACCCTTTGGGTACGGAACCTTAAAAATGACACAAAATGTGTAGAACAAATGACGTAAAATTCGCAAAGAGACTAAAAAATGGATACTAGAATTTTAAAAAGGATCTAAACTCTAAAGGATAGACAAAAAATTTAAAAGGCGCAATTTTGACAATTGGGTAAGTGGCAGTTCCAAGAAGTTCCAAAACTCCAAAATAATCTAATAAAAAAACTCACCAAAAATTTTAAAATTTAGCACCGAGACCGAAACCGAATTAAAATAAGAAGTCGAACGAACGAAAAAATTTACCCGATACCGTTATAGAGTCCCGCGAGAGCAGCCTGTAGTATCATAGACCTCTACCGACTGCCCTCATCATCCCTCCAGCTTAGCATCTCTAACAGAGTGCTTGTCCTTCCCACAGCACGTGCAACGATTCCTAAGCGGGAAGAAACCCCGTCGACTAGTGTTGCAAATGCTGTGGCCTGCTATCACCAGCGAAAGACAAGAACTCCGTCCTGCACCGACGATATTGGTTGCCATGTATAGTTGAATGTGCCTGCGTTCGTTGCCAGATATTCAAGACGTAAACGTCTCTTCAATCTGTCAACGAAGTGGCGCTTAAGTGCTTGTGCGTGGTGTGGTGGTGTTCGACTCTAATGTAGTACAAGCGAATTGTAGATTTGGCCAATGTCAACACAAAGCCAATCAAATTATTTACCCGATTACAGACCTTTGGTCCCATAGAAACGATGTTCATGTAATGCCGAAATTCGAATGGATCAACATATCGCGCAAGAGTTCCATTAGATTTTGCAAAGTTAGGCCTATGAAACAGGGTGCCTTCACTAGCACAAACTATGCAGATACTCTGAACTCGCCAGTCAATATGTGACAACTGATTAGGATGCACAAAACTACGATGCAGCAATTTGAATGCTACATCAGCATCTTTGTAATTAGAAGGATAACTGTAGACAACTCTATAAGTTATGCCCACCCATCATGACCATATTTACCCCCAGGTGTGTTTGCCATCTGTTATATCCTGTATACTCCGGAGGTCTTATTGAGATAAGCACGTCACGGAGCGCACGTGTTGTAAGTGTGCTGAAAGGTGTGTGAGGTGGTCTGTTCAGAACGAAAGCATCTGCCAACTTAGTGCCAGGGTCACTGGTCCCAAGTTGGCGAAATATCTCCCGCGCAAAAGCAGCCAGGTCGTGTAGCTGTGGAGTGTTAGTATTTATTCGACAGTTTCCAGAGCTATCAAAACCTTCCAAAGCTTCAAAACCTCGAGCATTATCGAACACTGAATCCGTTAATTCAGGATTGAACCTGATTGGAATCTAATTCACCTATTTTGACTGGCAGACAGAGCGTGCTTTCAGCAACCCATCGTCTTCCGCATCAAAAGGCGTCTATCGCTTTTGCTTGAAGAACACCTACAAAGCCTTCATCAAACGTCTCAGACTTTAGCAGATGAACGATGGACGAGGTAATCAAATAATTTATCACGACTGACCTTCCCATAAGGATACGCCATGAGTTTACAGCTCTAGAGAGTTTCTCCAGAGCAATACGGCTATTATTTGATTTACTCTCGCGTCCGATATACACACCTAAATACTTCAGGCAAGTATTAGTTCATTGGATGTTCAGTGGAGTATCTATACGATCTCTCCACCGTCCACACCACAAGCCTTGACTCTTACTAAGGTTGATTTTAGCACCCGCTATACGTTCGTACTGTTCGAAAATAGCACGAGCGACCTCTTGTCACGCAAATAGAAAGGTCATCCGCTCAGCATATGCCAACATAAGAGGCCTCACATTGGTATATTATGGTAAATGAACCGAATATTGTCCGAGCATTCGACGAAGATTCACCAGTAGCGACTCCAATGAAAGATCATAAAGCATACCTGACAACGGACAGCCCTGTCTGATACCTCGATGAAACGAGATAAGAGCCAGGACTTGTTCTTGATGCTTAATCAAAATCGCTGAATCTCTATACAGTTTCCCGACGATATCGAGCCACCTGGGCGGAAACCCAAATGCCTCGAGAGCAGTCAAGAGATACTCGTGCGTGATGCTATCAAAAGCCTTTTGTTGGTCTAGTGAAATCATGGCCATTTGTGTACCTGTCTGTTCATGGTAGGCAAACAATTGCTTGGCTACCGCGATGTTGTCGTAGATACTACGACCAGGTACATAATAGGACTGTTCCGGGTGTATTGCCGAAGCAATCACTGAGCGGAGTATCGCCCCTAAATCTTTGCAGACGATTTTGTAGTCAACATTGCATAAAAAAATATAATAATAATAATATAAAAATCAAAAATGACATCGGGAAACAATTTACGAGTATACGAAATATATACCGAGATTCAAAATAACTGTTGCATCTGGGTTTTCGAACGTTCGTCGAAAGGAAGATTATTATTTCATTTCAATTATGCGATTGGGGTAAGGTCAGGCACGTATCCAGACCTGCAGCTTGGGGGGTCACAACTAAAATGTTCGAGGTGGGAGGAAAAAGTCGGAAGTAGTCGCTTTAAAAATTTTTTTTTTTTATCATATTTAAGTTAGATATCACAAAATTCAATTTTTGGTTTGATTTTGAAAACCTGTCCATAATATTATCCACATCAATGTCGATCTCAGAGTGGACAGACATTAAGGACTCATATCCAGATACTCTTTCTCGTGCAAAGATTGTAGACATTGATGTGATGCAACCGATTCTGTCAAGGCTGAAGTAAATGACTGAGAGTGAGAGCTTGCACCTTCATTCACATTCAGAGGAATACGAGTAGAAATGCATGATATGTCATGACTATATCTTTTGACGGGCACTTAACTGATCTTGCTTTCTTCTGAAAATAATTATCAATGGTCTTTTCAGTCTTTTGCTTTCCACTTTCGCAACTATTTCTACCTCCATCGCTAACTATAAATTAAAAGTAAACGTGAAGTTAAGTTAAACAATACTACTTGAATTAATACGAAAGTGCAAGCAAAGCAACGACAACTACCGGATGCAGAGGAAAGCGAATGATTTTTATTTTTATAGTCTTGCCGTAAAAATTGTGAAGGAAAATTGTAGAATTAATTTTAGTGGCATCAATCCAACTGATCGTTTTCAGCAACCAATAGTGTATAAAAATTCGAAAGAAAAATGTTCAATAAAATTTTTAAGAACAAAATGTATTGTTGCCAACGCTCATAAATATCTTTAGCGACCCAGATCAGCCAAGGCACCTGAATCAATATAACTTTTTGGAACCATTGTCTGCCGCCAATAGTGCATAAAAAATCTAAAGAAAAATTTTCAGATTTTTCTAAGAAAACTGAATGCTTGTGCCCCTGTCCGAAAGAGAGAGCCACCAGAATCAATCCACCAATTCGTTTGGGCCGTTATCGGTGAATAGTTAATCATTCAAATTCTTAAGAACAATTTGCAACTATATTTCTAAAGGTATGTGCACAACATGGCGAAGTGTGGCGAGGCTATATCAGGAGTTAAAGAAATAAAATGATTGCACGATGTACTATGAGAGAATTCATAAAAATGCTGTGGCAGCACGCGATGTGGCGAGACACCTCGAGGTAAATCGCTCGAGAATCTTTTCGCGAGGTGCAGCGCACTAATTTTGATAGATGGCATATTTTTATAGGTTTTTTTCTTTGATATAATCGAAATGGTCTTTATTCATTCTCATATATTGGAAGAATCTATCAGGATCAGTCAGCTGCACTACTTGACAAACACAAAATTTCTACTTCTGAATCTGATGACATAATTTATACTCTCACTTCACGATTTACCAAGAAGCTGAACGCCTTGTTGTAAACAATACACCTCGAGATATATCTTCACCTCGCCTCGCCAAACTGCCTAGCCACGCATCGCCTCGCCTCGCCTTGTTGTGCACGAACCCCAAGAAAAATTTAATGCCATACGAATGTAAATATTTTGAACAACTCAGGCTTGAATCAGTGTCGCTATGAAAAATCAACGGGTGGCAAGACGTTGATTCCATAACTCGGGTTCTACTGGAAGAACCGTAAAACAAAAATTTGTTAAGTCAAGGCTAAAATACAATTGCGACGGGCAACGGCAAATGACGAAAAAATGCTGCTGTCGAACTTCTAAAAGCATATAGTCTTATGCGAATGCCCAAATTACGACGGGCGACGGTCAGCTGTCGACGAAGTTGCCGTCCGGATTAATCAATGTCTAATTTTTCCGTCGTCGCTGCAGTACTATCAACAAAATCAAACGAATGAACTTGTTGTCGAATTTATTTTTGTCAAGGTTGTAGGATATCGCGGCAATTTTAAAATAATGAATTTTGATGAAAAATTGATTGAGGAATTGTGAGTCATAAAATAATTTATGATATATAAGACAACCAGTATAGACGAGTTTACAAAAAAAAATCATGGTTGGATGGATATTTCGAGGCACTTAAATACAAATGGTAAAATTGTGATATTTTTGGCATTTAGTTTGATTTAATTTAGTTAATTTCTGTATTTTAAATTTTGCCTTTCCGCAGTTTGGTCCATTGCAATTCTTTCAAAATAATATAAAATATTTTCGATAAAATTTGTTTCAAAACGCTCAAACCTAATAATAAATGAAATTTCAGTATCTTTTTCTTTCACAATCGCCGCTCACTGCCTGTCATTGCGATTGTACTCCCAATTTTTCGTCTACCTTTTTTGATAGCGAATTTCCCGCTGCTGTCTACCATCGGAAAATCAGATAGGTAAAAAAAAATTATGATCTCTAACCAATTTTGTAGAAACAATAACACTTTCTAAACTTTTTAATTGGCGCAACAAAAATATATAAAAGAATTTTCATAACTGGGCTGTTAAGCATTAAGTGCCATTTTCTAAACAACCAAATACTAAAATAAATATGCATTCCAAAAGTACTTTACTATCCTGTGCTAGTTAAAATTCTAAAAAATTTGTACACCTTTAAAAGACGAAGAGCTACGAGAGAATGACTATTATACCAAATCCACTATTACTACTTATAAGAAGACAGCTCTACAGTCCAGCGCCACATTGAATTCACCGCGAAGGTTAGGTAGCGCTTTGTGGGGGGGGGGGGGGGGCTGTGACCCCCCCCCCCCCCCCCGTATACGCACCTGGGTAAGGTTGTCTATTCCCGACCACCTCCAGTTCCCAGTTACACTCATACAAAAAAATCCTCTGACGGCTCTTGTTTAGCTTGCGTCCATCGAAACAATTCCAATATCTACACAAAATGGTTTCATCTACTTGCTGCTATCAGTGATCTCTGGCAGCAAGCGCATGTGTGAGAGTTCTAGGATTTATTAACTAGACGAAGTATGGCAAAGAGGTAAGTAATAATTTTAAGGACTTAAGCTTTATAGTACTTATGTTTTTATTGCAGTGATCAAATAGTATTCTAATATAAGGTGAGAAAACTTTTTTTTTTTTTTTTATTAATTTAAAGAAATTTTTTGTTGGCCGATATTTAGATAATAATTTTTATTCAAATTTGATTCATGGCCGGCAATGGAACTTCTTTTCGCAGTCAGTTACTGAAATTTGTATAGACTTTCAAAAATAGGAACCCTAAAACTTATCGCCTAGCTTAAGAACGTCACACATACATCGAAGAGAGAATATACAAATGAGGAAGGACCACAGAAGTTGATTTAGAAAAATAAAGAGAAGAAAGTATCATAAAAAAAATCAGCCAAATTTAGGTTCAGAATTCTCAGATCTAAGCTTCAAGAAAAACTTAAAGGGAAGGTTCTGTAAAATTTGTTCTCACAGAATCGTAAAAGGAAGGAATATTGTTAATTGGTGTACCAATCTGAAAAATTGTGTCTTTCCACTTAGCTCTAAGGGCTTAGTTGATATTATCCAACTAATTGTAAATGTTGACCAACGGAAAAACACATTTCAAAGGAGGTCGACCGACTAAAACCTGTACCGAGATTCAGATAATTTGTTAGTATTTCACTTCACTCACTTCTTTCACTCACTTTTGGAAATAAAATGATTCCTTTAAAAAACTGAAGTGAATAATTTCGAAAATTAATTTCGAATGTCAATTTCACAGCTTTTTGGTTTTTTTATGTGTTAAAATGAACGCGGCTGAGAATTGAATCGGTCAAGTCAAAAAGTTCCCAAGTGCATTGAGTTTATTTGTTGAAAAATGAACGAAAACTGTACAGCTCTTGAATTTCTTGATGTAGAAATTCCATAAAATTTTATTATATAAGTTTGACGGCCTGCTAACATATGCAATGCAATATTTGTGCCTGAAAACTTCTCTTCACGCCCCAACAATTTTTTGAATTCTGTGAATTTGATCACTTTTTGACTTGAAGAGAATTTTTTTCAGCTTTTCGAAACCATCATGCTGGGCAAACAGGATTGGTATTAATAAATAACAAAGATATTAACATAACTTCAAAGTTTTTATTAAAATAATGTTAATAAAAAGTACAAGATGCTTTTAAAAATAAAAGCAAAGGTAAAATTCAAGATACAAAATTAAGAATACTACTTCATGGTTAGTGCCCTCTTTACGCATGGACCCACTGGGCCCGGGTCAAGGGCCCCTAGACCCTGCGATAGTAGACCAAACGATGTCTAATTCTTCAACCAGTAAGACAACCTATTATAAGTTAGTGCAGCTGTTAGAGTTTGATTACTGAAAGTAGACCGTGGGATTTATTCGAGTTTTTTTACATGGCCACAAATTTTCGTACAAAGTAACGCATATGTAGTGACCATGTTTGCAGCCCCAGTATTTATTAAATTTACGGAATTTTTCCATGGTATATTTTCAGCAGTCAAACTCAATGTATTTGGTAATCAGCGAAACATTTTATACTGTTGGTTCATGTTAGGCTCTAACGCGAACTGGAAACTTTTTGTCACTCAAATTTTTGGTCACTGTCCCCGTGGGCTAGTTTGATAAGCGAATAACTGTCACCCCAAAAATTCATGTTTTATTTCACCATTCATCAATATAAATTTCGAAGAGGTAGCTGTGATAGGTGTATATGTCATAATGACATAGAAAATATCAACGAAAGAAATGCTATTAGGTCCTTCCTAATTAGAGCGAAAGGCTGCTTAAAGGAAAATTTCAATTAACGATTGATGAACTACGATCCTATCCTGAAAAATTCCTTTGGTATTTCCGTATGAAAGATTTCATTTTACTACTACAGGTTTTGAGACCTGCTATAACTTATCTACCAATATGCCATTATGAACTTGAAGAGAGTAAAAAAACCTAGATACATTAATTTATTGGAAAATGTCAAAGGTTTTTATCCTTTAGTTATGCAAGCTCTTAAAATTAGCCTCAAACTTCCTATAATAATATGTACGGTGGAACGCTCATTTACCACATTGAGAAAAGTGAAGACTTGGACAAGATTAACTATGTGTGAACAACGATTCTCGGTCTTATGTATGATGGGTCTCCATAAAAAAAAAGAGATGTTGTTTATAAAGATTTTGTAAGCAAAGTATAGTGTCTAAGAGAAGCCACGTAGTTTACAATAATAATTATTTAATAAGAATTAAGAAAAATAATAAAAAAAAATGGTATTGTTTTAATTTTTAATGCTGCACTAAATAAATAGCTAAACATTTTTAACAAACTAAGGTGGTCCAATTGCACCACCTTGCACCATATTGCCGGTGTCCATGCCTATGATTACAATATTTAGGGTATAAAAATCGACCACAGTTCAGTCAATTTTCCAAATAAATAGATAGTAATACAATATTTGTAGTATTTTCTCTGTCCCCTATACGTACTACATTTAGGGTTGGGAAAACGGAAATTGCTTAATTTTATTTCCTTAAAAATGGAGTTTATGAGATAAGATTTCAACAAAAGTACCTAATAAGAAGAATATTAAAACGAAAATGAAACTTGAAATTAAGATAACTGTTACACCCTTGCCAACAAAATTGGACCCACATACTACAACAAATAGAATATGAAGCAGTCCATGTCAGCAGTCGAGGCCGATCTTTGGATAATTGCTGTAAAATGTATGTATGTACTAACAAAGCTGTACACATTAGCGATCTTATGTTCCATGTATGCCCATTCAATAAACTGAGGTGCATGCCTCAACAGTTTCAGCAAAAACGTCTGTTATTGAGATAGTCCAAAAATTTTACACGGTTTTTTTACGTAAGATGGGAGCTCATGAAAAAACACATAAAAATAAATCTTAAGGGAACTAGTTAGACCACATGGTCTGCTAAGTCAAAAGCTGTGCATCCACTCACCAAAAACTTCAATGGAGGCAATCAATGTATTAACAGAATTTAATGAGTCGAAGCTTTAGCAAGCTAAAACTTATAAAAAGTAACTTGAGGTCAATAATGGCTCAAGAAAGATGACAATCCTGGGAATCCTCTCTATTAAAAATGGTATAGCAAGTGCAGTATAAAGTAAGTACAAGTAGAGTGCAAAGATTCAATTAACATCTTTGCCGAAAAAAAGCAATGGCGGTTGACCCTTGAAATTAAAATAAGTAAATAAAAAAACAAAATTACATCGATTTTTAACTTTTTTCTTGTGGCAGAAAAATCCAAACTTGCTCCCCTCCCTTTCCTTAAGAAACTTCTAGATCCAACACTGCGGCCACTGCCTTGAATTTGTTAAATCAAAGATTAATGATCTTATCAGTGCAAGCTAAGTAAAGCATCTAATATTCAGTTCTAGTAGAAGTGGAACAATATTGGTATTCTGTAAGACTTAAGGTTAAGGTTAAGAGAACGGGGCAGATTATCCTCTAGAATCCTGTGGGCACCGATTATTGTTTAGCTTACTAGCCTTATATTTTGAGTGGTAAATTCTTCTCCAACCTTAAAGCTCAAAACGCTGGACACTCGCATATGTATTCTTCGCACAGTCGGCACAATTCGCTGTCGGATTTGCCTATCTTTTTCAGAACATAACGGAATAACTGCCATATATAATAACTGCATTAATTAACAGTCTGAGTGATTATTTGCTAATATCAATTAGTTTGCGCGTCTGTAGAGGAGAGGAAGTAAAGAATTCCTCTACTTGCCTTATACCAGGCGCACCTCACCAGAGAAGATCCACAGTTACCTGTCTGTTATTCATTTTGGAATAGGAAATATTGACAACTCACAATGTAAAAAAAATACTTAATATTTTACTAAAAAACAATAACCACACTTCTTACATACAGTCACAAGAATTAATTCGAAATTAAATACTAAACTTATTCTAAACATATCACTTCGGTGCAACTGTCTTTATCCTTCTTCACAATTTTCATGATAACACTTTCAATTCTTAAGCAGAGTTTTTTCTGTACCGATTCAGGGAGTGTGCTAAGAGCCTTCCATAAATTCACAAAACTCACATCTATATTTGAATGTAATATGTGAACGAGAGGATCGAAAACACTTTCTTTCAGCTTGCTACCGGCGGCAACATCGTTATTTTTCTCCACTCTACTACTTTTGCGTGTGTACATATGAATCATATCCTTCCAATAACTCGAGTTGATTGGCAGTTTGAATTCTGGATCTAATTCTTTGTATCGAAGAAATTTCTTGATCATGTCATTCCACATTATATCGCATTCGAAAACTGCAAGAAAACAATTAAAGTTTAGAGAAATTTAAAAATACATTTAGCATCTAGTACTCACGTGTACATTTCAATTCGGATGATATTTTTGTCCAAGCGTTTAATCGATCAATTTTATTATGGAAACACTCGTGATTTGGATCATATATAACGGGATACTTTTTCACTGTAGACATAAAAATCAGCATATTGACTTTGTCGATTGTAACGTCTTCCGCTGAGATGGAATCAGTAACTCGTCGACTTTGTTCTTGGATATTATTGACGTTAGATGAAGAAACGGTAGTAAAGTCGTTTGGGATTTCATCCTCGTAGTCTTCTGGATCTGGAATGTAAAAAAGGGGAAGTATTGTAAAATGGTTCTAAATAGCACGTGGGATAAAACTATACTTGCAGAGAAGAGAGCGTTAGAGAAAAGAGCTAGTCCTAATCTGTTATATCTGAAGC
This sequence comes from Dioctria linearis, assembly GCA_963930735.1. Taxonomy (NCBI): domain Eukaryota; kingdom Metazoa; phylum Arthropoda; class Insecta; order Diptera; family Asilidae; genus Dioctria; species Dioctria linearis. The sequence continues at coordinate 28,004,743 of OZ005742.1, forward strand.
AATAGGATACTGCTGTTTTGAAGCGTTGCTTAGTTTCTCGTGCGTTATGTATTTAAAAGTTTCGCGACGATTTATAATTTCTTTTCTTGTGCAAGGAAGATGTATAAAAAGAAGAGGGTAAGCAATTCCAATAATGATAAACCAAAAAGCGAACTTGAAATAAATTCAAAAATAGAACCGTCAAAGAGTAGTTAGCTTTTATCGCAAGTGTTTGTGCAGGAACAGCATATTCACCATGGGTAATACTATAGCTGCAATAGGACAATGACCGGTTTTATATAACTCCAGCTACCTGGGGCCGAATTCACTAACACGGAGAGTTGTGTAGTTTAATTTGATACCAAATATGACGTATTTTGGACAACCCTCATCCCCAAGAAATTGTACACCTATATTTTTGTGCTTTAGACCCCAAATCCGTAGGAAGATCCCTCAATACTCTACGACCCTCCCACACAGATTTAGCCGTCCTTCAATATTGTGACACCTCTCACGTTTTTCCTAACTCCTCAAGCATCGCGAATGGAGAGTTAGGGAGTTTTAATCGGGGAAAACGAAAATTCTCATCTCCCAAACTCCCCAACTTCAGTGTTACAGAATCCGGCCCTTGGGCGAGTATCTTTATCTTAAATTTGGAAATTGCTGTCGCATCAGATGTTGCTCTGAATGGTGAGTGGAGAATTAAGATTGTTTTACTACAGCTCGAATAAGCATTGTTAGAAGTCTCCTTTTGATACCAAAACTCGTGTTACCTGTATACAGTTTGAGATGCCGAAGATCATTCAAGCTAGACACTTTGGATTGCTATTAGGAATGGAAATGAAGACGTATCCATCTTAAATTCAAACTAGGGAGTTCAATAAATAGAATCTCTTGTTACGTTTCTGTATTCTTATTTACTTCTGGTAGGGATCTTAACATTTGAACTTTATTTAAAGTTTGATTTAGGCATAGTATAGTTAGTGATGATTACAGCGAGCTGAAAATAATGTTGTGCTTATAACGGTTAGGACTAAAGAATCTAGACACTTTGAGTGTGATTGCACTACATATTGTCTGGCGATATTTAATGACAGAGGCCCCATCGCTTCCATGTCTTAAAATGCGGCTAGCGTAAATTGTAATAACTGTTCTATAATACACACTACTTCGCAAAGTTTATCTCAGATCAAATATACGATCTAGGCTCTGCAGCACGGAAAAGTGCTTGTCAATCTCCAGAATAAATATGGCCTTAACACGTTTCGATGTCTATGGAACATGGAAAGTAGGATGCAACTTCTGATACTCACTACAAACTATAGAATTATTTTGTCTTTGATATTTGAAGACTGACAGTCAGTATGCCATCTAACTGGAAGATTTGTAAATTAATTACCGACCAGGCAAAATATTACAAAGGAAAAGGATTCTATTGTATATTACAAATCCAAACGCGTTTAGATTCCGAATGCAAAATGTGACCAACTTCCATTATTGAATTTCGTGTTGCGATTATTCGACAAGCCTATTATTATATTTGTTTAAGAAGGAATTTATTTGGTGTAATATAGGAGTTTTTGCCTCATATAATTCACACCCAGAATTTATTCTGAGTTTATATGAGAGGAGATCAATTTGATCTGTTTCAAGCATCTACAGCAGGCAGAAAACCAAGATGTATCAATGAGTGTAAGGTAACAGAAAACGCTTTTTCTTCTTCCTTTTTCTTTTTTCTTTTTTCAGTCCACTGCGGGCGTATACAGGTTTGATTCGTTTCGAATGAATCTGTTTTTTTTAATTTTTTTAATAACATTTTTTTTTTCAATTTTTCATTCTTTTCTTTATTCTATTTTTTCATTTGTTTTTCAAGTTACTCAATTTCGCTATTTGGGACCTGTTGATGAGTCAAAACTAAGACTTGAAACTTGTCACCAAAAATATAATGGGTTGTGTGATGAAATAACAAATTAAAAAGATTTTTCAGCTTTTGCTATATACTGGAGAATCCAAATAAATTCCTTCTTAAACAAATATAAGTTTACCCCGGTAAAAAATCCTAAAGAGTAATATTAATTTTTATTTGATACTATTAATTATGATCGTTTATGTGTAAAGCTCATTAAATACTTCAACTTTTCATCCCATGCATCTAGGCTAATTGGCAGCTATTTGAGGGACAGATTCCAATCTGTACATATTAATGGAAGTTACTCTAACTTTCTTCCTCTTTTGGTAGGCGTTCCGCAGGGCTCAGTTTTGAGCCCTCTATTATTTTCGTTGTACATAAATGATGTATTTACGGTTATTAAAAACTGCAAGTCTGATTTATATGTGGGCACGTACAGCTAGTATTTTCAAGTCCTATTGGTTTGTCCGAGGATAGAATTTGCTTTGTTAATGACTTGCCAAATAGACTAAAAATGAATGCACGTAAATCAAAGTGTTTAATTATAAGTAGACTAGGTACTGACTGTTCCGACTCAAATTGAATGCAAGTAAATCAAAGCGTTTAATTATAAGTAGACTAGGTACTGACTGTTCCGATTTTAGGTATCATATTTTATAATAGATTGAATTGGGGTGACCATATAAATTCAGTGGTTAGGAAAATTTATTATGGGCTTCGAAGCTTTTGGGCTTTTGGCGACGTCACTACCTTATTAACTCAATTAAAGCTAGCGCAAGCTTTCCTTGTACGGATTTTATTATATGGCTGTGAAATTTACAATGGGCTCGATAGTATCTCGGAGAGGAAGCTTTTGGTGTCTTTTAATTCCATTTTTAAGTATATTTTTAGACTTGGCCGCAATGACCACGTTTCACCTTATGCTGACACTGTTTGGCTGCTTCCTTTAGCTGTATTTGAAATTCACGACAGTGTCCTTACTATCTAAGGTCATAAAATTTCAGTGTACAGACTATTTATTTAACTTCTTGCACTGCAATAGATCAAGTAGAGATTTAACTCTTATACCACCTAAAAGCAGATTTCTGGTGAGCGATCGACAATATTTCGTCCAATCAGTATTTGGAACTCTTTACCAGTTAATTTGAGGAACTCCTTATTTTTGGGCACCCTTGACAGCTTTAATCGTATTATTTTCATTCATCTTACTACTAGTCTTTAATTTCCATTACTACTGATCACTCTTTTATCTTTACTTTTTCTTTATATTTTATTCTTCTTTGCTTTCCTTCTATTTATTACTGTATTCCCATCTGCTATTTTTCTTTGATAAATACTTATATATTTACATACAGTTTTTTTGTTTGATTTTGCTTTCTCCTTTTTGTTACTTTTTTACTTTAATGATATAGTTTTAAGTCTTAATAATTAATTAATTCCTGATAACTTAGAGCATTGTTTTGATGAAATAAATAATTAAAATAATTATATTTTTGTTGCGGAATTTGTACTGCTCTGGCCTTTTGATCTTCGTAGCATATCACGGATCATTAGGTGAATCATTCTATCTTATGTATGGTGTACATAGGGCAAAACCACAAAATGGAATTGTTCTCCTAAAGCATCATTTGAATTTATGACTCAAAAAAGTGAAATGGCGACCTTCGTAATGACTTTGTATGAATCACTCCATCCCACTACTAGTACTATATTATTAAAGTAAGACTTAATAAATTTATGTAACTTAATTTATAGTTTAAATCTAGTATCAATGAGCTAATATGTATTTCCCCTAACCAAATCGTTTCACTGAAAAATATTTAAAACAAAATACGAACGCAGCATTAAATTGCATTAGCCGAATGCTCAATGGTTTCGAGATCCGAAGAAAAGAAATATTTTCTAATTTACGGTAGTACAAAAGACCCTAGCTTATAGGTTGCGACGGATGTTATATAAGACGCTATTAGTTCGACATCGCTATCTTTTCCTGCATTCTAACTCTTATCGTTCGTACCAAGTTTTTGTTTTTTTTATACCTTCATATGTTATCTTTGAATTTCATATAGTTCATCAATAAACCCGTTAGATTGGTTTTTTTTTTCGTGGTCATCTAGCAGATAGAAAGAGCATAATTTAAGAGACACAGAAGGAAACTTTTTAAATTTTTTATATGAGATCTCACGTTTCTAATGTTTCTTCAAAATTTCTTGATTAAGCTGAAATACAAGGCGTACCCAAAATAAATTTAAAATTGAGGATCCATCTCATCTCCATTGAACGGGAGTGAAACCCTACTTTAATGTGTGACGTTACAAATGTTCAATTGGATTGGTTGGCTATCAGAATTATTACAGTCTCAATCAATGATATCCTAATTTTTTAAATCGGGAAAGTGTGTGTCCATTAAAAGCTTCATAGACTCCGTCCGTCTATTTATATAGCAAATATTGAAAACAAAAACATTACTGGTAATCTTCATGAAACTGGATAAGTCCACTTTCATAATGATGCTGTACTTCAAAGGGCACAGTACTATATAATTTACATATGTTCGTAGTTCAAAGAGACTGATCATAGAGTCCAGCGCTTCAACTAATGCATTTTTCTTCTAGTTGAGAACTGCTTTTGTGTGTGATAACTAAACATCTCGGAACTCATACTTTGTATTTCTTATGAAATTTCTGAATAAACCCTGCCCCTGTTAGATAGACATTTTTAATATCTGCCAAAGTGTGAAATGTGTCTCCTAAAATTGTTGTAGCTTTCTTTAAAAATTTGATGCAAAGCAATAGGAAGACATTTTGCTTTTAAACAGCTACTGATCAACATGACCCAATTAAAGATAAATGATATTCATTAATAATAATTCTTACAGATTACAAATTCATATAAACAAAAAACAAACTCACCATCAATTTCTATTGGAATAATTTCATCCTGACTCTGTGTTGAAGACACTTCAACAATTTGTACATTTTGTGATGTACTATCACTACTATCACTTGTTGAAGCAACCTGTTCCTTTGTTGGTGGAGCGAATCTGTATTTTTTCAAAAAGCTCAATTCCGTCTCAATCGGTTTTACAAATTTTATAAAGTCACACACAGAATTCGTTGAAGTCGGATTCTCAAGATACCTCCAATATGCAATTTTAATCCTTGACCATGTACTTTCAACTTCTTTAGCTGAAAAATAAATATTAGACATATACACACCGAATAAAGAAATTTTTTTTTGCAACTTACCCCTGCACTTCAATACGTATCCAATTTCTCTGAAAACGTCTTTTTTCTCCACGGGATTCAAATATTCTCGGCATGCGTAATCATATAAAATTGGGTATTTCTTAACCTCCGTGATTAGACGAACAAGTGAATCCTTTGAAACGAAATTATCTTAAAAGAAAAGAAAAATTTTAAATCATGCTAATAGTATGTTTAATATTTATATTTTTACCATTTTGAGTAACTCTTCTAGTTAAATTTGAAGTTTCATCAATTTTATTTGGAAGTAAAAAAGACATCTCATCGTGGTGTGTGAAAATAATATTTTTAGGATACGTTCCATTTCGATATGAATCGAAACGAAATCTTAAAACACTCCATGTCTGTCTGCATGTTTCTCCTGAAATTTAATTAAAAATTTTCCTTAATCAGAATTATGACTTTTTGTTTTGGAAAAGAGATCTCAGGGAAACAAGGAAATTATCAGAAAGGTATCAGTGAAGAGACGGAGTAATATCAAAAATAGATGACCACGTAATAATTATTTCCCGGTTTTGTTAGTAGAATCCGAATGATACCTTATCAAAAAGTAACAACGTCCAGCCCACTGCACACTACTCTTTTAATTTAGGATTTTTCTGAGCTTTTCATTTTATTCTCTCCAGAAAGCTTGTAAAATAAGGAAAAGTCTTTAGTTAAATATAATTGTGTACATTGGTGATGACAAACAAGGATGATAATCGAAACGAGACTTCTCCGATTCTCAAATGTAGTTGGATTACTGAAGTAGATAAATATGTTCTACTTGTAGACAACTGAATATTGTTTATAAAGGAGTAAATTTAGTGGCAACCGGTTCACAATATATACATATGTATGGGTGCTGAAAATAAGATTTTAAACAAATTTCGTATACAGATAGGGCAATATTAGGACAAACAAATAATCACTTTTTTGCTTTTTCGACAAAAAGACCTCAAACACCGTGTCCTGATTTTATTACTAACCGCCCGTGGTACGACGTATAACGAGTTTCTCAATGAGTTTTCAGATGGTTTTACTGAATTTCACCTTCTTCAACGCTATCACCACCAAGTCGAATTGTACTTCCTACCCATGTACAGAGCCTATTAATCCCTAAAAAATTTATAATTATGGTGTTCCCAATTGGTCTGTCCTTACGCAATCTAGGAGTTTTGGCTATCATCGAATGTGGTTTTTGAATGTATCCGATCAATCTATAGAAGTGGGATAGCGGGGATTTGTTATAGGTAAGGGGAATATTATTTTAATCGGTGATATAAAATCTCTTGCCCAGCTGCAACATCAACATGACTTCCATCAGGGACATGTGTACAATTGTTCACTTGCTTGGAAGGAACTAATAGTCAGCCTACGAACTGCTGCTATGTTACACCACTCGCTGCTGGCTGTGCGTTCATACACAGTACATGACGTAGTTGGTGATTAGTGCTGAGCTCAGATCTTTACTTGCAGTCAGTAGTTGAAAGCGCAGGTATTCTAGTTACAGATTCCGCCTAAACATAATTGGCATGCTGAGTATGTCTTTTGAGAGTTAACACAACTATTAGAATAGTAAGGAAACTAGAATAGAACACCTAAAATATTTGTTGTACAAATCATAAGAAATCTGAATCAACCCATCAAAAGTGACTGGCGAAAGTTATACGCGATTAATCTCTTATTACTCAATATAATCTTGCTGAAAAAATGTAGGTATATTACTTACAGTATGTATGTACGAACATTGATTATGTAATAAATTTAATTGACAACACATCTTACCTGATAGATTCAGTTGCTGTCCAATTACGTCCCACAGCATATTTTTAATATGTTCCTTTCTCTTCTTCCTATGTCTCTTGTAAAGTTGTGGATACTTTTTGACAAGCGATATTATGTTTGATGCAATTTTGTCTCCCACTGTTTGAACTCGAAGCGGCCTCACTGTTAATAATAAAAAGAAAAAAAAAACAATTAAATTTAGTTCTCTTCAAGAAACTTTAACGAAACAAAATTCAACACAGTTTCAATTGTTTTATTTTGTCTGTGTATCTGCGTATCTTATAAAGATAAAACATAAATATTGGGGGTTTTCAGTCAATCTCAGTCATTCGAAAAATACACTTTTGTTAAAGAATAATAGCTTTGCTGTCCTACCCCCCCCCCCCCCCCCCCCCCCATTACTAGAAAAGGTCAATATGTATCTTTTATCCCTTTGACACAGAAAAGACTGCCACAAGAGATATTTTTGGGTGATTTTTCTTTATCGCTAGAGAAATAAATCAATCATTTGATGAGGTAACGTGTAACAAATTGATACTGTGTGTGGCGATGGTTGTAGAATTTCAACTATGGTAATTTAGATTTCCAAAGATACCATTCAGCTTAGTGATTTAACAAGAAAAAGTCAGGAAACGAATTATATCGATAAAAAACTGGTTCAAGTGAAAATTTCCAATCCAGATCATAAATAACCTGTAAAATAAAATACAGGGTGTTTCCACCTAGGTGGTCCACAGAGCAGGAGGTGATAGTACTCACTTAGGCAAACCAAAAAGTGAATAGGGGGGGGGCATCCATATCAACCGTCTCGGAGTTACAGGAAGAAAATATGCTAGCATTTCACAAAATACCCTGTATCTTAAAAAGTACAGGGTGTACAGACACCTTCTAAACAAGAAAACAAATTATTTCATGAACCATAGACTCGTTAGCGACAATTGCTGAACTGTGCTACAAATTTTCCCTATAAAATGGTAAAATCCAACACCTCCTTTTTGACAAGGACTTACGGCATCTTAAAAACCATAAAAAAGTTATAACTTCTTCTTCCGACGAAGACATTTTTAATACTGGTGTTGCAGTCAATACTGCGTCAATTTGAACAACATCGCAACCTAAAGTAAGTACTGCATACTTCCATACTTCATTAGTGTGACCACCACCTTACTTAGATATGAAACTCTTTCACAATAACGATGGCACAATATCCACTGATTGGTAATAAGCCTTATTCCTCAAATGATCTTGAACTACCTTTCGTTTCACACACATTCATTGAATATGAATGTACTAAAAGGCCTTATAAATCGAGTTCTCAGCCTAAGCCATCCAAGCTTTCATTACAAGAACGCAGATATCGTCAATAGAATTGCATGTAAAAATAACTACCCCACACACATGACAAGGAAGTTCATCAAAGAGGTTCTTCGAAAACTTTCACTTACGCCGTCAAATAATATCCAGTTAAGTGATTAATCACTTCAGCTACCGAACATACCACTTTAACTGAGTTCCCTAGTTCCATTTTTCAACTCTCCCTGTATATCAAAAGAACACGGGACACCATCTCAACAACTTCCGGATAGCTATGAAACCAACCAGGACGTTTAAAAAGCTGATCTTCACGAACCTCAAAGATAGTGTACCGACCAGCAGGAAATATAAGGTCACTTTCACGGCGAGCGATGACCTGTGAGAGGTAAAACACCGCTTAGCCTGGCCATCGCTACGAAAGTTTTCACATTGAAGAGCGTTGAACTGTGCCGCCAAGCGGTGTTTTGACAGTTCAGCTGAACTAAGCGGTGATTGTATGCAGACCTTCAAGGCCTTTCCAACGACTGCTCAACCAGGCCCGTACTCCTCACCTCTCAGGAGTTATTGTGGTCTAAACTAAAAATTTCGAATTTTCTTATCTTTTTTTTTACTTTGACCTTTATTTTTTTGCAAAAACGTGGTTAACATAACTTTTATAAAAAATGTAAACTGTGGACTCTCCTCTTTAATTGGACCTATATACTATCTGCAGCCGATAAGGAGTTATTAGCTCAAACCTATCCAGGAAATTAGCCGATATATTTTTTAAAAATGACGTGTTTTCACAAATTATTTTAGAGTATGGTTTTGAGAACAGGTTAAGAGTTAATAACTCTTAGCTTAGATTGTGACCGTATGCCCTATACTTTTGAGATATACGGTGTTTGTGAAAAACTAGATTTTTTTCTTAACAACCCTGTAACTCCGAAACGGTTGATATGGACCCCCCCCCCCCCCCCCTGCCATATAATTTTATGTTTGCCTCGGTGAGTACTCCTGCTCTATGGACCTCCTAGATGGAAACACCCTGGATAAGGAAAAATCGATTTAATTCTTATAAAGCAAGAATCATCAGGTCAACCAACAAATTAATTCCGCCATGCAAGAGCATGTCGTACCAGTTGTAGACGGTCCTTCCATATGACAGTTATGCAGTCACTGATCCTGACACGGTACAAATCAATCGTCAAAAATCACACAACCATTTAAAGCCATGATGTATATTCGATCAACAACGAATCGGATGAAGAAAATTGATGAATTATCTAAGTAAATAAAAAAAGGGTAGGTGAATATATTCTGTCTCTGTCTCTATTTTTCTCTACAATCATGCCTACTTATTATCATTTTGATATTTTCGTCAATGTTCCTTTCCTTGTCCTTCGAGTCCTGTCGACAAGTCTTCAGACATCATGCTCAGCAAATACTGTTGAAATGTAATAAGAATGGAGCTTCGCTTTTGTGGTGATACTTAAACAGCTTTTGCGCTGGTGATAGATGCCTTTGTTGGCTTAGATTTTTTTGTGGTACTAGATGCTGGTGTCATTTAGATGCCCTTGTAGTGTGAGATGTGTTTTTTGTAGTTTTAAATGGCTTATTTTGTTGGGTTGTGATGAAGTAACGATGATTAGTGTCAACACTGTGGTCACCAACTTGTTCAGTTGTCCGAGCTGTAGCAAGCCGAAAGGAAATAAGTGTTCATGTGTGCACAAAAATAATAAGCTAAGACGACATAAACAATAAAAGGTAATTCCGTAAAAGAAGAAAGCTTAACAGAAAAAACAAAAATACCAAGATGAACCTCCTGGAAAAGTGTGTGTAGACAACAACAATTTTTCTACTAGGCTTGATGATCAGATGTTGGAATATTTCATGCATGCATGGATGAGAAATTGAGTTATGAAATGTAAATTACTAACCCCATTCCTTAAGATATACTGAGAACTGATCCAAAAGAAAGTGTAAAAGAACAAAATCAATTTAGACAGACCAACCAAGGTAAATGGAAAACAAGGTCTCACGGTATACATACTAACCAAGGTATGACTATCCGGCACCATAGATTCACCGTTTTCAATTCAATTCAATTCAATTTATTAAATTCAATTCAAATGATTTTGCATGTTTACAGAGTAAATTTAACTTACAATTTGTGTTTTTAGAGGAAAAATTATACAAAAACCCCTTAGCTATTTAACCTTAATCCTAACTTAACCTACTTTCTATACCCTAAAGTTTCCTACACTATGTGACCAGGCGTGGGGACACTAGTTGGACATGAGTTGCCGTATTAGTGGATTTGCAGAATATGTGCAACTATTAAAGAATTTATTAGAAATATTTCCTGCTTTTATTTAAACCAGGTCAATGTTTGCCTTATTGTGTAGTCGGGTTGTAGAATAGAACCATGGCAAATTAAAAATCATCTTTAGTAGTGTGTTTTGTGTTCTCTGTAGCTTAGCTTTGTGTGTTTTCGCGCAATTGTTCCATACTGGTGCACCATAGAATAATACAGCTTGCATGACACATTTGAATATTATTAATTTATTATCAATATTTAAGCTAGACTTCCTGTTTATAAAAGGATATAGGATTTTTGTAAGCATGTTAATTTTATGTATGGTTCGAGATATGTGAGGATTAAAGGTAAGAGTTTTATCCAGGATGATTCCTAGATATTTTACATTATTAGTCCAAGTTATGTCATGGTTATTAATTGATAGGTTTATGCTTGGCAGGTTATCTTGTTTTCTTTTACGCGTAAAAAACATTGCTTGCGTTTTACTATAATTCAGTTTAATTTTCCATTTATGGTAGTACTCATGTACCACATGGAGATTGTTTTGCAAGGAGTTTAAAACAGAAGTCGTATTTTCATCTGACGCATAAATGGCAGTATCGTCCGCGACCAAAGAAACATGGGAATTTTCTAGAGTTGGAAAGTCAGCTGTAAAAATACTGTATAGTGTAGGTCCTAGGACAGATCCCTGGGGGACACCCGCGATTGCTCTGCGGGGTTCAGAGTGCTCTGAGCCTATATACGTTTGAAAGAAACGGTCGCTAAGGAAGTTGTTTACTAATGAAATGAGGTAGGGTGGAAACTCGAATTTAATCATTTTATAGATTAACCCTTTATGCCACACTGAATCAAATGCTGATTGGATGTCTAATAGGATTAAACCTGTAGATTTCTTCTGAGATAGGCTGCTTTTAATATGCTGAGTTATCCTAACTATTGCATGGGATGTGTTATGCTCGCTTCTAAATCCAAATTGTGTATGCGGAAGTATGTTTTTATCCTCCATAACATCCGTAATTCTTTCTTTCATTACTTTCTCAAATATTTTTCCTAATGAACTTAGTAGGCTAATCGGTCGATAATTTGAAGGATTGTCAGGGGGTTTCCCAGGTTTTGGAATGGGTACAGTTTTAGCCATTTTCCATTTTGTAGGAAAGTACTGTCATTTTAAGCAGGCATTGATAATTTGAGTGACATAGATCACACCTGTTCTCGGAAGATTTTTGATACAGCGATTTGATACCTCGTCAAGGCCAGGTGATTTGCGGCTTCGTGTATTCCTAATAATCCTCTTAATTTTTTTGGGTCTTGTATAAATAATATTGGCATTGGCGGTGTTATTCTCCATAAAATTGTTAACTACTTGCATTACTTCGTTTGAAGTATCAACATTACCAAGATTCTCTGTGATTAAACAATTTTCAAAGAATTTATCATTAAACAAATCTGCCTTTTCTTTTCTGGTAATGTATTTCCTATTTTCATACTTCAGAACATGTATGGTACGGTTTTTCTTTTTGATCACTTTTGTAATATTCCAAAATGGCTTTGAGGATTTGTCTAGACTTCTAAGTAAACTATTCCACCTAGTATTTCTAAGCTTAGTAATTTCATACTTAATTCGTTTGTTCCAACTTACCATTTCTAACTTGTAGCATGCTAGTCTAGTTCGCTGCCATAATCTTCGCGCGTAATTTCGATGGCGAATCAAATTCATGATTTCGTTCGGTAATTTGGGTTGTCGTATTTCTTGGGTTACATTTTGGGGTAATGCTCTAACAGTCGCGTTATTGATCAGGTCGGTTAGAAAGGTGACCATTGAATCAATCTGCTCAGTGGTAATTATATTATTTAATGCTAGGTTCTTAATTACTGGTCGTAAATGGGAATGAATGAAGGTTCTAAACACTTGCCAGTTGGCCCTGCTAAGGTCAAGCGTGCTTGTGTTATTTCTTAACCCGCGAGCTGATATATTTAGTATAACTGGTAGGTGATCAGACCAAAGCTCGTTAACTGCAGCAGGTTGGGAGACTAGCTCGGGTCTATTACTTAAGAACACATCTAAGACTGATGGGGTCATTGTTTGGTTTGTCGGAATGAAAGTCGGATCAGGAGGAAAGAAAATACTGAAAGGCTTAATTGCAAGATATTCGTTGAGAATGTTACCCCAACAATTCGCGCGGGAGCAACCCCAAGCCGTGTGTCTACAGTTGAGGTCACCGCCGATTAAATACGGTCACGATTTCTTGTCAGTTTACACAAATGCTTTTTAAAATATCTACTTTTAGATTCATTAGATGCTCCACCAGGGAAATATGCTGAAAATAAATTGAATTTCAATTTCTCTTCAAGGTTTAATTCTACCCCGACTGCGTCGAAGACCGACAAGCTCGGAGACTTTTCCATTTCACGTGGGCACAATTGCTTATATAAAAAAAAAGTTCTTACGTCGGTGCCAACCACGATATACAGACTAACAAGGTATGACTATCCGGCACCATAGATTCGCCATTTTCTGTGTTAATCGATTCGCATGACGCGCGTTTCTTAAAAAGTAAAAAATTTAAAGTTTAATATTTATGTAAATTTATTCAACTGGATCCATTTAAAATCTTAAAATAAGTACCATTTTACTTTCGAAATATAAGATAGGAAGATTATTAGAATTGTATTCCTCATTTTAATTTCCCACTAACCACACTTTTTACACTTCTCATAATGCATTGCAAATTTTCATTCTATTTGAGGAAATTGCGATTACCAGTAACTAATTTCACTATAGAAATAATAAAGATCTTAAATAATAATTAGGAGTGCAAATCACAAGTACGAAACTCATATGATATTTATTGCAACATTTTCAATGGATCCAGTGGAATAAATTTACATAACTATTATCACTTTATTTTTCCAGTTTTAAAAATCGATTCGTGTGATGTCACACGCACTTGACACCCCAGACGATCATACCTTGTTACTTTGTACATATTTCGTACAAATATGCGAATTTTCGCAACCTTTAATGCATGCACAGTTGCACCACTAAATGATGACGATACGCAAAATGAAAAAATTTCGTTCCTTATAGAATTAGACTATACCTTCTGTTTTCTATTTACCGTGACCTTACCGAAGCCCAGTCTTAATTGGTTGCCGAGATAAGAAGCTGTTATGAAGTATTTTTATGGTTTTTTTTCTCATTACCGATCGGACCACCGCATGACCGATTCCACCCTATGTCGTTTGGGAGATTAAATAAGTTTTTTGCTCATAATTCTATCGATTTGGGTTTTATTACATCAAGAAACAGAAGACAACCACACGGGGGAAAAAGCTTTCAGATTTTGGCAATTTTGGCTGTTTTCTTATTTCTTCTTTCATAGGATAACGCTTACAATATCAATATCAATATGAATAATTCCACTATCGCACTAAGCTCTTCTGTCACCATCTGGAAGTGGAGGTTGAAAGCATAGAAATTGAGCTAAGTGTAAACTAAAAAAAGAGCACAATTCTTACTTTCACGAAGAAAAGAAACAGTAACAAACTGAAAACTATACGAATTTCTTTGATGGTAGAATTCAGTTTTCTAAAGGAGCTTAAATTTCTAGTGATAATACTACACGAACAACGAAACTGGAATGCTGACACAAAACGGCTTGTTAAAGGGGCTATCATTCAGGCAAGACCAAAAACCGAAATTAATACAGACACAATTCAACAAGCTACAAATATAAGCCGACATATGGACATTAGTGTTCATGTGTACCAATGTTATGGTTGCCTTGAAGTAGGCCCATCATCTTTGCATCTTCAAATACAAAAACAAAAATATGTGCTAGACACACAACTCATAGACTTCTAACTGCGGAAGAAGGAAAATAACAGAAAATAGCTATTCTCGATTTGGTGAGAAATACCATCCTCAGCGTTCCTTTGACAGATAGTATAATCTCCACTTGAGTCACCATTGAAAGTACTCATCCTGCAGCGCATGAATTGAGATCTAAATTAACCCAATTTCAATCCGCAGCTCTTGTAATGATGGCTTCAAAACTAACAAGGATATCAGAGCCGAAAGATTTCTGTCAACTTCAAATAGATCAACCAGTCTCCAAAGCATAAATGTATGCCATTGAATTATATAAATTAAAGAATATATCAGAAGGGACCCACATTAATCCAAAAATCTATATTCTTTCTGACACCAGAGTTGCTCTTCTGACTCTTCAATTAAAAAGATATACATATGTATGTACATCCAATCTGGTAATTGGGATTATTTAAAAATATTTAAAAGAAAAAAAACGGATAAAACGGATAAAAATCCAAATCGAAATTTCATTGAAGAGAAACTGAGATTTGATATTAGTTGCATTTTTTATTCTGTGATCTGATCCGGTTCAGTTTTACGAACGTAAAACAACAACAATGGATCACGCATTGCTGTTGAAAAAATGAGACATCTAGTAGAAATAGATTCTTTGATTGAAATGACTAATTAAGAACGGACATAAACTACTTTCAGAGAATCGTATCACAGAAAGAGCGAGCGACATTTTAGGTTCGGAGTATCGATCAGCATGGTCAGTCCTATAGAATGGTCTCACTCTAAACACCAAACTGCTGATATACAAGCAGCTCATTAGGCCCACCTTAACGTACTCGTTCCCCATATGGCATACAATTTCGCCAACATATATGGAGAGTCTTGCGAGATTCGAGAGGAAAACGTTCCGAATCTGCACACTCTACCGGAGATCCTGTCGAAAACATTATCGCAATCAGGTCCTGCACAAGAAAGCTAGTATTTCTTCGATACAGGACTACCTGGTTGAGATGATGAAGAAAAAGATAGCGTAAATCACTCAAACCCAATTGTTTAACAACTAACAATTTTTTCCCATTTACCCACTAACAAATATTTATTGCCTTTTTGCATTTCAACTTGCTAGGAGAGGAAGACGGGAGCCTGTAGAACGGGATCTATACGACATACCCGCATTTTTTTGGGCACATAAAATTTCACCGAAAAAATCATAATATACAGAGTTATTTTATTATAATTTTTTTAACACATCTTTGTGGACCCTAATCTAAAAACCATTCTCTTTTATTATTTGTACCAAAATTATGACTTGTAACTGATACTTTTGAAGAGGTACTTTTGATACTAGGATCCGGTTAATACAATTCCATTAAAATATCCCAATTACCCCTCCCTAATTGCAATAATTTTGCTCCGCGGTAATTCCTTAAATGACTACCGAGGTTAAATTGTGTATGTTTCAAACAAGTTGTTGGAGATTGTAATTGTAAGCAACTTCACGTATATGTATGTCAGTCAAGTCAGAGCGTGTAATTTTGCCTGCGTCTGATATTAAATATAGTTTTACAGTCCGTTGGTACCGTGAGCTTCGTCTTGAGCTTGATGGAAAAATAGCGAACGTTGACAAAATAAACTATGAAGCATAAATATTGCGCACGCATTTTACTGTTTTAAATTTGTTTAAAAATAAAATTATTAATGAATATGAGCATTCATAAAGCAGTGTTAATTTGTGGCTAATAAAGTCTTTATTCTTTGCATCCTAGTAAGTACAATATAATTCATGTTGCCAAAAATTTATAATTTTTTGGTGAATTTGATTGAATACATTTATAATGGTGTAGTACGAAATCAACATAGAGAGCGGGGCAATAAGATATATGTTCTGAAAATGCTCTTATGGTATCCATTCATTTACAGTCCACCTGCAGGCCGTGGACAGTAGGCCACACATTATTCAGTTTAACCGACAAGCCGTGGCCTGCAGGCAAGCTGCGATTTCGTCACACACTATGAGTTTGTCTGACACTTCAACTTCAATTTCAAAGCGATGAAATAGCTGTTTCAAAGAAATAGAAGTGCTGCTTTTTTGTAGATTATATTGTTTTTATTAAACAAGCAACCGACAAAAATTAAAAAAAATTTTGGGTGAAAAATTGGCTTCTGGAATGTGGGAAATATTCGAATATTAGGCTCGTGAAAAGTTTAAGAAGGAGTAACACGCATGATTTGAAGAATTATCTTTGTATGGATGACCGGTGCTTTCAAATTTTACTGAATTTGGTTAAACCTTACATTAAAAACAAGTAAAAAAAATCTAGAATTGGTTTAACACCAATTATAAGTAATACCCTAGATGAATGCCCGTATGTAATTTCATATGTGCGGTCACCCATCTGTGGAAATTGGATTTTTGAAGTGGTTTTTCGTATTTATATCTAGAACGGTTCATCGGACAGTAAAAATTATTATAACCAATTTCATAGAATTTGTTTACAATTTTTATAAAAAAAAGCCCTGTATTAACTTTCAGCTCTCTACGTTGGCGCGTTATTAGGAATATATATTGAAAAAGGAAGGAGGATATATGGAGATGGAAAAATCAAAATAACTTTTAATATTATGCTTGGGTGTTCAATCCATTTAACTCTAGCCGCATTATCTCTATGCGTTACAAACTGAACGACAAACTTAGTATACCCTACAGATTTCATCTAGGGTATAAAAAAAAAGCCAGATTTAGTTAGACGTGCTATAACCGCAGAAGAGAGACTTATCGCAACCTTGAGATTTCTAGCCACTGGATTACTTGATTTTCCATAACACCTTATTATTACGAACAAATCCTCCTTGTCGGCCATTTTTAAGTTTTTGTATGCTGGAGTACGGCTAAAATATTTACGGAAACAAAAGTTCCAGACGACGATATTGCAACACACTGTCAGTTTCTTATAAGTTTCGTTGGACTGCAGGTCTGGATATGCAGGCGGCCTGTCATTGTATGGTGGTAATCAGCCAGCAGGCATCTGGACTGCAGTCCACGCAATGCAGGCGGACTGTAAGTGAATGGGTACCATTAGTCCCTACACTACGCCAAGCACCTCAGGAGTTTCTCAGCTGTTTCAAATTATAAACAAATCAAGCAGCTGAACATATATTTTTCATAAAATATATCTTTCTTCAATATATTCTGTCCTATTTCAAGTACATCGAAGAAAATCAATGCTCATGTACATGAATTTTATAGGTATCAACACTTCATATTCTCTCTATATTTTAAGTCAAATATCAAGCTAATCACACGAATTCGGACAGGTTAGCTTCGTCTTCGTCTAACTGTTATAATAGCTCAGCTTGTTGTGTTACGTCACTAGATGTAATAACCAGACGAAAATGAAGACGAAGACTTGGATTTGGACAGACCCTATATATATATTGTTGTTGTTCTTTTTTCTAGTTTAGGAAGAGAAAAAACTTTTTATTTCTTCCTTTTTGTCAATAAAGTATAATTTTCCTGCTTTTACTGCTAAAGTCTATAGAAATTGAGTAGTATGTAATACATAAATTAGATACGATTTATTCCTATGCCATTTTCGTCGATATTCAGTTTGATTATAGTCTATGACCTACATTTGCATACAAGAAAATTTTGACTTTTAGGAACCTCTTAATAATTCCAATAGTGAACTAAAAAATTTCACAAATTATGGACACAGTTCGTAAGCGTATGAGGAACATTTAGTAAAATTTTGAATGAAGATTTATCAGTTAGTTTTTATGTTGATTCACTTAAAACATAAAAATTGATTTTCTAAGATTGTGCTGTAAGGACCAAACCAGTATCCAGCTGACTAAATCCAGACTATGAGAAGAAAATTGGAGAGTTGCTGAGTACATTCTTTGGAATTAACAGAGAAGTACTGAATATATTTCCTTACTCCACACGATATCATGTCTAGCTCACTCAATAAAATTGCAGAACTCACAAACAAGCGTGTGATAAAGTGAGCTGTAATATTCTAACGCCAACTTCATAGTCTTCCTCAATAAAAAGAAAAAAGGGCAAAAACTAAAGAGAAGTGAAAAGAAGGAAATACCACCGACTGCCCATGGGTGCCTTTTTCATTATTTTAATCAGATTTTAGGATAAAAAAATTTTGATCTTATAATTTTTCTTAACAGGTTAAAACTTAGGGAATTACATTATATACCTATATACTTATATATTCGATGTACATATATTGTTAAATAGTTAAAATTTCTTTTAATCGAGTTGTTTTTAGTATACTTACAAGATGGTGGAGATTCTTTCGTCGCTATTTCTCCATTCAACCAGAGATTATCCATAAAATCTTCCGAATCCCACTTATCATTTAAAGGATTTTTTCCTTGACGAATATTTATAATTTCCTTATAAAGAGCCTTAAGAATTGTCCACGATTGTTCACAAGAAGAAGCTGTTTAAGGATATTTAATAAATCAATTTCTGTTTTTTTAAATCGATTCCAAACTCTTAAAATATACTTTTATGTCCCATTCGACGTGCAATATCAATCCAAATTGTTTTGTATCCAACATCTGGAAGATTGCTGGTATCACCTTCAGTCCGATACAATTGTGGATATTGTTTAACTACAGATAAAAGCATAAATTCTTCCACTTTTGATGGTAGAGTTCTGATGAATTTTCTGTTTTTGGGAGCCATTTTGTAAGTGTTTGTTAATTTAACTTCACTGAAAGTTGCAAGTAGATTTTATTAACTTTAGTAAATTACCACCTACATACATATTAATCAAAGCATTATTACCTAATATTGATCAGGCGTTTCATGAAATTTAAATTTTTCTCAAGTTTTAAAATTGGAGTGAATTCCATTAATCGGTCTACATTTCCACCATCTGCTCTTAAAGCTAATAAAAATTCATATTCCAATTTTATATGAAGCCAGGTCTTGATGCATCTCCAACCTAGAATGTGTATTTTGAGATGATATACATATATGTAATAATGGGTTGTAATTGTGTATTGAAAAAAACTTACTTTCTTCACCTAATTCTTCAGAGATAGCATTCCATATTATTCCTTTTCTAATTGGATTCCCATAATGTTCGTGAAATGGCTCATAAATTTCAGGGCATTCTTCAATAAATGTTAAAAGCCGTGTAATTCTTTCTATAATAGAATTAAGATAATAACAATAATTAGCTTGTGCTGTGTTTATGACAGGGTTATGTAAGAGTTATATTGGCGATTATTTTAGGATTATCTCCGATCTAGATGTTAAGTTGAAAAATTAAAATAAAAGAGTAGTTTCTATGCCATCTTTTATTAAAATACTTATATACTCCCATACTCTCCATACGGATATCAGAAAATTGATACTGTTCGAGGCACCCACAACCCATAATCGTTTAGTCTAGTCAATAGCTTAATTATGTCCTGTCAGTAGTCTGTTTTTCTGTGTAATTTAGTCTTTTTAATTTTATTTGTAAAAATGTTTAGTGTAATATTTTATTTCATTTGATGTTTATAATATATGTGATATTTAAAATTTAATTTATTATAATCTTAAGGTAATTTTGTTGTAATTTAAAAAAGTGTCTCGATATTATTCTACACATTTTTATAGCCCCAAGTAAAATCCGCGGATCGAAACGTTGGGAGTATATATTTTAATAAAAGACGTCATAGAAACTAATATTTTATTTTAATTTTTCAACTTAACATAGATCGGAGATAATCCTAAAATAATCGCCAATATAACAATTAAGATGATAATCGTTGATACTTAAAATTTAATATTGTTTATTGGAAAAAAAAATGGTTAATACTAATCAGATGTATAGATTTTAATTATAATTTCTATAAAAGAGAAAAAAAAAGGTCGGTCGGAAATTGTCTGTGCCTTTCCGACCATTATGTGTTCCATCCTTGTCAAGGGGAGTGCTAACTTGCTCTCCTCTCAAACGACACAAATCAGATTTTTCTTACAATTGATTATAATCCTACATACTAAAAAATTACCTTTGCGAATCATATAAAGAAAAAAACCGCCATCTATATATTATATCGCTAAGCTTACACAATCCAAGTCACACACTTTTATTTAGACAACTCCTAAATATATGTTAAAAATAAGTAAAGGCGGCTGTCAGAAGGAAAAAGCTTATCATTTAGCATATTTACAAGAGATGGCGCAACGTGAAAAATATTTATGGAAATTGAAAATGTTTGTTTTAATTAATTATAATTATGATAAGAAGTTAACGATTTGAATTTATATCTTTATATAATTATAGTACAATTATATAGTACAGTAATTGTTCAAAAGTAAGAAAGAATAGTTTCTACATCTCACAGTCTCATCAGTATCAATCTGGTTAAAGTGTATATCCAGATAATTGCTCTTACTATTTCAGCATGGAACTAAAGCAAATACTGAATAACAAGCTCCAAATAAATTACCGTATAAATATTTCGTTTTTATTAAAGTATTGAACTCTTGTATTTGTATTGTATTTGTATTGTATAGTAAGTTCTCAATAAAAGAATAAGATGTAATCACAGATAAGAAATATATTTGGAGTTTTATTCTCGTGTGCAAGTAGGAAAACTCGGACTATATGATTATTAGAGATATAAAAATTAAAGCTCAAAAATAATTATTACATCGATATGTAATTTTTTTTTTATTAATTCAATCTACGAATTCTGTCACATAATGAAAGTAGATGTAAGATTAAGTGCGCATAATTAATCCCGACCGATTTTTCATATCCTTTGTTAAAAGATTTCTGGTATGCAACCAGAAATGCAAAATAGTCGATATATTTATGGTTCCTGGTTGGAGGTGCTCTAGCTCCCCTACCATCAAGTTCAAATCAGTCTCCACCACTTTCCTTAAATCGAACTAGTTCCCCAAAAACATATTTACAGCCCTCTAAATTAATAATTAAGGATTTTTCTGTTGTTGAATTGAACAAAATATCTGTAATACATACATACAAGTATCTCACAGTTTGTAATTGAATCGAGATGTAACAATTGCTATAATAGTGCTAAAAGCACTGAATATTATAAAAGCAAGAAAAAACTAGAATTGGTTTAAAACCAATTCTTATGATACTCTCTAGACTAGATGTATGGTCATCACTCTATGCAAGTTTGAGTGTTAAAGTGGTTTTTCTATCAATTTCTAAAACGTGTGTACGCGTTCTCTGCCATTCAAAAATGAAAATATCTTCATCTAAAACGAACTGTCTTTTGTTATTGTAATACCTGCTCTACACAGACTTTTTCTCCTGGCAAGATGGCGAGGCGATCATTAATGTCACCCTGATATTGGATTAAATTTACGAATGGGCAAATTCTGTCAATATAGTTCATTTTTGTAATATTTGTCGTTATACGTCACCAACACGTTACGGCTGTCACTTTGAGATCAAGACGTTTGTAGCACTTGCTGATGAAGAAACTGGAATCGTCCAGGTGATCCACACTAGATATTTAGCAGAGAAATATGTGTGTTAGCGGTATGGAAATCATTTTTCTTTGGCAATCCTGTCAATCCCAGGATAGGGCTGTTCAATTTAAGCTATTGTCAATTTAATCCATCATATTCTTTAATTACTTCAATTAAAATTTATGTTCGCTTAGTGCAATTCCAAATTTGAGTTCTCTGTGTAAACTCGTTGTCAACTTTTATCCAAATAATGTTGTATATTTTGTATAGCAAACGGGCTGCCCGATTTAGTCCACTTTTGAAATTGTATTTACTATTTTTATGTAAAGGCCGCGTGTACAAAATTTGAGCTGTCTACGTTGACGCGTTGTCAGGCAGTGCCCAAATATATAGAAGGAGCTACCCGATTTGTCTCATTTTCGAAATTAAATTAAATTTTTTTTAAAAAGGTCGTGTTAAAAATTTGAGCTCTCTAAGTGAAAAACGTCTCGAGTTATCGTGAGGACGGACGGACATGGAAAATGAAAATAAATTTTAATAGCATGCGTGGGTGTTCAACCCATTTTGCTCTACCATAATTATTTCAATGCGTTATAAACGGAATGACAAACTTAGTATACCCTATAGCTTTCATCTAGGGTATAAAAAGCATTTAACTTCATTTTAGCATATGAATTAGAAAAACGGGTTGCTCCGTACATACCATTTTTTGAAAATGACGATTCATCGTCAAATCACGAATTCCCCCAAACAATCTAATGTCTGAAAAGATGGAATAACAAAACTAGAAGAAAGGTTATAATAAATCCTTTTTGGTCTTTTGTTTTAATATACATATAATAAAATAAATCTGAAATATTAAAGAGGAATAAATTAAAAATATTCCTAATTATCTAATTAAAAAAAAAATCATCACTAGAAAATAGAAAATCCTTTCCACAAAACATACATACGAATACTTCTTATATAATATACTTGAAGATATTGGTTGAGCTTACTTGTTTTCACCACTAAGAACACAAGACAATAGGTCCACTCGTTTGCAAGCTTGGTGTAGTCCGGAACTACACTCAACTACACCAAACCCATCGTTTGTAAGATGTATACAATATTGAATTACACCAAGCCATTCGTTTGCTTGTCAAAATGTGGTGTAAGCAGTGTAGAAAAGATGGTTTGACAATATTGTCATTTGCTTAGATTATATAGTCAAAGTCATTTCTTGATTTCTTTTTAAGCAACTGAGTAATAACCGAAATTAATAAATTTATTTGAGTAAAAGACAAATGCGCTCAGTAATTGAATTAATTGAATTGATTTGTGGTAAAACAGCCAAATAAGTGTACTGAAACATCTAAATTGAATTTTGATAAAAATTATCAATTGTTTTAAGCAATAAAAAAAAGGAATACAGTGTCATTAGTTGACACGGTGGACGCCTCCCGAACCCAAAATACTGCAAAACAGATGATTTCTGGTGCTGGTGTAGAATTAAGTGCTGATAACATAGCGCCCGTTCCATTCCGTTAACATTGTAAGAAACGGAACGAAACGGGTTGGAAGACATAACCTCCAAATTTCGGAATTTGTTTGTTTACCATTGCAAACTGTGGTGTTACTTGATCGAATTTAAATTAAATAACTTAAAGTGAGTGATTTATATATATGTACATATATAAAATGGACAAAATGGATAATATCATATGTATCTAGAATGATATTTCTGATGATGCTTTTGCCCATTTAAAACTCCATAATAAAAATTGGGACTCACACCTTGGGCACAGTATATTCTAACTTGGGTTAAAAACCTGTAATACGATAACGTTATCGCCAATCTGCATTCGAAATCTTTGTGGGCCGAATTGAGACTTTTGTTTTCTTCATCCTTTGGTATGTTGCTACGTAATACCCAGAAATATCCCTATCCTTGTTCAGTGGTTTTACCGATCACCTTCTCCTTCTGCCACTCCAAAACATTTTATATTCAATAAGTAAAATAAATCCTCCATTTAACTGACACCATTTCACAAACTTCTTTAGAAACAAAGTGAAGATAACAGGCTCGGGGCGTTGTGATCACTTTATAGTTGAGTCGAAACGGGCCGAAACGGAATGTAACGGAACAGGCGATATGTAATCAGAACTTTACGCTTAACAATTCTGAATTGCACTTGCACCAAAGCAAACAAATGGACCTAATGAAAGCGTCTTGTGTTGAAAGAGTGACTGAAAATTTAAATCAGAGACACCTAAATAATGCACTCCACAAAGATAGATGGCAGTACCAATGTACGTAAGACAATTCTGCTTGCTAAAATCCACATCTGGGTATTTCTTATCTGTGCTGTTATCCTTCAAATCTTAAATTAAAACATAGCTACATACGTGGAACACGACAGGACTGCAAACATGCATACGTCTTCACTCAAAATCCTACCAATTTTCTGGTGTGCTCCGACTCCGAGTTTGTCGACCTACCGATCTACTAATAAAATTTAAAAAAACTCACCATGTTTCATTAATTTCTTATAGTACAGTTGCATGTCTTTATCGTTTGGTTCAAGGGAAAATTTTCCTTTAATTTTCTTAGATTTTCGTTTGCAACAACTGTAATAAAAAAAAACTTTATTAAACCATTTTTAGCCTAGCAAAAGAAGAACTTACGTATCGGAAATAAATCGCCATAGGAAAATCATTTCATTTTCATGCTTCACTGTCGGTCTGGCACCATTCCTTTTTGAAAGAAACCATTTTCGTAATTTTCTTACGAAATTCTGATATTCAAATCTTAAATTGGTGTAGATGTCTTGACACAGTTCGACTAGAATAAAAGGATTTTTTTAAATTAATAAAACGTATTTTGTATTGTTGAAAATGCACTAGACACAGGGAGCACTATAATTATCATTTTGAAAAGAGTTTATTCTATTTTTTCCTTATTTCACACTTTTTTTCTCGGAAATTGTAATATGTACTTGAAAAAAAGTTTTTTTTAATTTTGTTATACATATTTCTGGAGGATATATGTAATTAAAATTTATAACACATTTTTGGTAAGAAGATGCAAAGTCTGTCAGCTTTAGTCTACTCTAGACCCTAAACAAAGAATAGGAAGTGGCGTGGCGTCTTTGGAAGCAAGGGAAGCATTGCTTCCCTTAGGTTTTCCGATTTAATTTATTTAAAACAAAGAAAAAAATTACGACAAAAAATTTCTTCAAAATATTTTCATTAAACAATTTTTTCCCTAAATGCTTTTTATTCGTCTTTCGCTGTAAACTATCAAAGAGAAGCAACAATAAAATCACCTCCACCTGAGCAAAACGAGCAAAAACAAAGCAATCCAACAAAAAATAGCATTCGAACATGTCTGAGCTCTGTCTATAATATCACAACTGACACCACTGGCTGGAGGAGGTGGTTTTATTTTTGCTTCCATCAACAATCGAACAATATCCAACAAAACGTATGAAATTCGAACACGTCTGGGATCTACCTATGCGTCACAAATATCTTTGTTCGTTCGTCACTTATATTGTAGGTAGCTAGCTATGCGCAATAAGAAATTGTTCTAAGTTTATCGCAATCGCGCGCAATTACAATGACCACTACAATGCTTTAAGTTCTTGTTTCTGTGGTCGTACCCAGTACTGTGGTACTACGATGTCAACGAAAAACAATTATTGTTGCTTAATGCTTCGTCTAAGGCACTAGGAGCTATTCTAATGCAGAAACAACAACCAGTGGCTTATACTACGAAATCGCTAACGCAATCCGAACAAAACTATCCACAAATTCTAAAGGAAGCGTTCGCTATTAGATATGGATGCAGGAAGTTTCACGATTATATCTGGGGAAAACAGAAGAAGAAATACGAGGTACAAATGATTCTACCAATGTCAAATAGTGCAGCAAAAAATCAACGAATAAAGTACGTCGTGGCAACCACTAAGTAATAAAAATAATTAAAAGTTCCGAAAGAACTGAGACCAAATTTTTCCTATCGAAACGAGCTATCATACCGCGACGGATTGATCTTCAAAGGAGTTATGGTTGTAGAAGAAGAACGATCACGAGTCGTTAGTACATAAGGGACATCCAGGAATACAGTCATCGCTTCGTCGAGCGCGACAGTTTATATTCTGGAAAGCAATGAATAACGACATAACAGATGTGGTAGAAAAATGCAAAATTTGTCAGCATACACAAAGAAAACAAGTAAAGGAGACAGTAAAGATGAAAAGGATCCCGAAGATCCCATTTGAGATAGTATACTTGGTATTGGTGGACAGCTACAGTGGATATTTTGAAGTCAAGAGGGTGCACAGAATAACAGTAAGCGTAATGACCAACCAATTTAAGATTTAGTTTGCCACGCATGTAATACCAAGACAGTTTCAATCCGAAAACGCGGTGTATTCGTCCAGGGAGTTCCAGAGATTTGCAAACGAGTGGAAGCCCGAAATCTACACATCAAGTCCACAACTCGCGAGGTCGAACGGTTTGGTGGAAAAATATGTGGACATAGCAAAACGTCTGGTCAAGAAGTGTTATCTGTGCGGTGAGGACTTACAACTAGCTCTGTTGATGTCCAGAAATGCTCTCAGGGACAGTGAATTGGGCACACCACCTTCGAAACTGTTCGGAAGAAACACAAGAAGACCCCTAACACTGTCTGACATAATATTAAAACCTAAAACACCAAAACGAGTAATAGAAAATCGAGGAAACGACAGGAGATGGTTTACGGAAAATATATATGTATGTGGTAACCGATCTATCTTAAATGATTGAGATGGACGATATGAGATAAAATACAAGCTTCATTCGTCCAACATCGATCGCGGGTGGCATAATGAATACAAGGAGGAGCGTCGTCGCAGAACCACAACATGCTTCATTCAAGGAGTCACCCAGAACAGATGAATATTTAATTCTAATTGCACAGGAGAGGACGAGTCAGCCGGCTGAATCAAGGACGAAAACTACAGCATCGGGAAAAGAATTTTCAGCAGCCGTTAATACAAAGCATAGATGGCACAAGAACTAGATATCGCATCGCATACCAGAGTAGAGTATACAGATCGTGAAATGGGTAGTGCATTCTAGAATTGACCACATCATATTTTAGAGCATGCCGAGAGCATATGTTTCTTTAACAGCAGTTTTGTTTACATTTGATCGATCACCTCAACAAAGCAGATGTGAGAAAATATGAATCACTCGACGTATACATCATTTCAAATGTTGTAGTCCCTTCCGGAATGGACTACCCAGCCATATAAATTTTGTATACTTTTTTCTGGAACTGCATGCGATATCTTGTTATTGTGTCATCTATGTGCAAAGCTATGTCAAGCACTCGAGATCAGGAAGACTCATCAGACCGGTCATAAAGCTTGACCTTTAGTTGGCATTTAGACAACGAGAAGGATGTGACGATATCGAGACCACGTCGAAATCTCGAGCTGATTCGAACGAGTCATATAGTATATGTAGAAATAAGAAGAAAAAGATTTAAGAGCTGTTAGAACTGAATGTACAGGAATATAAACCGCGCCAAATCAAGCTGAATTAAGAGTATTTTTATTATATATTTTAATTTCACTTCAACTAACGTCCTTGAGCATTACATTTTTCATAAGAATATATTCTGTCTTACTTCAAGCACTTTTAAGAAAAGCCAAGCTCATGTATACACGGATTTTATAGGTATCAACACTTCTTGTTCTCTCTCCATTCAAAGTTTATACCATTGAATAAATAAGAAACAGGAAGCGGCATATCGAGTGTACGCCAATAAGCCACTCGCTTACACTCGAATTGAACTTAATTGAATTTATTTTAAAGTAAACATTTCCAAGTTCCGGGAGTTCAGCAACTTTTTCAAGCTTATTATTATTAAGAAACGTTAGAAATTTGAAATAGCATTGTTTCTAAAGCTTGAAGTGTACATTTTCATTCAATTTTAAAGGAAAGGAAGGAACTGTGGTATTTAAAAAGTATTCACATTTTCTATTTGTATTACTGACGGATTGCTCTAAATGCTCAGAGGTCTACCTACGATTTGTTTGAACACTCTGAGTAATAATAAAGATACACAATCAGAGCGCTCAGAGTACTCTGAAAGTAAATAAAGTTACAAGAAATCAGTGTTCAGATCGTTCGGCTTACTCTGAGCAGAATAAAGAACCACGTCCGATTACAGGCATAAATGAGATTCTCTCCAATGTATCTAATTGGTGTCATATCAATAAATTGGCTCTAAGTTATTAAGGTAAGACACAAGCAATAAAGATGTTCTCCTGCCCATTTTTCTTTAGGGCCAAATCGTTGCCCTATTCTCTGATCATGTTAAATATCTTGGGCTAATATAGAGCCTCCATATTAACAGTATTTGCTCAAGAGTATATTTCGGTCTTCGCTCACCCTCTGCGGTATCGGTGTATCTACCCAAAGCCAATTGGGCTAAACTATAGTTCGGACACATTGAGTCTCCCAAGTTTTTCTTATGCGGATGTTGCCGAATCTTCATTTCAAGCCAAATCCAATGTCAATTATCTATAAGCAATCGCGAGAGCTCAATGCTTTTGCTACACATATTTATAGATTGAATAGGCAGGCAAATGTTTCTCCACTTGCGGATGAATTTTTTTCGGTTCACTCCCTAAATTCTTCAAGTATAGAGTATCTAGACTTATTTTTCGGTATGGTACGAGGGTACGAAAGTTTTGATTGTAACACTAGGGATATATTTAAGATCTTCTATCCAGAGTGCGAACTCAGTTTCGTCGTTGTGGAATTCTACCCAATGCTATTAGAACGTTGGTATCTTCATGCAAGGAGCAGGCTAGGTTTAGTGTTGTTTCTTTTTGTTTTCAGTTGGGTTTAGTATTAAGTTTTCTTTTCTTTTCCTTTATTTTTAAATAAGTTTTATCAACTCACTAACCCCTGACTAAATAGCTTTGTGCCCGAGCGCCTGAGAGCCTGAGAGTGCTGTTCGTGACGAAATAGTTTTAGGGTAGTAAATGTGGATGGATTGACATGAGTTTGTTTTTTATTTAGAATGAGTGAATGGGGGAGAGAGTAACATTTTCTTACGTTTTGGGGGGTTTTAGGCTGAAGGTGGTAACTACCAGCCTTGGAGTTGTCCAATTTGAGCCCTGTGTGATATGAGTGGAGATTTGAGAGTCGATATTCGAGAATCGGGAGTCGCGATTCGAGAGTCGCTAGCGGAGAGTGTAGAGAGTGTATAGAATTTATGACTACAAAGTGGAAAATATTTTTTTTCTTTCTCAGTGATGTACACAAGAAAAGTTTCGTTGTAAAATAAGAAATGGTAAAACTTAGATTAAATCTTTAAATTTTGGAATTGAGTTGCAATTAGACAATTGTGATTATAGCTATGGACCCCCAGAGTTTTAAGATTTAATCTAAGTTGTAGCATTTCTTATCTTACAACGAAACTTTTTTCTTGTGTATATCACTAAGAAAGAAAATATTATTTTTTACTTTTTAGTACAATTTGAAAAAAAAAAGTGAAATTTAACTATATATTACTTCCTAATAAAATTATTCCTTAATTATATAATTAGTTGGTCCTGAATTCATTAAAATTGACTATTATTTACATAACCCCTATTTATAGCTCTTAACTCGTATTAATTACTCAAAAAATAAAAATAACTGTCTTGCTTTAATATTTTCCCGGTAGTATGTAAAAGGATTTACATTAAGTCTGTTATACTATCGCTTAAACTTTTTAAAATAAATATATAAATAAATAAATGAAAGTTATTTATTTTAAAAGTTTTTTTTAATTTTCAGTTGTAGATTTCGGTCCCAACCGGACGCTCCTATAAGTTTCAGTATTGGCCCCCAGCCCTCCTTGTCGGCATCGTGTAACTCGTTTTTTTTTGTCAAAAAGATGAAAGTTGAAGAATTTTTAGAGTTTTTAACGAATAAGCACTTCTCCGATTGTAATGATAAGGCTATCGCTGATAAAACCCCAATAACTTAGATATCCAGCCAATCCCATAGAATGCAACAGAATTCATTATTATAGAGGGAGAAGATACTTCTGTGCCAATAAAATTGTAAAGCCCATATAGAGTAACCACTCCCGTTTCTTAAAAGAGGATATCTACATGTAAAGTTACCACTGGGAATACCCATGGCCTTATGGTCATTGAGTACGAAGTCATACCAATTGGGTAGTCGACATTGCTAGCTTGATACCATGGGGTTGAGGAACCTTGGATAGTTTTACTATAGTAGAAATATTCATCTCAACATGGAGAAGGCCCCTTGATGGGGGCATCGTGGTGGTTGTGGTGCGGGCAAAGAGAGTCTGAGTCTGCATGACTTAGGCGGACATTCTTCTTTGAACAGAAGAGTATGTCCTTTGTATAGTTGCATACTGCATCCGATGGATCTGAAGGATGGTCGCTTATTAATGTATGCTTGGATATTTGGCTTTCGGCGTGGTGTTGCCCTAAATTAACCGGGTACGGTGACATAGAGATCGGCACATATTTTAGATGGGTCTTGCTTCGACCAGTAAGTTAAATGTCAAGCATGCATTGGCATAAACTGGTATTCATTAGGACAGGACATACTCTTGATTGTCGCATTGATACTAATCCGTGCATTAAGACTGCCATGGAATTTTGAGCTAAGTGTGTCCACGTAAAACCCTGACAGAATCTGCTTGGGCGGTAAACAGTTTTCATGGCTTGCGCTGATTTTCAAGAGTTGCACCCAAATTAACTATATTACACAAACTTGGAGATATGTTAAGATTATAGCTGTGTTCTTTTGTGTACCTTGTTTTAAAACTCCCATATACTATAGAGAACAAATTGTTCTGTCGATTGAAGCGAACGATATATTTGTACTGTTCGCTTCATTTATAAATCTTCTACGAAGATGTATGACGTGTTCTGTTGTGTATCTTTTGTTCTGCCCTGTTCTGCGGACACAAAAGAGCACAGCTTATATTTATTCTGAGAAGCCTGGTAAATACGGCGACCGAGTTCGATAAGGAGTTAAGATTGATTAACCTAACTTCCTTTGTGTTAAAGAATCTGGAATATGTCTTGATTACTCATATGAGAAATATTTTAAAGACATTATCTATACCGAAATGTCAGCACGCACACTGGAAAGGAAGATCCATAGAGACGGCAGTTCACAAAATAGTGAGTGCTATAGAAGACTTAATTAGCTAGAAACAATTTGAAGGATTTCAGGAATCCTCAACTAAACTGTGAGTTGAGCTATACCAAGTTATTGGATATAAAAGTTTTAAGGTCAAGGATCATTCAATCTAGAATAGGCAGAACCAAGGTCAAATCCGTCAGATCATAAAAAAAATCCACTTTCCAATACTGAATAAATATCGTTGTATATTTTACGATTTTTATATCAGGAATGCTTTCTCTCCTCTCGTAATGAGTGATGTAGCTTAGATATAATAAGTAAGTGGTATAAGGATTGTGGATTGAATGTGAATCCAAGCAAAACTGAACTGATGCTGTTCACTATAAAAATCCAAATTCACCAAAGCTCTCATTATCCTGCAGTGCAAAATATTCGGACGTTATTCTCGTACCAAGCTTAATTGGAAGCAAAACATTGTTTTGAAGAGAATTTCGAAAAGAAATGGTGTCTTCTTCTTGTTTAATGGTTCAAATAATTAAAAACACATTCAATATAAAATTAAAACATATTCGATTTATTCTACAAAAATGAAACCCTTAAATTACCACACATATGTATACAAACAGAAATTTTAAGCGTTTTAAATAATTTCAAAACTTGATGACCGCTTCAAATCTCTGCATTCAACAGTGTATTCGACTTGGCGGGATGGTTTCATCTCTGAATTTGAGCTCAACATAGCTTCATGCAGCTCATTCAACAAATTCAATGCTTTCACCTTAAGCACTCGTTTCCTTCTTGCATCCAAGGTTCTAAAGTCATCATAAATCGATGTAAGAAAAGATTTATCACAATTCAATTTCTCTTCTGGTACAATACGTTGAGATGGCGGAGATCGGGATCTAATGTAATCGGCATCGTCCATCGGTGAAGATGAGCGTGAATAGTAGTTGGGATTAGGCTGTTCATAATGTCGATTATTACTTTTCGAATGACTCCCGTAAAGTTTTCTTGGTCGGAAAACTTTTTCAATTTTAAGATTACATTCTGCTGATTGCGGGTCCGAGGTTTCTTCGTTGGTCACATTTACAACGGTTTCATCTTCAACTTCAGACTGAACTATATTTCCTGATGGGAGTTTTGCTGACTTCATAAATGGTAAATAGAAATCGAGATACTCTTTCAAATAGTATTCGCTCTGTTTCTTTGGATCAATATAATCTCGTATTACTACAGCTCGAATGTTTTTCCAACGTTTTTTGCAATAGTTTTCTGTAAAATAATTATATAAATAATTTTAGGGTTTCATTTGGCAGATATTAAGGACATATAAAATTCTTAATTTCGGAAGGGTTATGTTAGTTGTTTCATTTATTTCAATTCTTTTGGAAATGTTTAAAACTTATATATCAGGTAAGATATCCTTGTGTAAATCGATATACATTTTTCTGGAGATATTGTGCTTCATCAGAACTTATACTGTTGGTGGCAGAGACTGATTTTTTTGTAGTTTAGTGCTGACTCGTCTTAAATATCGTCAATACTGAGTGTAGTTGTGGACCAAAAGTTACCAAGCCAGTCTTATGTACTAAATGTAGGTGCTGATTCTGGAGGGTGATTCTGATCTTTTGTCGTACTTTTATGTCAAAATATACGCCTAAATGAAATGAATCTTTATACTGATTTTTTTGTGTTTTATTCAGTTCAGCAAGCCTTGCATTACATAGAATGAACTAAAAATGACACTTCACATTACAAATTTAAAATATTATTTCGAATTTAAGCACTTGTATTGCTCTAATTAGCTGTAGGATATCCGTTTACCACAGTATAAAATTTCTGTACAAACATCGGAAGCAGTTGATTAATTTGTCGTACTTTTAACCGCGTATTCTGACATTAATTCATGCAAATTCATTTTAGTTTATTTTGTGGTTGATGAAAAGGATAAATCAAAATGAATATGGTGAATATAAAAGTACGACAAATTTGAGATGAAATGTCAAAATATGTGACTAAACTATACACCTAAGCTACGACAACAAGATCAGAATCACCCCCCCCTGATCTTTTTCGTGGTTTTTGTCCCATACTTTTGTCACAACTTTTGATATTTCACCAAAATTTTGTCGTATTTCAGTTTATTTTGATTTATCATATATAAGGCAGAAACACAGCCAAGCAAGCCTCAGGCAAAGTATAAATAAATATAAGTAGAGACAGAGGTGAACAAAATTGGAAATTTTCCGGGATTTTTAGACTGAAAGAGGTAGTTTCATATACTTTTGTCTTTTGCATGAATGGGGGAAAAGAACTTGGCTATGCATTATTGTAGTGCGACTGAGACAACGAGTTGAAAACAAAAATCGAGAGAACGTAGGATTACCCGAACGACAAATCTTATAGAATTCCTCAAAATCCTATCAAACTATTCATAATAATGTACATTGGGTAACCTTACCTCCATTTGGCAAGAATGGGATAAATTTCGCATTGAACAACGCACTAAAAGGAGATGTGAAATTTCTGTCAAATAAAATTCCCCGAATCCAGCATAGGATTCCCCCACTTAATCTCTTTCGAGCAAAACAAATGTAAACAGAAAAACGTGCTGTTCACATATCATAGGATAACACTAACAAACATTAGAATTCCTGCGAAAAACATTGGGACAATTTCTGAAAATCGTGTTTTCATAAAAACGCGGGAGCATTTTATGAGCGTAAAATCAGAAAACTCCGCCCATTCTCTCTTATTTACGAAAATAAATCATTTGCCATTCCATTTCGTTGCAAGTAATATTCGCTTTCACATTTTTTGGTCTTATTCGTAAAATGTTCAAAGAGGGTTTGAATTTTTTTTTGATATTTTTCTCTTCCTTCCTTCCTTTTCTTGCCGTGTACATTTAAATGGAAAACAATCGGAACACTTTTCTGTGTCCTTTCTTTTATTTAGTTATTCTTTGCCTCAGGCCTGGCCTCTCTCAGGTTTCCTCGCAGCTCGCCTCAAGGCTTGCCTCAGAAAATTGAAAACAAAATGATACTACCGGAGACTCGGTGCTGTCATTGTAATTTTGATGGCAGAAGAGATAAATTTCCAACATTGAGCAAAGCGCGCCTTGCCGCTAGGCCTTGGGGCTAGCTGCTGGTTTGGTTTTGTGTTGCATCATTTAAAAGCCCATGTTGGAAATTTTGACAACACCGCGAGGAAGCCTCGAGGCCTGGCCCTGGATGTGTTTCTGCCATTATTGCCAGCTTCGTTGCGAAGGTTGCTTATGTCAAGTACATTGACCACCTTCAATCTGAATGCATTCATTTACTAGTCTTCCTAGAGTAATTCTATATTTTAATTTATTTGTATATTTCTTTTTACTTATAAATTTTTAATTTTATTCTTATTTGTACAAGGCCAATTGTTGAAATAAATTGAATTGAATTTGTTATTATGACTTTTTACGAAAAAACTTACTGTACCTATTATTCCTGATCGATAATAGTTTTGAAGCTAAAAAATCTTGATACTCTTTCGAGAAAAATGTAAAGCCATCCCGGATTTTTAATTTTTTAGCGCCGAAATTAGCAAGTTTCAAGGCTGGCTATTTTTTTCGAGCAAATATGAGATGTCAATTAGGCTTTTTTACTTTATGAAGTAGTTAGTAACAGGTTAAAAGAACTCTTTTAAATTGTTTAGCGTTTAGCCAATTGAGGAGTGTCGTAAAAAATTGTTTTAAAAATATAGTTTTATTAATTTTTTTCGATAAAGAATTTAGCCGAGCAAATAATATATTTCGCGCAAATTTTCTTCCGACAAATTGCAACGGAGATCATTCATAATGATTTTTGGTCCTAAAAAAGCTTTCTCAAAGCTAACTTGTGATGGGGAGACGGCGCGGCGTAGAAAATATGGGCCAAATTTCATAGAAAACTTCTGAATGTCAATGCACAACAACAGTGAAACAATGAGAAAATTTCCATATCTGATGACTCACCCCGACAAAATGTTTGAAAAGCGAAGAGTTTTCATATCCGAATTATTTTTAATTGAAAGAATTTTTTTTTTCTAACCAAAAATGCAGGTCGCCTTGAAAAAATAGGAAGCCACTTCCTTGAAAATATAACCAGCTTCAAAAACTGTTACTTCCAGCTCGAAAAAATAAAAAGCCAAGCTGACTTCTTATTTTTGCTAGAAAAGATAGTAAGGTTTGAGCTAAGTTTTTTTTTAACTTTAAATTATTTTATGATAGAAATCACAGTTTTAGAATTTTTTTTTTCTTTAAACCAGTTAAGTTTTCAAAAGCTTTACAGCAATCTAAACGGATCCCACAATAAATATTTTGGTATATGTATTCAACTAAATTGCACGATCATAATTAATTAATCCCAGATTTTGTTGTTTAACGTTTAGAAAATACCAGTTATTTTCGGTCCCTTATCAGTTAATTACAGCATCGCGGGTGTTCAAACTAGAAACAATATTTTTTTTCATTTGTAGTTCAAAGTATAATTTTCAGTTCATTCTACGTCATGACAGACTTACTTACCTACTGTGCTCAATAAAAACAGAAAAGATCTTTCCTTATGATGAATGTGGTACAAAGCACTGTACATACCGCCGCACATTGTATTTGTAATCAGATATATACGATTATGGTCTCATAAATGAATTTATTTACTGATTTACTGAACGTCTGAAACTTCCGTATTTGAAAACTTAGGACCTATCCGACTCCAAATCTTCGACCTCGCCTTGTTATAATAACCAGTGACGCAACACCACAAACTCAGCTGTTATAAGAATTAGACAATGACGAAGCTAACCTGTCCCAATATGTGTGCTTAGCTTGACATTTTGCGTTTTATTATGAGCTTGTGCTGTTTTACATAATATTTGAATTTTTCGCAACCATGCAGTAATCAATTTGAAAATAAGATCTTTTGTCCCTGAAATGCAAAATGTGTCAGGCTTATATTCATAAAGCAGTCATATAACTGTTGCAGTCAAATTAACCAAAATACTATAAATTCTATGCGACATGATTATAGTATTGTACTTACTATGATAAGAATGCAAATAATAAAGACTAATTTGATTACAGACACAAATTGTGACTGCTTTATCAATATGAGCCTAATAATTTTATTTTTTTTAAATACATAGTAAAAAGCCTGCACAAGATTTATGCTTCACTTTACCAGCGTTCACAATTTTTCCATCAAACTCAAGACCAAGTTAATCTGTCTGAATTCGTGTGCTTAGTCTGATTGCGGAGATAGCAAACAAATATAACCTCACAAGCTCGACTCGGTATTATATCACTATCTGTTATAACAAGACGAAGCGAAGACTTGGATTCGTATAGGCCCTTAGAACCTCCGAATACAAGTCTTCGTCTTCATTTTATTATAACAGCTATTGACGTAATACCGAATCAAGCTCTATCCGAATTCATGTCTATGACACCAAATTTTGTATAACAGTTACAACATCTGGTTTTTGAATTTTGTGTGGTTTTTAATTAAAAAATTTAAAATTGTTCAGTTCCTTAGATTTATTGCGATTAAAAACATTTGAAGTGACAATTTTGTGGCTAAGCCTTAGACTTAAAATAATAAATGTGTGAACATTTTAATAGTGAATCTGTGCTATGCGGTGCTGTTGCAATAATTGCCGAAATAATCCCGGAAAGTCGTTATTGAGGAAAGTTGTAGTCGTGAAATTAAACAAAA
Source organism: Dioctria linearis (assembly GCA_963930735.1). NCBI lineage: Eukaryota > Metazoa > Arthropoda > Insecta > Diptera > Asilidae > Dioctria > Dioctria linearis. The sequence continues at coordinate 28,041,456 of OZ005742.1, forward strand.
AAGTTTATTTTCTGGAAATACGGGCAAAACAAGTAAGAAAAAGGAATATATCAAGATAATTGTTCAAAATGATTCTTGTTTAAATTTTTGTGTTCACAACTTTTTTTTTGTTTTTGTTCTTTTATGTTTTAGTCCAGTCAGTAGAGGTTTTTGCCCTCCAAAAGGTGGGATAGTTGTGATTTTTATATATACTCTTCATTTCCGGGCGCCGATGAAAAATCCAAGTTTAGACCCTTATGGGGCTCCGTCGGGCCGCCATCTTGGATTAAAGGTACTAAAAATTGGTTTGTTTCAAAATTATTCCTCAACGATTGATCCTATGACAAAAAAGTATAAATATAAATTTGAAGAAGACTAAATTTCCCACATTTTTTGTGAGTCTTATGTGTAGCGAGCTACAGCGGCTGAAACGTGAACATTCTTCCAAAAAAATGTATACATATAGTACCCTTTATACAGGGTGTTTCGTCCATGGTGGTCCATAGGACAGGAGGTGATAGTTGTCACCAAGTCAAACAACAAATTGTATGGCAAGGGGGGAGCAGCATCTCAACCGTTTCGGAGCTACAGGGTGGTTAAGAAAATTTGACTGGTCGACCAGACCCGTACTCCTCTCCCCTCAGGAGTTATGGTGGGCTAAACACGAAATTTGTATGGTTACCCTACGAAGGAGTTACCGGATTTGTCCCATTTTCGAACTTAATTTTACTTTTTTTGTTTACAAGCCCATCTGCAAAGTTTCAGCTCTCTAAATACACGCGTTCTTGAGTTATCGTGAGAATGGACATGCAAAAATCAAAATAACTTTTAATATTATGCATGGGTCAATCCATTTTGCACTACCATCATTATTTCTACGTGTTACAAACGGAATAACAAACTTAGTATACCCTATGTCATCTAGAGTATAAAAAGACTAGTCAGTAGGGGATTTACACGAGTCAGTGTCAGCTACAGTGTCAGTTCTACTGATGCGTGTAATACCCTAGTGAGGTTTGTCATTAGGCCGAATCCTGATTAGCGCTTTATTCAATGGCCTTCCTTTCATTTGTCCTCCAGTGAGAGCCTGTCATTTGTTCTGTTTAAAAAAATTCCTTTCGAATTCTTTGCATTTTTTATATCATTCGCTCTTATGTAGTCAAAAATTCTATCTAAATATGAGCTTCCACGCCTTCGCAATTTTGTACCTTACTTTCTATTTTCAGGTACACTTTCCATTAAGTAAATAAACATTTCTGTATTTATATACATATGTAATAGGTCAAGCCTTAGTAGATACAACTGTTATTTTTAAGAGGAGTCAAACTAACGAAGAGGTCTAGTGAATACTACGGTATTTAGTCAAAAGTACCTATATATCTCCAAAAATAATATTCAGTTTTTTTGAAGTTATGCATTTTGGATCCATCATTTTAACCGTTGTTAAACGATGTGCTGTCATGTAGTAAATACAGAGTGACAGAGATTTTTTTGGAGTTATGCTCTTTTGACTAAACACTTCGATAAAATTTAAAAAAATTCTATTGGAATGGAAATATTAACTCGGAGGCTTATAAAAAAATGGTAAAATTTGAAGTTTTTTAAATCAAATTCCTGTTAGTAGGTATGTATTCTCATTTCTTTAGATTGTGACTACTTTAGAAAGATAAAGCTTAGATCTAGTGAAAACCGTCAAGTTTTTTTCGTTTTTAATTGAGCTTTTTTTAATTATTTGGCGCTAATAGTACTTGTTTTTCTCCCAATATTTCACCGACGAGCAACTATACCTAATATTTCATTGAAAGTTGTTAAAATACAAAGTAAAATAGTATGTTTAACAATTACATATGTGCAAAACAAATTTAGAAGAGTAAATTCTCGATAAAAATTTTCAATTTCGTCCTTAATTCTATGGTTTTGTCGCATGTTGGGTTTCTATCTTTTACGCTAAATTTCTCTAATGTGATCTAGGACTAGGCTAATTTTATATGAATTTTCTGACTTTCAATCACTGACATATATAACATGGACTGCTTAACTTTCTATTTCATTTGGGCTCAATTGCTTATGTCAAACAAAGTTCTTACGCCGGTGCCAATATTGAAAAAAATCATTGGTGGAAAGTTGCAAAAATGAGCGCGCAGATAGAAAAGCGATTATAATAAAACGTTCCGAATTTCGGCTGCACATCTTATGAATATATTGCCTTTGGAAAACAATTTTATTAGTAATAACCCTAAATAATTAATTTAAAAACATTTATTGCGACGGACCCATTTATTTATTTGTTGATTACAGCCCTCCTCAGTTGGTACTTGGTGCTTAGACCGAAAGAGTCAGCAATATTGAAGTGATCCCACTTTTTGCAGTGCATTTCTATGAACGTATCAGTGTTTTCAACAGAGAGAGGACACAAACCCACGTATAGTAAATTTTATTGCCTGTAGATTTCGCTGGTATCTAAATTGAAACTTTTGCTGAGTACTGTCTCCTCTTAAACAATTACCAATACAAATTAATAAAATTGGTTTTGTTATTTCGTTCCAAAAATATTTACTGTAATTGAAGATATTTTTCTTCGAAATAACACAAGGTGTCAGATGTAAAGTGAAAAGTGACTGCATGAGAGATATTATATGTGTGTACCGATATATGAACGATTTTCACTATTTTTCACAAATTTTTGGTCTCTGGAGCAGAGATGGGCGTAGTGCATTAAATTTTCAGTGCATTAATTATTTCATTAGCACTAGAGGCCTCTGTGATAGTTAAAAGCCAGGTTGCACTATCACTAAATGGTTAGTGGTAGTGCAAATTTTTTATCACTATCACTAAACGAATAGTGGTAATGCATAGTCTATTGCATTATCATTAAACGATTAGTGGTAATGCAGAGACTATTGCATTATCACTAAACGATTAGTGGTAGTGCAGAGTATATTGCATTATCACTAAACGATTAGTGGTAGTGCAAATACTTTTCACTATCAATGAGTGATAATGAATTCTTGCATTGGTAGTGCAAACATCTTTCACTAGCACTGAACGACATAAAGGGGAGTGGGGACCGAGTCCAGTGATGCCAGATATGAAGTAATTACTTCATTTAGAGATATTTTTAACGTGGCTAAGTATTTAAGTATTTTAAATATTTGACTCTATATTAATGAAGTATTTTAGTTTACTTTAAATATTTTATCGTTGGTGTTTAATTTGTCCCAAATAGGAACTTACTAGCAAAATTTCCAAAAATATGTACAACAAAATGCAAGAAGAGTAAATAGTTTAAATCTGTGCAACCGTTTTTTTTTATTCACTACAGAGATGCCATATATTATCCAGTGAAAATATAACCAGTTGGGCAATTTCTGGTGGATTTTGTATGGGATTATATATGAATCCTAAAAAAAACACGGCTTGCTTATACAACATATAAACATAAGAGCATTTAATCTTGTAAAGAAATTGTCTTCGTTAATAAATAAAATATAAAAATCAACCAACTTCTTACCCATTGTATTTATGAATATTAGTTTCTAATAAAAAATACCTAGTTCAAATCAATTATTGTATGGCAGCTCTGCGACCGACAGGGAATGATGTAAGGAAGTCCTAAATTTTTTCTTAGAAATTTGCTAGAAATTTTTTCTTTACAATTTTTATGCATTATTCGCTCGTTGCTAGTTCAGTGCTAGTGAAAGATGTTTGCACTACCAATGCACGAATTCATTATCACTCATTGATAGTGAAAAGTATTTGCCCTACCACTAATCGTTTAGTGATAATGCAATATACTCTGCACTACCACTAATCGTTTAGTGATAATGCAATAGACTCTGCATTACCACTAATCGTTTAGTGATAATGCAATAGACTATGCATTACCACTATTCGTTTAGTGATAGTGATAAAAAATTTGCACTACCACTAATCATTTAGTGATAGTGCAACCTATATTTTAACTATCATTAAAATTTAGTGTTGCTGCAATTTTAGTGGTAATGCAAAAACGCCCATCTCTGCTCTGGAGACCAGAGACTCGTGTATACACGGAGACACAAAAAATCTCTAAAGAGACCTAGTCTTTAGAGACTGTTTGGATCTCCGGTCTCCCGTCATGTATTTTAAAACAAACAGATCTCCAGGCTCGGACTCTGAAGTTTGTTCATTTATCGTCTCCAGGTCTCCGGAGACTATTTATGTATTCTGGTCATTCAAGTACAGGCCTACTCGGAAAGGAAAAACAAGAAAGTGGAGTGAGCAAGAAATTAATATAAAAAAAATAAATAATAATAAAATAATGGATTTGGCGGACAAATTTTGTTTCGTCAATAAAGTTCTGGTAATTTTTGAAAAAAGATTGGTTGTGTCTATCCCGTACACGAAGAATATATTTTTTTTTAAACTTTTTCACTATTCCCATAACACAAAAATATTAGTAACTTTTGCGATGACTCTTTCTAACAATCTCTTGCTTAATAATTAACAAAGATATCTGGAGATCTCTAGAGACCAAATTTCAAATTTCGTGTATACACTTCGGAGACGTGTCTCTAGAGACTTTTTTATTATGGTCTCCGGAGACCTAATTTTTTAGTCTCCAGAGACAAAAAGTCTCTTGCCGTGTAAACATTTCGGAGATTTTAGTCTCTGTAAACCGGAGACCAAAGACCGAAAGTCTCTCACAGTATATCTTTACCTTAAATTTATTTCTTTTTATTTTCAACAGATGATTAAATTTTATCTGCGCATCATTAAACAGGAACTAACTTCATAACTAAACAGGAGCTAACTTCATAACTACAAAAATTTAGTGTTGTAGTAAAAAAAAAATGGATGAGAAAATATTTTAACCATTTCGACTTCTCAGTTTTTTAATCGAAAATAAGGTTTTCAGCACGAGAGAATATTAAAGTCGTATTTTCCAAAATTTGTGATATATTTTCAAGTTTTCAACTATAAAACTAATTGTTGACGTTTTACAGGTCTACTTTAAAATATGTATTCGTAATATCCTACAGATCTAAAATGAAGAATTAATTTTTTTAATGTTCGGATACGAACTTCAATCTACAAAGCCCTTTATGTGACGATTGAGACCTCTTTTCGATAAAACAAATAAATATACTTCAAATACTTTTGAAGTGCTTAAATATATTCGATTTCGCTTTCAGAAAATGTCTGAAATTTCAAATTAATATGGTTAATGGCTAACTTTGGAAAAATTTTCAAAATCTATAGCATAAGTTTTGGTGGCTGCTAAACCGATCATATTTTGTCAATGTACACACATTTCAAACGTGATCAGAAACACCTGAAGTGTTTACACTCTTATATCAACAATAATGTAGTTTTTATCTCAATTATTACAACTTAAAAGAAAAAGTTTACGATTTCATTGAACTACAAAAATAAAAACTATTGAGGAAATATTAATTTAGGAACTCCAGGTATACTTACCTTTGTCTAATTTTATTGGTCTCACTTTGAATTACGTACATTGACGTGACAATAATTATTAAAACATGTTTTCACTCACTATATTTCGCTTCTGATTTAAAATGGAACTTCATTACATTATACAGTGGCACCTAACTAATTATAGTACGAAAGTAACAAATTACCAAAACGTCATAAAATCTTGGTAAAAATAAGGCATAAAAAATGGATTCTAAGGAAACGGAAAACTTCAGTACCGTATAAATAGAAACGGATTCATTAATGCATAATACGATAAAAGCAGACACTACACTTCGCGCCACGAAAAGCTAGATGTAATAAAGTTGCGTTCCAGAGACTCCTCACATGAAACATAAACGGATACCCGAATGAATTCAAATAATATTCCTAATGAAACCAGTTCAGAAAATTAGCGTGAATAGCTCTCCCTTGAATGAATCACTCCAATTTGAAATTTCAATTCCGGTAAAAAGAATCAGGAAATCTACATCTACATAGAGGAATAAATTTTTAGCTACCATCAGACTCAATCCCTTTCATTCCGGAATCATTTTCTCATCTCTAATTCGATGATGGCAGCTATACCCTAGACACACAGCACGATCTAATGAAACATTAGAACTAACTATTCATTAAAATGCCGTGTACGTCATTATGGCTAGAAAATCAGAGCATAATGAAGTACACTAATGAAGTTCTTTCTTCTTTCATTATAGCATAATGAGGATATATGTGCTAGATTTGGCATATAATATAAATATGGAGCTCCGATGTGCAACTGCGGATTTGAAAAATAAGAAGAAGAAATGCAAAGAAATGAAAACCACAAACTATATTGTCAATATTCTTCTTAATATAATGTTTTTCTCATTTGTAAATTGTTAAATTGAAAATAAAATAAATAAAAACAAAGTTTATTGCATTAATTCGATCTATATCGCTTCGTTAATGTCATAAGTTTATCAAAACCAGTTTGACAGTACAAATTAATTATAGAAATGGCTGTGTGTCTTCATTATAGACTAATGCGTCGTTAATTATTTCTTCATTAAGAGCGCTGTGTGTCTAGGACATTAATCGCTTGGCTAATTAAGAAACTAAAATGAGCTCTGAAATCTGAACTATTACTTAAATCATAAGTTCCTCGACATTTTCAGGCTTAGTAAGTTATGCCCTAGACACACAGCGCTTTTAATGAAGAAATAACTAACGATTCATTAGTCTATAATGATTCATTATAAACTGCAGACACACAGCCATTTCTTTAATTAAGTTGCACTGTCAAACTGGTTTTGATAAACTTATATCATTAAAGAAGCGATATATATTTATTTTATTTTCAATTTAACAATTTATAAATGAGAAAAACTTTATATTAAAAGGAATATTGACAATATATGCTTTGTTATTTGTAGTTCTTTACATTTCTTCTTCTTATTTTTCAAATCGGCAGATGCACAGCGGAGCTCCAGATTTATATTATATGCCAAATCTAGCACATTTTTCCTCATTATAGCTATAATGAAGGAGGAAAACACTTCATTATCATCTGATTTTCGAGCTATAATGACGTATACCATTTGACACACGGTATTTTAATGAATAGTTAATACAAATGATTTATTAGTTCGTGCTGTGTGTCTAGGGTATAAGTATATATTTAACACTAGAGCACACGCGCGGTGGACATATGCCCCGTGTTTTATTTTATTGCATATTATGACATGCGGCTCATTTGATATTTATCATCTTGAGCCCCTAGATAAGCTTAATTTAATAACCACTCTACGTAATAATACGCTAGACACACAGCACGATCTAATGAATCATTAGTACTAACCATTAATTAAAATGCAGTGGATCACATAGTATACGCCATTGTGGCTCGAAAATCAGATCATAATGAAGTACACAAATGAAGTGTTTTCTGCCATCATTATAGCTATAATGAAGAAAAATGTGCTAGATTTGGCATATAATATAAATCTGGAACTACGCTGTGCGTCTGCCGATATGAAAAATAAGGAGAAATGCAAACAAATGCAAATCACAAACTTCCGATGGCTAACCCAATTTCAGACGTTATGCCGAAACGCCATAACTTTGAAACACCAATGCTTTTTAATATAAAGTTTTTCGCATTTGTAAATTGTTAAATTAAAAAATAAAATAAATAAAAACAAAGTTTATAGCGTAGATTTGAGTTTGATCCATTTCGCTTATTCACTCTCATAAGTTTATCAAAACCAGTTTGACAGTACAACTTCATTTTTATTTTTTAGTTTAATATTAGTTTAGTTATATCAAGGAACATTTAACAGAAAGAATACGCATCTCGTATATTGCGGGTCGTATTATTACGACCCGCTCTCACAAATTTTACCAAAACTCTCTGCTTTTTCACGACCGGCCACTCACCATGGTGGCGAATAGCGAGTCGTCAAAGCACCAGCACCAGAACCAGTGCCTGTAGTCCGCATCATGCCCATGCATTGCAATGCGTGCTTTCTTTAATTCTTTTACCTCTTCTTTAGGAAACCGGTTTCATCAAGAATACTTTGTTTGAGAGAATTTTCATTTAAATTGCATTGCATTGCAGTGCATTTGAAAAGAGGGAGAAGAGTAAGATGAGCCGATGGGATAGGAATTGGTGGCAGACAAGCAGTCAGGCAGCAAAGTGAAACATTAAACTATGTGCATGGCTGGCAACGCCGTGTGTACATGTACAGCTATGGCAAAGATAGCCCAATAAAAAGATAGGAATCTGCCGAACAAAATTGAAAATTGTTCGTGTTTTTTAAAATGAAACAAATAATGTCATATACTTTCGCATTCTGCATGAATTCTTCAACCCAATATGAAACATTGGTATTGATGTTTTTTGATAAAAATAGTAGTTAAATAAAAAAAAAATCGAGTAAAAATTCCGAAATTTTAAATTTGTTGAGCCATAACTTCAAAATGAATGGGAGGATGGATAGTTTATTGGAAAGATGTAACGATTGTCTATCTACTCTAGTTTAAATCATCATCACAGGGTGTAACGTTCAGAAGTTATTGGGTGATCTATAAAAACATACCCAAATATCTTTAAGTCCCGTTATCTTAGAAACCGTTAGGATTTCCTTCCACACACATATAATTTTTCGCTCGTCTAAGCATGATCTATCCGCTGCCTTCGGATATTACACTACTTACGGGACACCCTGTATAAAATAATAAATAACGCGAAAGCCGAGCCGATTGCAATGCCATGGCACTTTTTTCTCCGCTGTGGGTAATTAAACGCAAAGATCCATAACAAAAAGGAAAACTTCTTACTCCGATACAAATGAACAAAAACTACCTACCTTCACTAATTGCTCAAAGCTATAAATAGACCAAATTTTACTGCTAGAGACATGCAAAACAGTGATATTTACAGGAACTGACCATACGATAACTACAGTCTTGTTTATAGTCTACGACTAGGGAGCTCATGCAGTATAAATAATTCTTTTAGTAACAGAATAAGAAGATTCCTTTTCTCATAGATCTCCGACTGTCAAAAAAATAACGAAAATAATGTCTATGGACCAGTTTGTTTCCTTTTTAGTTAGGCTGATTGCATTTTAGAGAGATTTATATTGATATTTTTCGTTTATGTTCTAGTTAGTATATAAGAAAGTTTTAAAAACTCTTTTTATTTTAAATAACTGCAATAAAGTTCCTCTTTTGTAATTATTAACACTCTTTTATTTTCCACTGTGTTTGACTGAGGAAAACTACTTCGAAAATGGGGTACGCATGTTCCCCACGCGAGCTCCCATGAACTAAGTCGGGCCGCGTGTGCTCTAGTGTTAACCTATCTAAAGTATATATGAGTAGTATACAGGGTGTTTCCCACTAGGAGGTGAATAGAGCGGGAGGTGATAGTACTCACATAGACGAACCAAAAATTGTATGGCAGTGGCGGGGGGGGGGGGCATATCAACGGTTTAGGAGTTACAGGGTGATTAAGAAGAAAAGCTAGTTTTTCACAAAACACCCTGTATCTTAAAAACTAGAGGGTGCACGGTCACAGTTAAAAGCTCATTGTATGCAGAACTTCATGGCCTTTATAACGATTGCTCCATCAGCACCACACCCCTCTCCCATCAAGAATTATGGTTGTCTAAACTAAAAATTTCGAATTTTCTTACCTTTTTTTTTAATTTAACCTCTATTATTTTTTAAAAAAGATCGTTAACATAACTTTTTTTTATAAAAACTGTAAACTGTAGACCCTCCTCCGTGCACCCTGTAGGTTTTAAGATACAGGGTGTTTTGTGAAAAACTAACTTTTTTTCTTAATCACCCTGTAACTCTAAACCGTTGATATGCCCCCCCCCCCTGCCATACAATTTTTGGTTCATCTAGGTGAGTACTATCACCTCCCGCTCTATTGACCTCCTAGTGGGAAACACCCTGTATATATATATAGGTATAGGTATATATAGGTGTGATATACAGATGATTATTGGTAAAGAATTAATCATAATTTTCATGAAACGTTCGGTAATCGTAGTAAAATTTATAAAATCTGAATATAGATGGCTTGAATATGTTTCCAGACAAAATCCCTAAATTTGCGATGTGAATCTCAAGTGTAACATAAGATGTACAAGGTTAGCTAATTAAATGAACGAAGAATCTGTTTAAATCTCTTAAAAAAATAAAGAAATATAAAAACTAGAAAATCTTGCAGGACTTTTTAACTTCAAAATTATAAATTAATTTAAGTTAAAATAAATTACCATCCTCATTCATTGCAGTTGCTATCGCTTTCCATGCCGCATTTCTCGCTTCTAACTTTTTATAATTTTTGTATTGTGGATTGTACACAACCGGATGATCTTTAATTAAAAGAAGAAGCTTTCTTTCGTCCATATTTCTTATTTATTGTAGATATACAAAATATGAAGAAAACCTGGAATTAAAAGAAACAACTTTAAAGCTTTTTTAACATAAAAAAATTTACAAGCTCGTTTAAAAAACTTGACCTGTATTTTACAGGCAGCAAAAGCCTGTAAAAGCTTAGCACAAGTGTGTTACTTCAGACCTGAAACACACTTGGAGCGTTTCAGCCACCTTGAGATTTGTTAGTATAATGTAAATCAGTGTAGAAGAACACAATTAGAGCTTAAACTTTCTTTCTAGCTTCAACTTAGCTTGAGATTTGATCAAATTGCAAATTACAAGTCTAATGGTTGCCAACTTTAGGGAATTTTGAACAGTGCCAACTGCTGTGCGAATGCCAAATATCAGACGTGAATGACTTCTGTTTACACATTTTTGCGATAAACAGCTACCAAAAATATTATTCTTTAAATATAACTGGTGCACCTCGAAAACTATCAAAAACAGCATGAATTTATGTCTTTCCTTAATGCCACTCACGAATAATAGTTCTCACTATAAACAACGCCAGTTGTGTTCTATTTGGCATTTTCAGTCGGATTTAAAAGAAAACTGGCGATAAAGCTGGTTGAAAAGCTCCAATTGTGTTTCAGGACTCGAGTAAAATGTTGCCAAATTCTGAGATAAGAAAGAAAGAAAGAGTTAACAGTATATTCTAGAACAGCTCTGTCAAAATTGTCAGTTGACTAGGATGGTTTTATAACATGACTATATTTTCTCTTTCAACAATTTTTAACTAACATACTAGTAAATTTTTAATACAAAGTTTCCTATGTAAATCGAAAATGAAAGCAATAGAACTTATAGCATGCTTAAACTTGTACTAAAGGAAAAGGGACAAAATAACAAGCAAAACGATTTCTGTTCCTCTTCCCATGTCATTTGGCTTGGTAAAATTCTCAGGCAGTCACAAACATTATTACAGTCATTTTCCATATTACACCGTCCATGCAAAACCCTCGAAAAATACTTCCCAAGCCATGAAACAGACCCCCTCACTACCACATGAGAGCTCCAATGGAGTCCTAATATTCTAAAATATTTGCAGTGTCTTATTTAAAACTGACAAAAGTTTGTTTTAAATAGCTCTTCCGCCCTTAAATACTAAGACTGACCATTTTCACAGTAGTATATGTAAAAACCTAATTGGTATATGGAAATACCAAGAACTGGTTGCCTGATTTAGTCCGTTTTTGAAATTATATTTACTATTTTTATGAAAACACTATGTGCAAAATTTCAGCACTCTACGTTGACGCGTTCTCAGGCAGTGTCTAGGTATAGTGAAAAAGGAAATTTTTATATGGCAACCCCACGAAGGAGTTATCCGTTTCGTCCCATTTTTGAACCTAATTATTTTTTTTAAAAGTCCGCGTGCAAAATTTCAGCTCTCTAAATGAACGTCTCTCGAGTTATCGTGAGGACGGACAGGCGGACATACAATAATTAAAATAACAATCCATTTTGCTCTACCATCATTATTTCTATGTGTTGCAAACGGAAGGACAAACTTCGTATACCCTATGATTTCATCATCTAGCTAGTGTATAAAAATCTAGTGACGTGATGTCTGCGACTTGTAAAGTGAGAATTATTTTATGAAGTTTTTGTGTGTAGAATTACTTTAGCGAAAATTATGTTTTAGAATTTAGATTATGTTTCATGCGGATTCTATAGCTTAAAAATTCTTAAAAACTTTCTGGTTTTTTCAATCTATGCAATTTCATTGGGTCTAGGTATTATATGAACATGCTATCTTATAAGTGCACAGGTCAATTGATAAAAAATGTCCCTCAATAGTTGGGAATACCCACTTCGCAAACAAAATGTTTGTTAAAGCCTATATAATAAAGTTGCCCCCCCCCCAATATAAAAACCTTGTTACGCCAATGCCTATTCCTTAGTATTGCCTCTACGATCTTCCTGGTATTATCACCCGTGAAAGGAGAAGACTAGTACTTTCGCAATCAATTTTTCTATTTTTTTCTTTTATTATGTCTCCAGTTGGTAGGATTTTCCGACTTGGTTTTACACTGTGTAAAATATTTGTCTATTTTAATCGCTGTATTGTAATTATCATATCCATTTAGTGGACTCCTCTATTTTGAAAATATGAAAGTTTGATCTTTAAATTTCGTTTCACATTTCACGTTTCGTTGGAAAGTATAAAATGGTTGTACTTAATCAATTTCATAAGTCTATAGGGACTAACTGTTTTCCTTCGTGAAAAATTTGAAAATTTGAAAACTTTTGTATTGCTGCCCGATTTCACCTATTTTAAAAATTTAGATTATTACGAGATCATAATGTACAAAATGTCAACTATCTTCTCAAGCAGTGCCCAAATGAATATAATGAAAATTAAAAATTTTGTATGGCAACACATTTGTATTTACAAACTTGAACTTTCTTATGATGGATTATTAAAATGCAAGAAAGTCATGTGGAAGCTACGAGTAAGAAACTAAAGGAGAGGCCCATCAACAACAATTTTCGTGCTAATCCGTGTTAATCTCAAAAATGTGTAAGTTTATACACATAGGCGGATGGAAAAAAAAAGTTTATGAAAGGGTTTTTGGAGTGGTTTTTGAAAGTATGACGCAAAATTCTATACCAGCAGCAGCATAGTGAGAGCTAGTTTTACAAAACTTTTTTTTGAGATTCCTGGTTCCCCAGTAAGCCTATTTACATCTTTGGTTGCCCAATAACTTGCCTTAAAATTTCACTTTTGCTAAATCCATAATAAGAAAATATATTAAAATTCTTTTACTTTTATCAAAATTACAAACATTTACCAATATTCTAATTCCCAGCTTATTATTAAAAAAGAAACAAGTACAGTATTACTAATTTTCCACATAAAAGAATGTAAATATTTTTCTATTTAGTACCCTTCCAATTTTAACCTTACCTACGGCTTTTGTGCTAGGGTAAATTTCGTTACGGAACATAAACAAAATTGACACCTAGGGTCACTGACATATAATAAGAATGGACTGAGCCATCCTATCTAATTCCTATAGTAAAAAATGGCACAAATTTTTGCTAAAATCTATTTGTCTCTTTCAATCTCAAAATGTACACTGAACTGTAACCAATTTTGGAAACAGTACGGCTGTATTAATTGGAATGCATTGGAATTGACATAAAAATTCAGACAAATATATTGTTTTTATACGTCTATCTCTTACAAGCTCAAGGAAATTTGAGAGCAAATCTGCAGAGGAGCACATTTTTCAGTAATATTACAAATGAGTTTTTGGGTTAATTAAAACAAGTTTAACTTTCTAAATAATTTTAATTTAATGCAATACTATTTTATAACATTTTTAGTGTTTCCAATCGACAAATAATAATAAATTATGAATCGGTGTGCAATTGTACGAAATAAAGGGTTTTCACAGAATGTTCAATATTTGTGCCATTTTTGAAGCAAGAACGTTCAGTCCATTCTTATTATATGTCAGTGATTTTACGCTCAGCTGAGTAATAGTTGCAATAGTATATGTGCGGCCGTAGTCCGAATCTGTAGGCAGCTTAATTCGATTTCATCGGACCACAGAGCATTCCCATATGCAATTATTACTCAGTTGAGAGTCGTAGTCAATTGGTAAGATAAATTTTTTTAAATAATTTTATTAGGGAAGAAATAAAACTTTGACTACGGTTAGGAAGATAAGAAAGTAAGCTTAAGAATATCAGAAGACTATTTTTCTGTATGAAAAGTAGTTTAGGGGGCAAGAGCTATTTAAAGCAAACTTTTGTCAATTTTACATAAGAGCACTGCAAATATTTTAGAATGTCAGGACTACCTATGTTAAGGCTCCCATGGAGCGAGTCTGTTCCATGACTTGGGCTATTCCAAAATGCATTAAAATTCATATGTTAAGAATTTTGAGACAAAAAATTTCAATGTTTTCATACTTAAGTCTATTGCGCCAAATATGAAACGTATGGGAACTGAATATGTACGTGAGGAAAGGACATTATATTACTTATTACCGGAAACGTTTCATGTCGAAAGATGACAGATCAGCCGATATATAAATAAAAATGTTATGTCCTTCTCCATACAATTTTCGTTTATAACACTCTAACCTATCACCGGTTTCATTTATGACAACCAATTACTTTTGTTGTTGCATTATGTATGTCTCCATCCTCCAAATTAATAATAAAATATACGGCAACGGGTCTAAAATACGTGACAGCGCCAGTGTGTAATTTCTGAAGAGGCTACCGTGTTTCTTTCTAGAACGGTTCGTCGGACGGTTAAAACGGTCATATCAAAATTTCATGGGTCGTTTACGCACCTTCAGTATAGCACTAAAAGCCGTTTTACCAGTATACGCGATTTAATTGCTTGTATGACAACTTCATTGGGAATTTTTACAAATTTTTATATACTCTAGATGAAATCTAAAGGGTATACTAAGTCTGTCATTCCAATTTTAACGCATAGAAATAATGATGATGGTAGAGAAAAATGGACGCGGCGTATCCAAAAGTTATTTTGATTCTTTTATAGCGGTCTGTCCGTCTGTTCATCCGTCCGCACGATAACTGGAGAACGCGTTCACTTAAGATCTAAGTTCAAAAATGAGACAAATCGGGTAGGGTTGCCACAAAAATTTGGTTTTTCACTATATATTTAAACACTGCCTATGAACACGTCAATGTATAGAACTGAAATTTTGTTTTTATAAAAATAGTAAACGATATTTCAAAAATGGACTATATCGGGCAACCCCTTCTAGATGTTGCCATACAAACATTTTAGCTTTTTATGTATACTGTGAGAACGATCAGTCCTAGATGTTTTTATTCTACTGAAAAGCTCTTCAGAATACGAAATTCCATGAAATTGGTGATAATCATTTTTACTGTCCGACGAACCGTTCTAGGAATATATGCGACAAACCACATCAAAAATTGAACTTGCACGAAATTACATACGGGGATTTATCTAGTCTAGGATATCGTAATGGCTGGATTACATTAACAACGCCGACGCCGGCGTGGTCATCGTCGTCGTCGTCAAACGCCGAACAAAACGCCGGGCAAGTTACATTAACACTGGGCGACACCGCCATACATTAACTTCCCATACATTTTACAGTTGAGTTATTTGCTTGTAATCTCTGCCGGTTTGCAATAAAATTTTAAATAATAATAAAGAAGATATTTTCTTTTTCTTCAAGTCACATTTTTTTAATATAAAATCATTTATTTTCAGAAATTCAAATATCATTTCATTTTTCCATGTTTTTTCATAATAGATTTAGATCTTGCATATTGGCAGCAATGGAGCGCCAGCGTTAAAATTAGGATTAGAGATGGGTCGACGACCACGCCGACGACGACGCCGGCGTGGGTAATGTAATACATTTCATACATGCAGTACTGCCTCTAAATATTTTTGACATAAAACCACGAAAACGCCGGCGTTGTTAATGTAATCCGGCCATAAGAATTGGTCTTAAGGTGCTTGTACACGGTGACTTTTTATGCATGCGCTTATATTGCATGCGCAGCGCATGCCTGTTCCTATAATTTTCTGTGCGCTTTTACGACTAGAAGCACAGGGCAAGCAGTATTCCGGTATTCCGTTCTGAATGGAAAAACTGCGCAATTACACATTCATTCGTAGGATTTTTGAATAGTCAATCTTTAGCTTGTCAGTTCTTCAAAAAATATTGTTTTTTCGTTTTCATAAAAAACTTTCGCATCCATATCTTTTTGCTCCTTCATTCTTTAGCTCGTACTTCTTCTTCAAGAATTACAAAAGTAGCACTTTCAGCAGCACAAACTTCGTGCGATTGCATTTTCACTTACTCACAAGATACACTAGACTAAATAAAAGTGCGAAAATAACATACGCTGCACTCTCGTGTAAATGGTAGCGGGCGGTGCATGCGCTTTGGTATAAAATTTCTCTCAACGCTCCCAGTGAAGGAAACGTCTTCAGAACATGGCTGCATACTATCTCCAATGAGACAATTACATAAAATACAATTTCTGGCTTGGCGACATTTAAGAGTGAAGTAAAAATCGTCCAATATAAAGGGCTTTCGGGAAGCACTGTCTCAGAAAGACAACTGAGACAAAACTTTGAGCAACCGTCTCAGCTGTCTCAGTTCAAACCAATCAGCTGATTTGCCAATTTTGACCACAGAAAATGGATATTAATAAATTGAGGAAAGTGTTGTTAGTTTATTCAAATAACTCACTACACTTTAATTAGTAATTAAAATCAAAAAATAACGAAACTGAATCAACTGAGACAAGAAAATTCAGTTTAACTTGTCTCATCAGTTCGTTCGATTTTTGTAAATCAATATGGAACTAATTCTAGAAACACATCCAGGCCTCAAGGCTTCCTCGCGGTGTTGTCAAAATTTCCAACACGGGTTTTTAAATGGTACAACACAAAACCAAGCCAGCAGTTTGCCTCAAGGCATGGCCGCAAAGCGCGCTTTGCTCAATGTTGGAAATTTTTCTCTCAGGCCTATCTGTCAAAAGATGTACTAACAAAATTACAATGACAGACCGAGCCCGGTGGTATCATTTTGTTTTCATTTCTCTGAGGCAAGCCTTGAGGCGAGCTGCGAGGAAACCTGAGAGAGGCCAGGCCTGAGGCTTGCTTGGATGTGTTTCTGCCTTAAGACAGATCACCGAAAGTGCAGTCTCAGTGAGTAAACTGAGAATATCTCTCTTGTCTCAATGAGAATGGGGTTGCCGAAAGCGCCTATAGTGAGGACGCTTCTTTATTGTGGCTTGTTTGTGTCGGTGTATTGTAACCACTATAGTCATGTTTTACTTTTATATGAAGAAAGAGTGAGTCATGTTGTAGAATGAATTGCGAATATACTCACAATAATGTGAAGCCAGTAATTATGGTCTTAGATGCTTGGGTTTCTCAAAATAAAATAAATTAAAACTTAAATTATTGAACGGTATTTCGGTCACTCAGCTCTTAAAGTGTAATTACAGTGAACGTTGCGGATCATCGTTTTACGTTTGTTGTTATTACTGAAAACTAAAGCAAAATCATGGGAACGAAGCTATACCGATGCATGTGCTGAATTCAATATAATTCTTAGCTTTTCCTTAAAAACTTATATGAAGACTTGTCTTAAAGACATGTACGAAGACAAATGTTTAATGCAACCTTAGACAGCGCCATCTAGTTTTGACAAAAAACACAACACAAGACAAAGTTACGACATGTCTTAAAAACCGACGCGAACATGCCATATGCACAGACAGACAGTGCGCAAAACTTAGTACAGAAGCGTACTTAATGCGTTTCATCAACAAAGAATCGTAAGGTCACCTCTTTGGGCAACTTTGATTGTTAATGTGGTTTATCGTATCTATTTCTAGGACAGTTCGTCAGACATTAAAAATTACTATAACAAAATATATAGGATTCTCTATTCTAAAATTTGAATTTTTGTATGGCAACACCATGAATGAGTTGCCCAATTTAGCCCATTTGGGAAATTGAATTTACTATGTTTATCACAAAACCGGTTACGAAATTTCAGCTCTCGAGAGGAATTTTTTGTGTTGCTACGTCATGAGGTGACTAGTCATTTCCAGCGAATATGTTTTGAGTTATTCCTATTTTATTGACTGAAATACGTTTTGAATACATTAAAATATTTCACAAAATATTAGCTTCTTCGCTTAAATCACTTCGGGAAAAGTAATTTTGTGCTAGTCGGAAAGCAAAGAAATTTCCAAATTGAAAAATTTTTTCACTGTGATAAGGACGATTGAAAATAAAACGTACAAATCTCTGAAAATTGTCCCCAAAGGAGGCAAGCAACCAATTGACAGATTTTCCGGCCATACCTTGTTAATCTTTGTATCATGACACCTACCTAGGTACCTAGTGAAAAAAACAGGGACCGAAAATAACTGGCTGGAAAGGCTTTTTATTTTCTCTAGCAATAATAGAAAGCCAGCTTAACTTTTCTCTGGCTAGCTTGACTTTTTATTTTGTCGAGCTGGAAGTAACAGGAAATATAAAAAGCCAAGCTGGCTTCTTATTTTCAGGGACCGAATCAGTTATAAAATTTACGAAAAAAGCTTAATTTACTTGTTATTCCTGGCCGGTAATAGTTTTGAAGCTAGAAAAGCAAGCGCAACGCTATCTTTTTCCGGTAAAAATATAAAAAGCGAGCCCAGATAAAATAAAAAGCCTTTCCAGCTTAGTTTTTTTTTAGCTTCAAATTATTATCGGTCAGGAATAACAGGTAAAGTTGGCTTTTTTCGTAAAGTCATAACTGATTCGGTCCCTGGAAAAAAGCAATTGTGTATAGGAAACCTACGAAGGATTTACCCAATTTGATCCATTTTCGTATCGTAGGTACTTAAATCTACAATTTTTTTTAAAAAAAGCCGTGTGCAAAGTTTTAGTTCTCTAAGTGAACGCAGTCTTTCTCTCAAGCGAAAATCTAAATAAGTTTTAATAGGTGCGTGGGTGCCTAATCGGTTTGGCTGTACGAGTATTATTTCTATGCCCTATAAGCGGAATGAAAAACTTACCTAATAGAATTCATCATCTTATAAAAGAAGAAATACAAACAATTAATTTGAGGTATAAATTAATTTAAATTTAAATTCTTATACTTATTATCTTATTATCTCAAAGCAATTGTCGTCTTATAGGTATTCAAATTGATCCACAAAATTTTCTTATCATTATTTTTCGGTTAACAAAAAACTTTATTATAAATATTTCAGTCAATCAAAAGGAAAAGCTGGTAACACTTAAGCTCATCTATGGAATTCCCTTTAATCATGCCAATCCAATCAAGAAAATATCCCATCTTACCTCGAAAGAGAAGGAAAATGCGACGTTCCTTGTCTAATCCGGCGGCAGGTGGGAAATTTACTTTGTCATTCGCAGAACACTACGTCAAAATGATTTTGTTTACAACTAATCACCAGAATTTAGCATTTGCACTTCATTTTCAATTGTTTACTTAATTCTTTTCCATTATTATTTTAGGAATGAAATCACTTTTTCACTTCCACAATTTTTTCTATTTAAAAGTCACACTTCGCGTACGTAATCTATCAACAACACAACGTTAAACATCGAACGAACATTGAACAGCTCTGATTCTCTCTCCCGGTCGGCCCCTACATCAAGCAAGATAATAGTCACTGCCGCCAAGCCAAACACATGAAATTATAAATATGAATGGGAAAGAATAGAACGAAAACCGAAATCAGAAGACAAGAAAGAGACGCACAGACCTTGAGGGGAAACAATGAAAACTTGAAATTGTTTTAAAAAAAGAAAAAAAATTCCAATCTTTTTTGGTGTGCTATGTGCTAGCTATGTGTGGAAGAGAAACGAAAAATGTCGTATTATCGTTTCCTTGTTGTGCACGTTGTGCAGGTAATGTGGCATGTTGCTCTCGCAAGTAATTCAATTCAGATAAAGTGAAATGTGACGCGGCTCGGAAGGAACGGATATAGGGTCGTGTCGGGTGTGTGTGTGTGTGTGTGTGCAGTGCTTATTTCAAGCCATTAAAAAGAAATGGCGAGATAAAAGCTTTTTAGGTTTATTAGTTGCCACCGTGTGCTTTATTGTACATACATACTCGCAATCGAAAGCTCTGTCAGACTGTGCTTAATAGATAAGTATGAGAAGAAAAACGGAGATGGCAGAATTGAACTTTTTGTGAGCAAGAAAAGTTATTCAGCAAGTATCATGAACCGTGAACGTGCTTTGACTAATTAAGGGTATGTATATGTGTAAATTTCTGCGTTTACATGTTAAAAAAGATTCAAATTTTGATTTTCGCAATCCATTGAATTACAATTATTTGCCATCTCATATTTACAGGAAAATCCTCATTTAGGCTTCAGGCTACCAGCCCAATTAGGAATGCCACGATCAGGGGGGCTTGCTGTGAAGTTTATTTTGCCTTTTATGTTGCTAATCAGTTGGAAATCAGTGCTGGCCCTGTCGATTGCTGTAATACAACGAAACTAAAGATATGGCATAATAAACTCTATGGATTTGTGCTTTGTCGTATGTGCCTGTAGTTGCGTTTTTAAAGACCGAAATGTTGTGCTGTTGAGCTGTAACTCTTTACTCAAACTACAAATCGATATCATTATATTATTATACATCTTTGTTTCCATGTTACAATTCACATTCAAAGCAACATTCGTCAGTATGCTTTCACAGCTTTCAATGGCATATAACAAACTTTCTTGTATTCAACAGTGCAGTTAGCTCAGTCAAAACGGTCGAGAATACTTCACACGCCATGAAACAGACTCCCTCCCTACCCAATGCGAGGCCAATCGGTAAAATTCTAAAATATTTGCAGTGTTCTTATGTAAAACTGACAAAAGTTTGTTTTGAACAGCTCCTCCGCCCCAAACTACTATTCATACAGAAAAATGGTGCTGCGATAATCTTAAGCTTGCTTTCTTTTCTTCCGAACCGTAATAAAATTTTCATACCTTTCCTAACAAAATTATTTTAAAAAATTGATCTTAACCAAATAACTACGATTTCTCAAACAAAAATTCTCAGCTGATTAATGTCGCTGTGCCGTCATGGGATGCTGTGGACTGATGATATCGAATGTAGCTGCCTTCAGATTCGGACTCTGGTTGCATGCACATATCCACATCCAATTATCACTCAGCTGAGATGTATTGAGCGTAAAATGGTAAGGTTACTTTGTAATCAAAACTATTTGAGGCCATTCCCTTTAACTCGTACACGAATTTGTCTATTTATATATTTCTTTACTATTTTCGACACTCTCGTAGACTCACTTTTCGTCATCACAGCGAGCTGAAATTTGGCACACAGGTTCATGTCACGTGACAATTGAATCTATCAAAATTTGAACCGGAAATTTCCATGGAAAACCCGGAAAATCGGGAAAAATCATTTGAAAATTTGGTACAAATTTGATTAGTGATAAATCCGTTTCAGGAAAAATGCAGATTTTTCCGAAAATTTTTCCGGAATTTTCCGACTTTTCCGGAAAATTTTCCGGTAAAAAGTTTTCTAAATTATGCAGGATCAAGTTCCCTATCAACTGGCATCATTATTTTCTCTCCGACAATGGTGAAAGCTTGCAGAAAAAATCGAGGAAAGCTCATGTAAAACGCTTTTCCGGAGTTTTCAGACCAAGGAAGCGTTTGAGCGTTTTGCAACCTAAGACAAAGTTGTAGAGCGAAATGAGTTGCATAAAGTTTCTGTTGTGGAAAACTCCGTGGAAAACCCAGAAAAGCGGGGAAATCATCGGACAAATTTTCATCTATATGATTAGTGATAAATCTGTTTCAGGAAAAGTGCAGAATTTTCCAATTTTTCTGGAATTTATAAGCTATGCGGAATCATTTTTTTTCGTCCTACTGGCATCAATACTTCTCTTCAACAATGATGAAAACGTGCATGAAAAATCGAGGAAAATTCATGTAAATTTAAAAAAAAAATTCATAGTGATAGGAAAAGTCTGTGGAAAACATGGAAAATCGGGAAAATTCATGTTATATGGGATTAAGTTGGAATTCAGCTAAAAAGCGCTGTTTAAAACATAATTTGAATTTCAGAAACCGTTTGCAGTAGGTACATTAACGATTTGATACTCGAAAAATTTTTGTTTTCGGATTGGCACCAAACATGACTTAAAAATTGTTTTAAAATATCTCCATGCAGCACGTAATAACAATTTATTTAACTGTGTTCCATTTATGACTTTAATACATTTTACACTTTAATTGTCCGAATAACACAAAACTCTTGATTTCGCGATGACGCTGTATTCTTGTCTGTTAACAGATTACATTTTTGGAATCGCTACTATTTTATACCCTGGTCCTGGGGAGAACATCTTTACTACAAGCAGGAACACGACCTTAACATTATCATGAAAAATTTCTTACTGGGATTTCTGAAGTATAAACATTTCTTCTCATGTTTAAATTACTTTTTCTCTACTTTTTCTCCTTTATTGTGTATTTATTCTCTTTTTCTCTTTGTTTTCTCTTCTTTTGTAGTTTAATTAGGTTGCTGTCCGGTGAGCCTTCTAATTGTATGCATTGTGATTTGCCCTGGGACATCAATGATTGACGTGCTCACTGCAACGAACAAAGTAAGAACCCTAATCAAAATCTGTAGTAAACAAGCTATTGGCTTTAATATCTGCTTGCTCAACGCCAGAAGTATTAGAAAAAAATGGATGAAATGCGAGAAATTTTTGTTGCCTCGGGTATTCATGCGATTCTTATTAGTGAGTCTTGGCTGAATGTCTCCACCCAATCTCGCTTAAGGCTGAACTATAATAGAAGTAAATAACTTTACGAAATTAAAAGAGACTGCGGTTTACTTACAAAAAATTGATACTTACACATTCCATAAGAGTTCAAAAACTGGTAAAAGTGAAAAACTTAACAAATGGAAGTTGATGTAATTGAAGATTTGTGCTTTCTATTAATTCGCAGTACCATTTTTACTCCATTTTAATTTTTACATTGCACTTTTAATCATTTAGTAGGTATTAATTTAATTGTTTGACACATCGCGTTCTTACGGATTGAGCGATTCTTAGCGTACTATACTTACGGAAAATTGGATATTTAAACTTAACGAAAGTTCCCCTCACACGAGTTAAAGTTATTTTGTGTACGCCTGTTAAATTAAAGGGCGCGTTCGCTTTACGTAAGTAAATCTACTTACATATATTTCTATTGTAGTTCAGCCTTTAGTAAATTTCTCCGGATTTAAGCTCTTTCGTAGTGACCGGGAGTGACGGTTAGGTGGTGGCGCTGCAATATATCTGAAAGAACGGCTTTAAAACTAAAATCTTAGCGTCGTTGAGCACTCATAATTTGGAGTTCATTTGTATTCAGGTTGATACTGGGGTTGAGAAATGTGCACTTGCAGCTGCTTATTGCCCTCTAATCAGCTTCGATTTTAATAATATGAAAGAGTTTGAGGAATTTTGCACCATACTTTCGCGACGTTATAATAAAATAATTCTTGGAGGTGACATATCTTGCGTGGCAGTTCTCCTACTCTTTTCTTTGCGGATTATATGAGGAGTCTTCACCTAGAAGTGTTTAATGATAGCCCAACCTTTTTTAACACAAGCTCACCTTCACTGCTAGATCTATACCTTACGATAGATGTGAATAATGTAATATTTTTTTCTCAAATTGACCTCCTAGCATATTTGATCATGACATATTATTTTTAACTTACCACTTGGATTTCTGTGTCATGAATCGTGTGTTCTCGTTCAGAAATTACAACAATATTGATCATGGAAGTCTTTCAGAGGAATGCATGAACTTTACTCCCTAATTTACTAGCTTATCCGTCTCAATTGATGATCGTCTAGCAATCTTTGAAAGTTTTATGAGCTATATTTCGGATAAATATGCACCTTTGAGAACTAATTTCTTGAGATCCACCAGTAATCCATGGTTCTCCAGAGAGATTCACTCTCTGATCGAGGAGGGGGAGTATTTTTATCTTATTTAGAAGAGATCTCGTAACACATTTATGCGGGATATGTATCGAAGAGCCCGAAATAGAGTAATGTCTGCTATCCACAGAGCGAAGCGCGAATACTTTCATTCGAAACTAGATACTAACTTGGGTTGAAGGCTTCTAAGTGCAGTAACTTAAAAAAGTACGGACTATGCAATAATGAGAAGGACTGCTGCAATCTCCATCCTGATGAGTTAAATGAATATTTTATTTCTAGCGTAGTTCCTGTAAGGGCACAATTATTGGAAGGGGTCACAGTCGGAGCTTCGGTAAACTCATTAGTAAACTCTACGGCACGAGGATTGCCAAACTCGTTTTCTTTCAGATGCGTTGATTGCGATAAGTTGTCTAAGGCTATTTTTTCTATAAAGTCTGATTCTGTTAGACCAGATGGCTTACCTCCACGCGTTTTTAAAAGTATTTTTCCTTGCAACCAAACTGCAATCTTGCTCCTATTCAATACGTGTCTTACAACATCTACCTTTCCATCTGTCTTATCCTTTCTGGCAAAAGCTCTTGAAAAGCTCATGTACTGGCATTTGAATACTTTTTCAGAGGTATCGTATGATATCGCCTTGCAGTCGGGCTTTCGAATTTTGATCCCTTCACAGTTGCGAAACTGCCCTATTATGCGTTACAATGACAATGATGAGATTGCAATAGGGATATTGCTGGACTTCTCTAAAGCCTTCGATAGCGTAAACCATTTTAAACTTATATCTAAGTTAACCTGAACCTTGATATGCGTCTGGACCATATTCGTCTTTATTGCTTTCGCTTTCTTTACAGTTTTACCATCATTTATATGTAGACCGTAGATTTTCGAACGCAAGCCTTAAAATTTGCACATTGTTTGCACTCGGCAAACGGGAAATGACAAAAGGTCCAAACAAAAAAAATGCAAAAATTTTTGTCTGCGTGTCGTTTGTAATTTAAGCAGATAGGAATTTCATTTTAACTTAATCGATTCTTTGTTTTTGTTTGTTTGCCGTTTTTTTTTGTATAGCCAAGCAATTTATTGCAACTTCTCAATTATTGGTCGATATAATTTAATTTAATGCTTAGCTAAATGAAATTTTATTATAAAATTGAAGGTCAATAGTAATAAACGAACCAGTCTTGTTTTTAGTAGCAAACAGTTGTTTTTATTTAACTTCACTTAATCAAAGCCTCCCTTTCAGATTTCTAATTTTAGTGTAGTGGTACAAGAGCCGCTGCACTCTCATCAAAAGCCAAGGTGTAACACCTTGACTTATTAAAAATTCATTAATAACAAAATAGTTTTTGAACACACATAATTTTCCCATTTTTGCTCATCTTTTATTAGACCAGGAATATTTTTATTAATGAGTCATATATTGAACTAATTATCTTGAGGTTAGGTAATCACCTGTATCAAATTTGTCTATATTTTCAGCCATAAGCTTTCTTTGATTGCATAATGTATTAGAGAATATATATCCGTATGGCGAATACATGACTTACAGTTCTCATCATATATCTTCGTACTGTGGAACTTGGGTCCTGCAATCAATGCATTTGCACCATGACGACCTTTCCACTTTACGCAAAGTTTGATGTCGCTGTACTTAGATATGTCGCTATATATGGTTAAAGACAAGTTGACTGGTTAAATTGAAGGATCCGATTCACAGAAAAATTTATTTCAATGAATATTAAACATGTACGTGTATAGGTTTTTCTCTGAATTTTAGTTGGGGTGATCATTAGAAAATATGTTTAAATACTTAAAAAAAAAAAGAAAAAAAAACATACAAACAAATCACTACAAACCGAATCAAAAATTAGGCTTAATTTTGTTTACAAATTTTGTTTCATGTAAGCAAGATTCGCTGTTGGTTTTAGTATTAACGTATTTAATTTTAATAAAATATTTAATGTCATCTAACTCAACTTATTATAATATATACTTCACAAATGTGTACTTGATTTAAATCGACTGAACTCGGAACGGAGAATGAGAAAGCTCCCAAGTAGTCATTTGTTAAATTTGTATGACAAACAAATTATTGACAAACACTTGTCATTTGTCGACAGAATCATGTGACAAAAATGTTCAGGGTTTACATATTTCTTCTAACAAATGTCACATTTATCACAAAAAATTTATCATACTTTGTGGGTACTTTTGTTTCAATATTTTTTGATATAATTAAGAGACAAAATCTTTACAAAAGCCGGTCACAATTTTTTGACATTTTTAACCAAGTAATGTGCTATTTTTGTCGTTAAACTGTATGATTTTGGTGGCATTTATGTCAGCTTTCATTTTATGTCGGGGATCCAAATTAAAGTCTTATTTCAGTTCAAAAGCTATATATTTATTATAAAATGTTTGTATAAAATTATGTTTTCAAATTTTTTATTAAAGTTTTCCAAACATTAAAATCACTAGACGCTGACGGTATTTCTTCTCTGCCCCATAATTGATTTGTTTGTTGTTTGTTTTGTTGTATTTATTTTATATTTATATTGCCTGCTTAATATAGTTTTTTTATAAATTTAATTTTACCTTTTTTTAAACACAAACACCAAAAACACAACGAAAACAACTAACAACAAATTTCGCGTTCAATACAAAATATCCAAAGTATCCAAAATAGCGATAACCCGACAGCAAGATCTTCATGTTGACATTCATTCATTTTCTGGTTATAATTTGTGACCACCAATTTTTGTGGCACTGTTTACACCAAATAGTGACCCAAAAAGCCTGTCAGAGGAATGTCTAAAATTTGTGACATTTACAACTATGTGACAAAAAGTTCACATAAATATGTCTGTCATCACATATTTTTAATACTTGGGTACATGGGTTAATGTCGAGATGGAGGGTGATGTACTCGAACTCTTGTTGTACGGAAAGCGCGTACAGTCATGTATGATGATTAAAGATTTTCCTTTTATATGGAGGGTGGTAAAAGGAATTTGCAATCTTAAAGCTAGTTTTTACCGGTGGTTACACCAAGCTTCTATGGAAGAATTTGCATTGATTTGGTGTTAGTGGTAAAGATGATAAGGAGTGTAGTTTCAACCCAGATGATCCTGATCAATATTTCATATGTCTGGTAATGTTAATCTGCATACTGGACCGTATATTGACTCTGACACTAGAACAACCACTTTTATACCCTAGATGAAATCTATAGGGTATATTAAGTTTGTCATACCGTTTGTAATGTATAATGCTGGTAGAGCAAAATGTATTGGACACCTACGCATAATAGAGTTATTTTGATTTTTGCATGTCCGTCCATCTGTTTGTCTGTCTGTCCGTGCGCACGATAACTCGCGTACCTATACTTAGAAAGCTGAAATTATGTACACGGAGACAGACTTAAAATAAAAATAAAATTAAGTTCGGAAATGAGACAAATCGAGCACCTCCTTCATAGGGTTGCCATACAAAAATTTCGTTTTCCACTATATATTTAGATACTGCATGAGAACGCGTAGACATAGCCATCTGAAATTTGGTACATGCTGTTTTCATACTAATAGCAAATAAATTTTTACAAATGGACTAAATCGGGCAACCCCTTCTTGGTGCTGCCCTATAAAAAATTTGATTTTTACGAATGCTGTGAAAACGATTAGTCTTAGACTTTTTCAGAATATGAAATCCTATCAAATTTGTTATAATCATTTTTTCTCTCCGACGAAACGTTCTAGAAATATATGCGAAAAACCACTTCAATAATTAAACTTGCACAGATGGGTGACCATCATTCATTGAATAAATAGCTTATAAGGAAACGGCATATCGGGTGAAAACCTAAGCCACTCGGTGAAATGTATTAGTGTGCTGTGTTTGCATTCGGTTCGTCATGGCAGGAATGAAATCCTGACATTTTGAAGCAAAAAATTTTATAATCCAAATTGATATGTAAAATAAACAAATTTTTAGCGCCCCTTTATTTTCAAATAATATTTCTTGGCGTTGCCTTTGTATGACTGATTTATTTCATAAATTGGCGCACAATAGGTAGTAGGCCTGTCATCCTCCCCCCCCCCCCCGCAAATAGGTCATACGGTCATTGAATTGCTTAAACACGTACACTGTATTCGCACTGTACTCCGCTTTCTTATTAGTTAATTATTCAATGGTGACCATACGAAATTACATACGGGCATTCATCTAGAGCAGAGGTCGCCAAACTTTTTTGTCTCGTAGACCATTTGCCATGTTTTTCGGTTTTGGGTAGACCCCTTGTTTATTTGATTTTGTTTTTTTTTTTGTAAATTCATCACCTTTAAATGTGTTTTTGATAGCTGTGCTACACACTTTCAAAGATTTAATTTTCTGACACTTCACTGTAGTGTGAAAATTTAAAAAACGCATGTTAAGCTTTTACATTTATTAATTCAATTCAAATTAAACTTTAGTGCCTGCTAAATAAAATACGTAAACAAAAAATAAATGCTGCTAGTAGGACGGATGAACCTGATGCTTTCAAAATAAATAAGGTTTAATCTCAAATCTCCTTGGTTAATGATGTCCAGTCTTGTTTTTTTTTGTGTTAGGAGATTGGCAACCGCGCTGAAACCCCTTTCCACTAGGTATGTCTTTTTGAAGCCAGAATTGCTGATATCCGCTTCTAAACTGTACCTTACATTCTTCGTTAGTGCCTATTCCGATCAGATTCTCTAGTAATACGACATCCATTTCCTCAATGTCACCATATGGATTGATTATTCACTGTAGTATTACCATACTCAAAACATCCTCAAATCTAGTTTCAAAATCTGAATGGAGGGCATTTAAATGTTGAACGTAGGTTGAAACGTCGTCTTCCTGGCAGTTGGCAATTTGTCTGTGACAAATTGGGAATTGGGAAAACTTGCGCCATCCAATGTTTTGCTTCATTTTCTTAATTCTGGCAAGGATCGCTGAAATGATGAACCTTTTTATCAAATTTAGGCTGTCATCTTGTAACTGCAAGCTAACATTAGCTTGTAAATCCACGATAACGACCAACCATGGCAGGTGCTTCATCTATATTTCACAAAGGGATTGCATTTTCCGTGAATTATTCCTTCAAAACATTAAATATTGACTCGCCTTTAGTGTCAGTTGTGAATGATCTTGCGAAGAGCAGTTCTTGATCCATAATATTACGAACATATGCCAATAATAATGCTTCATTGCCAGGTAAGGTTGACTCGACCAGTTGTATAGAGAAATGGGTCGCTTGCAAATAATTACACAAGAAGCCTTCAATATCACAACTTATTTCCTCAATACGTCCTTCAACTGTGTTGTTGCTTAATGGAATTCCTTTAACGATATCAGATGCAGGTTTGTGTAAAACAGTTTTTAAAACTTCTTCAACGGCTGGCAAAATTAACTTCTCTCCGATAGTATGCGGTTTTCCGAATTTTGCTATAAGTAGCGAGATATTGTAAGACGCCCGCAAACCGTCATCGTCTCTTTGTAACGTCGAAGCGAACATTCTGTCCACCGTGGGTCTCTTCTGAAGTTTTTCCTTGAGTGTTTGAAAGTATTTCAACTCCCTATCTGTTTTCTCAGGCTGACATCTTCTCAGACGATCTTCCAACTTAGATGGTTTCATATCGGCATTGCTAAAACTTTGTTGCATAAAAGGCACATAGGCAATTGTTGGAGGGCTATCTAGCTGAAAAGTTGACGAAGGCTAGAACTTATTGCAAAAAAAAAAAAAAAACTTTTTTCTTTATAAAATAAAAACTTACACCCAGAGAAAATAAAATGAACATTTATGTTTTAAAAACTTACTTCATAAGTAGTTTTATAATTTATGTATATAGATGTATGTCTTTATATTATAAGAAAGTATTATGTAAGTAAACAGGCATCTGAGTATGTGGATTATTCCATTCATGGAAAGCCAAAATTAAGTCACGACCTGCTTAAATGAGATCCACTATCGTTGACCCAGATTTACATTTCATGAACCCCCAATTTTATTTTTCGCTGACATGGACCCGCCTGCAGGTCGTCGTTGGCCCCTGGGGGGTCGATAAATACCACTTTGGGAATCACGGATCTAGGGTATCATAAGAATTGGTCTTAGACCAATTCTACCATTTCTACTTATTCATTCAGTAATCAGCGCTCAAGTGAGTTTAGTTTCAGCAATATAAGTTTGGAAGAAATCCTCAAAGCTGTCTATACTATTAAATCTGATGTGAGTGGTCCACATAACTTACCTCCTCGTTTTATCAAACTTTTAATTCCTTTAATTCCTGCATTACGTAGTCCAATTACCCTTATAGCTTGAATGTAGCAACGGTTCTCCCAGTAGCTAAAAAGCGATAACCTCAGCCACTCTCTGATTACCGACCAATCGTTGCGAATTCCGTTGTGGTATTGTTGCAAGCTAACGGGCAAGTCGGCGTCGCCGAAACGCTATCCAACTTTCCGCTCGGTTCCAAGCGTTACAAAGTAAATTAGTGCGTGGATCACACGAGTAAAGTAAATTAGTGCGCAGATCCAAAGAAAAAAAAAAGAATAATACGCAAATCAACGCGAAACGCGAGATCGCAAAATCAATTGAAGTGAACTACAGTCAGAAGGGGGAGGAATTCCGAAAAAAAAAAAAAATTAAAAAAAAGGTGCGGAAAGGATAAGCCAGGTGAAGGGGAGAACCGTAGCTGCATCCCTAAGAGAGCTAACTACAATCGCCGTCACGGCAAGGAACCCCAGAAGGTTAAGAAGGGAACCACAATACAGTACAAGTAGTACCCCGCATTAGTACTGGGGCAATAAGGCAACAGGCGCGACATTGAGGTTAGGCAGGTAAAACTTTCCGAATTGCTATAAGTTCGATTTGTAAAATTTGTAATACACCTTCATTATAGCTGTCGGGGGCGCATAATTTCATCCTAGCAGCGCGCCTCCGACACCAATTATAACTTAACTTGGTATAACTTGGTCATCTCAGACCCGATCGCCAACCACCGTAACATTCCAAATTCACACTCAACCCTAAGAAGAAAAAAAAGGGGGATCCTAAAAGGAAAAGAAACGACATTATTGAGAGGAAGGCAGTGGAGGCAAATTAAACTTCTGAGTTAGTTATTGGGGCGAGCGCCTCTTAGATTAGTCACAATCATTGCACTAGGATAGCAGTCAGATCACTCGCCTAGCGTAGCCTATTAATTAATAAAATTTGTAAAATGTTCCTACTACTAGTTTATTCCTCTCAGTGAACTATATAGCTAAAGTTTGGTTTATGCTTTTAAGTGAATCATATCAGTACAGTCTGAAATTCTTTAGGTGAACCTCCGATCAAGTAAACCCGGGCGCTCCGTGGAGTCCCGGTGTTACAATTTGTATTCTGGGAAAGATCTTGGAAAAGCTTATGTACAACCAACTCGTGAACTTTTAGATGACAATACGCTTTTAACCAAATGACAATTAGGTTTTAGGTCTCACTACAGCTGTGAAATAGCCGTGCTTAAGATAACTACTGATTTAGAAGTTGTATTGCTGTTATGGTAATACCCTAGATACACAGCACGATCTAATGATACATTAGAACTAACTATTCATTCTTCGGGCGTGGATACTGTGGCATCGCCAAGTGTGGACAGGGTGTTTGACGAGGGGACGAAGGCTTCTGTTTCGGATGTCAGTGCTCTGCAGTCTGCTTCGGTTGCGAATTGTGCCTCCGCCAATGATACTTCGCCTGTAGTTGGAGATGTTGTTACGTTGCGGCCAGCCAGGCTTCCTAAATGTGTTTTCGTATCTAGAGTGCAGCCAGACACCACCGAAGAGGAGATTGTTAAACACATTTCTTCACGTGTCGGCACTCCAAGCTCTTTGATTTCCTGTAAGAAAATATCTGCTCGACATGATCATGAGAAACGCTCATTTTCTGCGTCCTTTAGGATTTTAGTTCCGGAAAATCTGTTTAAGGCGGTCCTCTCTCCGGATATATGGCCGTGCAATTCCATCGTTCGTGAATTTATTCCAAGGAGACGTTCTGGATCTTCTATTGTGGCAAAAAACTTGTTAGCGAAATTTCCGTTTACTATGCCAATGTAACTAGTCTTCGCTCCAAGACGACTCGGCTTTTTACAAGTTCGACTAATTCCTGTTTCGACGTGGTCTGCTTTACCGAGACTTGGCTCTGTGGAAAGATTGCAGATGGAGAGCTTTTTGGTCCCGAGTTCTTGGTATTTCGCCGTGACCGCCATCGTCTGTCTCTGGATGCTCCTGTTGGAGGTGGAGTGCTTTGCGCCGTTCGTTGCGACCTTCCATGCATGTTGATCGACTTTGTTGAGTCCGGCGATCTGGAGTTTATCTGTGTGGCTCTCAGGCTTCACACAAAAATGTATATATTGCTACAGTTTATATCCCTCCATGCCCATCAGCTGAGATATTTGCCTTGCTGGCTTCTTGTATCGATAGGCTTACTGAAGTTTTGCTACCTGCAGATGAATTGCTGCTTTTTGGTGATTTTAATTTGCCTACTGTTGACTGGCTACACTCGCAGGATGATGAGGGCTTGCTACCTTCTTTGTCGGCAACTACTCAACATGCCATTTCTTTTATTGACAACATTATTTCTGCAGGCCTAATGCAGTCTAGCGGCGTGACTAATGACTCTGGAAGATCTCTTGACCTGGTATTTTCTTCCGATTCCAATGGAACTCTCGTCAAGCGTTGTTTAACTCCTTTGGTTCCTGAAACATGTCATCATCCAGCACTACATATAGTTTTGTTTTTTGATCCTGTTACTTCATCATCTAATGCTTCTAGTAACTACGAGTATTGTTATAACTTTAAAAAAGCTGATTTTAATAAAATGAATGAATGGCTATCCGCTTGTAACTGGACAAATGTTCTGGGTGAACGTGACATTGATAAAGCTGTGAACTCGTTTTATGACATACTATTTCTTTGTTTTACTCACTGTGTGCCACTTGTTAGTTCGAATCGTACTTCGAATTGTCAACCGTGGTTCAATGGCTCTTCGAAGCATCTTAAAAATTTGAAAAATAAGGCTTGGAGACGGTTCTGTTCCTCAAGGAGTGATGCTGATTACGTAACTTATTCTAATTTGCGAGCTCAGTATACTTCGTGTTTAACTGAATCATACAACGAATATGTATATAGAATGAGGTCGTCCTTGCGTACTGAGCCTAAACAGTTTTGGAAGTTTGTAATATAGTAGAATGCTACGCCTTAAAATTATATGCAACGACTCACATTTTTAATCAAATATCAAATTCCTAACTCGATAAAAGACGCAAAGCTTGCATATTGTGCACAACAACATCCGCCCACGGGTTTTTGTCACGTTGCGACACCCTTCTTCAGCTTGATTTTCATCGCCATGCAGTCACGTTAACCGCGACCGCAATAAATTCGTAAGTAAGTCAGTCTAGTTCCATCGGTCTCGCGCATGTAATCTTTCTCGCTACTTTTATTCAGAATAATAAAGAATCTATAATTTAAAATTTGTTTATTTAATACAACAAAAGTGGTGTCAAGTGTGGGGTGATCCAAATAAAGTTTTTTTATATATATCGCCAATTAATCCCAATTTTGAGAAAATTGCGTCGATTGGATCATCCACGTTATAGATTTGAAAAATATCTCTGAATGCGGAGAGAAATCACCAAAAGTGCTAGGCAGTTTGAGCGATTCCATTTGGTCAGTGCCAGTGTTCTGGTTATTCCCGAAGTTATTCTGGTCGATCATCATAGAGGATCAAATTCAAACTCTGACTACCAAGGAACTGGAACTCATCTTTAACTGTGTATCGTGGACTCTGATAATAATTAAAATTCGTCTTATATACTGATGTCTTATCTGTTTCGCTGCCGAATCGGGTAAGTGAGCCAATTTCACTACCATTTATGTGTAAATAAGGAAAACACTCGCCATCATCGTGGATGAACAAACTGATCGATCTAATTTGATTGTTTTAAAACACTCGCCGTCACCATGGATAAACAGAACTGATCGATCTAATTTGATTGTTTCTTAGAAATTATGAGATGCTATTTAATTAAGGATTATCTTGAAATTAAATCGATCTAATTTGATTGTTTTTTAGAAATTATGAGATGCTATTTAATTAACGATTATCTTGAAATTAAATCAAAATTTTTAATTTTTTTTTATTGTGATTGAATTAGGACATAATCGTGTAATGTGTATAATTGTAGGTAAATGTAACTAAATCGTGTGTATCCATACCTACCTATCTTTGCTAGCTCGTTCAGAAAATTCGTGTTTATACCTATAAATAATCACAATTGATTAAAGTTGAATTATATATTTTTTTCTCTGATTCGTAACAATTCTATTGATAACCCGCTGACTTGTGTTGTTGAGGAAAATCGTGAAGAGTTCGGTGTAAAATTGAGTCTTTTTCCATTAACATATGAATGTCGAATAAAGAGCATATAAACGAAGCTCACTCTCTAGTAAATAGTAGTAGCGGAGAATTTCTAGACGATTCTACTACTCAAGAAGATTTCCTTGGCTTTTCTGACGACAATATACAATTAAATACAGAATCTCCTAACAAAAGTGTGAATCCTTCTATATCAAACAACCCTAAAAACGTGAACATGCCAACCGAACTTGATAAAAATTTTGCTCTCAAGTATATACCTGATTTCAACGGCAATCGAGCCGATCGTCATAAATTTATTAGTTGTTGTGATGTAATTTCAGCTGATTTAGATTCTAGTCATGTTCCGATGCTTATGAACATAATTAAAGGAAAACTTGCAGGTCCCGCCTATAACATTATTAAATACAAAACCATTGCTTCCTGGAGTGATTTGAAGAAAATTCTTCAGGAGCAATTTCTTGAAAAACGAACCCTTCCTCAGCTGCAAACTGAGTTAATACGAGTTAGACAAAACATAAGAGATAATGAAGATGTTCGAACGTATGCTAATCGGGTGGAAAAACTGTTATCTGACTTAAATGACGCGTGTATTGCTAGCGAAGGTGCGGCAGCAGCCGATACAATTGAACGATTAAATTCCAAAACTGCACTTAGAGCCTTCGTGGAAGGATTAAACCCTTCTATCAGACTCATAATCAAGGCTAGTCGTTTCACAGCATTAAGCGAGGCAGTCGAATCTGCCGTCGAAGAAGAGATGGCATATACTAGCAATCGAAACGTTATCAAATTCTCCCACTCTAATTCGAAATGTTCATATTGTCACAAACGTGGCCATAATTCCCATAATTGTTACCTAAAATCGAACGGTTCGGGATCAAGATTACCTGTTATTCCGGCTAGATCTGAAATTAAGAGAGAGCCGCAATCACCATCGTACAGAATGACTGTAATAGTTTGCAGCTACTGCAAGACGAGAGGACATCATATAAAGGACTGCAGAAAACGTCAATATAACAATGAACATAACCAAAATCGCGTTAGGGATAATAATCGACCTACCAATAGGAATGAATCGTCAAATCGTATAAACACTGAAAACGAGACCATGACCACACAGAACTTGAGAACAAATTTTAACGTGCGTACTATAACATCAGAAGTTACTAAATCATCTAAGTCTTTCTCCTCGACATCGTTTGTCGCAAAAGTACCTCTTGCCAATCCTTCAAGAAAGCCGAATGCTTTTAAAACACATAAGCTCAAATATAGTAATCAAAATCTTAAATCCAATTCCAGTCAAGCTAAGACTACTGCTCCTAATAGAAATATATACAACGTATCCTTGAAAAACAACATCAAACGCGATTCGGTCGAGTTGAAAGTCCAATCGGCCTCGGGTGATACTACCAATTTGCTGGTAGACAGTGGAAGCGATGTAACCATAATTAAAATTGGTAAAATTAAAGACGATTAGATTATCCATATCAATAATAGGGCAAGCCTTAAAGGGATAACGAAAGAAGAACAACAAACCTATGGAGTTTGTTTTTGCAAAATAGAAATAGACGACGAAGTTATTTCACATCCCTTTCATATCGTAAGCTCTGATTTCCCCATCGCAAACGATGGCATTCTTGGAACGGACTTCTTGCAACAATTTAAGGCAAAAATCGATTATCACACGAAAACACTTAGCCTAAATAATAAGTCCAAAACTCTTGTCATAAATCTCGTCTAATCGTTTACGAAGCTCCTAATCCCCGGTCGATGTGAAATAATTCAAGAAATCGAAACTGATTCTAATCAAGATTGTCTCTGCTTACCAAAACAATTAGAAAATGGAATTTTTGTAGCCAACTGTATCTCTCCTTGTAAAAACAATAAATGTCTCATCTCAATCGTAAATACTAACGAAAACAATACTTATTTAGATCTTGACGATTTAACTTTACACAGCCTCGATGACTTCCAAATCTGTCGTATCTCTGAACTAGAAATCTCGCCTGAAGAAGAATATAACCGAATTCGAAAAGTTCAACAGGAAATAAGAACAAGCCATATGTCCGATCATCAGCAGGAACGTATTCTAGAAATATGCACTGACTTCTATGACCTATTCCACCTCGACGGTGATAAATTAACCTTTACCGAAACAACTTACCATTCCATTCCAACTCCTGATGCGCAGCCTATCCATGTCAAACCATATCGTTTGCCAGAACTACAAAAGACGGAAGTTAATAAGCAGATAAAGCAAATGTTAAAGGAAAATATCATCGTCGAATCTCGTAGTCCATGGAATTTTCCACTTGTTGTAGTACCTAAAAAACCCGATATTGATGGAAAAAAACGATACAGAATCGTCGTCGATTTTAGAAGGCTCAACGAAAAGACTGTGGGCGACGCCTACCCCTTGCCGAATATCTCTGACATCCTCGATTCCCTAGGGAGCTCAAAATTCTTTTCAACCCTAGACTTGGCAAGCGGGTTCCATCAGATCAAGGTGAACCCCAGTGACCGCCAAAAAACAGCTTTTTCCACTCCATTCGGGCATTACGAGTATGTCCGAATGCCCTTTGGACTAAAAGGAGCACCCGCTAGTTTCCAGCGGCTAATGAATAATGTTTTAGCCGGCTTACAACCTTCCAAAATCCTAGTTTACATGGATGACATTGTCATCTATTCCCAAACATTTGACGAACATTTAACGAAATTAAGAGATGTTTTCAATCGTCTTCGAGAACATGGACTCAAGCTGCAACCGGGAAAATGCGAGTTCCTTAAACCGGAATTAAAATATCTCGGGCACGTCATTAATGATCAAGGCATCCTACCAGACCCCCAAAAAATAGAGGCAGTTAAAAATTTCGCAGTGCCCAGAAATCCTAAAGAAATAAAGATATTCCTGGGACTAGCCGGGTACTACAGGAAATTCATAAAAAATTTCGCCAAGGTATCGCAGCCACTTACAGACCTGCTAAAGAAGGATAAAGTGTTTATCTGGACTCCACTTTGCACAGAAGCTTTCAACGTATTGAAAGAAAAATTAATTAATCCTCCAATCCTTCAGTACCCCGACTTTACTAAAGAGTTCATTCTAACATGCGACGCAAGCAATTGTGCTATTGGATCCGTACTCTCACAAGGTATTCTCGGTAATGATTTGCCCATCGCTTACGCTTCGCGTACTTTGTCAAAAGCCGAGAGGAACTACTCGACGACTGACAAGGAACTCCTAGCTGTCACCTGGTCTGTTCAACATTTCAGACCATATCTTTTCGGCAAACCCTTCAAGATCCTTACGGATCATAAGCCACTCATCTACTTACACAACTGCAAGGATCCTAGTTCCAGGCTCATGCGCTGGAAAATAAAATTAGAAGAATTCGACTTCGACATCTTGTATAAAAAAGGCGTCAGTAACACAAACGCGGATAGCCTAAGTCGCATTTACCAAGTTACGTTAAGATCCCATACAAACAATCTAGTTGGTGCAAAATCGTCCAATACCGGAACCGATGGCGAAAGTTCTGACGCATACGACAACCTAATAGATGACCACACGGACGATAAAATTCTAGATCTTAATTACAAGTCATTCGTGGAGAAGTTAAATACAAGTCCCATAATAAATCATTTAATCGTGGATAACGATGACAAACTTATAAAGGTAATTGGTCGATCAAATATTTGCCTCTTTATAAATACGGAAGTCGTGCTTGAGAAGGGAAGTGCATTGAATAAAGCCCATCTCGACGAACTCAAATCAAAAATTCTTAAAAAGGGCGAAATTATTTCCTTTAACGAGGGCGACGTTAACACAATTTATCTAGTGACACATAACATTACTGAAAAACCTACATATGTGGATATTTTCTCAGCGTTAGTAAACCTAAGGGAAAACCTATCAAAAAATAACATTAATAAATTCTGCATGTCAAACCCAGTTAGAGCATCGTGCTATAAGCACTTGGGATACGAACATATCAGGTCCATGCTGCGTTATGTTTTCAAAAATTCTAATATCACAGTAACGGTTTTCCACGACAACTTTGACACCGAAATAAAAGGAGAGCAGATACCCAAATTAATTCACGAGTTTCACGTTATACCTACCGGTGGCCACAACGGAGTAATCCGAACTTATAAAAAACTTAAATCATACTATAAATGGAAAAACATGTACAAGGACGTAAAGAAATTCGTAAAAGCTTGTGATGTATGTCAAAAAAATAAAATTACCCGGTACACGCACGAAGAAATGGTCATTACGTCTACTGCTAGACACCCATTCGAAAAAATATCGATAGATATTGTTGGGCCCCTTCCTATTACAGAAAATGGTAATAAATACCTCCTAACTTACATAGACGACCTTACAAAATTCTCGGGTGCAATCCCAATTACCGATCAGGGAGCCGAAACAATTTCAGAAAAATTCGTAACCGAAATTATACTGCGATATAGCACCCCTAGAGTTGTTCTGAGTGATCAAGGACAAAATTTCGTCAGTCGACTTTTTAAACAAATCTGTAAGCTACTTAAAATAAAGAAAATTCAAACTACGGCATACAGGCCTCAGTCAAATGGCTCGTGCGAACGTTCACACAGAGGCTTCGTGGAATATCTCCGTTGCTTCATAAATCGGTCTCAAGATGACTGGGACAAATGGATAAAATACGCCGTATTTGTCCATAATACAACTCCCAGTACATCTACAGGGTATACCCCCTTCGAACTCGTGTATGGTCGAAAAGCAGAAATACCTTCTACCTTTTCTCGCTCACCAGAAATTATTTATAACTACGACATATACGTGAACGAACTTAAATCCCGACTTCAGCATGCAAACCAGATTGCCAGAGAAAACCTAATTAAAAATAAGGAATCTACAAAAAATCAATATGACAAAAATATTAATCCCTCTTCCTTTAAAATAAACGACCTCGTTCTTTTGCGCGACGAACGTCCTTACAAGGGAAGATGTAAGAAACTTCTCCCTGTTTGGAAAGGCCCATATAAAATCATTTCCACTGAGGGCGTAAATTCAACAATCCTCGAAAGAAACAAGCCAAAAAAGGTCCATAATAATAGACTCTTGCGCTACACCTCTTATTAAGTATCGGCTTAAAAATATATAAAGTATAATTTTCTAGTACGTATACCTAAAACTTATAAACTACTTTTCCCATAGGTACCTAACCATGTCGGCGGCCATACTATGTATAACTTACCTTATTGCATCAGCGACAGCAACAGCGCAATCTAAAAGCTACGAAATTATCGATCTGAAAAATAAATCTGGAATCCTTTTTGAACAAATAGGAGAGATAAGCCTATTCAACGACAGATGGAAACTGCTAATCCATA
The DNA here is from genome assembly GCA_963930735.1 of Dioctria linearis. Taxonomy (NCBI): domain Eukaryota; kingdom Metazoa; phylum Arthropoda; class Insecta; order Diptera; family Asilidae; genus Dioctria; species Dioctria linearis. The sequence goes on from OZ005742.1 coordinate 28,081,125, forward strand.
CAGACCTACAAGACTTCACGGACAACTTCCGTATGATTACCAAATACGCAGAGAAAATCAAAATACTTTGTGATGATTTGACTCGAAGAGACGTTCAGGCGAACGATTGCGAAAATTTATTACCTCACCTCGATAGAACAATAAAAAATCTACAGAAACAAAATAAATTAATTTGTAACATTCTAGGAGTAGATCACAATATTTTTACTAAAAGAGGACTAGTGGATGCGATAGGAAAAGCTTCAAAAATATTATTCGGTACTTTAGATCAATCAGATGCAGATTATTACAATGAACAGTTACGGTTGGTAGAAGAAAATGAAAATAAACTACATGACTTAATAAAAGGACAAACCTCAGTACTAGAATCTACTGTAGAAGAATACAATCATACTTTAAATCATATTTCGCAACTCGAAACCAAGCTAGAGAAAGCCCTTGCCAGAGTGAGTTTTATGGAAAATACTACCAATAAAGCCATACACGTAAAAGACTCTCTTATACTGCTTAACGAGATTTTGACTATTTTCGTACTGATTACTGATCAGTACTCAATAACACAATCCCATGTCGTTGATATTTTATATACAGCTACCCAAGGTAAACTTCATCCTTACCTGGTGGATGATAATAAGATACTTGAAGAATTGTTAAAAATACAGAGAAACCTACCAGACGGATTACATTTACCAATTAAATTGAGAAACCAAGATATTCATGAAATTTACAAGGTAATTGAAACACACGTATATTATAGCGAAGATAAATTAAAATTTATACTTGTAATTCCGTTAACTAGTGCAAATAGTTATTTTATTTATAAGATGACAGGTGTCCCCACAAGAAATAAAGAAAACTTATATAGTATCATTGTTCCGCAAAAATCTCTAATTGTAGTCGATTCTGTAAAACAGCATTATTTCCTTTATGACAACCAAGACTTTACAAAGTGCACCTATTTTGGTAAAAACAAATATCTATGCGAACAATCAGTACCTATTTCAATAACGCATTTAAACGATATATGTGAAATGATCTTATTTTCCGGATCTGATTCTCTACCACAATCTTGTGCTCCTAAAATTATCAACTTATCGGTAACTATGTTTTTACAATTAGCGGAACTAAATTCATGTGTATTCGTAGCACCTAAAGCAGAAAGTATGATTATCGAATGTAAAGGAAATATTGCTACAATAAAAATTAATAATACAGGAATATTGAAAATTAAGTCAGGTTGTAAGGTTAGAACAAACTCAGTTATATTAAACCCAAAATCAACGTACAAAAGTAACGTAACACTAAGCAACCTATCAGAAACAAAGCTCCCAGCATACAATGAAATAAAACACTTAAAAATGTATACACCTGCTACTCAGGACATAAAGTCTGAATCCTTTTCAATTGATAACCAAATAAGAAATTTGAACAAAATAAGTCACGATATAGCTATAATTAAAGAAAAAAATGTAGTACTAAATAGGTTAAACACACATAAATACCATTTTCTTGGTTTATATTCATTACTAGGATTAGGTATTCTTGTACCAGTTATATGTATTTTATATAAGAAAATCGTGAGACCGAAACTAAAAATAGAAAAACAACCTGTAATAGTTCTGAGTAAATATGATGACACAAAGCAAGCTGAAGAGGGCCCTAGCGAAATAGAGGCCGAAAAATTGGGACCTCTGCCTAAACCTAGAGACGAAAATCGCACCAAGAATCCTAGGTACAATTTTCATCCTTAAGGGAGGGCATGTAATATAGTAGAATGCTACGCCTTAAAATTATATGCAACGACTCACATTTTTAATCAAATATCAAATTCCTAACTCGATAAAAGACGCAAAGCTTGCATATTGTGCACAACAACATCCGCCCACGGGTTTTTGTCACGTTGCGACACCCTTCTTCAGCTTGATTTTCATCGCCATGCAGTCACGTTAACCGCGACCGCAATAAATTCGTAAGTAAGTCAGTCTAGTTCCATCGGTCTCGCGCATGTAATCTTTCTCGCTACTTTTATTCAGAATAATAAAGAATCTATAATTTAAAATTTGTTTATTTAATACAACAAGTTTGTGAACTCTAAGCGCAACTGTGATGGATACCCTTCATCGTTGCGACTCGGAAACATAGACAGTGTTGATTCCTTGGCAACTGCCAATCTCTTCGCTGACTTTTTTAAGACTGCCTTCTGTGATAGTCACTGTGATATTAGTTATAACGATTTTACCCATTTGACGAAGCTTCCGCTGACTTCTCTTCAATCTAAAGACCTGTTGCTCGACGAAGCGTCTATCTACAAGTATATTTCAAGCATAGCTGATAGTTTTTCTAGTGGTCCGGATGGTGTTCCTTTCACGCTCATAAAACATTGTGCTACGTCCATCGTTTCTGTTTTGTGTTATTTATTTAATTTGTCTTTAACTTGCGGTATTTTTCCAAAACAGTGGACGCTTTCTTTGATTATTCCTTTGCACAAGAAGGGTAACAAGTGCGACATTTCTAACTACAGACCTGTCGCTAATTTAAGTTGTATTGGTAAGATATTTGAAGCTCTGGTTTGTGATGTTATGTATTTCCACAGCAAGCCTTTCCTGCGCTCCTTTCAGCATGGCTTTATGAAAGGTAAATCTACTACGACTAATTTATTAGAGTTTACTAATTTCTGTATTTCCGCTATTGAAAGCGGAAAGCAAGTCGATTGTATTTTCACGGATTTTAGTAAAGCTTTCGACCGAATCAATCACAAAATCTTAATTCACAAGTTGACTGTTCTTGGTTTTCCTTCTGTCTTTGTCAATTGGCTTCGTTCTTATTTATCTGATCGCACGCAGCGAGTTATATTTCGCACAGCTCTTTCTGATGAAATAGATAACACCTCTGGTAGCCATCTTGGACCACTTCTTTTTATAATTTACATTAATGATGTTTCTCTGATTTTGGCCAATTCAAGAATACTTTGCTATGCTGACGATGCCAAAATCTTCCGCATTGTTTCTAATGAAAACGAGTGTGGAATTTTAAACCACGACTTAAACACCTTTCATAAATGGTGTGCTATTAACTGTCTTCCTCTCAATATCAGCAAATGCACCGCTATGTCCTTTTCTCGTAAAAGGAGGCCTCTCGACTTTGGTTATACTTTAGATGGATGCTTATTAACTAGACTTGACAAAACCAAAGATTTGGGTGTCTTCCTTAATACTCGTCTTTCTTTCTTGGATCATATTGACACAATCGTTGCCAGGGCTAATGCTACTCTGGGGTTTGTAAAGAGATGGTCAAAGGAGTTTAATGATCCATTCATAACGAAGGTCCTTTACTGCACATTCGTTAGACCTATTTTGGAGTATGCCAGTCCGATCTGGTCTCCCTTCTATGCTGTACACATAAATCGCATCGAGGCAGTACAGCGGAGATTCGTTCGTTTTGCCCTGTGTGGGCTTCACTGGGATAACCCTATTATTCTACCTCCATATGTCGACAGGCTTAAACTATTTCCTTTGGATTCTCTCGAGAATAGACGAACAACTTCCAGAGTTGTTTTTGCGTTTCAGTGTATACAGGGAGCGATAAATTCCCCTGAGCTCTTAAATACTCTTAATATATCTGTTCCTGTGCGCTCCTTGAGGAACTACGACTTCTTCGATGTTCCCCAGCATAGTACAAACTATGGCATGCACGAGCCGATTTAATCAATGTCTCTTCTCTTTAACCGTCAGTTTGATTACATTGACTTTCATCTCTCAAAACGTCAAATAAAAGATCAGCTTAGTTAGAGTTACTTTTCTTTTTATTATTTTGTTATGTATACCTTCTGTCATTACATTGTTATGTATACTCTTATACTGTTGTAAACTCAGTAATCAGATCTTTGATGAAATTCTTAATAAATAAATAAATAAATAAGTACCGTATGTCATATATGTTGTCATTATGGTTCGAAAATAAGATCATAATGAAGTACACTAAGAAGTGTTTTCTTCCTTCATTATAGCTATAATGATGAAAAATGTACTAGATTTGGCATATAATATAAATGTGGAGGTCTGCTGTGCATCTGCCGATTTGAAAAATAAGAAGAAGATATGCAAAGAAATGCAAATCACAAACTTATTCATTTTAATATAATGATTTTCTTATTTATAAATCGTTAAATTGAAAATAAAATAAAATAAAATAAATAAAAACAAAGTTTATCGCGTTAATTCGTTCAATATCGCTTCTTTAATGTCATTAAAGATTATCAAAACCTGTTTGATAGTACAACTTAATTAAAAAAATGGCTGTGTGTCTGGATGAATCATTATAGACTAATGAGTCGTTATAGTTACTTCTTCATTAAGAGCGCTGTGTGTTTAGGGCATAATATATTTGCAGTGTTCCTATGATGACCTGTAAAAATAGATGACCAGACCTATTCAACCCCTGTCAGCGAGCGAGGGCGCCAGGAGAGTGAAGTAGAATCAAAACATCTTCAGTACACCATTACAATAGGGTTGGTAGGCAGTTCCCTATATTGTATGTAACTATACATAATTATGCAAACTAGATATGCTTCACCAAGGCGGCAAGTATATGTTTTTTTATTAATCTAATCTAGTTGTGCTAAAGGGACTTTGATAACTAATGGTGTAAGTGGTATATTGCTATTCAAATTATATACTCTTATCCAAAGTGGTAAGTAACTTTTGCTTTACATTTTATGTATAATTATCTTAACGAAATTTACAGATAAGTTCGGAATTGCATACAACTATTTAAATCTGTATGTACTTATTTGACTCGATAGATTTTATAAGCGATAATTAACTATTTATCTTCATATTTGGTTCTTAAAATTTGTATATACTCAGTTGATATGGCAGATAGTTCACTCGTATGCAATTATTTCAAATATAAATGATCGTTCAAATTTGCACATAGGTATTCATTTGAATCGGTAAACGATTCTATGAATTAAAATCTATTTAACCTCATTTTTGTTGTTCTTAAAATTTGGAAGTATAACTATTTGCAATGGCCGGTAAAAGTTGAATTCTGCTCATTGTAACTATATTCGAGTAAAAATCTTCAAAATGAATATAAAAACCGTAATACTGATACCAAAAACAATAACAATGAAAAAGATACAACAACTTACAAACATTAGTTTCTGATGGTCCACCGCAGAGGCGCAACCGAGTAGGATGCCCCGCTTGTTCTTATTTGGAAAATTTATCTGAAGAACTTATTTGGTTAATATTAGACTTATCTACGTTTACGTTTACTTTCTCCCTTTTGCTTCAACTTAAATACATGGCGTGATCGTCGAATTTATTGTCAATTAGTAGATGTTTTCATAAGTTTTGAAATGAGAACTTCAAAAAATTTTTGCTGGACAGCGAATGAGTTTCACGATCATCACATTTCAACCTTGAGTAAAGTCAATGAAGCCAAGGCTTTTTAAATAACTTTTAAGTTGCCTCGAAATTAGAAAAGAACAAGTTTCGATTCTCGAGTTATAGTGACAGATGATATGCAGCGAGTGTTGGGAAAAAATGTTCGATTCGATCGTGCGTTTTTAACTTTCTTAAGCACACACCTGCATTTTTCTCAAGATATTAGTTAGCCTAAAATGTTAAGGAAATACAGATACAAATAAATACATCGTTTACATTGTCATTTCATCTCCTTCCCCATTGACTTTTCATTTACGAAAACTCAAATAAAAGCCTCTGTCGAATTGAGAGAGGACATAAGTTGCCCATACCTATATCATACTTCTTGCTGAATAGTAAAAAAGTTAACAGGCTAAGAAGGATAACATATTAGAGGATCCAAAGAAACAATATCCTTTCGTGTATCTATATGCAATATTTTTCCGACATTTTTTCACTTCAAGTTTTCTTATATTTTTAAAAAAATATCCTTTTTCCTGGATGTCTAAAGCTCAAGCTTAAGTTTATCTGATTTTATTTTTTTTTCCCAATTGTACAATTTACATTTTATTTGAAATTTAATCGTAACATTCGCAAAATCCGTCTGCATTACAGTATCCAGCTTTGTGTCCCATTTCGAGGCACCCTACAACACAGACTGTGTTAACTCCAAGACCAGAACAGGCGATATTTGGATCGACTTTTGGAATTGTAGAAATAGGTATATAGTTTAAAAAAATTCTATAAATTCTATTATATGTTTTTTTCTTACCATCTACTTTGATATCTTGAGGAGAGCCATAACATTCGCAAGATCCCTTTGCATTACAATATCCAGATCTGTATCCCATGGTGGGGCACCGTGCAGTACAGATTGCATTAATTCCAAAATAAGTACAAACGAAATTTATATCCACTGAATTCAGTTCTGGAACTGTAGAAATAGTTTAAGAAAATTCTATAAATTCTATTAAACGTTTTTTTCTGACCGTCTACTTTGATCTCTAGCGGAGAAGCAAAAGTTGCTGTAATGAAAACAGCGAAGAACAGAACAATGTTGAACCAACGCATTTTGATTTAGCAACAGTTAAATAAAACAACTGACTATGTTTCTACGGACTCGTCTGTCCATATTTATAGCGAATTTTTCTGTTGACTACAAATTTCGATAACAATTTAAACAGCTAATGTAAATAAAAAACCTGATAAAAATGATAGATTAATTTAAAAAAATAAGTTCGTAAGTCTTAGAACTGTATTTACCAACAAATTTCTGTTCTATTAGGTATGGTATATGAATGACTGTTGTGCTTACATAATGAAGAAAATCTGGTTAAAAGCGGTACTTTCCAGGGTTAACTTTAGAAAGTAAATTCGTCATGTCTAACAACTGTGTTTACCAACAAATTTATGGCCTGAATTATAAGTATGGTATATGACTGTTTATAACATATAAAAGTAAAGAATTCATTTTATCACAATCTGATGCGCGTGCTAATCCTCATATATTTATTCAATTGTTGTTTTCATGTCCTCATGTTACGGAATAATCCCAAGGTCTAATATAAGCAAAGAAGGTTTATTTTTTGGTTTTCCTCTAGAAAGTGCTTTCGATTTTAAAATTCGTGAAAATAATGAGTGAAGCCAAAAGGAGTAATAATATCTCGAAGAGATAAAAATTAACAATTAAAACGAACGTCGGAAAATACGCAGAAGAAACGTAGACGTAAATCTAAAAACAAATATCAAAAAGTGTTGTCCACTCCTATTAGAATTAACAGACTTTTCCTTCATGAGATCTTCTTGATATTTTCTGCAATGTGTACTCGTACTATAAAATTTGTATTCAGCGTAAAATGTAAATCCAGCTTCACTTAATTTAGCGCGGTTATGCAGAACTCGATTTATGCCCAATGATTCTAATTTGCTTTTGTTACTTTTGCTCTTAATAAGTTACGATCTAAAGTAGAAACGAATTAGGCTGTCTGTATACCATAACACGTGATACAGTGTAAGCTTAACAGAACATCATTCCTGTTCGTTATATATTATTCTAAGGTCTAAATGTTCTCTTAGGCCAGTCAATAAAGACAACCAATTAATGTGAATTGATTGTGTTTACAAAAGTTTTGAAATTTTGATGGAATATTGGGTGTGGTGAAATAAATACAAATTTAATTTTCAATCATCACCGATGTCCGGAACATGCGCAAAATTTCAGAAAAACAAAAGTTTTATAACTTCTATAAAAACATTCCAAAAGTCTGATATTTTCCGCAATGTGTAATTTTTGCAACTCGTTCCGCCCCTCAGAATGTCATCTTTTATTGCAAAGTAATGCTTCTATTAGTAATGAATATCAAAAAAATTATAGAAGTGCTGTAAAACGGTTGAATAGTTGTTGCAACTTACCTGAACAACTGTGCCAATTTGCAACTGTGACCGATTACTTTATCAGCTGCTGTGTGTGTTGATTTGTCAGGGTACAATACTGTAAACACTGATGATTTAAAACGATTTAGAAATGTATGTAGAAATGAAAACACAGTTGTTCACTTGAATTATTCTAATCTTATACCCCCATTGGGGTTCAATTTTTTGTTTATATACCACACAGGTGCACAGTGGGATAAGGGCGGCCAAAACTCATTTTTTTGTATATCAAGTATTTTAAGGACTGAATACAAATTTTAGATAATAACCTGCAAGGCTATTTTAATCATACAAAAAAAAATTATATTTTTATTCTAATTTTGGGAGCATATGAAAACCAAAATAATCATACATGTTGACCCATTCATAAATTCTATAATGTATGCGCAATGTATATGAAACTTTGAAGATTTACAAATGCATTTATACTTACTTGTGTGCGTGAGATTCAGAGAGCAAAATATTTCTGGTTTAAATTTCTGACACGTTAAAGTAAAAGTCTCAAAAATTTGTTGAAATATCACGAGGAACCATTTTTCAAATTGGATATTGTTTAAGCTAAATTGTCCTAAATGATTAGACATATATAGGAATAGGTAAAGCTTGAGCCTTTGTTTCTAGGATACATAAATTTCAGCTAATCCAGCTTGCTTCTTATCTAAATAATAGCAATTTAAGAAAAATCAATTTCCCTAAGAAAATGTTAGAACTTTTCATGTATATGAGAATATAATTTTATGATAATTTTCCCTAATTTTTCTAGGGAATCCCAATGAATTAATAGGAAGAAGGAAAAATTGACACACAATATACCTAGATAAGACAATATAAAAATATTTAAGGGACCTGCGATGAGTCATCCGAATTAGGGATGAAACAGATAATATATTGTAATAATATGATTGTTTCACACAATGATTTATCCATGATTATTTATTCGTTGTAATTTGTACCAAGAATATATTGAAATGGCAGAAGGCTGACGAACTTACTTTCGATGGCTAAGAAGCCGCTGTTATGATGATATGCCTTGGTACTATTTAAACGGCAGAATATGCCAAAGTTCTTCCTATGGAAGAGTATGCCGCTGTTGTAATATTATATAAAGGCAGAGTATGCCAAAGTAAAGTGTGTCGGAGAGTATGCAGATATTTATATTAGAGGTAGAATAAAAGTAGAGATTACTCTTTAGAGAATTAAAAGACACCATTCGATAGTCAGATAAATTCTAATTTTTATTGAACAATAGCTGCTTATTTATAAAAAATGATTACAAAGGAATCAGTATTTCTTTATAATTCTGAAGGGGGGATTATTGCAGAATTGCAATACTTAAAATTAAAAATCAGAATTGTAGTGTCAGCATTTTTGATCACACAATTTCTGAATGAATCACAATGTATTGATATGGTAAAGCAATGACCTCAGGTGTGTATATTTTCTCAATCAAGAATTATGCTTGCATAGCAGAAATTGCTTGCGTTGCAAATTCTTTTTGAGGTCGAACAAACTTTGTTTGTTTTTATTTATTTTTTGTTCCGATTATTTATTTATATTTCTTGACCATGGTCATGGCTTTACAATCTATAGATACCTTGTTCTGTAGACTATACATATACTCATATGTATACAAATTGTGTGTGTAGAGCGCATCACCACACACACACCATTGCCAATTAAATTAAATTAATCAGACAAGACACCCATAAGGTGATTCACTGCATTCTTTTGTACATGCAGAATGCCATACAAAATATGAAAATAAAACAAAAGTCATGTCCACCTCATTATGGACAAGTGAAGTGCATTATGCACATATGAGTGTCATGTATCAATGAATACACGACGGTAAAGCTTTACGCTGTGCTTATGCTTTGCAATAGGAAAAGCAAATCCAACAGCATATGGTACGATAGAGTAAACGATCAATGAAAAGCATTACATTGTAACTATCTTTGTTTACTTCTACCTGGCTGAAACTTTGCGTAATGCCCGCTGTGCATTATTTGCATGCACAGCAATTATGATCAATATTGAAAATAACAATGGCCGAAGGTGTGTGATTGGTTGAAATGATCGAAATAAGTAATGTCACCAATTTTTATAATGTATAAATTCAGTGTAATTATATGAAATAAATCAGAGTTTATATCGAACTGTACTGGTGCGCATCTTATTTTTTTAGATCCTAACTGAGAGCTCCCTAGCTCCGACATGGCTGCACCTCAAGGTAATTGAGCTCCCCAGCTCTACCTTATTTTTATCTGGCTATCCTAACATATAGCTCTATAGCTCCCACTTGGAATAGCCGCTTGGCTAACAGAGAGCTTCATCGCTCCTACCTACCAAGCATACTGTCTTACAGCGCTTTAAGAAGCACTAAGACAGTATAGCAGAAAACTTTAATGTTTCTTTTTCATTACCAAATTTTGGTAAAGAAGAAACAAGTTTTCTACATGTGGAAGGTAGAAACTTTAAAAATAGATGTTTCTGGATAGAAGGTTTACGCAATACATTAGGTAGCATAGGTATGTAAATATAAAACCCATGGCTTAAGTACCTACTTTGACTTAATTCAAAGTTATAGTTAAAAGCAAGCGTAACTAAGAGAAGTTGTTTTTTTTTAATGGAGCAATTTTCGGTGCAGCGTAAAAAACTTGTGATTAGTTGTGGAGTGATGATAGCTTACTTAATTTTGTTATATATATATAATTAAAAATTATAAAAGAGAACATATAACAAACAATGTTTTGGTAATACCGCGTACTGTGGAAAAAGATTTCAAGAACAACAACCAAGTTTGTATAGTCCCTGGTTAAAAAATAATTAATTATAAATTTGAATAGGCAAACAAATATGGAAATTGAATTAAGCCGGATGCGCCCAAGTATACGCAGATCACGTGATAATAATAACGTCTCGCGTTCTTTATCACGGGATTTATGTAGAGGGCGCAGCTTATAGTGGAACTGGTGGTCGCCCAAGGATACACTATTCTGAATCTTCAGAAAGAACCAAGCAAAGAAAAGTCCATGAGCTTCGTTCAGAATTACATTTTGATCAGCTGGCACATGCTTTCCGATCTTCAAGCAGTAACCATACTCCAGCTCCAGTTACTTCCCTTCGGGAAACTATAAGGAACAACGCCCTAGGCTTATTTATGGATATGTGACTAAACAAAGAAAAATATATAGTCCTACGATCATTCAATCAAAGAACAAGGACTGACAATAAACACTATCCAGCATTTTGAAGAAATTATATTTAAGAAGAATTATTTCTATCCGGGAGATATAGAAATATTTGAGCGAGGAGTGAAAATAAAGTTACAGTCGCTTTTAGCTCATACCGCAAAAAAAAAAGAATACTTTCTATAAACTGTCAAGAGCAAGTTGCAAAATTAAATATTCAGACCATTTGTTTTGTTCAATATGGTATAGATGGATCATCAGGTCAGGTCAGCCAACAATTTAAATAAAATTTAGCAAGTGGTAGGAAAGGCGCATTAGATCAATAAGAACTGGATCGGAGAAGTTCCAGTGAAGGTAGCAGTATTTTTTAGAATATGTTTAGCCATTTGTAGAGGACTCAGATATATAGAAAGAAGTTATCTGGAAAAATGATCGATCAAACTCAACTATGGTTTGCCAACCAATTAAATTTCAGTATATGAAAGAAACAGCAGAGCACATTTTGAATAAGATCAGATACTATACAGCTACGAAATAAGTATTTTAAATAGTACATACTACTATGAACATTCTGGACAGAAGTCAAGTGCTTCCTGTAAAGTGTGTGGTGCAAGACCAACAGAAATGAGTAAATTTCATGTGATTAAATCCAAAGATTGTAATACAGATTTTTATCAGTATGGAGTATCTACTTTGCATTGATAGATACGTTTTACGGAATGTATTCATCATATATCATACAATTTGGATTTCAAAAAAACTGTAGCTAAAGACGCAAATAAAGTTTTGAAAGCTGAGAAAAAGGAAAAGGTTCAAAATTACCTGAAAGCAGAGTTATCTATATTAGTGGATGTGGTGAGGCAAGGATATGGTACAACAAATAATGGAAATACTGCTAGAAAATATGTCTCCAACTGCAGTGTAGTTTCCAGGGCAACAGGAGTCTCAAATATGTTAATTATGATATTCAGTACCATTTTACAAGTAAATATATTAAGGCTGAATGGCAGAAAATAAAGCTTTCGATTCCGAGCTTCCAAAATTTTGACTATGTAGTAGTAGCGAGCTTTCGTTCTAATCACATTAGCAATGCCTACGAATCCCAGCAAACCAAATTTTTCGATTTCCTTTCGAAGTCGTAACATAATGTCGGAAAAATCTTCCGATTTCAGAATAGATCTCGGGCCTAGTTTATTTCGAAACGTATGAAGCGGTTGATACGACTTCGTAAGGGAAATTAGTTACGACTTCGGTAAGAAAAGTCGGAATTATTTCTAAGAGCTTCTTTCCCCCTCAAAAGCTTTCATAACTCTGCCAGTGGCGTTAATATTTCCGATCTTTTAAAATAAATTTTGCTGGAAATATTCGATCTTGCAGGGTAGCAAAATGAGTTTTTCGGTTCAGCCAGAAATGAGCTCCCACCCGTAAAAATTGAAGTAAAAAGTATTTCAAAAATATGTTTACGTCTTTTTAAGGATTTTATAAAGCGATCCTTGGCATATAACGGTTTCTAAAAAGAAACCTTAGCTTGGATGTTGTTTTGGATGCAAAAATCTGAAAAATATACATATACGTCAGTGCCTGAGTACTTAAATGAAGAATTTTCAATACCTTTAAGAATTTCCATGGTAATCGAGTCCTTAATGGTAATGTTGTTGTTAGCGGCTGTCCAGGAGACGTGCCTAGCAAATTTATCACTTCCGAAAATTTGTTTCAAATTTGCATTAACAGCTTTTACAATGTCTTTGGAACCGTGTTGTGAAAATTTCTGAAACTTAATTTGGAAATGTTCCACAAAAATCAATAATAATCAATTTCAATATATTCTTACCAGCTGTTTTTGCATATCCTTCTTTCCCTTTAAAACAAAATTTTTTTTATTTAAGTTCTCTGAATGTTCACTGGACTTGTAATGCGAAAAAAAACAATAAAGAAAACAGTACGGTCTCAAATTTGCAATCACAATCAGCCATTCAAATATTAAACGCGCGTACACCTTTACTTTTCCAGATAGAAATAATTGTTTATATAAGGTTTACAAACTTGCGTTTTTTTTTTGTTCTACATGTACTCCACTTTATAATTTTTAATATTTATTTATTTAACTTTAATAGAAAACTTGAACACACTAAACCGAACTAGAAGAAATCATAATTTATAATGCTGCGCGTTTCAATTCCAAAAAATTTTGGACGTGCTTAACTGCACATTGTGCTATTACGATATAGTTCCGGGAACCGTAAAAATGCATTAAATGTCGATTTCTTTACGAATTCGCAACGAAAGGTAGTGTGACATTAAAATTGAAATTCGCATTTCCGAAATCTTCACGAATTCGTAGCGAAAGTTCGTATGACATTTTTGCATGAATGTTACGAATATTCGCAATTCCTACATCATCACGAACTCGTAAAGAACCATCGGAAGCGAAGTTTTGTTTCTTTCTTCAGTTCTCCGAAAACTTTCAGATTTGTCTGAAGCTCGGAAAGTTGTGTTTGCTGGGATATTACTTATAAAGACCTATTCAAAACTACATACATATGTACATACAATTAACTTTGGAATATTGAATGAAGACGATTAATATTTTATTATATAAAACTAGCTAAATTTGTCCGTTCTTAGAACCGGATTATTTCTTAAAGTAATAGACACACAGCACTCTTAATGAAGAAATAACTAACGACTCATTAGTCTATAATGATTCATTATAAACTGCGGACACACAGCCATTTCTTTAATTAAGTTGTGCTGTCAAACTGGTTTTGATGAACTTCTCACCTTAAAGAAGCAATATGGATCGAATTAACGCGATAAACTTTGTTTTCATTTATTTTATTTTCAATTTAACAATTTCCAAATGAAAAACACATTTTATTTAAAAAAATATTAAATAATATAATTTGTGATTTGCAATTCTTTGCATTTCTTCTTCTTATTTTTCAAATCGGGAGATGCACAGCGGAGCTCCAGATTTACATTATATGCCAAATCTAGCACATTTTTCCTCATTATAGCTATAATGAAGGAGGAAAGCATTTCATTAGTGTACTTCATTATCATCTGATTATATATATATTATATATATTATATAATGACATATACTATTTGACACACGGCATTTTAATGAATAGTTAGTACAAATGATTCATTAGTTCGTGCTGTGTGTCTAGGGCAGTGGTACGCAAACTTTTTACCTCCCGGCACAAAATAGAGAAAAAAAAAAAGTCAAGGCACAAATAGAAAGAATGTATCTTTTATATAGAATTTTTTTAATAAAATGAAATTACATGTATATATTTTATTTAATGGGATGAGTGCGCTTGTTTTTTGTCGCAAATAAATTTTATACGTGGTTCGATTTTTGTTAAACAAACTCGCAGCTCATCATCCAACATTAGCAATCGCTCTCTCTTTTTAGATTTAATCTCTGTGAGTGCAGAGAATCCGAATTCGCACAGATATGAGGATCCAAATGGCAGCAAAGATTTGATGGCTTTTAAACTTAAATCAGGATATTGACTTTTTACGAAAATCCAAAATTCTGGCAAGTCCTTCTCAGCAAGCGCAGCTTTCAAAACTACATCATTTTTCAATTCAATGAGTTTTTCTTCTTCTGCCAAAGACAGAGACTCATCATTGTGGCATATGAATGGATTTATCACCCAACCATATTGTGAAGTATCAAGCGACGGAAAATATTTGGAGAAAGATGAAGAAAGATTTTGCAATGTTTCATAGATTTGGTTCATTATTTTGCTCTGATTTTGAGAAGCATGGACACCTGGCAAAAATTCAATGTTATTTTTTTTTGTCTGTCTGATCCAAAGTTGCAGTTTTTCATCGAATGCTTTGAGTTTTCCTGTAATTGTGATCATATTTTTCTTTCTCACCTTGCAGACTTAAATTAAGTAAGTTCAATTTTTCAAATAAATCGTTCAGAAAAATAACTTCCAGCCACCATATATCGCTTTCAAGAAACTCGAACTTACCACCTTCAGTAGAAAAATAGGAAATAATCTCAGTTCGCAAACTGACAACACGAGCAAGCACTTTCCCCTTCGAGAGCCATCGGACTTCTGTATGAAATAGTAAACTTTTGTGATCTGAATCCATTGCCTCACATAAAGACGTAAATATTCTTGTCCGAAGCGGATTTGACTTGATGTAGTTCACTACTTTGATTACTTCATTCATTGTTTGCAGAAGCTGAGTGGGCAGAGCTTTTGAAACTAAAACTTCTCGATGAATCATACAGTGCACAATTTTTACTTGTGGATTGCGATGCAAAACATAAGCAACAAAGCCTTTGTTCCGTCCTTGCATTGCTGGAGCTCCGTCAGTGCAGACACTAACACAGTTATCCCATTGGAGTCCTTTTGATTGAACTTTTTGATTGACAGCTCAAAAACATCTTTTCCCGTGGTATTTTTTCGTCAGCTCACTACAGAAGAAAAATTGGTTTTTAATTTTTCCTTCTCTGATGAATCGTAGAAACGCAATCAACTGAGCTTTGCTACTGATATCAGTCGATTCGTCAATTTGAAGCGCCCAAAGTTTTTCAAGTTCATCTGTATTTGCTACGAAATGCTCATGAATCTGATTGTCAACGTCCTGCGACATGTGTTGAATTCTTCGAGAAATTGTATCAGCTGACAACGGAATTTGCTTAATTTTTTCGACTGCTTGATGGTCGAACATTAATTCAACGGCAATTTCTAACGCTGGCAAAATAATCTTTTCGGCATCAGTATGTGGCTTTTTATTTTTGCATAAAAGTTGAGCAATTTTATAGCTAGAAATTTGGGCTTTTTTAGGGATCGAACAAAATACCTTAATTTGTTTTGACTGCCTTTGTAAATTAGTTCGGAGGTGGTCAAAGTACATTTTTGGTTTATTCTTCATTTCTGGATGTTTTGTTTCCAAATGTCGATGAAGCTTACTTGGTACCATTGATTCATTCGCAAGAGTTTTTGAGCAAATTAAGCAAAAAGGAAGAGAACTATCATTTTCTGATGGAATAAACCCAATTTCAATATAGTCGTCTTGATATTTGCGCTTTGCCAAACTGTTTGATTTCGCATTTGATTTTGGATTTGGATTTTGGACATTTTCATGTCCAGTTTTCTGAGTTCTTGATACAAATTTATCCATAAGGATGCCTGTATTAAAATAAATTAGTAATGGCTGTTAAGAAAAAAATATTAAATTACTTGCTTGGAATAACAACAATTTAGATCTCTACCAATTAATTAATAACCTTGGTCAAATCGAAGAAATATCTGGAATTTTTATCAGTTACTAATAATAAAAACTGAGGAACAAACTACTACTCACTTCAGATATAAACAAAATAATGAGTTCTACAAATTTCCCCACTATAAATTTTGAAATTTTTTACGAATGGCTTTATTCCAATCATAGTATTAAAAATTTCTAAGAAAAATAGCAAGGCCTACTATGGAAAATTTAAAGCAAATTTGAATTTTCCATAAAAAATTCAATTAAATAACAGTCACTTTTATCAATTATTGTTACTTCTTGACAGTGTTTTGTTTTTATTAAATAACTACAAAAAAAATATTTTAACTTCTTTTTTTTATTATATAACTAAAAAAAAATATTTTCGTACTAAATATTTTCGCATTAGCGGCACATTTTAAATTCTTTTACGGCACACTAATATGCCGCGGCACATAGTTTGCGTACCACCGGTCTAGGGTGTAAGTCTATAATTTTGTTTGTTTGTTTCTTTGTTTTAATTTTTGATTTGTTTTTCCAAGAATGTATCGTCATAATTTTAATGTTCTTTTATTTAGGTAAGCCCAGATTTTCTTAGCAAAAAAATAAGAAAAGAAAAGTTAACTATTACATTAACTATTACAGAAGTTACAAGGGTTTGAACGTAAAACCTGCTTTTCATCCCACTGTGAGGTGTGATGGCCATATTTCCAAATTCAAAATTGAGTTGGGAACAAAACATGAAATTGTAATATAATTTTACATTTTCGCATTCATATTTATAACTGCGATCATAAACTTTCACATGAGTAAGCATTTCTTGTTTTTGACAACGAAATTTTCTCACCTAACAAAGCTTTTGCATGTAAAAATTGTGTGCTCGTAATTAGATTCATTTACAGGAAAACTAGACTTCAGCAAAATTTTGTATGCATTTTGTGTCTGCTATATGGTAAAGAGTTTTTCTATTTAGGTGTACTTTAATTCTGTTTAATTATCTAAAATTATTGTCTATTGATGATAAGCCTATACAGCAATATTTTATGTTGCTTGCAACATGTTTTCTTTAAATCGGTGGAGCAAAATTTGCTTTTTTCGCTGCAATTTTTCCAAAAAAATTACAAAAGTTCTGAATTTGGGTAGCAAACTTTCAAATTGTTGTTGGTCATAATCTGCTAACTGTGCAGCCTCACACAAGGTCCGCAATCAAAAAAATATTAGCAAAAATGATCAACAATTAGTATTTTGCACTTTCTGCAGTGGTTTAAATATTGCAAAAGTTTTGCAAATTTTACATAGTCCTTCGTATGTCCTACCCGACCAGCATATAAATTTGCAACGCAAAGTGCAAGTGTTGCAAATTCAGAGAACGTAATGTACATACTTTTACGCGTGACGTCAAATTTACCACCGGATATACAATGTAAAAAAATATTGCAAAGCTTTTCCTTTTTTTATAGCTTTGAAAATAAAATAGGTAAAATGAATTATTTAATGCAAATCTTGTGAAATGAAAACGCTTTATTCATTTTATAATTATTATGAATGCAAGTTCGCAGTTGATTTTTATTGCAGCGATTTTTATATGAGCGATCCCTTGAGCAGGGACTATTGTATTGGCAATGAATACTCCTTTGCAAATTTCTTGGTCTTGGTTTGATGTTGAGACGTATTGCCTTTATTACTTCGCATCTTGGAGGAATAGTGATAAATCTGTTAAAATTTCTTTTTACTGGTATCACTATTTCTTCATTAAAAAATATCTGCCAATTATACCTTGAGTCACAAATGGTAAGTTACTGTCTACTATGTGACATTTGTGGCTCAAATTAAAGTTTTCATATATCAGTTTCATGATCGTAGCTCCAAAAGATAACGTTTCAATGTCTGTTATGCCCGTAATCTTGCACGTTTCATCTTCATCGAAATAATAATCATTTAAATTATTTAATTTACAGATAGAAATTTCTGTACCTGTCGAAAGTTAATGCTTTCACCAGACCCGTCTTTGAATGTTACAAAATTTGTAACATTATATTTAGTTGAAGAGTTCCCATCTTTATATGCTCTTTTATTCCGATGCAGTGCCTGGGATGCAGCAGTTTTTGGTGTCTTTGATAAAATTTACTCTATGTCTATTGTATTGTGAATGGTTTGCGTTATTATTACTTGAGCGTGTATATGTGTTTTTGAACATGTTTATTGTTGTTAAAATTTAAATTATTTATTTGTGTATTGTAGATTCCGTTATTTGAGATTCTTTGTGTCTGCCGCGAGTTATTCTGACTGTATCTTCCTTGTGAACATTTTTTATAATTCTGATTAACTGGTAATGATCTATAATTAAAGAATCTTTGATTGTTTTGAAACTTTTTATTGAACGAAAAGATTTGTGGTTCTAAGGGTTTTTCTATTTGTGAGGCTAACGCAGCGCTGCTTCCGAAAATTTAGTACACTGCGCTGCCACAATCTTTGGTTTGAAATTTTCATTTAAAAAATTCTGAAAAATATTTAGTGCGAGGCTATCATTTAGTTTGGTTACCATCTCTCTATTATCTTCACCCAATTCTCGAATTTGTTGGTTATTTAACTCATTTATTAGATTTAAAACTTGGTCCGTAAATATTTTAACTCGTGTATTTCTTTGTTTTAGAAGAGTAGCGAACAAATTTTCTGTGGTGTGTTATATAATTTAAAACTTGCTTTTAATGCTGTTCTTAAATCTTTTACTGATATTGGTGTTTTCCCTGTGACTATTCTATTATTTGCCTTATGAGATAGCCTTGCGTTCCAAACGAAATTTATTAATTCCTTCTTGGAGTCATCTTTAAATATTTTATCTTATAATTCACTAATAATTAGGAAATTTTCTAATTCCTTGTATGTGCCAGCAAATTCTGGGATCACTTTTAATACTATTACTATGTCAAATGCCATTTTTATCCTATTGTCTGCTTGTCTCCTTGTCTCATTATACCATTCCTCAATTTTTTAATTTATTCAATTTTTTGTTTTCAGATATATATTATTGAATCTGTGTATCGCAGTGTCTAAATTTTTGCTTGAAAGCCTTGCTTTTAATTATGCTACTTTAGATTCCAATTCCTTAAGAATTTCCTTTAATCTAATAGACTTATTCAGGAGATTTCGACCTGAAAATTATCTTTGGCAGTTTTTGGTGAAAGTTTGATGTAGTTTTTCTAATTTTTTCTCTAACCTTTCAAAATCCTCCAAAAAAATTTAACCTTTCTTTTTTTTATATATAGAAATATATGACAAGGCTTAGTTTTTATAGAAATAATTATATGACAAGGCATACTTCAATTTAAGTCTGCTTTATTTATTCATTTAAAAATTTTTTATTTACTCTAAAAAGAAATATCTAGAACAATAGTCATTGAATGAATTAAGTAATTAGTTATTTTTCACAAATAATTATAGAAAAGAGATTCTAAACTTTTACTACAGTATTTGAATACCGTTTCCTTAAACCTTTCTTATGTTCTTTTTAAAGAAAGTAAAGAAATTCAAGTAGTTTAAGGCAATTATTAACAATAGTGTTACTATTTGAATGTTCTCCATCTTTACGGCGTCTTCAATATTCCCTAGTAAAAAATGCGAATCGGTCTCGAAATCCCTCGTATGTAACCTAGAACTGTTGCATATATGTGATTTTGGATGCGGGTGTAGTTTTCTGATGCGTTTCGATGAGCACATGACCGTTTCCATATTCAAAATTCGTGTGCACTACCACTAAATTATGATGAATGTGAATTGTATTTATTAAAGAAACAGTAAAGTGTTTACTTTTCACGCGTAGTTGAAAATAGCGTTTGTTTAAGAAAGTTGTGTAAAGTGCTGTGAAGTGAATTATGTAACGTGAAGGCATTCTTAATTTTTAATAGATATTTTATAAATTTATTTCCTGGAACGATTTAATAGGACAAAAATATATAAAAATCAAAATCGGATATGTACGCAAAATCAGAATATGCAGATGCAATATGAAATGATCATGCGATAATATAATTGAACTAATTTATATATCAATGTCATCATTATGAATTTATTGATGATAAATGAGTGAGCATTTCCATTATTTCAACATGAATTGACTGATGAATTTATCAGTAGGAATTTTCATTATGTCAACAAGAAAATTATGTAACAACTCATGAAACTGCTCATCGTGTGATCATGGAAAAGCTCATAATGTTTAAGAAAAGTATATAATGAATTCAGTCCCGGGTCCAGAACATCTAACGGCTCATGATGAACTCATCGATGAGGTCAGCACATCATTTTTACAAGGGTTAATGTTGTTGACAATTTCCCCGTTATTGTCCGACTATTTCGACTGCGTTTTTCCTATTCTAAATTATTTCTAGCACTTAAGTTTCTTGTCCGTAGTATACCGCGATATATTTCTTCTCCTGGTTTCTTTGTTTGTAGCTGTTTTGTTGTTCGTTGCCTTTTATTTCTTTATTCAACGTTTAAGGTGTGGCCGTAATTGTAGTAGAATGCAGCTTTGTTGAGCTTAAGAGTCGTAGATCGCCAAGTCAGCTATAGGGCTAGGCTGTGTACCGATATATGTATTCGCTATACTGCGCTATATTGCTGAAGATTGGGCTATATAGCGCTTTATTGATCTTTAGGCTCAAGCGCCAGTGAAAAGTGTGATCAGACTGAAGTGTCAATTTATTGTTCAGTTAGGCTAAGGAGCCGACTTATTGAGAAAGTACGCAGTGATTTGGATATTATCAGTCTTTTTATACAAATTGAATTACATTACTACTTAGGTTCATTCCATAAGCTTACTTTATGGCATGACCTTTCACAATATTGAACTTATTTGTTTATTGAGAATCACAGTTTTTCTGTTCTGTTTACTTTATAAGTTGAAAATGTGTTTTCTTTTTTTTTAAATCATGCTCATGTCTCATAGCATGTTCACAAGGTAATATGACACTTGCGCAATAATATGTGTGTACATGCTATAAGTTGAGATTTCTTTTACTTTTACATGCTGTATGTATACATGCTTGTACAGCTGTATATATTATTACAACATTATAAATGATTAGTTAAGATTACATAATTACAAGATTACATTACAATTTTTTGTTACGAAAAGTTATTTGTACTTGTAATTCACAAGCTACAAATCTGTAGAAATAGAACTTTCACTAAAGAGATTGGAGTTACAATATATGTGCAGTACACGAGAATATTTCACAAGTGATAGGTGCTGTGTAATTTTCTATAATTTTGTTTTACTTAAATTGGTAACATTAATCTCAATAAGAAAATGTCATAGATTTGTTAAAGACATAGCAGCAGTAATAGCAGCGGAAGTGACGATTTTGTTTTGATGCTTCGTCAAAAAGTATATCGACTGTATTGTTTTAGGGTTATTCCATATCAAATAGGCAACATGTATGACATGAACATACATGGGGAGTTTGGGAAAACAAAAATACAAATTAAAAATTTTCCTTATACAATGTGTATTTCGCGAGTTATGGCATTTTCAAAATTTCGCAAAAATGCTGTCCAGGGACTCCATTTTGATAAAATTAAAATGGCAAATGATAATGACATCATGAAATTTGTTCGAAAATGCGATTCTTATACCATGACTTCATCCATGAAAAGTGCAATTTAGCTTGAAAATATGACTTATTTTTGAAAGGCCGATTCCCTAAAAACTTAGAATATAGAGACAACACGAAGTGTTGATACCTGTAAAATTCGTGTGCATGAGCGTGCCGTGAAGTAGCTCAGCATTATATTGAAGAAAGAGACACATCTATGTTTAGCTGTCAAACGAAGTTTGTTTATTTTACAAAAGATTTGCAACAATTTAAATGTAATTTAAAACTTGTGAAAAGTGATTTAAAAATAGTGCTAAATAAAATAAAGAGTGCAAGTAATTATCTGTTGATATTATAGTGATAAATTTCTAAGTGATGTTCATGTAATTTCAGAATGAAGTGTTCGGTGAAAAATTCCCACAACAACATCAAGGTACGACGTGGGAAATCATATTTTAGGCAAGTATAGTTATAAAATATTATTTTATGTACTTTTCATACCTTTGTATATTGAATTAAATTAAAAATACATAACAATAAAAATAAGAACCTTTTCGGTGGGAGCAAACACAATATTTTGAACCATATATCCATATAATAATTCTACTATACGCTTTCACTACAGCGGCAACAGATACTAACACAACCAGAATTTGACTACTCTAAATTTGGCTTATCACACTTCCTGTATTCTCTATATTCTAAGCCTAAGAAGCTGAGTGACATGACAAATGACTTTCTTTCATGACATTTATTGCACCCAGACCGTAGCGTAAAAATGTTCTGGGGAAATGACAATGCTTCGGTCGCCTGAACGACATGATGTGTAATAATGTTATATTATGTGAAATGCTGCGTGCGGTTGAACGCACGGCGTGACTCTAGAGATTTTTTGTGGAAAGCCGCCATGTTAAGTCTTCCCGTTTGATCTCTTGTTCTGTGAAGTCGAAGATGAAAAATAAAAAGAAAAAGTAGAAATTGTATTAAATTCAGAAAGAGAGTTTGTTTTATTTACATCCACCTAAGTAAAGTAAAAAGAAAGTAAAAGACCGAAAAAAAGGAAGAGCAATTTATGGAGGAAAAAAGGGACCCACCTGTTTGCAGCTAAGAGGAAGCTCCCGTTGATCAAATACTGCCGATGGAGAGAGATGCAGTCTGTCCTGTTTTCTAGACATTTACATGTCCGCACGAGCTACGGAACTAGTTGTACGCCATCAATGACCGCTCGGAATCAAAGTTTTTTTCTAACCTTTGTTGAGGGAATATCGAAATTCCTATCGAAATTCCTGTATGAATATCTTGTATCCCTATAAAAGTATATTAATTTTTAGGAGTGGGGTGGTATTGTTGAAACTATAGCATAAGACTTTTGATTGCAAGGTAAGTGACATGTAGCAAGAGATTTCAAAATGAAAAAAGTTTAGGACAAATGTGTTCCAGGATAACACCTGTTCGAACCAAATTGCTTCGAATATATATTTTTTAACAGGTAACTTCTGAAAAGAAAATATCCTGAAAACAAAGCATAAGAAATTTAGTAAACTTGTCTCTAATCTGATTACTCTTGATAAAAATACAGGTACACAACCCAACAAAGCTATGTATTTGTCTTTTACATAACACATTGCACGAATATAATACAAAATTATAGCCTCAACGAGCAGATCAAATAAAAAAAAGGGATCATATTACAAAAATATCATGCTAAAATTGAGATCTGAAAAGAAAACAAATTCAATTTAATTACAATTTTCCCAATAATGGATACGACATCTAACAAAAGCATGTGTTGTCATGTAGCCTACAATGCATGGCACAAATACAATCAGATCAAGCCGATCAATTTGCAACTCTATCATTATCATCATTACAAGTACCATCCAACGGGAATTTCTTCGCAACGTGATAGAGAGAATATTTTTTGCAAATATAATTAATTTAACACAGCAGGATGTGAAGCTCTAAATTTCTTGTTGCTATGCATTTTTGTTCGTTGCTAGGCAAATTTTATCGCTAGTACCGTAAGAGCACAGCTGCATTGCTAATTCTTGTAATCATGCGCCGCTGCTACTCTATCAGTGGTGTCGTGGGCAAGCAAGGGCTATACAAATGACAAGCTGACTGATCTCGATCTCGTTTTGTGCTTGGCATCGCTTGGGGTAAGTTGGATGTGTAGCGACTAACATTTATATCGGGTATCGACTGATATTTCACTTTCAACAATTAACAATCATTTCTGGTCTCGACGGAAATAAACGCATCTTATTTCGGGTCTCGACTGAAGATAAGATTTTTACTAACAATCATTTCTGGTCTCGACGGAAACAAACGCATCTTATTTCGGGTCTCGACTGAAGATAAGATTTTTACTAACAATCATTTCTGGTCTCGATGGAAATAAACGCATCTTATTTCAGGTCTCGACTGAAGATAAGATAACACTTTAAGCCGGGTCTCGACTTACTTAAAGAATATTATCTCGGGTCTCGACTGAGATAATCTTTTACTAACAATCATTTCTGGTCTCGACGGAAATAAACGCATCTTATTTCGGGTCTCGACTGGAGATAAGATAACACTTTAAGCCGGGTCTCGACTTACTTAAAGAATATTATCTCGGGTCTCGACTGAGATAATCTTTTACTAACAATCATTTCTGGTCTCGACGGAAATAAACGCATCTTATGTCGGGTCTCGACTGAAGATAACATTTTTACTAACAATCATTTCTGGTCTCGACGGAAACAAACGCATCTTATTTCAGGTCTCGACTGAAGATAAGATTTTTACTAACAATCATTTCTGGTCTCGATGGAAATAAACGCATCTTATTTCAGATCTCGACTGAAGATAAGATAACACTTTAAGCCGGGTCCCGACTTACTTAAAGAATATTATCTCGGGTCTCGACTGAGATAATCTTTTATTAACAATCGTTTCTGGTCTCGACGGAAATAAACGCATCTTATTTCGGGTCTCGACTGAAGATAAGATAACACTTTAAGCCGAGTCTCGACTGACTTAAAGAATATTATCTCGGGTCTCGACTGAGATAATCTTTTATTAACAATCATTTCTGGTCTCGACGGAAATAAACGCATCTTATTTCAGGTCTCGACTGAAGATAAGATAACACTTTAAGCCGGGTCTCGTCTTACTTAAAGAATATTATCACGGGTCTCGACTGAGATAATCTTTTACTAACAATCATTTCTGGTCTCGAAGGAAATAAACGCTTTTTATTTCGGGTCTCGACTGAAGATAAGATAACACTTTAAGCCGGGTCTCGACTGACGTAAAGAATATTATCTCGGGTCTCGACTGAGATAATCTTTTACTAACAATCATTTCTGGTCTCGATGGAAATAAACGCATCTTATTTCGGGTCTCGACTGAAGATAAGATTTTTTACTAACAATCATTTCTGGTCTCGACGGAAACAAACGCATCTTATTTCGGGTCTCGACTGAAGATAAGATTTTTACTAACAATCATTTCTGGTCTCGATGGAAATAAACGCATCTTATTTCAGGTCTCGACTGAAGATAAGATAACACTTTAAGCCGGGTCTCGACTTACTTAAAGAATATTATCTCGGGTCTCGACTGAGATAATCTTTTACTAACAATCGTTTCTGGTCTCGACGGAAATAAACGCATCTTATTTCGGGTCTCGACTGAAGATAAGATAACACTTTAAGCCGAGTCTCGACTGACTTAAAGAATATTATCTCGGGTCTCGACTGAGATAATCTTTTATTAACAATCATTTCTGGTCTCGACGGAAATAAACGCATCTTATTTCGGGCCTTGACTGAAGATAAGATAACACTTTAAGCCGGGTCTCGACTGACTTAAAGAATATTATCTCGGGTCTCGACTGAGATAATCTTTTACTAACAATCATTTCTGGTCTCGACGGAAATAAACGCATCTTATTTCGGGTCTCGACTGAAGATAAGATAACACTTTAAGCCGGGTCTCGACTGACTTAAAGAATATTATCTCGTGTCTCGACTGAGATAGTAGCTGACTAACATTAACACTTTATTTCTGGTCTCGACGGGAATAAAGAATTGTTCTAACCAATGTTTAGAACAAAGGATCTTAACATTAGCTTAAAGCCAACTCTCAAGCGTCAAGTTGCAGATCGGTGAGTACCAGTCACTTGTAACAAATTAATATTTAATCATATATCTATTTTATTATATATTTACTCATATATATATTTACATATTCTACATTTCTTGTGCATATTTATTAAATATCATATCTTATCTTCATTCTATATTAGTTTTACATATATATATATATATATATATATGTATTACGCTCTTGACGATTTTATATTGCAACTATTCTGACAATACGTGTCTTCAGTGTGTTACAAAATTCTCTGACCTAAAACTTATATATTTAGTTTCATCCCAGTACAATTTTTCTTGATAATCGTATATTCTAAATCTGTGATAATAAGTGTTTTCTAGTGTGTGTTGATCTCTGACCTAGTATCTCATTACACAATCTGATCTTAATATAATTAGTGGGCAATCTTAAGAAAAAAAGTGTGAAAATCTATTGGAAGTTAAAACGTAGTGAACATTGTTTATTTTGATAAGAGATTCGATCACTGACCTTGATCCAAATTTACCAGTGCATCCATTTCAGTTTCACTAAGTTCAAATTTGCGTGTACGTTCTACTAACGGACAGTACAACACCAAAGGAGAAAATTCACTAAAATGTAGATCAGCTAAAGAATGGATCAACAATGAAACCTCGCAAATGAGTTATATACTGAAAAAGAGCCTTTAAATAATAGTTACTTATTTGCATGACGCCAAGAGATCCGAAATGAATATTCTCAACTTTATAAAGAGATTTGAGATTTAATCTAGTAAAAACAAGAAAAAAATCTAGAATTGGTCTAAGACCAATTCTTATGATACCCTAGACTAGATGAATGCGCGTATGTAATTTTGTATGGTCATCCATCTGTGCAATTTACTGTTTTTTTTAAAAAGTCCGAATGAAAAATTTCAACTTTCTAAGTAAACGCGTTCTCGAGGTAATGTGAGGACGGCCAGACGGGTGGACAGACGGACGGATGGAGAGATGGACATGCAAAAATCAAAATAACTTTCAATATTATGCGTTGGTGTCCAACCCCTTTTTCTCTACTAGAATTATTTCTCTGCGTTACAAATTTAATGATAAACTTAGAATACCCTATAATTTCATCTACGGTTTAAAACTATGGAGAAACTTAAATATCAACATAAAAAAATTAAAGCAGAAGCTCAGCAGTATAGCGACCCAATCTGATAGCACAGAAACAACATTTAACCCCATAAAAAAAAGTATTGCCAGCTATCCCAGATGTGAAACCTAAGTAAAATCTCAGTTAAAATAAATCTGCAAGTTTTCTACTCCAATGTGACTAGAGTAATGCTTTATATTTTACGAGAGGCGAAAATTAAACACATTCATAGGACGCCAATTGAAACCCTTTGTTAATAATGCACCGAATTCACAAAAATTGTTCAAGTAATCGATTCTCAAACAAAGGAATTAGGAAATTGCCAGGCCAAGTGAAGACAGCATCGGCGTAGAATTAAAAAGGAGAAAATGGTATTGGATTGAAATTACACTTCAACATAATAACTATTTCAAGTAAAGCCGCATGAAAAATGGAAAGCTCATTTCATTTCCACTATATATCTCACAAGGGGTTAAAGGAGGAATTAGTAGGAAAGTAAATAAAGATAAACATATAATCCCTTAAAAATTCGTCAGATTTATAGTCAATTTGTTTTCATAATTTTTGAATTGAAAACCACTAGGCTCAACGCGTACAGAATTTTTGCTGGACAGCAAAGTACAGTGGATCAAAGGCTTTTTAAATTATTCTTCAAATGCCTCGAAATTGGAAGAGAACAAGTTTCGAATCGCGAATTGCAGTGACAGACGATTTGCAGCGAGTATAAGGAAAACAAATTTTCACTTCGATCGTGCAGTCTTAACTTTCTTAAGCACTTCGTTGTTAATATATCAGTTAGCCTAAAATACTAAACGAAACCACTAAATACTGTCATTTCATCTCCTTCTCCATCAACTTTTCAGTCAAAAAAACTCAAATATAAGCTTCTGTCAAATTGAGAGAGTAAATATATCTACCTGTATCATATTTCTCGCATAAATAGTATAAAAGCTAGCAGGTGAAGGATAACTTATTAGAGGATTCAAAGGTATCTATTTGAAATAATTTTTAGACTGAAACAACCATATTTTTAAAAAAATATTTTTCTTTCGTGGATACTTAAAGCTCAACTGATTTCTAAACTTGAGCAATTTACATTATATTTGAAATTTTATCGTAACATTTGCAAATTCCTTTTTCATTACAGGTTCCACCTAGGTGTAGCCCGTAGGAGCACCAATTAAAACAGCCTTTGATACCAGCATGAGCAGAACAGACGTTTCCTCCATCCGAGTCTGCAACTGTAGAAATTGTTTTAGAAAATTCTATAAATTCTATTAAATGTTTTGTTCTTACAGAACACGAGACTGGCGAAAACAGCTGCAATGGTGGCAGCGAAAAAGAAAGCAATGTTGAAAAAATACATTTTCATCAAGAAAGAGTTAGCAAAATAATTGACTTTGCTCCTACGGACTCCTCTGTATAAATTTATAGCGAATTTTTCAGTTGATCACAAATTCCGATAACAATTTAATCAGTTAACGTAAATAAAAAAACCTTGATAACAAAAGTACCGTTTCTTTGTTCCGGCTTAGTTTTAGAAAATAAGTTATTTAAAAACAAATTTATGGCATATTTTGGTATATGTATGAATTATTTTTTTCACAATATGATGCGTATGCTAATCATCATAAATTCGAAATATTTTTTCATCTTCAGCAATTAACATGGATCAGAGGAGGTGTAACTAATGTACATGTGGAACAAATTAATTCGAATTGAGGTAATAATCTTTAATCAACTATTATTCTCTATGTACTCATGGTAAAGTAATCCCAAGGACTAATTTAAGCACAAAAGGTATATTTGTCACGATAGAGCTAGCATTACCTCTATAAAGTGCTTTTGATTATAAAACTCGCCGAAAGGAGTATTAATATAAAATATAAGATAAAAATTAAGAATATAAACTAAGGGTGGAAGGCACGTAGACGTAAACCTAAAACCGAATGTCAAAAAGTGTCGTCAACTCCTATGCCTTCATTGAGGTCTCCTTGTTATTTATGCCTGCAATGTGTTCTCGTGTTATGACATCTGTGTTCAACATAAAATATAAGTCCTCAGCTGCACTTAATTTAGAGCGGCTATACAGAATTCAAGGTATTCTCAATGCATCTAATTTGCTTTTGTTACTTTTCCTTTGAATAAGCCACGACCTAATGTAAAAACTTATTAGTCTGTCTGTATACCATGATACGTGATACCGTGTATGCTTAACATAACAGCATTCCTTATTATTCTAAATGTGCTCTGAACTATGGCAGAGCTAAGAGTTTTTACTCGGGAAATTATAGTTTTTCGCGGAATAAGAGAACCCTTTGGAACCTAGTTTTAAATTACTAGAAAACCAATTATTCAGGATGAGGCACTGAATTCATATTTAATCATTAGTAAATTATCACAAGAGCACTTTCATCTTTCATCTGTTTCATGGGTTAAGAAGTGCATAATGCGTCTCTTGTCAACATTTCTACCATACATCCTGCTGTGAATTGTCCGAGGATGTTACGAATAGTATTATGAGTGGGACAGTTGCATATGGCTACTCAGGCTGTATCAATAAAAATAATTCCAGTAATTGTGGCACAGTCAGTGATGATGGTGAGGAGTCCAATATTCCCTCGATTATTCATAGCATGTAGATAGATAATATAGGATATATGGAGATAGATAATATAGGCAGCTGGAATTTAACAACTCAGTTGACAAATTGTTACGTGGTTTTCGACAAAATTTATTTGTTTTTTTTTATAGTTGAATACCACAAGGAAAGAAACAAATGATTTGAGCGAGCCTGATAAATCTCGACTAAATGATGAAATCTCAGCTTTGAAAGAACGTAAGCAAACCCTAGAAGAGAGATCCCCAACGAATTTTCTGAGTTAAAAAATGCTCCAATGCATACTAATGAACATCCCCATTACATCGTCCGAAAGCTTCATGCATCCCTTAAGTTGCCCTGTAATTATGGTGATATCTTGAAAGCCTATCGTAAAAAGAGCATCTTTATTAATGAATTTTTGTCAAAGGAAAAGAAGGCAATGCAGTTCAAAAATGAAAACAGATTTACGGATATTTGGGTTAAGAACTCCAAAATTTATTTGAAAACGAAAGACAACTCTAAGCCTCATATAAAAAACGAATAGTGCCTTGATCGTATCACTAACCAGTCTACTGAAAATGTTCGTTTAGCCGCGATTTCAAATAATTATGATATGATACGTATCACTGAAACATTCTTACAATCATATGTTTACAGCAGTGAAATTCTTGATGACAGGTATTTAATTTACAGAAAGGATAGAGATTTGGATCTCACGGATAACAAGGACAGTGGTGTGTGTCATAAAGCCGTTAGACGTACCCATAAATTTCTTCGAGTGCAAGTTCTGGAATCTTAGCTCGAAGTGGGTTGGGTGCTCATAGAAGAAAGAGATTTTATTCTTTTTTTACATATGCTGGGTTTACTTACCTCCTCAAATTTCATACGATTTTCATTTTCCAGCATAAG
Organism: Dioctria linearis; assembly: GCA_963930735.1. NCBI lineage: Eukaryota > Metazoa > Arthropoda > Insecta > Diptera > Asilidae > Dioctria > Dioctria linearis. Next base: position 28,111,782 of record OZ005742.1, read on the forward strand.
TGATATAATTTTGCAGCTTCCTTAAAACTCGAAAATTCTTTTCTTAGGTGATTTTAACTTCCCATACATTTATTGGTCTCTTGATGTGTCGACAAATATATGTACGCCCCTGAGGCCTATACTCTCAGTCTCTCCTTATTAATATAGTAATAGTAATAGTAATAATTTATTGCTAATAAATGTACACAAGATTTACAATCTGTTAAAATACAAACTAGTAAATCGGTGCTAGATATATTTATGATAGAAAAGAAGAGAACGAAGCTATATACTAACAAATGGAAAAATAATCTGCATTGAATTGAAAGTTCAGAAAAAATAATAAAATAAAGTTTCAAGACTAAAAAGATACAAATTGAGTACCTACTACATTTTATAATTTACTTCAAGTTTTTATTAAAATTTAGTTTAAATACTGCTCCTTAGGCTAGAAGAGAATATAAACTATTATCCCATAGAAAGGTTATACGAAGTGAGATCGAAGTGGCGTTCTAAATATATTGACACTGTTTGCGGTTTGCATAGTAACCGGTAAACTATTCCATAATCTGACAGTCTGGGCGAGATAAGAACTTTCCATAACTGATCTATAGAAACGCGGCATTTTCAGATTTCTGTTCCGCTCCGAGGTGGTACACAGAGAAATATATGCTTCATATTATTAATGAATGCTGTTCATTAAATAAAATTCATTGTATTAATGTAAGATTCATCTTTATAATGTAAAAAATCAATATTTCGAATATTTCTGTATTAGAAATTAATGAAATTTCATTACGGCAATTAACTTGAATTCATTAATTTATTCTTATACCATCCATGTAATGAAAAACGTTACATTCAAATAGAAAAACTTATTGGGAATGAAAGTGTTTCATTGAGACAATGTAGATTTTCATCATCTTAAATAATAAAATCCTCCACTGCGTCAACAATATTTTTTCATTAGTTCAATGAAATTTTTTCTTTTCGCTAATGAATTAATTTCAAACCTATATTTGTGTAAAGACGTTAATGGAAAGTTTTCATTACACTAATGTAACTTTTCACTCAGTACTGAAATTTTTCATTGTGTCAATAAAATTTTACATCGCCTCCATTTATTTCCTAAAGTATTCGGCAGTCGCAGACCATATACTTTCAGCACCGATCATAATGTGAGAGATATTCAAATATATTAAACGGGATTATTGTTAATATCTTTCATTCGGTCTCTTAAAATTGGATTTTTGATAATTCCAGTTATTCATTAAAACATTAGATTCTACTTAGAAGTAGAAGTGTCCCAGTGGATTCCGATTTTTGCGGATCACATTGCATTGAAATATTTATCCACGCGATATTTGTACTGGTTGTATTAGGTTAAAAATTTGAAATATTTTGACTTACTTTTGAAGCTTTTGCAATTTAATAGACATTAGAATAAAAATTCATATTTTCTCAAAAAACTAGCTCAATCAAAAGTAAATAGATGCGGAAATTACTCTTGATGTTGATCCAGATCGATTTCTAAAAAAAACGTTGTGAAAATTGAATTTGATTTTATTAAAAAAATATAAACTTTACTTTGGAATTCGTATATTTGAAAAAAAATTTATTATGTATCTTTAATTAAAGATTTGTATTTCAATAACGTATTGTTTTTTATATTAGCCTATTAACCCCCTGTTAATTAATACGACAGCGTTGTTTTTTTATTACTTCAGAACGCGTTGGTCTAGTGAGACTGAAATTTTAATTGTGTTTTCATAAAAATTTTAAATATTTTTTTCCAAACTGAACAAAATCGCGGAACACTTTCGTAGGGTTGCCATACAAAAATTTAATTTTCACGTCTGCTACGAAAGAGGGTACGTGAAATCTAAAAATCAATAAAAAAAATTATTAACATTTTCATTGTTTGATAAACTGGTTCGAAGGAAAATTTAAAAAACGAACTTAGCTATTTTTCAAGACAGAGGCTTTGTTTGTTTGTCTAGGCTATGTTTACTGCATTGACATTTTTAAATGAAATAATATTATACCTACAAATATTTTATTAATAACACAAACATTAACATTTTCATTAAAATAATGTAGAATTTTAATTGAATTAAATTCAATTAAATTTAATATATTTGATGTACATATACATCGCTTTATGTAATGATATAGTACAGACATCAAATAATTTTAACTTAATTCCACATAATATTTATCAAAATGGTCATGATGTTTTCATAAATACAAAATATAACTATCACATTAAAGGAAGGCAAATTTTACAAAATATATTTCATAAATGCAATGTATAAAATATCATTGGGCTAATGAAAATATTCTTTAAAGCAATGAAGCTTCCTACGTTGTGATAATTATAGCATGCATGGTATTATGAAATCTGTACATTAATATAAAGAAATCACATTTATTATATCAATAACTAATTTCATTGTTACAATGCTAGCTTTCGTTACAGATTTATAGTTCCAGAAATAATGAATTAACATTCATTAACGTAATGAACCGCTACATTGGAGGTATATTAATGAAAAAAATAATTGAGATAAAGAACGTGTTCATTGTATTTATGCCTGTTTTTCGCTCAGTCTAGTCTGGAAAAGAGCGACCGAAGTCTAAAAGTGGAAACGTGTTCAAATCTTCGCAACCTCAAAATATACCAAATACAGTCGTTGAATGCAACCTCCATTTTACGTGCACTATCTAGTTTGGAAAAAAAAACGCTTCCAAACGAGAAATGAGGCAGAATCAACATCTTTACTAGGATCACATGAGTATTACACGGCAATATACCGCCAAAGTCTGCGTAACCCAACATAAATTTTTCTCAATCTCGCCTTAATATAATCACAGCACTTCATACTACCGTTTAACTCTATCCCAAGATTGGTAACTTTATTCCGCATGGGTATTGGAGAATGGTTCAGGACCACTTCCGGGACGTCAGACACATCGAAAGCGTTATATAAAAACTTATAGACAGTGACCTTACGGGATTAAGTTGCAGGCCATTGTCTATAGACCAGGCATATATTCTATCCAGATCACTATTAATTCGTGACATGCAGTCCTCGAGAAGAATTATAGGCCGACTTAGATACACCTGAACATCATCCGCGTAGAGATGTATTTCTACATCGCGAACAACTTTCGGCAGGTCATTAATGAATAAGCTGAATAAAAGTGGACGCAAAATCGATCCTTGGGGGACTCCATACTGTAGTGCACAACTATGAAAAGCTCGAAAGCCTGATTGCCATTGGGTTAAAGGGTTATTATTATCCACATATTCAAGAATTAGCTGGAAGATTAATTTTACTAACACTTTAGACAAAAAGCAAAGTATGCTGATTAGACGAAAAACACTCGGAGATTCTGGCGTATGTTTTTTTGATATTGCAAGAATGATGACTTCCTTCAGCTGGTGGAAAAAGAAGAAAAACTAAGGCATGAATTTATTATATGAAGGATATATATACTAATAATAGGTAGTATTAGTTTAATAAATCGAGGTGATAAGTTGTCCGGTCCAATTGCCACAGATCTAATTGAGTTACGAGACGATAGGTAGACTTTGTAACGCTGATATAGGAACTCACGCTCTGCGATGAGATTACGAACTCTCATTGTGAACCAACGACAGCTATTAACAGCCGAAGATCTCGTCTGAATTGGTACGTACTTATTAAATAAATATGAGATTGACGACGTTAGGGTGTCGACTTTATCATCCTTGGAAATGCAGTTAAAAATTCTCCACTAAGGCAAGATTTGACATTCTTCAAATAAGGACTCTATATCTATGCTATTATAATCACAGAAAGAGAAGCTAAGCGAAGGTGGATTCAGGTTGAGTGACATACCAAAGCTCAAGACAAGGATATCATGAGCCAAAATGCGACCTTTCGTCTATTCTTACACCTGATCTTGACCTATTTTTGAATCGTTTCTATGAGACTATATATCAAGGTATTAATCTGTATGTGCCTGCATTTAACAAACATAACCGCTTTCCGAAATGGTATACCCGTCAACTCATAAAAGTACTCCAAGAAATAGGGATAGATATAGATGTTTACATAAAATCAATCCACACCTTGAAATTTATAAGACCTTTTCTTACCTTAGCAAAATGACAAAGTCATTCTTAAAAGAAATTAAAGCGATCTAATATCAATTCAAAAGAATTGACATATAATCGCCACACTTCTTCATATCCCAAATCAATGTTTTCAAATTATTTTAAATATGTCTCCGATGTTAGCGAACCTAATAATTATTTTATCTTTCCACAGAACTGTAACCACTCGATTAATAACAAACTAGACCCCATCTCCCCTGAGCATGTTCTTATAATTTTGAATGGAATATAATAAAATGCTGGTTCTGACGGCAGTCCTAATATCGCTTTTAAGATATGCGCACTCAGTCTAGCTAAACCTCTCTGCAAGTTAATCAATCTCTCCATAAATAGCCAAATTTATGCTGTAATCCTCAAGAAATGTTCGTTATTCCATCTTCAAATCAGAAGACCCAAAACTCATTACTAACTATCGTCCTATCTCTTTTTCCAATGCACTTGGACTTATATGCGAAAAAGCGATCTATGTACATCGGCTGCTTCAACTAAGCAAACCATACATATAGGAACAGCAACACGGATTTATACCGGATCGACCCACAGTTTCTAACCTAGCTCTATTTACAGACTCTATTACCTCTGCCCTTGACCAAAATAAACATCTCGTTCTTGTAATAAAATAAACCACAAGCTATGTCTCTCCAAAATAACTCGTTTGGTTCTCTTCGCATTTGACCAAGAGAGAAAATATCGTAGTCTTAAATGTCCAGAAGTCTTCAGTATTCAAACAGATTTCTAGTGTACCACAGGGCGGCACCATACTTGAACGATTGACGTTTCTTATTTGCATTAATAACTTATCTTCCCTATTTTTATCTAGCTGTTACTGAATACGTCCTTCTTCAAAAGGATATTCTTCGGTTAGAAAAATTGTGTCTACATTGAAATTAAGGTCAGCAAATCTATATCCTTTTTTCGTAAAAAAGATTTTATCTCCTTCAATTATGGAATTTGTAATACATCTCTGTTTCGTGTGTTGATGAATTAAATGACTTCCGAGTCATATTTGAACGTAAGCTTTTTTCGCATCACACATAAACTTCATTACATCCAAAGCTTTTCGTCTAATAGGTTTCATTTTTCATACTTGGCAGTCTTTTAAGTTTGCTCTTCTCGACTCCCTAGTAAGAAGTATTCTAGAATAAGCGTGTCAAGTATGGAATCCATTTTACTCCTCATATAAATCGTAAATTGAGTCTGTTCAGCAGAGATTCACCAGAACCACATTAATTAAGCTGGAAACATATCCCTGGATTGCCACGAGAGACTAACCAAACTACACTTCTCGACACATTAAAGCCGTAGAACCTTTTTGGATACAATGTTTTTATATGAAATCCTTCATAATCAGATATCTTGGCATTTCTTGTTTTCCCATATAGATTTCCATCTTCCGGCCCGCAGCTCAGACATAACACTCTTTTCAAATTACCTGCCTTCAGAGCCAACATAAAAGAAAAATCGCCCTTTTTTAGAATAGAAAAGACATATACTTCTCGATTTAATAATATAGTTATTTTCAATACTGGTCCCTGACATTTAAAGCAATGATTCTGCTTGAGATCGGACATTAATTATTGGTTTAATTCCCTTCCTTTTTAAATTTTTGTTTTGCCCTTATTGTTCTTGTCTTAACCCAGTTTTGTTTTTTTTCGAATATTATCCTTTTTCCTTTACCCTTCTTAGTTGACTCTGTAATCGAACAATTAATGTACTTTTCTTGGCCATTAACCTAATCCTAATCTAATTAATTAATCAGACAGATACAATACTTTAGTTTTATTGCATTGTAAGTTGTAATTTTAATTTCTGTAGTTCTTGCTGCATAAAAAGAGTATTATTGAATTTCTTTGAATTTTTATAATTTTTAATATTAGAATTCGGATCTGTAGTAATATTGTATCATTGAAATCTTATTAATTAGTTCTAATTTGTACTTAAGCCCACTTAGACCATTTTCTTCATTTTTATCTTTAACTGTATTTAACTACAATTTTTGCTTGTACAGTCTCTACTGAATTTGTGTAACTACACTTAGCGCTGTAAAAATCTGCTGAATTTCTGTTAAGTAGCTTTTAATTTTGGATCTTCTAATATATTTATACATTTATTTTGTAACTCGGTAATTGAATTTTAGGTCTGTAATTGTAGGTAGTAAGTACAGTAGATTTTTATTATTTTGTTTCATTAATATTTTTCTCCTATTTTTTCCGTCGTTTTCAAAATTTTCCGCTTGTTTATTCTACCATAAGATAGTAGTTATTTTAATAGAAGCTATCTCTTTCATCTGCCTTCTTAATTGTTTAAATAAATAATTCTCAGGGGTTTTAGATAAAGCAATTTTCATAGTGATATGTGTATAGCTGTTAACAGTTTAACATAAAATTGGTATAATACCAATGCTTACTAGATGAATAGAGGGCACACCTTTGCATAAATGTGGTCGGTAAAGTGTTTTTCAGCATCTATTTCCAGAAGGATTATATAGTTAAAAACGGAAATTTTGTATGGCAACCCCACGAAGGAGTTACACGATTTGTCTCATTTTCGAATTTAAGTTTACATTTTTTTTTAAAAAGCGCGTGTGTAAAATTTACCTCTTAAGTACACGCGATCTCGAGTTATCGTGAGGAAAAACAGACAGACGGACGGACGGACAGACGGACATGCGAAAATCAAAATAAGTTTTAACTAATACCTTTAACTTTATTATCCATTTTGCTCTACCGTCATTATTTTTATGCAATACAAACGGAATGACAAACTTTGTACACAGATAATGTGAAATTTTTAAACCAAAATGACGTTTTTATGTTCCCTTGACGAGTGACGGAGGATACCCGTATACTTTTTACTTTCATGAAAGAAGACAAGATTTAGCCAAAGCCTCATCGATGCAATAGTTGCGTTACTCTGCCTAATTACATTGTACACATTATGATGAATAACTTACTTAACTTTTCTAGTTAATTATTTCACTGCTATTAGAAGCACCTAGGTTATTTCTAAGCTTATTTGTGCAGGCCACAACTTCATAGAAAAGATAGTTAGTTGATTGTTGGATCGGAAGTTTTCGCAATTGGATATGTATTAAGAATCGTACTAAGTCTTTATCCATGATGTAGTAGAGCTATTATAACTGGTTTAAATGGTATGTATCTAGACGACTGATTACTTACAAAAGCATGTCCCGACAAAATTATTTACCTATTGCTGTGCAATGGGATTGTCAGAAATAGAACTGCGGCATTTTGATTAGATAGTGACGTCATTACGATTCATGCATAAAAGGCAAAAAATAAAGCATTTAGTTTTGTGTTATAAATAAGAAAATTGAATTTTAAACGCAACTCAGGAGACATCATTTTTGATTAGTGATATAAATGCTAAAATGATTTCGAAAACATTATATCGCTAAAGTACTAATGTATGTTAACTCTTTAGGAGTGGGGTGGCATTGTTAAAACTATAGCATACGGCTATTGATTGTCAGAGTAAGTGACATTCAGTAAAAGATTTCAAATTAAAAAAAAGTGTAGCCCACATGCTTTGCGGGACAACACCAAAGTAGAAAATTCACCAAAATTTAGATCAGCTAAAGCACCGAACATAGTCTAAAAATGGTCGATAAGAATGGATCAACAATGAATGAAACCTCGTAAATAAATTATATACAGCAAAAGAGCCTTTAAATAATATTTTTTTATTAGAATGACACCAAGAATTGCGCAATGAATATTCTCAACTTTATATTTAAGATTTAATCAAGTAACAAAAGTATGGATAAACTCAAACATCACTACCCCCACCAGTATTAATAAATAACAGCAGAAACTCAGCAGCAGAACTACCGAATGAGGTGGGACAAGAACAACATTTATGTCAGTAAAAAAGAGTATTGCAAGCTAGAGGATATGGAACCTAAGTAAGGTTTCAGTTAAAATAAATCTGCAACATACCCTGTATACCGTTATCTGATCTCCTTTTCCATTAACTTTTCAGTTAAGAAAACTCAAATAAAAGCCCCTGTCAAATTGAGAGAGGAATTAGGCTGTCCATACCTATACATCTTCCTATATCATACTTCTCGCGTGAATATCATAAAAGTTAACAGGTTAAGGATAACTTATTAGAGGACCCAAAGAAACAATACCTTCCCATGTACCTATATGAAATAATTCTCCGACATTTTTTATTTCAAATCTTGCTTATCCCAAGTCCAAGCCATCATACTATATTTTTAAAAAAATATTTTTTCGTGGATGCTTAAGGTTCAAGTTCACCTAATTTTTATTTTACTTTTACACAATTCTACAATTTCCATTTTATCTGAAATTTAATTATAACATAGGCACTTGGTCTTTACGAATGATCCACCCCTGTATCCCACGTCGATTAACAGGTTATAGTAAGCGGAATATTAACTCCGATCAATTTGCATGGATCACCCTTTTTGGCACCGGGCACCGTGGCACCCACCGCTAGTGGAGATCCGTCGTCTACTGCACAACATTTGAGCACTTCGTTAGCTGTAGAGATAGTTTTAGAAAACTTTATAAATTCTATTAAAGGGTTTTACTTACCTCCTGATCCTGCAAAAATTGCTGTCATTATGACAGCGATGAAAAACCCAATTTTAAAAAAACGCATTTTGATTTGGCAAGACTTAAGTGAAAGAATTGACTATGCTTCTATGAACTCCTCTGTCCATATTTATAGCAAATTTTTCAGTTGATCAAAAATTCCGATAACAATTTAATCAGCTAACGTAAATAAAAATCTTGTTGAAAGCGGTATTTTTCAGGGTTAACTTTAGAAAGAAAATTCGTTAAGTCTAAAACTGTATTTACCAACAAATATATGGCCTATTGTGTATGGTATGCAAATAAAAAATCTTGTTGAGAACAGTGCTTTTCAGGATTAATCTTAAAAAATAAATTTGTTAAGTCTCACAACTGTATTTACCAAAGTTTGTTTATTCATATGAAAGTAAAGAATTAATTTTATCACAATCTGATGCGCATGCTAATCATCATAAACCTGAGATATTTTTTCAATTGCAGCAATTAACACGGATCAGGGGCAGTGTAAATTATCCACATACATATGTAACACATTAATTCGACTTGAGGTAATAATCTTAATTCAACTGTTCTTTTCTATCTGCTCATGGTATGGAATAATCCCAAGGTCTAATTTCAGCAAATAAGCTTTATTTGTTAAGTAAGAAGTAGCATTACCTCTAGAAAGTGCTTTCGATTATAAAATTGGTGTACATGATTGAAGTGAAAAGAGGTAATAACAACTCGAAGGGATAAAAACCAAACAAACGACGGAAAGTGCAAAAGAAAAATAGATGCAAGTCTAAAAATTTCCTCCTGTTAGAATTAATGGACTGTGCTATTCCTTCATTGAGGTTTCCTTGTTTTTTATGCCTGCAATGTGTTCGCGTACTATGAAGTTTTGTGTTCAACATAAAATATAAGTTCAGCTGCACTTAATTTAGCGCAGTTACACAGAATTCAAGATATGATCAATGAATCTAATTTCTTTTTGTTCCAGCGTTCCTGTTTGTTATATATTGTTCTATGGTCTAAATGTGCTCTAAGCTAAGTTGAAGTGCTCTGGCCGACCCAAGAGTTCTTACTCGGGAAATTATAGTGTTTCGCTTTAACTTAAGTCTCAATATGTGTAATTTGTTAAGGAAGGCTGTATAAATGAGACCACTTTTGGGAACTTAAGTTTTGAATAACTGGAAAACCAATTTTCAGCATGACACAATGAGACAATTCATATTTAAACATCTGTGAATTTTCAGAAGAGTACTTCCATCTTTCATCTGTGTCATAGGTTAAGAAATGTATAATGCGTCTGTTGTCAAAATTTTTACCATGCATTCTGTTGAAAATTGTCCAAGGAGATTACCAATAGCAGTATGAGTGGAATAGATGCATTTCGCTGCTCAGGCTGTATCAATAAAAATATTTCAAGTAATTATGGCACAGTCAGTGAATATGGTGAGGAATCCAATATTCTGGCGATTGTTCATATCACGTCTAAGAAGATAGATAATATCAAGACTAGGCAGCTCGAATTTAACAACTCAGTTTACACCTTTTTGCGCGATTTTGACGAAATGAAATAATTGGTTTTTACAGTTCAAGACCACAAAAAAAATAATAATCAAAACACTTTAGCCTGATAAATCTCGACTAACTGATGAAACTTCAGATTTGAATGAACATCTGCAAACCCTAGAACAGAGATCCCTCACGAACTTTCTGAAATTAAAAATGAACAACCTTATAACTTCGCCCAAATGCTTCATGCATGCCTTAAGTGGCCTTGTGATGATGGTGATATCTTGAAAGCCTATCGTGAAAGAGCAAATCAAATGGTAATCCTTTAGTTGTATAGTATTTTTTTCAATTGGTCGTACATTGCTAACGTATAAAGTTTTCAGGAAACTAACATCTGATTCCCTTGGCTACACAGAAACTAATATAATCTTTATGAACGAATTTTTGTCAAAAGCATATATAGCAAAGCAGTTCATGAATGAAAACAGATTTAATTATATTTGGTTTAAGAACTCCAAAATTTATTTGAATACGATGACAACTCTAAGTTTCATATAAAAAACGAATTCTGACTAGATCGTAGATCGTTTAGTGCAACCTTCTAAATACTAGCCAGTCTCAATCCATTAACTAATGTCACAGAAAATTAAGATCTACAAAACATACTGCTTAATGAGTTCAAATAATTGCTTTATCTCAGTACTAAACTTCAGAATCATTTCATTTATGTATTTGAAAAATATGAAAAAAAATCGTGAAAGCTATTGAGTTAAGTCAAGATATTCAAAAGCATTAGCAAAGACTTTAACCAAAAACACTGTACAAAAGTCCTTGAAGATGTCACTGGATACCGGGTATGTGTGGGTATTTAAGTCAATAAAACAAAAAGTATTTAAATAACGCCACTATAAATATTTATTAATATTTATTTAAAAAAAAGGCTTTAAGAGCTACAATGGTTTTTAGACAAGAGGACAAGACGAAAGCGATAGAATGAAGAAGTGCGAACATCAGCTAAAACGTCAAAGATGATTAATTCATGTTTTTACGACTGTGCTGCAACAAGTAGCATTATTGGCAAATAACGATGGCGCCACACATGAACTGACTATCCTATCTCCTTCAATATTTGGGTATTACTTATCTGTGCTAATGTCTTTGAATATTTACTACCAAAATGTCAAGGTACCACGATCAAAAACTGAAAATGTTCGTTTAGCCGCGATTTCAAATAATTATGATATAATACATTTCGCTGAAACGTTCTTACAATCAATCTTTATAGCAGTGAAATTCTTGATGACAGGTATTTAATTTACAGAAGGTACAGTAATTTCGATCTCACTGATAAGAAGGATGGTGGTGGGTGTCTTAAAGCCATTAGACGTACCTATAATTCTCTTCGAGTGCAAGTTCTGGAGTCTTAGCTCGTCGAAGTGATTTGGGTGCTCATAAAAGAATGGAATTTCACTCTTCACATTTGCTGCGTTTACTTACCTCCTCAAACTTCATACGAAACATATAATTCTTTATAAGTGATAAAATTTTGCAGCTACCTTTAAACTCGAAAATTTCTTTTCTTAGGTGATTTTAACTTCCCATACCTTCGTTGTACTTTCGATGTATCGGACAATTATATGTGCCCTCTGAGGCCTACAGTCTTGCCTCTCAGTCTCTCTTTAATAATATTGAGCTACATATGTACACATTTCTGCTAGGAAATTTTGAATTGATTTTTGTGATTTATCGCATTTTAAGTTAAATTTTTGAATTATTGATTTCGAATAAATCATCATCGTAACTTCATTATGGTACTCATCGAAGTGCTCATCTAATATTGTAAAATGTACAAAAGAGAAGCAAATTATACATTTCTGAATATGTGAATGAAATGCAATATCTCATGCACACTATATGTAAATAAGTAAATAAATGATTATTTACTGGTGTTGATTCAAACGTGAATAAATTTCATAAATACGTTAATCTGATTGGTCATGAGGAGCTCAGTGATGAGCTCATCATGATTTAACTACCAGGGTCTTTTCCTTGTCAAAATATTCAAAACTGTATTGACTTCTCTACACTCTCTTCCATACATATTTTTCACCTATTCTCAAAAGACACATGGGGCTACATGCTACATGTAACACTTTAAGATTATCTATTTTAAAAGTGTGTGCATTCTCTTCTCTCATATTTCAACTATTGACGAATCATTCTTGTTTAGTTGTAATGAGCTCATATGTTCTTTATATCTTTTATTAAAATTTCGTCCAGCCTGACCAATGTACATATTCACAATTATAACAATTATTACTGAAGATTATTTTCTTTAATTTTGAAATAAAAACTCAGGTTTTCAAATTAATTTGGTGGCTAAGCAGCCGTATATTCGATTTAACTAGAAGTCGTCTGAATGCTTCAAAGATTTGTACAAGAGTGTCTTCTGATAGTTGATAATTATTGATAGCAGAATTTAACAACAAAAGAGCAACGCTATTCAGTATACTAACGTATTAAAGTAGTTAGGAGAATGAAAATTTACAATAAATGTATGAATGTATGTAGTTTGAAATTTAGATAAAAAGCGTTGATAGTAGTTTGACTTCTTTCTGTGTTGGTTTGGTGATGAATTCGAACATTCCGCCCGCCTCGTAGTGATACGACGAAAATCGTTCGTTCTCCGCCCGCCATGATCTATGTGATTTACCAGTTAGATTGACAGGATTATCTGTTGAAAGAGTTGTAGGTATAAGTTACATGAAGTTATAAGGCGTTTGAAATAGGACTTAGAGGTAAGGAGGCTAGGTTAAAGGAATTCTGAAGATTTAATTGTTTTCTGTAAGTGGTAAAACGCAAAGTTTGGTTATTGGTCTCGTAAAGCAGCCATCCTTATGTCTCAGCTTGACGACTTGTACGTTGCCATCAAGACCAGGGTATGTCTCCAGCACACGACCAAGCAGCCATTTAGATGGAGGAAGACGTTCATCCTTAATCAAAACAAGGTCATTAACTTTAACTGGAATCTCTTGCCGGAACCATTTGTGACGGAGTTGGAGCGAATGTACATATTCTTTATACCATCGTTGCCAAATGTGTTCATACATTTGTTGGACGAGTTGCCCCCTGTCGAGACGATTGATTGGAATATTCTTAAATGATGGTGCGGGTGCCGTAAACAGATTTTCTCCCACTAGGAAATGAGCTGGAGTCAAAGCCGACAAGTCTTCAGGATTGTCTGATAACGCCTGGAGTTTAGGCATACCTCGATTTGTGTAAGTAGGGTACCCATCCATGGTTTGATGATGATCGCCGACCACTCTCCGTAAATGATGTTTAAATGCTTTCACTCCTGCTTCCCACAATCCTCCAAAGTGAGGAGCAGAAGGAGGTATAAAATGCCAGGTTGTAGAATCTTGTAGGAGAAATTCTGCAACTGATGAGTTCGTGATAAGCTGATTAAAGTGAGTTGAGAGGATCATATCGGCAGCAACAAAATTAGTAGCTGTTACGTTGTAAACTAATAATTTCCCCTTTTGTATATTATAAACTAGTAATTATCTTTAGTATGGCAACTCTTGTCATTTTCCTACTTACCAATATATTTTACTCATACAAATACATGTACAAGTTTGATAATCAGATCAGTCTACATAGTTACAGGGAATTTTTGTACTTCTTCTTCAAGTGACTGCCGACCGCTACACACTGTTTTAGTCTTGTGCGCATCATATAATAAATTTGTAATCTTTAATAAAATAAGGATTGGTTTTATTCACTCAACCTACATAAATCTATGATAGCAATAAACAGTAGCATTGTCGCTGTACAAATTAGCACACCTCCCACGCCGACTGATGAAGCGTCAGTATGCTGCGATGAAGGTATCTGCAGTTAAATCTGTTACGAACTCCAAATGACATGCCCGAGTCGAGAGGCAAATGAAGACTGCTGCATAAACTTTCATCGTCTTATGACCTCTTCCTTTTATCGGTCTAATGTAGAGTGGCCCGGCATAGTCTACCCCACTATTTAGGAAGGGTTTTGATGGACGAACTCTTGATGATGGAAGTTCACCCATTAATTGTTTCTTTGTTGACGCTCTGTAACGATGGCAAGTGACACACCCATTAATGTATCGACGAATTTTGCTCCGTCCACTAAGTACCCAATATTTAGTACGAATGCGATGTAGTGTAGCCTGAGCTCCGCTATGTAGTGTCGCTTTATGAGCTTGAGCGATAAACAGTTGTGTTAAATGGCACTCTTTGGGTAATATGACAGGATATTTTTCTTCAAAAGATTGAAACGATTGTCGTAGTCGTCCAGAAAGGCGCAGCACACCATGGTCATCACGAAAAGGGTTTAATTTAAGCAGTTTGCTGTTTGAAGGTAGAGACCTCTTCGTTGAAATGCAGTGAATGTCCTTTGCAAAGAAGCCCTGCTGAACAGTTTTTATCCACCGCTCTAAAGCAATGTTTATTTCGTCGACAGTTAATCGAATTGTTTTATGAGGACACTGTGAACCTTGGAGATTATGAACAAATCTGACGCAATACGCAGTAACGTGCAGCAATTTGATGAGATCAGAAAAACGTGTAAGTATTTCATTATTAAACTCCTTTTCTCTGCAGATTAACACAGTGGCAGGGTGTAACTCTTCTTCAATCGATGAAGGGGGTGAGCACGCTGGATTACGAGGCCATTCAGATGACCTTTTTTGTAGCCATGATGGTCCAGACCACCATAACGTAAACTCGTGAAGTTGGTGTGTTGAAAATCTACGCGTAGCACAATCACCGGGATTTTCATTGGTGGGTACATGATGCCATGTAGCCTGAGGTAGTCTTTCATGAATGAGTGAGGTTCTGATTGCGATAAATGCCTTCCATTTAGAAGGATGCTCATGAAGGCATGACAGAACAATAGTGGAATCTGTCCACACATGCACTGGTATGGTATAAGGTAGAATTCCTTGAATAGACTGAAGAAGTTCAGCAACAAGTGCAGCACCGCATAGCTCAAGGCGAGGCAGCGAAATAGTTTTCAACAGACTAACTCGAGTTTTTGCAGCTACATGCGATGTCTGAATGATATCGAAATTGTGGATGACACGTAGATATACTGTTGCACTATAGGCTGACAATGACGCATCACACAAGCCATGCAGTTCGAGTCCTATATGTGAATCAGTCGTCCCTAACCACCTAGCTAGTTGAATTGCCTTTAATGCTTTAATATCTTCTCTATAACTTAGCCAAATATTTCGCAACTCATCTGGTAATTCCTCGTCCCATTCTAGCTTAGCTAGCCATAACTTCTGTAAAAATATTTTGGATGAAATTGTAGTGGGTGACAACTAGCCTAGAGGATCGTATATAATGCTAACATCGGCAAGAACAGACCGTTTAGTATGCATTTCGACTCTAGTCAGATCTATTGTACTGCTGAACGTATCATATTCAGGACACCATCCAATGCCTAAAGCTTTGATTTGAATGTCGTTCACAATTTCGTGGTAGTATTCTTTTCAATATCCGTATCAGGAAGCTCAATTAGCAGTTCCGGAGCATTAGATAACCACTTGCGGAGATTAAACCCACCATGCTGCAGCAGTTGACGCAATTCATTGCGTAGCAAGATACAAGTATCTTTATCAAAGGCACCGAAAAGGGCATCATCAACGTAAAAATGTTCTCTCACAATTTTAGCAGCCATTGGAAACTGTAGCTCATGATCGTCAGCAAGTTGACGCAATACTCGACATGCCCAATATGGTGCGCTTTCTGTTCCGTATGTGACGGTAAGGAGTCGGTATGTCGAAACTGGCTCAGATGTTGAACTTTGCCATAAAACTCTCTGGAAGTCTGTATCTCGACGATCTACAAGTATCTGGCGATACATTTTCTCTGCATCGGCTGCTAGCACGAATGGAAACAAGCGCCATTTGAGAAGTACAACAAAAACATCATTTTGAGTCTTTGGGCCAATTTGCAGGATATCGTTAAGTGACGTGCCGCTTGTGGTCTTCTGTAAAGCATTGAAGACCACTCTTAGCTTCGTTGTAGTGCTACTTGATTTTAGTACTGCATGGTGAGGTAAATAATACGCATTATCAGTTAGTTCTTCGCTTTTCGGTACTTTTTCCATATGATTTAATGTTAAATATTCAGACATGAATACGTCGTATTGCTTGAAAAGGCTTTCATCTTTCAAAAATCGTCGTTCCATTCTATATAGCGCAGCAATGGAAGCCCCTCTCGACTGACCTAGTGACGATGGATTTGATTTAATCGGAAGACGAACAACATATCGTCCATCTACTGTGCGATAGTGGGAGTACACAAAGAATTTCTCACAATCTTCTTCGTCAGCAGTCATGCTAGAAACAGTGGGAAGTTCTTCAATTTCCCAGAATCTTTTTAAGAATGTATCACTGTCACTAGTTGAAGTATTCGTAGTAGTGTGAAAGCTCTGTGAAGTTATTGCTGTTCATGGAGAAATGTCAATGGCTCCAGAAAGAACCCAACCTAATGACGTTAATTGTGCTATTGGTGTACCACGAGGACCCCGTCTCACTTCATCTCTCAGAACTTTAGCGTATGTCTCAATACCAAGAATTAAATGGACTTGAGTGGGTTTATCCAATTCAGGATCAGCTAGTTCTAACCCACTTACATGAGGCCATTCTTTTCTAAATATCTGTTTTGAGGGAATAAAATGTTGATAGACGTCAACACTAAGGATTGAATGGTGTACTTGACTGACTTATTCATTGATGAAATGATTTCATGTGTAACACAATTTTTTGCTATGCCTGCATCGCAACTTCCAACACCACTTACTGATACATGAACTGACTTTTTTGGTAAGTTTAATAGCTTTGCAAGAGATGCTGATATGAAATTGGATTCGGAACCTTGGTCCAATAACGCTCGCACACGTAATATTCCATTGTCAGCAGATCGAATGAAAACAATGGCAGTAGCCAATAACAGTGACGACCTTGCGTATTGAGTACCCGATACGTGAGCCCTAGTTGATGCAATTGGAACATCAGAAGAAGGATTGCGTGACGTTGATGGTGAGCTCGATGTAAGTTGATTACCAGTGGAGTCCACTTTATGTACCATTGTATGGTGTTTCTGGTTACAATTTTTACATCGATTGGATGGTAGACAATTTAATGCAGTATGGCCAGATTTAAGACAATTATGACATATCCTTTTATCGCTTAGAAACTTAATGCGATCTTCAATTGATTTTGACCGAAATTGAGGGCAAAACAAAAGTGGATGCTTTGTGTTACATGAAATGCATCGATTACCAGAAGATGCAAAATGACTATGTGAAAATGTCCTATACGGTTTATAAGCAGTTGTTGGTTTCCTCTCCGGATTATTGCCAATCGAATCGAGCATGTGTACTCTGCCCTCTAGAAATTTCCGTACGGATTCGAAAGTAGTTACTTCTGTTGAAAACTTTAACGATGTTTCCCAATCTTTGCGTGTATTTCAATCTATTTTTGATGAGATAAAGTAAACAAGCCAATCATCCCATTCTTTCACAGGTCTTTTCATGTTTTCTAAAGTACGGACGGTCTGAATAAAAGAGTCTAGCACTCGTCGAAGTTCCACAGATCTCTCAGAAGTCATGCCACGTAAATTTACTATAGAAGCTAGTTGAGCATTGACTAGTATGCGAGTATTATCATAGCGATTAATCAATATATCCCAGGATGTATTATAGTTAGTATTTGTGACTGAAAAATGATTTAAAAGCTTAGCAGCTTTACCTGTAAGTGATGACTTAAGGTAATGAAACTTCTGAATATCGGGCAATGACGTATTTTCGTGGATTAAAGATACGTAAATATCATGAAATGATGACCAATCTGTGTAAGATCCAGTGAAATTTGGTAGATTTATTTTAGGAAGCTTAAGAGCTTGCACTGAAGTAGAAGGCTTTGATGTTGAGATAAGAAATGTTTCTTCTCGAGGATGGAGTTCAGATAAGTCATCTTGAATCCAACTTAAAGATTCCATGTAAGCACTTTCAGTTTTTGAAAAGGAACCATCTGAGAGGTATTTATCAGTTTCTGATTTCTCAGGGGCGATTAGCTCAATTATCTCATCATGTATTTTGAGATATTGCGACCAATACTTTTCTAACAAGTTGAGAAGTGCTTTTAAATATGACTCGTTTCGTTTGTCTTTTCCCGTTTTTTGAGTGTTTTCTGTAAAGTTTTCTATGCGGGTAGTGTTATGGAACTATGATGATTGATTTGCTTGGGACGTAAAGTCCCGACTGCCAGCATGAGCTGACAGATCACTCGACGGACAGAGTTGACTGCAGGGTGGCAGGCTAGTTCGCCTCAACTAATGGAGGAGAGTGTGGGGGGGGGGGGGGTTCCACAAAAGACCTGCCGCTTCCGTCAGCCATAATCAAAAAAATTCGTGCCTACCTAACACAAAAAGCCGGCACACATTCGGTCCTGAAGGGACCCTTACGTCACTTACCTGTATACAAACGAAGGCGCAGATGTTCTGTCTTCCTTGCCTGCCCCATCCTCCCATCTGACTCTGAGGGGCATAATTTTTCAGAGTCCCTAGTTGACCTGTAAAAAGAGAGAGAGACTAGGCGAGCCTAGACGACCTTCATCCTATGTGAGAGGGCTTCAGGATGGTGAAGGAGTAATTAATACCTTAAGGTTTCATCTCGTTATAAAAAAATCCATTTAATTAATACATTAACAAACAATCTAAATTAGCTTCAGCACATCGGGCCATTGTCTGACTACAATTTTAGTTTTTCTTCTTAGATTAAAGTACACTGTTGCGAGCGATCACACCGTATCAATTGGGAGTTTATACAGCATCAATACAAAACTCAAATAGCATCGCGATAAATTCAATATGATAATAAAATAAAATTTAAAGGAATATCAGCAAAAAATCTGGTTATGTAGCCCACACTGGACAGGTCACTTAATGTACTTGCCTAATTTACGGTTCACAGGAACTAACTTTGTACATATTTATAGCCAAGCTGCACGAATCTTGGATCTTTGTAAACAAGGTTAACTTTTTCAAATTCAATAAAATAAACTTCACGTAGTTCTAAGTTCTAACAATTAAAATAAAAACACTGTTACCCCTTTTCTAAAGTCGCAATTTAGTAACAAGGCTTTGACAGGAGCGTATTAACGTTTATACCTACTGTGAAAAGGAAAAAAAATAAAACCCAGTCTACAATAATTCAGTTTAGACTACTATAGAAAGCAAGATACTGATATGAAATAGGGTTAACATTGTTACAAATGCACTAAACGTATTTTACCTAAAAAAAATAAAAAGAGACGAGAGGACGACAGGCTGGTGTGTATGGGAAAGCTGAAGTCGAGTTTGGATTCAATCCCGATGAACTTAATGCATGTTTTACATCACTTAACCAAAGTTCAATGGTAAATCAAGCTGGAACGCTCGAAGTTCCTCATGGAGGTTCATTGAATGAGGTCGCACCCTTGGCCAATCATAATGCATTCTCCTTTCGTTGTTTTGACCTGAATGAACTGTCAGTTTCCATTCACTCGATCAAATCTGATGCCATTGGACCCGATGGTTTGTCTCCACGATTTATCAGGGTATTGTATCCATTTTGTGGTAAATATATTCTACATGTGATCAATTCATGCTTAACGACATCAACGTTTCCTTCAGAATGGAAACCTGAGATAGTACTCCCAATACCGAAGAACAGATGTCTCGAGTCGCCTGCCGACTTTCGCCCTATAAGCATCTTATGTTTCTTTTCTAAGGTGTTGGAAAAGTTAATGTATCGCCAGATGCTTGAGTACCTTGAGGATAATGAGCTGCTTACACGTTGGTAATCAGGGTTTAGACGATTTCACAGCTGTGAGACTGCGGTGTTAAGGGTATCCACTGACATTAGATTGGCCCTGGATCAAAACAATTTTAGTACCTTAGTACTGCTAGATTTCACTAAGGCATTTGATAGTGTTGATCATAACATCCTTCTGCATAAATTGTTTGCTATTTGTAAATTCAGTACTTCTGCTCTTACCCACATTAAAGATTTTTTGTCACGCCGTCACCAACGCGTTAAGGTAAATAATAATATCTCAAACTCACTCTCCTTATTATATGGCGTACCACAAGTTCTATTCTGGGCCCTTTGCTATTTAGCCTATTCATCAATGATCTACCTGAAGTAGTTCGTGATGTCAAAGTGCATATGTATGCTGACGATGTACAAATCTATTTGAGTAGGCCAATTGGACTTATTGAAGACTGCCTTGCACACATAAACGATGATTTAGACAGAATAGGCGTGTGAGCTAAGAAAAATCGGTTGATACTGAATCCAGGAAAGTCGCAGTGTATTGCTTTTTACAACAACGTTTTGATACAAATAGCATTCCTCCGGTCGTTTTGGATGGTACCAATTTAGTGATGCAAAGTAAAGTTACAAATCTTGGTGTTACTTTAAGCCAAGACATGAAGTGCTGTGAGAATGTTAACGCATTGATTAGAAAAGTCTACTTCGGCCTTCGGAGACTTTGGCTCTATGCGAGTATCTTAACAACACCTGCTCGTCTTAAACTTGTAAAGACGCTACTTATGCCATACTTTACACATTGTAGTACAATTTACCCTAAGCTTGATTCCTTTTGTGCCCGCAAAGTGGAGGTTGCCTTTATTGATTGCGTTCGATTTGTGTTTGGTCTTCGCAGGTTTGATCATGTTTCCCTTTTTCGGACAGTTTCGCAACATCTGAACGCAATAGGAATATAATAACTCCTCGTTTTTATAAGACGATTATGGAAAATTCTTATCTTGTCCAGATCTCTCGCCTATGGAATAATCTTCCTATGAATGTCCAAACTGCAAACTCCTTGGTCGCATTCAAGAGGCTCATTAGTTTACAAATAATATAGTTGTTGATATTCGTTCCATTAAATTTTTGCCATATTTTTCTAATTATCTTCTTAGCAGCTGAAAGTAAATTCTAGATGACCTTTCGTAGCGCACTTACAAAGTCTCTGTAATCTTGATAGTTTGATCTATATTTCTTTCTTTCTTTCTGTTTTCTTCAGAATTAGCATAGTTTAGTTTATAATCTTTCTTTTTTTTCTTTTACTTTTTTCGCCATAAATTATCTATTTAGAACCGTAGTTACTACTTATTGTACAAAAAAAGATGTCTAATCTTGTGTACGACTGGAATAAATGATATGATATGAATTCGTTCAAACTTGTAAACACTGAGTTACGTGTAATAGTAGATATGTACAAAGGGTCGTTCTTTACGCAAGGCTTAACCCGATTATGTCGTGATATCATTAAAAACCCAAGTTCAAAAACTTACTAATAGCGATGCTAATAATATTATTGAAAATGCTCACAGCAATTCTGGAGCACTAAAATACTAGGCGAGCGGCGGTAAAAACCTTGCATTAAAGAATATATTAGGTTATGCTACACTCCCGCTGCATTAGCTGCGTAAAGTCCAAAATTAGTAGGTTATGAGTATTCATCTTTTTAACAATAAAAGCTATACGGAAATATATATAAGATTATTCAATACCGAAGGCAACTGTCAAATTTGATAGCACTTCCGATTATCTTAAGCGATTAATACTAAAACCAATATTAGTGGCCAACTGCAACGTAAAGCACGAATTGAATAATTCTAATTCATATTTATCAAACTAAAATCGTCTTATAATAGGTAATCTTACTTCTTTCTGAATAGCAATTCCACAGTTGTTGACAGAATAAGGTCAAGTATATGCACCTCCATAGTTAAGGCAGGCCAACTTGAGGCCAGCCAGAGTGTTTACCCCAGATGCTATGAGCTTCGGTTATGACTATGCACTGTTTGTTCCAGAGAATATGAATCAGCGATCCTTATCTCTTTGACCTCGCCAAGTGAAAATCACATGCGCTGGGCCGTTGTCTTTGGCCTCCTTAGAGTTGAAATTTTTTTTTTCTTTTAAATTTTGGCAGGAATATTTATATTCAGTCTTACAAGGAGAGTGCCAATATCTCTTCTCCGTCGAGTATCGACCAGGTAAAAGTATAATTCAGTTATCTGTAAAATTTCGGAACAATGAGTACTCTCGGAAGAATGGATTTTCCGTAAGGATATTTACAATAATAGATGCACTCATTTCCAGTTGCAAATTTATAATTGTAACAATACGCATACCTGTTATATTTCTTGGGGTTGCTTTTCCTTAAGTTTTCCACGTCGGATGTCCACACTTTTTACAAATTTTCTCTGGTTGTTCACCGATGACTTTTTACTTTGACGACGAGTAAAACTCTTCTTCTTTTTTTCTGTCATATCGACGTGTCACACCGAGACCGAGGAACCGCATTTCTCTCGGTCGGGGTGCGTTCATTTTTTTATGCTTGACTCAGCCGGCCTACACGCTTCAGTAATTCTTGTAGCATTTTGCTATATGCAATACGCTACGACCATAACAGGGCAGAGTGGTTTGCGCCACCCGTGGTTCAGACAACGCTGAAAAATGGTCGACTGAGCTAGCCGGTCTTAAACATAGGCCTCATCGCTGCGGGCGCTCAATGTGTGTCTCGACCCACGACCAAATGCGTATTCCTCATCACTCGTGCTATATTCACGTTGCTCTACTTGACCGAGGACACATCCCTGAAGTCTCGTCAGTCTTTGATCAGACCTCGACATCCCTCTCTGTGTGGGAAGCCAAAGCCACATCGACAAGCTGGTAACCCTAAAAATCCAGCCGGTTGATGTCTCTATGCCTTTCCTCACCGAGATGCTGAGGAAGCCTTGCGATCATCAACCCAAAGAACTGATCGCCAAGCTTTCCCGGCGCAACATCTCACCCTGATCTCCGACTGGCGATTGTTCAAGGGTGTATCTCCAAGGTGTCGTCGAAGTAGTGACATGCTGACAGCCTTATACAGGAATGGATTCCAACAGGTATATCACCCACCACTTGTTATGGTCGTAGCATATTGCATATAGCAATATGCTACACAAAGTACTGAAGCAAGCGTGTAAGCGGCCGCGTCGAACAGAAAATTAAAACGCACCCCGACCGAGAGAGATGCGTTTCTCCAAGCTCGATATGATATGGAGTAAACTTCCCAAGAGGATTTGACACGACAACAATGTAGCACTAGAGCAAATGGTTTGAAAAATTTTAATCAAGAACAATCTGCCGGACTAAAATTGCGAATAGGTTTAAATTAATGTTGAATTAATATCTAGTATAGATTTTCTGTAGAATCAATAGTAACAGGGGAATATTTTTGAGTTATTTTGCTCCCCGTCGTTCAGAATATTTAAAAATATTTGTTTAGGTGCTTCCGAGCACGTCATGTGGGCTATGTTGGCGCTTATATCTATATGTACATAGAAACAAAAGGAGCATAAAAGACTAGCTCAACGTAAACGATCGAAGAAAGTGAGTGCTTCGACTAACTAGATTTATTAGAATAAGTATCCAGTCATAATTTAAAGTAGCTTTGTTAAGGAAAAGTGAATGCTTTAGAGTTGTCATGCTGCTCTTCAATGTTCAAAACATTTGTTTATGTCTCTGGACACATCACTCGAGTCAGATAGTAGCTTACCTGTATTTATAATATGCCTATTGGAAAAGGCTTAAATAGTTCAACGGATTAAAGAAAATAGCCGCATCGTTAGCTTAGATACATTAGGTTTGACTTGAATTAAGATGTACGGTAAGTTCAATCTGATTGTGTACAACCTTGTAAATGCTTATTTTTTTACACATTACTAGCAATATAGTTCTCACCAGAAATTTACATAGATAGATTCGCGGTTAGTAATGTTGCACACACGGAAACTTTCTCGAGTCCACTGACTCAACGTATATAAGATTGCTGGCCCAAGCAGCCCAGTATCTAAATTTTGCTTAGCACTAGTTGGACAGCGGGTTATCTTGTTAATTCTTGCATAACAATTGGCATTTCTAAATACAGATACAATGGAACGTTCATAGAGGCGCCTCTACGATGGACCATATACCAAATGTAAGTGATTTTATCTTTGCTTTTTACATATTGCATCTTTATTAGTAGTACATACATAGTAAATCCTGCAGAGTATTGCAGACATTTTTCTCACATATTATATATATTTAAAAAAAAAAGAAAAAAAACACAAACAAGTTGAATTCTTTTGACTTAGTCCAAAGAAAGAAAGTTTATTAAGAGCGTTAGCTGGTTCTTCATCCGGTGACGCAAAAGTAGATCCAATAGTTAGAATAGTACCCTGTGATATAAAATAAAAGCAAAAATATATATATAAAGAAACAAAAAGAAAAATTAATAATGAAATATAATGAAATCCGAATA
This sequence comes from Dioctria linearis, assembly GCA_963930735.1. Classification (NCBI taxonomy): domain Eukaryota; kingdom Metazoa; phylum Arthropoda; class Insecta; order Diptera; family Asilidae; genus Dioctria; species Dioctria linearis. The sequence goes on from OZ005742.1 coordinate 28,136,395, forward strand.
TGAAATTCTAAAAAGGGAAACGACTTGGCGTCATTGATTGTTTGGCAGCGAGCATTGGGGCAGAGTTATCTCGCGACGGTTTTTGTGTTGTGACATGTAGTAGAGACTTACCTTTTAGTTAACCTCATAAAACGTTAGTTCAGTAGTTCCAGCTTTACAATCTTGTACGAATGTATAACGAATTTGTAAAGAATTTTTTTTGTAAATGAATTTTATAACGTAATGGAGATGTATTGAGCTTTTTAATTCTTCCCTTACTATCCTGTAGCCCTCTCACATAGGATGAGGGTCGTCTAGGCTCGCCTAGTCCCTCTCTATTTTACAGGTCAATTAGGGACTTTGGAAAATTGTGCCACCCAATGTCAATTGGGAGGATGGGGCTGGCAAAGGAAGGTATAACACCTACGCCTACCACCAAAATACAGGTAAGTGACGTAAGGGTCCCTTCAGGACCGAATGTGTGCCGGCTTTTGTTCGTTGTAGGCACAAAGAATTTTTTGTATATGGCAGACGGCAGCGGCAGGTCTTTTTTGTGGAACCACCCCCCCCCCCCCCTACTCAGCACCAATAGTTGAGGCGAACTAGCGTGCCGCCCTGCAGTCAACGCTGTCAGTCGGGTTATCTGTCAGCTCATGCTGGCAGTCTGGACTTCACGTCCTAGCCAATCACTCATCATAATTCCATAACACACTGCCGGGGAAATAGGAGGGCTTCGCGATATCCTATAGTTTACCAGTGAAGCTGGCTGGATGCCTTCTTAGGGCTACCAGGATCTAACGTGACAATAGATAGACAACGTTTCTAGACTGATGATCACTGCCTGTTGTCTTTGGCGTGATAGACTCCTGACAGTTTCCCCTGCAGATCTTCAAGCTCGTATAGGGAGTTTCCTTTCTTGGCTCGAACCCGACATTTGACAAATTTTTGTCCCAGTTTAGCACTAGTCTGCTGTTCGAAGTTGCTTTGGGCAAAATTCCGTCCAAATACCTCTTGACCCACTTTGAAATCAACAGGTTTCGCCCTGAGATTATAGGCTCGTGAACCCTGTTGGAACGCATGGTGTAAATTTTCCTGCACTCTCGCACGGATCAATCTCAGTTTGTCCTCAGCATCTACTCTCAACGGCTCATTAAGAGCTCTAAGGCTCCTCAAGATGGAATAGGAGCTGCCATGTTCAATCATTTGTTGACCGAAAAGTGTTCGATAAGGAGAGAAACCAGTAGCTTGATGGAAAGAGCTCCTGAAGGAACTAGCTATTTGGCTCAGTTTCTTATCCCATTCGTATGTTCCTTCCGAATATACGCTCTAATCCCTGATAATAGAGACCTGATCACTCACTCTGAGGCGTTTGCTTGCGGCGAGTAAACTGCCGTTCTCAAGTGCTGCACTCCATACTTGTCCAGCAATCTGGTGAACTGAGTCGAGCAAAACTGGACTCCATTGTCAGAGACTATGACTTCCGGGACTCCGAACACGTGGAATACTTCCATCTCGATGAATTCAGACATTGAGTGTAGATGCTTTTCTCACAGGTTTGAGAATCGGAAATTTTGAAGAGTGGTCAAGAACTATTAGAATGCAGACGTTTCCCTTCACTGACCGGGGATATGGACCTAGAAAATCGATATACAGCTTTTGCCATGGTCGTTCTGTTACAGACTGAATTCTCATAGGTGGTCTCAAAATAGTGTTACGCGCCACAAAGTGATACAAGCGACATCTATTGGAAATGGAAACAACTTTAGGTTAGTGACATCCTGCTTTGCAAATTTGACATAGTCCTTCGTATGTCCTACCCGACCAGCATATAAATTTGCAACGCAAAGTGCAAGTGTTGCAAATGCAGAGAACGTAATGTACCTACATGCTTTTACGCGTGACGTCAAATTTACCACCGGATATACAACGTAAAAAAATATTGCAAAGCTTTTCCTTTTTTTATAGCTGTGAAAATAAAATAGGTAAAATGAATTATTTAATGGAAATGTTGTGAAAAGAAAACGCTTTATTCATTTTGTAATTATTATGAATGCAAGTTCGCAGTTGATTTTTATTGCAGCGATTTTTATATGAGCGATCCCTTGAGCAGGGACTATTGTATTGGCAATGAATACTCCTTTGCATATTTCTTGGGCTTGGTTTGATGTTGAGACGTATTGTCTTTATTACATCGCATCTTGGAGGAATAGTGATAAAGCTGTAAAAATTTCTTTTTACTGGCATCACTATTTCTTCATTAAAAAATATCTGCCAATTATACCTTGAGTCACAAATGGTAAGTTACTGTCTACTATGTGACATTTGTGGCTCAAATTAAAGTTTTCATATATCAGTTCCATGATCGTAGCTCCAAAAGATAACGTTTCAATGTCTGTTATGCCCGTAATCTTGCACGTTTCATCTTCATCGAAATAATAATCATTTAAATTATTTAATTTGCAGATAGAAATTTCTGTACCTGTATCTATTCGAAAGTGAATGCTTTCACCAGACCTTTCGTCTTTGAATGTTACAAAATTTGTAACATTATATTTAGTTGAAGAGTTCCCATCTTTATATGCTCTTTTATTCCGATGCAGTGCCTGGGCTGCTGCTGTTTTCGGTGCCTTATATAAAATTTACACTACGTCTATTGTATTGTGAATGGTTTGCATTATTATTACCTGAGCGTGCATATTTGTTGTGTTTTTGAACATGTTTATTGTTGTTAAAATTTAAATTATTTATTTGTGTATTGTAGATTCCGTTCTTTGAGATTCTTTGTGTCTGCCGAGAGTTATTCTGACTGTATCTTCCTTGTGAACATTTTTTATAATTCTGATTAACTGGTAATGATCTATAATTAAAGAATCTTTGATTGTTTTGAAACTTTTTATTGAACGAAAAGATTTGTGGTTCTAAGGGTTTTTCTATTTGTGAGGCTAACGCAGCGCTGCTTCCGAAAATTTAGTACACTGCGCTGCCACAATCTTTGGTTTGAAATTTTCATTTAAAAAATTCTGAAAAATATTTAGTGCCAGGCTATCATTTAGTTTGGTTACCATCTCTCTATTATCTTCACCCAATTCTTGAATTTGTAGGTTATTTAACTCATTTATTAGATTTAAAACTTGGTCCGTAAATATTTTAACTCGTGTATTTCTTTGTTTTAGAAGAGTAGCGAACAAATTTTCTGTGATTTAAAACTTGCTTTTCGTGTTGTTATTAATTCTTTTACTGATATTGGTGTTTTCGCTCTGACTATTCTATTTTTTGCAGAAATTTTTTAATTTCTTCTTGGAGTCAACTTTTAATGTTTTATCATATAATTCAATAATATACGTAGTTAGGAAATTTTCTAATTCCTTGTATTCGCCAGCAAATTCTAGGATCACTTTCAATACTGTTACTATGTCAAATGTAGCCATTTTTATCCTATTGTCTGCTTGTCTCCTTGTCTCATTATAACCTTCCTCAATTTTTCAATTTATTCAATTTTTTGTTTTCAGATATATATTATTGAATCTGTGTATCGCAGTGTTTAAATTTTTGCTTGAAAGCCTTGCTTTTAATTATGCTACTTTAGATTCCAATTCCTTAAGAATTTCCTTTAATCTAATAGACTTATTCAGGAGATTTCGACCTGAAAATTATCTTTGGCAGTTTTTGGTGAAACTTTCCTTTAATCTAATAGACTTATTCAGGAGATTTCGACCTGAACATTATCTTTGGCAGTTTTTGGTGAAAGTTTGATGTAGCTTTTCTAATTTTTTCTCTAACCTTTCAAAATCCTCCATAAAAATTTAACCTTTCTTTTTTTTATATATAGAAATATATGACAAGGCTTAGTTTTTATATAAATAAATATATGACAAGGCATACTTCAATTTAAGTCTGCTTTATTTATTCATTTAAAAAAAATTTATTTACTCTAAAAAGAAATATCTAGAACAATAGTCATTAAATGAATTAAGTAATTAGTTATTTTTCACAAATAATTATAGAAAAGAGATTCTAAACTTTTACTACAGTATTTGAATACCGTTTTCTTAAACCTTTCTTATGTTCTTCTTAAAGAAAGTAAAGAAATTCAAGTAGTTTAAGGCAATTATTAACAATAGTGTTACTATTTGAATGTTCTCCATCTTTACGGCGTCTTCAATATTCCCTAGTAAAAAATGCGAATCGGTCTCGAAATCCCTCGTATGTAACCTAGAACTGTTGCATATATGTGATTTTGGATGCGGGTGTAGTTTTCTGATGCGTTTCGATGAGCCTTTCGATGAGCACATGACCGTTTCTATATTCAAAATTCGTGTGCACTACCACGAAATTATGATGAATGTGAATTGTATTTATTAAAGAAACAGTAAAGTTTTTACTTTTCACGCGTAGTAACGTGATGGCATTTTTATTTTTTAATAGATATTTTATAAATTTATTTCCTGGAACGATTTAATAGGACAAAAATATATAAAAATCAAAATCGGATATGTACGCAAAATCAGAATATGCAGATGCAATATGAAATGATCATGCGATAATATAATTGAACTAATTTATATATCAATGTCATGATAATGAATTTATTGATGATAAATGAGTGAGCATTTCCATCATTTCAACATGAATTGACTGATGAATTTATCAGTAGGAATTTTCAATATGTCAACAAGAAAATAATGTAACAACTCATGAAACTGTTCATCGAGTGATCATCGAAAAAGCTCATAATGTTTAAGAAAAGTATATAATGAATTCAGTCCCGGGTCCAGAACATCTAACGGCTCATGATGAACTCATCGATGAGGTCAGCACATCATTTTTACAAGGGTTAATGTTGTTGACAATTTCCCCGTTATTGTCCGACTATTTCGATTGCGTTTTTCCCATTCTAATTTATTTGTAGCACTTAAGTTGCTTGTCCGTAGTATACCGCGATATATTTCTTCTCCTGGTTTCTTTGTTTGTAGCTGTTTTGTTGTTCGTTGCCTTTTATTTCTTTATTCAACGTTTAAGGTGTGGCCGTAATTGTAGTAGAATGCAGCTTTGTTGAGCTTAAGAGTCGTAGATCGCCAAGTCAGCTATAGGGCTAGGCTGTGTACCGATATATGTATTCGCTATACTGCGCTATATTGCTGAAGATTAGGCTATATAGCGCTTTATTGATCTTTAGGCTTAAGCGCCAGCGAAAAGTGCGATCAGACTAAAGTGTCAATTTATTGTTCAGTTAGGCTAAGGAGCCGACTTATTGAGAAAGTACGCAGTGATATTATCAGTCTTTTTATACAAATTGAATTACATTACGTCTTAGGTTCATTCCATAAGCTTATTTTATGGCATGACCTTTCACAATATTGAACTTATTTGTTTATTGAGAATCACAGTTTTTCTGTTCTGTTTACTTTATAAGTTGAAAATGTGTTTTCTTTTTTTTAAATCATGCTCATGTGTCTCATAGCATGTTCACAAGGTAATATGACACTTGCGCAATAATATATGTGTGTACATGCTTTAAGTTGAGATTTCTTTTACTTTTACATGCTGTATGTATATATGCTTGTACAACTGTATATATTATTACAACATTACAAATGATTAGTTAAGATTACATGATTACAAGATTACATTAGAATTTTTTGTTACGAAAAGTTATTTGTACTTGTAATTCACAAGCTACAAATCTGTAGAAATAGAACTTTCACTAAAGAGATTGGAGTTACAATATATGTGCAGTACACGAGAATATTTCACAAGTGACAGGTGCTGTGTAATTTTCTATAATTTTGTTTTACTTAAATTGGTAACATTAATCTCAATAAGAAAATGTCATAGATTTGTTAAAGACATAGCAGCAGTAATAGCAGCGGAAGTGACGATTTTGTTTTGATGCTTCGTCAAAAAGTATATCGACTGTATTGTTTTAGGGTTATTCCATATCAAATAGGCAACATGTATGACATGAACATACATGGGGAGTTTGGGAAAACAAAAATACAAATTAAAAATTTTCCCTATACAATGTGTATTTCGCGAGTTATGGCATTTTCAAAATTTCGACAAAATGCTGTCAGGGACTCCATTCTGATAAAATTAAAATGGCAAATGATAATGACATCATGAAATTTGTTCGAAAGTGCGATTCTTATACCATGAATTCATCCATGAAAAGTGCAATTTAGCTTGAAAATATGACTTATTTTCGAAAGGCCGATTCCCTAAAAACTTAGAATATAGAGACAACAGGAAGTGTTGATACCTGTAAAATTCGTGTGCATGAACGTGGATTTTTCAGCGTGCCGTGAAGTAGCTCAGTATTATATTGAAGAAAGAGACAAATCTATGTTTAGCTGTCAAACGAAGTTTGTTTATTTTGCAAAAGATTTGCAACAATTTAAATTGAATTTAAAACTTGTGAAAAGTGATTTAAAAATAATGCTAAATATAGTAAAGAGTGTAAGTAATTATCTGTTGATATTATAGTGATAAATTTCTTAGTGATGTTCATGTAATTTCAGAATGAAGTGTTCGGTGAAAAATTCCCACAACAACATCAAGGTACGACGTGGGAAATCATATTTTAGGCAAGTATAGTTATAAAATATTATTTTGTGTACTTTTCATACCTTTGTATATTGAATTAAATTAAAAATACATAACAATAAAAATAAGAACCTTTTCGGTGGGAGCAAACGCAATATTTTGAGCCATATATCTTGTTGCCGCGCTCTCTATATTGATTCTACTATACGCTTTCACTACAGCGGCAACAGATACTAACACAACCAGAATTTGACTACTCTAAATTTGGCTTATCACACTTCCTGTATTCTCTATATTCTAAGCCTAAAAAGCTGAGTGACATGACAAATGACTTTCTTTCATGACATTTATTGCACCCAGACGGTAGCGTAAAAATGTTCTGGGGAAATGACAATGCTTCGGTCGCCTGAACGACATGATGTGTAATAATGTTATATTATGTGAAATGCTGCGTGCGGTTGAACGCACGGCGTGACTCTAGAGATTTTTTGTGGAAAGCCGCCATGTTAAGTCTTCCCGTTTGATCTCTTGTCCTGTGAAGTCGAAGATGAAAAATAAAAAGAAAAAGTAGAAATTGTATTAAATTCAGAAAGACAGTTTGTTTTATTTACATCCACCTAAGTAAAGTAAAAAGAAAGTAAAAGACCGAAAAAAGGGATCCACCTGTTTGCAGTTTTAGTTGCTTCCACCTGGCTTCCATTACACAGGAGCACCACCCAAGAGGAAGCTCCCGTTGACGAAATACTGCCGATGGAGAGAGATGCAGTCTGTCCTGTTTTCTAGACATTTACATGTCCGCACGAGCTACGGAACTAGTTGTACGCCATCAATGACCGCTCTGCATCAAAGTCTTTTTCTAACCTTTGTTGAGGGAATATCGAAATTCCTATCGAAATTCCTGTATGAATATCTTGTATCCCTATAAAAGTATATTAATTTTTAGGAGTGGGGTGGTATTGTTGAAACTATAGCATAAGACTTTTGATTGCAAGAGTAAGTGACATGTAGCAAGAGATTTCAAAATGAAAAAAGTTTAGGACAAATGTGTTCCGGGATAACACCTGTTCGAACCAAATTGCTTCGAATATATATTTTTTTACAGGTAACTTCTGAAAAGAAAATATCCTGAAAACAAAGCATAACAAATTTAGTAAACTTGTCTCTAATCTGATTACTCTTGATAAAAATACAGGTACACAACTCAACAAAGCTATGTATTTGTCTTTTACATAACACATTGCAAGAATATAATACAAAATTATAGCCTCAACGAGCAGATCAAATAAAAATTATTTCCATTTGTTTAAACCAGTTAGATCCGTACTAAAAACCATTCCTGAAAAGGGATCATATTTCAAAAATATCATGCTAAAATTGAGATCTGAAAAGAAAACAAATTCAATTTAATTACAATTTTCCCAAAAATGGGTACGACATCTAACAAAAGCATGTGTTGTCATGTAGCCTACAATGCATGGCACAAATACAATCAGATAAAGCCGATCAATTTGCAACTCTCGCATTATCATCATTACAAGTACCATCCAACGGGAATTTCTTCGCAACGTGATAGAGAGAATATTTTTTGCAAATATAATTAATTTAACACAGCAGGATGTGAAGCTCTAAATTTCTTGTTCCTATGCATTTTTGTTCGTTGCTAGGCAAATTTTATCGCTAGTACCGTAAAAGCACAGCTGCATTGCCAATTCTTGTATTCATGCGCTGCTGCTACTCTATCAGTGGTGTCGTGTGCAAGCAAGGGCTATATAAACGACAAGCTGACTGATCTCGATCTCTTTTTGTGCTTGGCATCGCTTGGGGTAAGCTGGCTGTGTAGGGACTAACATTTATATCGGGTATCGACTGATATTTCACTTTTAACAATTAACAATCATTTCTGGTCTCGACGGAAATAAACGCAGCTTATTTCGGGCCTTGACTGAAGATAAGATAACACTTTAAGCCGGGTCTCGACTGACTTAAAGAATATTATCTCGTGTCTCGACTGAGATAGTATCTTACTAACATTAACACTTTATTTCTGGTCTCGACGGGAATAAAGAATTGTTGTAACCAATGTTTAGAACATAGGATCTTAACATTAGCTTAAAGCCAACTCTCAAGCGTCAAGTTGTAGATCGGTGAGTACCAGTCACTTGTAACAAATTAATATTTAATCATATATCTATTTTATTATATATTTACTCATATATATTTACATATTCTACATTTCTTGTGCATATTTATTAAATATCATATCTTATCTTCATTCTATATATATATATATGTATATATTTATATGTATTACGCTCTTGACGATTTTATATTGCAGCTATTCTGACAATACGTGTCTTCAGTGTGTTACAAAATTCTCTGACTCAAAACTTATATATTGAGTTTCATCCCAATACAACTTCTCTTGATAATCGTATATTCTAAATCTGTGATAATAAGTGTTTCTAGTGTGTGTTGATCTCTGACCTAATATCTCATTACACAATCTGATCTTAATATAATTAGTGGGCAATCTTAAGAAAAAAAGTGTGAAAATCTATTGGAAGTTAAAACGTAGTGAACAGTGTTTATTTTGATAAGAGATTCGATCACTGACCTTGATCCAAATTTACCAGTGCATCCATTTCAGTTTCACTAAGTTCAAATTTGCGTGTACGTTCTACTAACGGACAGTACAACACCAAAGGAGAGAATTCACTAAAATGTAGGTCAGCTAAAGAATGGATCAACAATGAAACCTCGCAAATGAGTTATATACTGAAAAAGAGCCTTTAAATAATAGTTACTTATTTGCATGACGGCAAGAGCTCCGAAATGAATATTCTCAACTTTATAAAGAGATTTGAGATTTAATCTAGTAAAAACAAGAAAAAAGCTAGAATTGGTCTAAGACCAATTCTTATGATACCATAGACTAGATGAATGCGCGTATGTAATTTTGTATGGTCATCCATCTGTGCAATTTACTTTTTTTTTTAAAAAGCCCGAATGCAAAATTTCAACTCTCTAAGTAAACGCGTTTTCGAGGTAATGTGAGGACGGCCATACGGGTGGACAGACGGACGGATGGAGAGATGGACATGCAAAAATCAAAATAACTTTCAATATTATGCGTTGGTGTCCAACCCCTTTTTCTCTACTAGAATTATTTCTCTGCGTTACAAATTTAATGATAAACTTAGAATACCCTATGATTTCATCTAGGGTTTAAAACTATGGAGAAACTTAAATATCAACATAAAAAAATTAAAGCAGAAGCTCAGCAGTTTAGCGACCCAATCTGATAGCACAGAAACAACATTTATCCCCATAAAAAAAGTATTGCCAGCTATCCCAGATGTGAAACCTAAGTAAAATCTCAGTTAAAATAAATCTGCAAGTTTTCTACTCCAATGTGACTAGAGTAATGCCTTATATTTTACGAGAGGCGAAAATTAAACATATTCATAGGACGCCAATTGAAAACCTTTGTTAATAATGCACCGAATTCATAAAAATTGTTCAAGTAATCGATTCTCAAACAAAGGAATTAGGAAATTGCCAGGCCAAGTGAAGACAGCATCCGCGTAGAATTAAAAAGGAGAAAATGGTATTGGATTGAAATTACACTTCAACATAATAACTATTTTAAGTAAAGCCGCATGAAAAATGGAAAGCTCATTTCATTTCCACTATATATCTAACAAGGGGTTAAAGGAGGAATTAGTAGGAAAGTAAATAAAGATAAACATATAATCCCTTAAAAATTCGTCAGATTTATAGTCAATTTGTTTTCATAATTTTTGAATTGAAAACCACTAGGCTCAACGCGTACAAAATGTTTGCTGGACAGCAAAGTACAGTGGATCAAAGGCTTTTTAAATTATTCTTCAAATGCCTCGAAATTAGAAGAGAACAAGTTTCGATTCGCGAATTGCAGTGACAGACGATTTGCAGCATGTGTAAGGAAAACACATTTTCACTTCAATCGTGCGGTCTTAACTTTCTTAAGCTCACTCACACTCTTAGATCATAAAACGAAATGATAGGCTATGAGGAAGAAAAACTAAAGCATTTTTCTTGATGTAGTAGAATCGCATCGATGTATTTGTTTAGTCATGGAAGTCGTAAACTACGATATTTTCTGAGCGGGCACATAATTTAGTGGTTGAAAGTTAATCAAATATTGAACAAGTTTTATAATTTCCTGTCAGCGCGATTCGTATCATTTTTTCATTTTATAATTTTATAATTCTTTTATAACTTATTACATTTTTAAGAGTTTTCCTAGTGCCCCATTTATTTGCTGATAATATTTCTTGTCGTTGCCTTTGCTTGACTGACATCAAACAAGAGCCCCAATGACAATTCAATTGTAAGCAAACAAACCGGCATTGGAAAACTTTAATTTTTTTATTTTTATTAATATTTCACTTTTATTTTATTTTAAATACAATAATTAATTAGTAAAGCTATTAAGCTTACTTGAAGAATGCTTTTCCACGACAATATCGCCGCTTGTTTCTGCAGCACAACACAGCGCACTTCACCACCATAATTATAGACTCCGGAGTCTCGATTATAACAAATCTCTTGCACAGACAAATTATTTGTACCAGTTTTTCAATATTACACAATTTTAAAACAATTTTATTAATCTTTTAACTCACAAATCACTTAAAAAACACCCGACCTAAGAAATGACAAATGAGAAATGTCAGAAATATCGAACTGACTCTTGTCATTTCCCTTCCTTGTCCACAAAAAATTGCTTATCACACGTACACGAATTTTATACAAGGTAGCCTATCCTTTCGTTTTATGATCTAAGCTCTCACTTCGTTGTTAATATATCAGTTAGCCTAAAATACTAAACGAAACCACTAAATACTGGCATTTCATCTCCTTCCCCATTGACTTTTCAGTCAAAAAAACTCAAATATAAGCTTCTGTCAAATTGAGAGAGTAAATAGATCTACCTGTATCATATTTCTCGCATAAATAGTATAAAAGCTAGCAAGTGAAGGATAACTTATTATAGGATTCAAAGGTATCTATTTGAAATAATTTTTAGACTGAAACAACCATATTTTTAAAAAATATTTTTCTTTCGTGGATACTTAAAGCTCAACTGATTTCTAAAATTGAGCAATTTACATTATATTTGAAATTTTATCGTAACATTTGCAAATTCCTTTTTCATTACAGGTTCCACCTAGGTGTAGCCCGTAGGAGCACCAATTAAAACAGCCTTTGATACCAGCATGAGCAGAACAGACGTTTCCTCCATCCGAGTCTGCAACTGTAGAAATTGTTTTAGAAAATTCTATAAATTCTATTAAATGTTTTGTTCTTACAGAACACGAGACTGGCGAAAACAGCTGCAATGGTGGCAGCGAAAAAGAAAGCAATGTTGAAAAAACACATTTTCATCAAGAAAGAGTTAGCAAAATAATTGACTTTTCTCCTACGGACTCCTCTGTATAAATTTATAGCGAATTTTTCAGTTGATCACAAATTTCGATAACAATTTAATCAGTTAACGTAAATAAAAAAAACCTTGATAACAAAAGTACCGTTTCTTTGTTCCGGCTTAGTTTTAGAAAATAAGTTATTTACCAACAAATTTATGGCATATTATGGTATATGTATGAATTAATTTTTTCACAATATGATGCGTATGCTAATCATCATAAATTCGAAATATTTTTATCTTCAGGAATTAACATGGATCAGAGGAGGTGTAAATAATGTACATGTGGAACAAATTAATTCGAATTGAGGTAATAATCTTTAATCAACTATTATTCTCTATGTACTCATTGTAAAGTAATCCCAAGGTCTAATTTAAGCACAAAAGGTATATTTGTCACGATAGAGCTAGCATTACCTCTATAAAGTGCTTTTGATTATAAAACTCGCCGAAAGGAGTATTAATATAAAATATAAGATAAAAATTAAGAATATAAACTAAGGGTGGAAGGCACGTAGACGTAAACCTAAAACCGAATGTCAAAAAGTGTCGTCAACTCCTATGCCTTCATTGAGGTCTCCTTGTTATTTATGCCTGCAATGTGTTCTCGTGTTATGACATCTGTGTTCAACATAAAATATAAGTCCTCAGCTGCACTTAATTTAGAGCGGCTATACAGAATTCAAGGTATTCTCAATGCATCTAATTTGCTTTTGTTACTTTTCCTTTGAATAAGCCACGACCTAATGTAAAAACTTATTAGTCTGTCTGTATACCATGATACGTGATACCGTGTATGCTTAACATGACAGCATTCCTTATTATTCTAAATGTGCTCTGAACTATGGCAGAGCTAAGAGTTTTTACTCGGGAAATTATAGTTTTTCGCGGAATAAGAGAACCCTTTGGAACCTAGTTTTAAATTACTAGAAAACCAATTATTCAGGATGAGACACTGAATTCATATTTAATCATTAGTAAATTATCACAAGAGCACTTTCATCTGTCATCTGCTTCATGGGTTAAGAAGTGCATAATGCGTCTCTTGTCAACATTTCTACCATACATCCTGCTGTGAATTGTCCGAGGATGTTACGAATAGTATTATGAGTGGGACAGTTGCATATGGCTACTCAGGCTGTATCAATAAAAATAATTCCAGTAATTGTGGCACAGTCAGTGATGATGGTGAGGAGTCCAATATTCCCTCGATTATTCATAGCATGTAGATAGATAATATAGGATATATGGAGATAGATAATATAGGCAGCTGGAATTTAACAACTCAGTTGACAAATTGTCGCGTGGTTTTCGACAAAATTAATTTGTTTTTTTTATAGTTGAATACCACAAGAAAAGAAACAAATGGCTTGAACGAGCCTGATAAATCACGACTAAATGATGAAATCTCAGCTTTGAAAGAACGTAAGCAAACCCTAGAAGAGAGATCCCCAACGAATTTCTGAGCTAAAAAATGCTAATGCATACTAATGAACATCCCCGTTACATCGTCCGAAAGCTTCATGCATCCCTTAAGTTGCCCTATAATTATGGTGATATCTTGAAAGCCTATCGTAAAAAGAGCATCTTTATTAATGAATTTTTGTCAAAGGAAAAGAAGGCAATGCAGTTCAAAAATGAACACAGATTTAGGGATATTTGGGTTAAGAACTCCAAAATTTATTTGAAAAGGACAGACAACTCTAAGCCTCATATAAAAAACGAATAGTGCCTTGATCGTATCACTAACCAGTCTACTGAAAATGTTCGTTTAGCCGCGATTTCAAATAATTATGATATAATACATTTCGCGGAAACATTCTTACAATCATATGTTTATAGCAGTGAAATTCTTGATGACAGGTATTTAATTTATAGAAGGGATAGAGATTTGGATCTCACAGATAACAAGGACAGTGGTGTGTGTCATAAAGCCGTTAGACGTACCCATAAATTTCTTCGAGTGCAAGTTCTGGAATCTTAGCTCGAAGTGGGTTGGGTGCTCATAGAAGAAAGAGATTTTATTCTTTATTTACATATGCTGTGTTTACTTACCTCCTGAAATTTCATACGATTTTCATTTTCCAGCATAAGTGATATAATTTTGCAGCTTCCTTAAAACTCGAAAATTCTTTTCTTAGGTGATTTTAACTTCCCATACATTTATTGGACTCTTGATGTGTCGACAATTATATGTGCGTCCCTGAGGCCTATACTCTCAGTCTCTCCTTATTAATATAGTAATAGTAATAGTAATAATTTATTGCTAATAAATGTACACAAGATTTACAATCTGTTAAAATACAAACTAGTAAATCGGTGCTAGATATATTTATGATAGAAAAGAAGAGAACTAAGCTATATACTAACAAATGGAAAAATAATCTGCATTGAATTGAAAGTTCAGAAAAAATAATAAAATAAAGTTTCAAGACTAAAAAGATACAAATTGAGTACCTACTACATTTTATAATTTACTTCAAGTTTTTTTTAAATTTAATATAAATACTGCTCCTTAGGCTAGAAGAGAATATAAACTATTATCCCATAGAAAAGTTATACGAAGTGAGATCGAAGTGGCGTTCTAAATATATTGACACTGTTTGCGGTTTGCATAGTAACCATAATCTGACAGTCTGGGCGAGATGAGAACTTTCCATAACTGATCTATAGAAACGCGGCATTTTCAGATTTCTGTTCCGCTCCGAGGTGGTACACAGAGAAAAATATGCTTCATATTATTAATGAATGCCGTTCATTAAATAAAATTCATTGTATTAATGTAAGATTCATCTTTATAATGTAAAAAATCAATATTTCTAATATTTCTGTATTAGAAATTAATGAAATTTCATTACGGCAATTAACTTGAATTCATTAATTTATTCTTATACCATCCATGTAATGAAGAACGTTACATTCAAATAGAAAAACTTATTGGGAATGAAAGTGTTTCATTGAGACAATGTAGATTTTCATCATCTTAAATAATAAAATCCTCCACTGCGTCAACAATATTTTTTCATTACTCCAATGTAATTTTTTCTTTTCGCTAATGAATAAATTTCAAACCTATATTTGTGTAAAGACGTTAATGGAAAGTTTTCATTACACTAATGTAACTTTTCACTCAGTACTGAAATTTTTCATTGTTTCAATAAAATTTTACATCGCCTCCATTTATTTCCTAAAGTATTCGGCAGTCGCATACCATATACCTTCAGCATCGATCATAATGTGATAGATATTCAAAGATATTAAACGGGATTATTGTTAATATTTTTCATTCGGTCTCTTAAAATTGGATTTTTGATAATTCCAGTTATTCATTAAAACATTAGATTCTACTTAGAAGTAGAAGTGTCCCAGTGGATTCCGATTTTTGCGGATCACATTGCATTGAAATATTTATCCACGCGATATTTGTACTGGTTGTGTTAGGTTAAAAATTTGAAATATTTTGACTTACTTTTTAAGTTTTTGCAATTTAATATTAAATTAAAAACACTAGAATAAAAATTCATACTTTCTCAAAAAACTAGCTCAATCAAAAGTAAATAGATGCGGAAATTACTCTTGATGTTGATCCAGATCGATTTCTAAAAAAAAGTTGTGAAAATTGAATTTGATTTTATTAAAAAAATATAAACTTTACTTTGGAATTCGTATATTTGAAAAAAAATTTATTATGTATCTTTAATTAAAAATTTGTATTTCAATAACGTATTGTTTTTTATATTAGCCTATTAACCCCCTGTTAATTAATACGACCGCGTTGTTTTTTTATTACTTCAGAACGCGTTGGTCTAGTGAGACTGAAATTTTAATTAGTGTTTTCATAAAAATTTTAAATATTTTTTTTCCAAAATGAACAAAATCGCGGAACACTTTCGTAGGGTTGCCATACAAAAATTTAATTTTCACGTCTGCTACGAAAGAGGGTACGTGAAATCTAAAAATCAATAAAAAAAATTATTAACATTTTCATTGTTTGATAAACTGGTTCGAAGGAAAATTTAAAAAACGAACTTAACTATTTTTCAAGACAGAGGCGTGTCTAGGCTATGTTTACTGCATTGACATTTTTAAATGAAATAATATTATACCTACAAATATTTTATTAATAACACAAACATTAACATTTTCATTAAAATAATGTAGAATTTTAATTGAATTAAATTCAATTAAATTTAATATATTTGATGTACATATACATCGCTTGATGTAATGATATAGTACAGACATCAAATAATTTTAACTTAATTCCACATAATATTTATCAAAATGGTCATGATGTTTTCATAAATACAAAATATAACTATCACTAATGTAATGAAAGTATTTTGCATTAAATCAATGAAATTCTTACATTAAAGGAAGGAAAATTTTACAAAATATATTTCATAAATGCAATGTATAAAATATCATTGGGCTAATGAAAATATTCTTTAAAGCAATGAAGCTTCCTACGTTGTGATAATTATAGCATGCATGGTATTATGAAATCTGTACATTAATATAAAGAAATCACATTTATTATATCAATAACTAATTTCATTGTTACAATGCTAGCTTTCGTTACAGATTTATAGTTCCAGAAATAATGAATTAACATTCATTAACGTAATGAACGCTACATTGGAGGTATATTAATGAAAAAAATAATTGAGATAATGAACGTGTTTATTGTATTTATGCCTGTTTTTGGCTCAGTGTAGTCTGGAAAAGTTCTCTGAGATATTCCGGCTTATTAGACCGCAGTATACCGAACAGCAAAAGGAGCGCCCGGAGTCTAAAAGTGGAAACGTGTTCAAATCTTCGCAACCTCAAAATATACCAAATACGGTCGTTGAATGCAATCTCCATTTTACGTGCACTATCTAGTTTGGGGAAAAAAACGCTTTCAAACGAGAAATGAGGCAGAATCAACATCTTTACTAGGATCACATGAGTATTACACGGCAATATACCGCCAAAGTCTGCGTAGTCCAACATAAATTTTTCTCAATCTCGCCTTAATATAATCACAGCACTTCATACTACCGTTTAATTGTATCCCAAGATTGGTAACTTTATTCAGCATGGGTATTGGAAAATGGTTCAGGACCACTTCCGGGACGTCAGACACATCAAAAGCGTTATATAAAAACTTATAGACAGTGACCTTACGGGATTAAGTTGCAGGCCATTGTCTATAGACCAGGAATATCTTCTATCCAGATCACTATTAATTCGTGACATGCAGTCCTCGAGAAGAATTATAGGCCGACTTAGATACACCTGAACATCATCCGCGTAGAGATGTATTTCTACATCGCGAACAACTTTCGGCAGGTCATTAATGAATAAGCTGAATAAAAGTGGCCGCAAAATCGATTCTTGGGGGACTCCATACTGTAGTGCACAACTATGAAAAGCTCGAAAGCCTGATTGCCATTGGGTTAAAGGGTTATTATTATCCACATATTCAAGAATTAGCTGGTACATTAATTTTACTAACACTTTAGATAAAAAGCAAAGTATGCTGATTAGACGAAAAACACTCGGAGATTCTGGCGTATGTTTTTTTGATATTGCAAGAATGATGACTTCCTTCAGCTGGTGGAAAAAGAAGAAAAAGTAAGGCATGAATTTATTATATGAAGGATATATATACTAATAATAGGTAGTATTAGTTTAATAAATCGAGGTGATAAGTTGCCCGGTCCAATTGCCTCAGATCTAATTGAGTTACGAGACGATAGGTAGACTTTGTAACGCTGATATAGGAACTCACGCTCTGCGATGAGATTACGAACTCTCATTGTGAACCAACGACAGCTGTTAACAGCCGAAGATCTCGTCTGAATTGGTACGTACTTATTAAATAAATATGAGATTGACGACGTTAGGGTCTCGACTTTATCATCCACGGAAATGCAGTTAAAAATTCTCCACTAAGGCAAGATTTGACATTCTTCTGTTACGTGATGAAGGACTTTAATTAAAGAAAACACAGATGATGCCTTTAATATAAAATATTTATTAAATTGTCTTTATGACATCTTGTCAGTACTGCTGTCTTATATGAACTGTCTACTTACAAGCTTGTCTATATGGATGGCGACCCTTATGTCTACTATTCAAGCTGAACTATTAACTATATGGACTTAGTATAATACTAATCTATATTTCATAATATTGCATGTATATCACAACATTTCCCTTTTTATTTTGTTTCTTTGTTTTATTATTCTTGTTATTTAGATAACTAACTAGCATAACTATCTTAAGAATAGATTTTTACCAAATTCATCAATTCATTTAATTTTGTATTAAATTTCAAGTGTTAAATATGTAGCCTAATTCAATTTGATATAATTATACTTATTATATATATGTATAGATGATATGCCATTAAAGTCATGTTGCTTGCGCGTTCTAATAATCACTAATAATCATTCATGTTAAATCTCTTGCAAGGTACTACCTTCCTTCCATATCGAGTCATACCTTTTTGCAACTGTGGTGTTTGAGCTGATTGATTAATTAAATTAGTCGCTTCTGTATTTCGATAAATTTCTTCTGGACTATTATTACTTTTGTCTACAAGACTTGACTTACTAGTGCTATCATGAGGTGTATCTAATATGTGCTCTCTATTTCTTCTATACGTAGCACCATCATTACTATCTTCGACAATATATGACCGCGGTTCATTACAGTTATTAACAATAACACCTGGGAACCAAACAGAGGTAGGTGTCTTCTTATAATGAATTTTATCCCCGGATTTTAATGTGCTTAACGGCTTAGCATTGCGATTGTAGTATTCCTTCATTTTAGAGTGTTTGGATTTCACATAATTCTCGTAAGTTTTCTTATTAACTAGTTTCGGCTTCAAAGAGTCGCGATGTGTTGGAAGGTTAGTTCGTAATTTCCTTGACATTAGTAATTCCGCAGAGGATAAGTGAATTCCTGTTTTGGGCGTGGTACGAAATTGCAAAAGTGCAATATAAGGATCAGTACGTGTTTCATAACTTTTCCGAAGTAACTTTTTAATTGTACCAATTGTTCTTTCGGCTAATCCATTAGACCGAGGCATATATGGGCTCGAGGTTCGGTGTTCAATATCCCAGTCTATACTGAATTTTTTGAATTCGTTAGAACTAAATGGGGGCCCGTTGTCAGAAATTATTACTAACGGGATGCCATGACGGCCAAAAATTGATTTCAAATGGGTGACTACAGCTTTGGCTGTATAGCCTGACGTTAATAAAGCAATTTCTACATAGGCTGAGAAATAGTCCACGACCAGTAGGTATGTTTGTTTACCATATTCAAATAGATCAATACTGTCTTTATACCATGGGATTGTTTCGACTGAATGAGGACGTACTGGTTCTTTTTGATTACTATTCCTATGACGAATACACGTTTCGCAATGTGAAACTATATTTTGAATATCAGTGTTTATGTTTGGCCAAAATACTGAAGTTCTTGCTAAATTCTGGCATTTTTCAATGCCCATGCGTCCTTCATGTATGCGGTTTAATATTTCGCATCTCAAAATTGTAGGAGTTACAAGTCTTTGCGACTTAAAGACTCGACTGTTATTTCGTCCCGAATATTGAAATACTGCCGAACGTCTTCATCAACTTCTTTCCGATTATTTGGCCAACCATTAAAAAAATAATTTTTTAACTTTGTAAGGATTGGGTCTTGATTAGTGGCTGTTCTGATATTTTCTTTTTTTGATTCAGTAATAGAAAGGGATGAAATAAGTAGATTACAACTTATCGTAGTTTCTTCATCAATTTCTGGGAGACTAAAGTTAGGTAATGCAGCGCGAGACAATGTATCTGCTATGAACATTTTTTTACCAGGTTTATATGTGACTACCAAGTCATATGCAGCTAATTTGAGCATAATTCTTTGAAGTAGAGGTGGGACTTTGTATACTGACTTAGAAAATATCGGAACAAGAGGTTTGTGATCAGTTTCGACTGTCACAGTACGACCATAGATATATTGATGGAATTTAGTTCATCCAAACAATATAGCAAAAAGCTCTTTTTGAATCTGTGCATATCGTTGTTGCGCATCTGTTAAACTTGCAGATCCATAGGCGACAGGCCTTCCTTCCGGTAAGATCACTGCCCCTACATCGTTTTTTGATGCATCTGTACTTAATGTCAGTGGCTTATTTGAGTCAAAATATGCAAGCGTAGGAGCATTAGTAAGAATATTTTTTAGTTTATTAAATTCACGCTGATGTATTTCATCCCAGTTCCAAATAATATTTTTTTTTAGTAATTCCCTTAGATTACTTGTTTCTGCTGACAAGTTTTTTATGAAAGCTCCTAGATAATTCACCATCCCGAGAAATCTTTGTAACTCTGACTGACTGTTTGGATGTGGCATTTTTTGTATAGCGTTAATCTTGGAAGGGTCTGGCCGTACCCCTTCATTGCTAAATAAATGGCCAATATAAGAAATTTCTGGTACACTAAACTTAGATTTGGCTTTATTGAATTTCAAGCCCACTTCTTTAAGGACTTTTTTTAAAGTAATGTCGTGTTCTTGTTTGTTTTTTCCATAAATGAGGAAATCGTCGTATATCACTAAACAAATTAACTATTGTTGCATGAAAAATCTCAAGTGCCACTGTAATTCCGAACGGAAGTCTTAAAAAGCGATATTTCCCAAATGGAGTTATGAACGTACATAGTTTAGATGAGTCATCATCAAGGAGTATAGCCCAAAATCTTGAAGTTGCATCTAAAGACGTAAAAATGTTTGCATGTGTTAACCTTGCAACGACATCATCGACTTTCGGAAACTGATAATGTGACCGTGTTAAAACTTTATTCAAGTTGCGCGCATCTAAGCAAATACGAATATCGCCCGTACGTTTTTTAACTACAACAACAGGATTTACCCATTCTGTTGGTTCATTGACTTTTTAAATTATATTTAATGACTCGAGACGATTAAGCTCTGTTTTTAATTGCTCTGTTAAACTAAATGGTATTCGCCTAGCTGGGCCTGCGACAGGATCGGCATTAGTCTTGACTTTTAAATGGCATTTCATCTTTAAACATCCTATTTCTTCGAAGACATCACTGAAATTAATTAAAGGATTACAATATTGTTCACTACAAGATAAAGATATATTCAAATAACCTGACTTAACTTTATTTATTCGTGTAATTAACTTCATTTTAATGCTAGTTGATAGGCCTAGAACTGTTTGACAATCCATATTGACTATGTGAAATAAGATTGTCAGATTGTTTCCATTATGTTGACAGCTGTGTCATGTGTCATCATTGACCGATGACATTAAGCTGCTCGCCACTGAATGTTAAAATTTTCATTGTTGACTGCGATATTAAAGAAGAGTCCAGCTGTAGTCGATGAAATTCAGATAAGCTCATAACGTTTGTCTGCGCGCCCGTGTCGATTTGACAATTAATAGCAACTCCGTTAATATATAGGGTGATATACCAAAGATGCCTGTTGGTTTTTGCTGACACTAAAGAGCCCATGAAAAGTACTTCGTCGTTAAATTTTGTTGCAGTATTACATGTGTCGATACTCTTAATAAAAACACTGGACCTACACATGGCAGCAAAGTGATTTCTTTTTAAACATTTGCGACACGTCACACCTGTGCCGGGCAGCGATATTTGTGCACTTGACCACAATGTCGACATGGCGATTGTGACTGATAAGACTTGGGCACTTGTACTTGTTGAGAGCGACCGTGCAATGACGATGAATGTACGACTGTGGATTGCTGACGACTGATATGATTTTTATTTCGACCTGCTCCGTTTGATTGCGATGGAAGTTGTTTTTGCCTGGAATTATGATAATTTGTCATCGTCCCGATCACTGCGTTGTCTAATGAAGAGCCAGATTGAATCTGTTGGACCTGAGTTTTTGTGAGTGCTATGTTTCTGGCAATTTCTATGGCTTTAGCTAGTTCGATATCTCCTTCACTTAAAAGCCTTTCTTTGATATGTACAAAATGTTGGCTTAATCCGCAGACAAAAATGTCTTTTACTAAGTTTTCTCGCAAAGAACCAAATTCGCACGTTAGACTAAGATTTTTTAAGCTTGTTATGTAGTCATCAATAGACTCACTAGATTTCTGTATTCGCGTGAAGAATTTATGTCTTTCTACAGCTATATTAACTTTTGGTAAACAATACTCTTCAAATTTATTGACTAGGTCATTATAGGTTACCGTATCCACGTTTTCGTTGAATGAGTTGAAGATGTGTATAGCACCTGGTCCCATACAATGCAGCAACACTGCGACTTTTTTGTCGTTGACGTAGTCTTCAACACCTGTAGCACGTGAAAATATTTTAAATTGCGTGTGCCAATCTTTCCACGCCAATGAGAGATTTGATGATTCCAGATTCATTGGCGACACGATGAATTGCGGATTGCTGACGGCCATTTTGTTAGATTCGATACTTGCACTTTTTATTTTTTTATCTTCAGTCTCTGGCATTTTTGTTATTTATTGAGTTCATAAAACACTTGACACCATGTTACAAGGACTCTATATCTATGCTATTATAATCACAGAAAGAGAAGCTAAGCGAAGGTGGATTCATGTTGAGTGACATATCAAAGCTCAAGACAAGGATATCATGAGCCAAAATGCGACCTTTCGTCTATTCTTACACCTGATCTTGACCTATTTTTGAATCGTTTCTATGAGACTATATATCAAGGTATTAATCTGTATGTGCCTGCATTTAACAAACATAACCGCTTTCCGAAATGGTATACTCGTTAACCCATAAGAGTACTCCAAGAAATAGGGATAGATATAGATGTTTACATAAAATCAATCCACACCTTGAAATTTATAAGACCTTTTCTTACCTTAGCAAAATGACAAAGTCATTCTTAAAAGTAATTAAAGCGATCTAATATCAATTCAAAAGAATTGACATATAATCGCCACACTTCTTCATATCCCAAATCAATGTTTTCAAATTATTTTAAATATGTCTCCGATGTTAGCGAACCTAATAATTATTTTATCTTTCCACAGAACTGTAACCACTCGATTAATAACAAACTAGACCCCATCTCCCCTGAGCATGTTCTTATAATTTTGAATGGAATATAATAAAATGCTGGTTCTGACGGCATTTCTAATATCGCTTTTAAGAAATGCGCACTCAGTCTAGCTAAACCTCTCTGCAAGTTAATCAATCTCTCCAAAAATAGCCAAATTTATGCTGTAATCCTCGAGAAATGTTCGTTATTCCATCTTCAAATCAGAAGACCCAAAACTCATTACTAACTATCGTCCTATCTCTATTTCCAATGCACTTGCACTTATATGCGAAAAAGCGATCTACAGCAGCTGCTTCACCTAAGTAAACCATACATATCGGAACAGCAATACGGATTTATACCGGATCGACCCACAGTTTCTAACCTAGCTCTATTTACAGACTCTATTACCTCTGCCCTTGACCAAAATAAACATCTCGTTCTTGTAATAAAATAAACCACAAGCTATGTCTCTCCAAAATAACTCGTTTGGTTCTCTTCGCATTTGACCAAGAGAGAAAATATCGTAGTCTTAAATGCCCAGAAGTCTTCAGTATTCCAACAGATTTCTAGTGTACCACAGGGCGGCGGCACCATACTTGAACCATTGATGTTTCTTATTTGCATTAATGACTTATCTTCCCTATTTCTATCTAGCTGTTACTGAATACGTCCTTCTTCAAAAGGATATTCTTCGGTTAGAAAAATTGTGTCTACATTGAAATTAAGGTCAACAAATCTATATCCTTTTTTCGTAAAAAAGATTTTATCTCCTTCAATTCTGGAATTTGTAATACATCTCTGTTTCGTGTGTTGATGAATTAAATGACTTCCGAGTCATATTTGAACGTAAACTTTTATCGCATCACACATAAACTTAATTACATCCAAAGCTTTTCGTCTAATAGGTTTCATTTTTCGTACTTGTCAGTCTTTTAAGTTTGCTCTTTTTGACTCCCTAGTAAAAAGTATTCTAGAATAAGCGTGTCAAGTATGGAATCCATTTTACTCCTCATATAAATCGTAAATTGAGTCTGTTCAGCAGAGATTCACCAGAACTACATTAATTAAGCTGGAAACATATCCCTGAATTGCCACGAGAGACTAACCAAACTACACTTCTCGACACTTTAAAGCCGTAGAACCTTTTTGGATACAATGTTTTTATATGAAATCCTTCATAATCAGATATCTTGCCATTTCTTGTTTTCCCATATAGATTTCCATCTTCCGGCCCGCAGCTCAGACATAACACTCTTTTCAAATTACCTGCCTTCAGAGCCAACATAAAAGAAAAATCGCCCTTTTTTAGAATAGAAAAGACATATACTTCTCGATTTAATAATATAGTTATTTTCAATACTGGTCCCTGACATTTAAAGCAATGATTCTGCTTGAGATCGGACATTAATTATTGGTTTAATTCCCTTCCTTTTTAAATTTTTGTTTTGCCCTTATTGTTCTTGTTTTAACCCAGTTTTGTTTTTTTTTCGAATATTATCCTTTTTCCTTTACCCTTCTTAGTTGACTCTGTAATCGAACAATTAATGTACTTTTCCTGACCATTAACCTAATCCTAATCTAATTAATTAATCAGACAGATACAATACTTTAGTTTTATTGCATTGTAAGTTGTAATTTTAATTTCTGTAGTTCTTGCTGCATAAAAAGAGTATTATTGAATTTCTTTGAATTTTTATAATTTTTAATATTAGAATTCGGATCTGTAGTAATATTGTATCATTGAAATCTTATTAATTAGTTCTAATTTGTACTTAAGCCCACTTAGACTATTTTCTTCATTTTTATCTTTAACTGTATTTAACTACAATTTTTGCTTGTACAGTCTCTACTGAATTTGTGTAACTACACTTAGCGCTGTAAAAATCTGCTGAATTTCTGTTAAGTAGCTTTTAATTTTGGATCTTCTCAGTTACATACATTTATTTTGTAACTCGGTAATTGAATTTTAGGTCTGTAGTTGTAGGTAGTAAGTACAGTCGATTTTTATGATTTTGTTTTATTAATATTTTTCTCCTATTTTTTCCGTCGTTTTCAAAATTTTCCGCTTGTTTATTCTACCATAAGATAGTAGTTATTTTAATAGAAGCTATCTCTTTCATCTGCCTTCTTAATTGTTTAAATAAATAATTCTCAGGGGTTTTAGATAAATCAATTTTCATAGTGATATGTGTATAGCTGTTAACAGTTTAAGATAAAATTGGTATAATACCAATGCGCGTGTGTAAAATTTACCTCTTAAGTACACGCGATCTCGAGTTATCGTGACGAAAAACAGACAGACGGACGGACGGACAGACGGACATGCGAAAATCAAAATTAGTTTTAACTAATACCTTTAACTTTATTATCCATTTTGCTCTACCGTCATTATTTTTATGCAATACAAACGCAATGACAAACTTTGTACACAGATAATGTGAAATTTTTAAACCAAAATGACGCTTTTATGTTCCCTTGATGAGTGACGGTTTACTTTCATGAAAGAAGACAAGATTAGCCAAAGCCTCATCGATGCAATAGTTGCGTTACTCTACCTAATTACATTGTACACATTATGATGAATAACTTACTTAACTTTTCTAGTTAATTATTTCACTGCTATTAGAAGCACCTAGGCTATTTCTAAGCTTATTTGTGCAGGTCACATCTTCATAGAAAAGATAGTTAGTTGATTGTTGGATCGGAAGTTTTCACAATTGGATATGTATTAAGAATCGTACTAAGTCTTTATCCATGATGTAGTAGAGCTATTATAACTGGTTTAAATGGTATGTATCTAGACGACTGATTACGTCAGAAATAGAACTGCGGCATTTTGATTAGATAGTGACGTCATTACGATTCATGCATAAAAGGCAAAAAATAAAGCATTTAGTTTTGTGTTATAAATAAGAAAATTGAATTTTAAACGCAACTCTGGAGACATCATTTTTGATTAGTGATATAAATGCTAAAATGATTTCGAAAACATTATATCGCTAAAGTACTAATGTATGTTAACTCTTTAGGAGTGGGGTGGCATTGTTGAAACTATAGCATACGGCTATTGATTGTCAGAGTAAGTGACATTCAGTAAAAGATTTCAAATTAAAAAAGTGTAGCCCACATGCTTTGCGAGACAACACCAAAGTAGAAAATTCACCAAAATTTAGATCAGCTAAAGCACCGAACATAGTCTAAAAATGGTCGATAAGAATGGATCAACAATGAATGAAACCTCGTAAATAAATTATATACAGCAAAAGAGCCTTTAAATAATATTTTTTTATTAGAATGACACCAAGAATTGCGCAATGAATATTCTCAACTTTATATTTAAGATTTAATCAAGTAACAAAAGTATGGATAAACTCAAACATCACTACCCCCACCAGTATTAATAAATAACAGCAGAAACTCAGCAGCAGAACTACCGAATTAGGTGGGACAGAAACAACATTTATGCCAGTAAAAAAAAGTATTGCAAGCTAGAGGATATGGAACCTAAGTAAGGTTTCAGTTAAAATAAATCTGCAACTTACCCTGTATCCTTTTCCATTAACTTTTCAGTTAAAAAAACTCAAATAAAAGCCCCTGTCAAATTGAGAGAGGAATTAGGCTGTCCATACCTATACATCTTCCTATATCATACTTCGCGCGTGAATATCATAAAAGTTAACAGGTTAAGGATAACTTATTAGAGGACCCAAAGAAACAATACCTTCCCATTTACCTATGTGAAATAATTCTCCGACATTTTTTATTTCAAATCTTGCTTATCCCAAGTCCAAGCCATCATACTATATTTTTAAAAAAATATTTTTTCGTGGATGCTTAAGGTTCAAGTTCACCTAATTTTTATTTTACTTTTACACAATTCTACAATTTCCATTTTATCTGAAATTTAATTATAACATAGGCACTTGGTCTTTACGAATGATCCACCCCTGTATCCCACGTCGATTAACAGGTTGTAGTAAGCGGCACCGGAATTCCGAGCAATTTGCATAAATCACCCTTTTGGGCACCGCCGGTAGCCACCGCTATTGGAGTTCCGTCTATTGCACAACATTTGAATACTTCAGCTGTAGAGATAGTTTTAGAAAACTTTATAAATTCTATTAAAGGGTTTTACTTACCTCCTGCTTCTGCAAAAACTGCTATCATTATGACAGCGATGAAAAACCCAATGTTAAAAAAACGCATTTTGATTTGGCAAGACTTAAGTGAAAGAACTGACTATGCTTTTAGGGATACCTCTGTCCATATTTATAGCAAATTTTTCAGTTGATCACAAATTCCGATAACAATTTAATCAGCTAACGTAAATAAAAATCTTGTTGAAAGCGGTATTTTTCAGGGTTAACTTTAGAAAGAAAATTCGTTAAGTCTTAAAACTGTATTTACCAACAAATATATGGCCTATTGTGTATGACATTTAATTAAAAAATCTTGTTGAGAATAGTGCTTTTCAGGGTTAATCTTCAAAAATAAATTCGTAAGTGTACCAACTGTATTTACCAAAAAATTGTTTATTCATATGAAAGTAAAGAATTAATTTTATCACAATCTGATGCGCATGCTAATCATCATAAACACGAGATATTTTTTCAATTGTAGCAATTAACACGAATCAGGGGCAGTGTAAATAATCCACATACATATGTAACACATTAATTCGACTTAAGGTAATAATCTTAATTCAACTGTGCTTTTCTATCTGCTCATGGTATGGAATAATCCCAAGGTCTAATTTCAGCAAATAAGCTTTATTTGTTAAGTAAGAACTAGCATTACCTCTAGAAAGTGCTTTCGATTATAAAATTGGTGTACATGATTGAAGTGAAAAGAGGTAATAACAACTCGAAGGGATAAAAACCAAACAAACGACGGAAAGTGCAAAAGAAAAATAGATGCAAGTCTAAAAATTTCCTCCTGTTAGAATTAATGGACTGTTCTATTCCTTCATTGAGGTTTCCTTGTTTTTTATGCCTGCAATGTGTTCTCGTGTTATGACATCTGTGTTCAACATAAAATATAAGTTCAGCTGCACTAAATTTAGCGCGGTTATACAGAATACAAAGTATGTTCAATGAATCTAATTTCCTTTTGTTCCAGCGTTCCTGTTTGTTATGTATTGTTCTATGGTCTAAATGTGCTCTAAGCTAAGTTGAAGTGCTCTGGCCGACCCAAGAGTTCTTACTCGGGAAATTATAGTGTTTCGCTTTAACTTAAGTCTCAATATGTGTAATTTGTTAAGGAAGGCTGTATAAATGAGACGACTTTTGGGAACTTAAGTTTTGAATAACTGGAAAACCAATTTTCAGCATGACACAATGAGACAATTCATATTTAATCATCTGTGAATTTTCAGAAGAGTACTTCCATCTTTCATCTGTGTCATGGGTTAAGAAATGTATAATGCGTCTGTTGTCAAAATTTTTACCATGCATTCTACTGAAAATTGTCCAAGGAGATTACCAATAGCAGTATGAGTGGAATAGATGCATTTCGCTGCTCAGGCTGTATCAATAAAAATAATTCATGTAATTATGGCACAGTCAGTGAATATGGTGAGGAATCCAATATTCTGGCGATTGTTCATAGCACGTCTAAGAAGATAGATAATATCAAGACTAGGCAGCTCGAATTTAACAACTCAGTTTACACCTTTTTGCGCGATTTTGACGAAATGAAATAATTGGTTTTTACAGTTCAAGACCACAAAAAAAAAAAAAATAATCAAAACACTTTAGCCTGATAAATCTCGACTAACTGATGAAACTTCAGATTTTAATGAACGTCTGCAAACCCTAGAACAGAGATCCCTCACGAACTTTCTGAAATTAAAAATGAACAACCTTATAACTTCGCCCAAATGCTTCATGCATGCCTTAAGTGGCCTTGTGATGATGGTGATATCTTGAAGAGCAAATCAAATGATAATCCTTTAGTTGTATAGTATTTTTTTTCAATTGGTCGTACATTGCTAACGTATAAAGTTTTCAGGAAACTAACATCTGATTCCCTTGGCTACACAGAAACTAATATGATCTTTATGAACGAATTTTTGTCAAAAGCATATATAGCAAAGCAGTTCATGAATGAAAACGGATTTAATTATATTTGCTGTAAGAACTCCAAAATTTATTTGAAAACGATGACAACTCTAAGTTTCATATAAAAAACGAATTCTGACTAGATCGTAGATCGTTTAGTGCAACCTTCTAGATACTAGCCAGTCTCAATCCATTAACTAATGTCACAGAAAATTAAGATCTACAAAACATACTGCTTAATGAGTTCAAATAATTGCTTTATCTCAGTACTAAACTTCAGAATCATTTCATTTATGTATTTGAAAAATATGAAAAAAAATCGTGCAACCTATTGAGTTAAGTCAAGATATTCAAAAGCATTAGCAAAGACTTTAACCAAAAACACTGTACAAAAGTCCTTGAAGATGTCACTGGATACCGGGTATGTGTGGGTATTTAAGTCAATAAAACAAAGAGTATTTAAATAACGCCACTACAAATATTTATTAATATTTATTTAAAAAAAAGGCTTTAAGAGCTACAATGTTTTTAGACAAGAGGACAAGATGAAAGCGATGGAATGAAGAAGTGCGAACATCAGTTAAAACGTCAAAGATGATTAATTCATGTTTTTACGACTGTGCTGCAACAAGTAGCATTATTGGCAAATAACGATGGCGCCACACATGAACTGACTATCCTATCTCCTTCAATATTTGGGTATTACTTATCTGTGCTAATGTCTTTGAATATTTACTACCAAAATGTCAAGGTACCACGATCAAAAACTGAAAATGTTCGTTTAGCCGCGATTTCAAATAATTATGATATAATACATTTCGCTGAAACGTTCTTACAATCAATCTTTATAGCAGTGAAATTCTTGATGACAGGTATTTAATTTACAGAAGGTACAGAGATTTCGATCTCACTGATAAGAAGGATGGTGGTGGGTGTCTTAAAGCCATTAGACGTACGTATAAATCTCTTCGAGTGCAAGTTCTGGAGTCTTAGCTCGTCGAAGTGATTTGGGTGCTCATAAAAGAATGGAATTTCACTCTTCACATTTGCTGCGTTTACTTACCTCCTCAAACTTCATACGAAACATATAATTCTTTATTTTTCAGCATAAGTGATAAAATTTTGCAGCTACCTTTAAACTCGAAAATTTCTTTTCTTAGGTGATGTTAACTTCCCATACCTTCGTTGTACTTTCGATGTATCGGACAATTATATGTGCCCTCTGAGGCCTACAGTCTTGCCTCTCAGTCTCTCTTTAATAATATTGAGCTACATATGTACACATTTCTGCTAGGAAATTTTGAATTGATTTTTGTGATTTATCGCATTTTAAGTTAAATTTTTGAATTATTGATTTCGAATAAATCATCATCGTAACTTCATTATGGTACTCATCGAAGTGCTCATCTAATATTGTAAAATGTACAAAAGAGAAGCAAATTATACATTTCTGAATATGTGAATGAAATGCAATATCTCATGCACACTATATGTAAATAAGTAAATAAATGATTATTTACCGGTGTTGATTCAAACGTGAATAAATTTCATAAATACGTTAATCTGATTGGTCATGAGGAGCTCAGTGATGAGCTCATCATGATTTAACTACCAGGGTCTTTTCCTTGTCAAAATATTCATAACTGTATTGACTTCTCTACACTCTCTTCCATACATATTTTTCACCTATTCTCAAAAGACACATGGGGCTACATGCTACATGTAACACTTTAAGATTATCTATTTTAAAAGTGTGTGCATTCTCTTCTCTCATATTTCAACTATTGACGAATCATTCTTGTTTAGTTGTAATGAGCTCATATGTTCTTTATATCTTTTATTAAAATTTCGTCCAGCCTGACCAATGTACATATTCACAATTATAACAATTATTACTGAAGATTATTTTCTTTAATTTTGAAATAAAAACTCAGGTTTTCAAATTAATTTGGTGGCTAAGCAGCCGTATATTCGATTTAACTAGAAGTCGTCTGAATGCTTCAAAGATTTGTACAAGAGTGTCTTCTGATAGTTGATAATTATTGATAGCAAAATTTAACAACAAAAGAGCAACGTTATTCAGTATACTAACGTATTAAAGTAGTTTAAGAGAATGAAAATTTACAATAACTGTATGAATGTATGTAGTTTGAAATTTAGATAAAAAGTGTTGATAGTAGTTTGACTTCTTTCTGTGTTGGTTTGGTGATGAATTCGAACAATTACAATATATCTCATATATGTACTCCAGATGTGTACAATTTATCCGTTTTTCCCTTGGTATTAACTAAGATCTACTTTTATTATTAAATGAGACATTAACCAACCTGCAATCCCCTCGAAATTATTGATTTAATTTTATAGTTTGTTTTTCTTAAAAACGGTAATTTCACCCATGGTTTTTTATTATTTTCACCCTACACAATCTATCTACACTTTTGAGTTCACCAGGATGTCTTGGGCAAGAAGGGATAACTATATCAATATATGTGGGTTTCGTAAATATTTCAAATGCAACTTTATTATTAGAATGTGATATATTCAAATCTAAAATATTCAAAGCTTCATCAATTGAAATTTATATTCTGATCTATTTCATTTAACTATCCTAAATAATTTTTTAGTTCTGTTACAATATACAAAAAATGTCTTCACCAAAACTGTATTTTATGTGTACATTGCAGGAAGGGAGGGGGGGGGAAGGATGGAGAGAGACGGTATTCTTTGGAACATTTTGGGCTATATCTTTACAGCCGATTCACCCAAAAATTTTGAATTGTGTTTTGAATTCTTGAGAGTAGCCCTGTCAAACGATAACAATATTTTTGTTTTTTCATGACGCCAAAATAAAAATTAAAATAAATATATTTCATAATATTTGACTGTTGAAATAATGTGGGGGGTCATGAATTGAAAACCTAGTACTTTGCCAAATTTCATATTCCTATACGCCTACGAGAGAAACTTCACTGGGAAAGACAGACAGACGGACACACGAGTGATCTTATAAGAGTTCCATTTTTTCCATTTGTTGTACGAAATCCTAAAAAAGATAACACTTACCGTAAAGCTATACCAAAAATATGAAAATTTAATACGAATGGGATTTAAATGTACCTCAGACTTTTGGTTATGGAAGAATAAATTTTAGATCACCTTCCTTTACAAATGAAAATGACAAAAATTTGGTAGGTGTATTAGGCTTACGAAACTTTTGTTAAGGTGTTGATTTCGTAACTATCATTATATTCCATAGTGCTTTGTTGCTGCACAGAGAAGCAATTTACATACTCTTTTGAACAAATCGCTTGTAAAGTTTGTTCTTTGATCAATAACCAGGGGATTCTGTAGCGGGTTAATATTTTGTTAAAAAATGCATTCGCTATTGTTGATACTTCTGCATCTGGTATAGCGACGCAGTCCATGGGCCTCCACAAATAGTCCTCGTATTTTAAAATATACTTATTGCCTTCACTTGTTTCTTCTAAGGGGCCTACGATTTCCAAGTACACTTTTTCGAAAGGGAGCTGTGTCTGTTATTACCATGGGCATTTTATTTTTACGGCTACCCTTATAACGTTGATATTTAATACAGTTTTTTATGTATTTATTAATATCCGATAATATACCTTTCCATTTAAATTCTCTTCGGATCTTATAAAATGCTTTCCAGATGCCTTGATTACCGCCCAGAAGTGCATCGTAGAAGTTATGGAAGTCTCAATTTCGTTCCTATCTTTCAAGATTCGGATTTTGCCTTTTATGCTAATGTCTTCCTCATTTGTTGTATAATCAAGTTTTTCGTCTGAACTGATGGGAATCTCCTGTATGTGTACTTCCATGATAGAAGGCACAGTGGTTATGTGATTCTATGCTATGTCCTGTATTGGTTGAGGATCCTCTGATATTAATGGCACGTGAGATGGGCCCTGCTTTGCTTGAGATCGTGTAACCACCAAGCTGTTGCCTTTGCTGTTTCCTTGATCTTGAATTATGGGCTTGGGGTTCGTTTCACTTAAAACTTTTACTTTGCCGTTTTTAAATAAAACTTTTATTAAAGAAAATACATAACACTTGACTTCAACAGAACTTCATTCACTAACTTCTGAACTAAAAACTACTTTCTATGACTGATTAAATCTATTTTTATATATTTTCTTATCGGACTGACTGACTAATTATCTATTCATATTTTGTGTTCAACTAATTATCATATTTAGTTTACATATTTACTTAGGGCTAGTATGATTCATGTGAGTCAAACATTTTATTTGGACTTGACTTGTTTCTCATTATTTATCTCACAAGTTAGTCATCAGACTTACAAAAATATTGGATTGTCTGGTGTTTTGTTGGATCGCGTGAGCCTGAGTTATCGTAGCATTAACTTTTGCTCAAATTTTCTTTGTTTTATAATATACAATTATCACTACAAATATGATTGCTATTATTATTGTTATGTCTGATGCTATGTTTATAAGAAATTTGTTATCGTGTTTGTACTTAACTAGTTTTATTTCGTCTAGATTTTCTCAATTTTTATGGTGCAGATATTCTAGTGTCAGATTTTTTTCTTCCTTATAACTAATATTTTTAATATATTTGGCAGTACAACATCATTTTGGACATATTTTACATCATTTCTGTATTTTACATTATTTATAATAATTTCACAATTGCTGAATTTTATTATTTTATGTTGTTTTATTATCATGTCTTGGTCATTACAGTTATGTTCTATTTTCATTATCCTTAAGTTCTTAGTTACTAATACATTTTCTGTTACTTGTTCTACTGCTTCTGTTTTATTTGGTTTCATTATGCAATTTTTAATATTTAATAGTTCTCTAATACAATTATTTTTTACTAAACTTAACTCGTTTTTAATATTATTATTTTTTTCATATAGAAATGTTTGGTTTTTATTAGTTATAATTTCATAGTATTCGGTTTTTAATTCTAAATTGTTTTTATTTGGAATGGAGATTATTGAAGTTAGGTAGTATGCATTTTTGTAAAAATTGGAAATTGGAGTATTATCAAATGATTTTATTTACTAACTCTAATATTTCTTCGTTTATTTGTGTGTTAATGCAAATTTGCTTGTTTAGATTTTTTTTCTATTGTTGCTAGGTTGATATCGATATTTTCAAAATGTCTTTGAATTTCTAATCTATCGTCGTTGTCCATTGTACCTCCTATAATCCTATCCATTTGAGAATTTTTCCGTATAGATTGATGAGTCCTCTCTTTTCTCTAACCCTTTACTTTTTATTTGTTCAAGAAGGAACTTTTTTTGGATTCAGAGATATATAGTAAAAGCTCAAAAATGTTTTTAATTTGTTATTCCATCACACAACTCATTATATTTTGGGTGACAAGTTTCAAGTCTTTCTTTCACTCATCAACAGGTCCCAAATAGCGAAATTGAGTGACTTGAAAAACAAATGAAAAAATAGAACAAGGAAAACAAATGAAAAAATGAAAAATTGAGAAAAATAGATAAATGGCTTCAAGTAAATTTAAAAAAATTAAAGAACATAAGTAGCTCTTCTCCATTGGAAGTCTGTGTAGTTCAAGGTGACGATACTAGGAGGCGCATACTGCAAAAATCTCGGATTTTGGCCCTAAATCACCCGAAAAAAATGGGGGATGATAGAAATCTTTGCTATTTCTATAATTTACTCATCGAGACCGTTCCATTGAGTACTAACGTGTCGGCGTAGGTTCCAAAAAGAAATGAAAACCTTGGTGGACTTGTCGAACTTGCATGCCTATAGAATTTGAAGGAAATAACCAAATTGGCTCAAAAATATTTTGGACGATAAAGAAGGCATATGGAATGCCGCTTTTGGAATACTAGTTACGTGCAATCTCAGTGGCCGCCACCAGGTTGCGTTCATTGGGAACCTAAATATTTTCACATTTTATTATTTTTTTTAATAGGTAAATGAAATCTGAGAATGCTGAAATTCGGTATAGGCAATTCTTTTATGATCCTCTTTATAGAAAAATATTAAAAATTGGAATAAACGTTATTTCATGTAACGAAATTTCCAAATTACTTTTCGGGGGGGGGGGGAATTTGGCGCTCAAGAAATTTCTTATTTCGCCAAGCACGTCGGAGGAGTTTGCAAAATATGTTCAATAAATCAGAAAAAAATTCTAATAAAAAAACAGCTATAAAAATTTTAACATTAGTTATTTATAACGGATTTTTTAATTAATCCACTTATATGAGTATGCAAATTAAATGACATTATGAAATCTAGTTCTGGCTAAATACAGTAAATTAGGAACAGTAATGTATAACAGGACTTAAAGGATTGCAATAAGTCCCGTTAAAATTAAATCACTCTAAGCATTCGAAAAATTCTCCATATAAATGAGGAACGAATCTAATTATAGAATCAAATTTAGCGAACCGTGCAATCTCATTTGATTAGTCATTCCTATATAACTCAAAATAATGACTTCCAGTTTTTATAAATGAAAGCTAAGATATTGCAAATAATTTTAAGAGAAAAAAAAGTGGTTTAATTGTGGCAGGATATAAAAAAAAAGGTGCTGAATGTAATGTAATGGCCGATGAATGGTAGTATCTTACAAAAATCAGCGGCGATTCGGTAATTACACTCACATCGGGGTTTGGTAAAATCATTTATTTTTAAGACAATAAATAGGGGTTGTAGTTAACTACCCCTGTTCAGCCCTCCTTGAAAATTTCATTAGTAAAAAATTGATTTGAAAAAATTTTTCTTTTCAAAAAATCTGAAAATTTTACCGTTTTTATCTCCACCTCACCACCTAGCTCAAGCCAACCCTTAAATTTACATCCACCGTAGTACCATATATCTTAGCTATATTGTGAAAAAGGAATGATTGAAACCCAACCATCACTTACAGAATACCATCGACTTTGATGTGTGAAGAAAATTTTAAATTTTTTGAAATTACCCGAGAAATTCTTAATTTGATCGTTTTCCACCAATATAAACGGTAAAGGATGTTTGTAGTGTAAAATCGCATCTACATTTTGTCCCATAAACTTATATCTAATTAGTTTTTCATTCTGTTAATTACTTTCGGAGCAAACACGAAAACAAAGCAAACGGTCCTTTTTGATAGTACAAAATCGGAGTTTTTTGAGTAAAAAAATGGCATTATTTTAATTTCACACTTGTGAAGAACCGTTAATTCGGAGAATTTTTTCACCTTACTAAAAAATGTTCACAACAGTTATCTAATGCATATAAAAGAAAGAACGGGTGAAATGCATGCAAATCATAGTAATGGGGTGTATATGACCCAAGGGTAAAAAACCAAATGTTTAACGGTAAAAAACGTCTCGTTAAAATTTTTAAGATTTAAAAAAAACCCCACTACTCTCCTACACTGCCCTCCCGCTTTCATTTAATACTACACACCGCAATATGGACAACCCCTATGAGGGGTGGTACTACCCGCCCACCACCCCCTGCTCCAAATCCAAAATTTTGTCCAGTCTATGTTTTGCCCCTGAGTCTAAGAAATACATCTAAGTTAACCGCATCACTTTACTATCCTTCCCTGCGAAATTACAGCCCCGCGAAAAATGTCGATAAAAAATAGCGGTTAAAAAACCGTTATTAAGGGGGAATACCAATGAACAGAAAACTCAAATTTTTATCCTATCCACTACTATAATGGTTTGAGCAGGAGAAAAAAATTTATCTGTGCTTTATGGTTTTAAGCTCTATTTCCTTTGCTCAGATAACACAGATACTAGTAGCGCAGACTACATAATGATGGAGAATTGGAAGAATTTCCTTTCTGCTTAGCACCCACACAGCCAGCCGGCGGCAACGTCCCACGCACACCACATAAGCCGTGGTAGGATCAGAGCCAGCCACAGCAGCAGTCATGTCATGAAGCAGGTCAAGCTCATGGGTCGTGTATGGGTACATCGTAGGAGAAATAAATAAAAATGAGTGTGCGTTTGCGCGATGAGCTTCCCAAGCCATGAAACAGAAATCTATATGTGTGCGTTCGGAGTCTGTTCTCTAAAATGTTCTATATTGATACTTATGGAAAAGTGCCAAACATTGACTTTATACATGCTATAGAGCCTAAACTACTATCCATACAGGAAAATAGTCTTCTGGTAATTTAAAGCTTGGTTCCTTAGCTTCCCAAATGATAAACTTCCTATATATCTTACTTAACAAAATAATAAAATAGTTTTGATTACAAAGTAACCTTACCATTTGACGCTCAATACCTCTCAGCTGAGTGATAATTGCATATGTGTATGTGCAGCCGGAGTCCGAATCTGTAGGTAGCTACATTCGATATCATCAGCCCACGGCATGCCATGACGGCTCAGCGACATTGTAATGATTACTTAGCTGAGAATTTTTGTTTGAGGAATCGTAGTCATTTGGTTAAGATAATATTTTTTAAAGAATTTTGTTAGGAAAGGTATGAAAATTATGAAGATTATTGGAACAAAATTTTTCTGTATGAAGTGTAGTTTAGGGCGGAGGAGCTATTCAAATCAAACTTTTGTCACTTTTATATAAGAACACTGCAAATATTTTAGAATGTAAGGACTACGGGGGGCCTCGCATGTGGTAGGGAGGGAGTCTATTTCATGGCTTGGGAAGTATTCTCGAGCGTTTTGGCTGCATCCAATCCGAAACATATTCATTCTTTTCTGCTTTGTTGATTGTATGCTTTTTGCCCATCATAGTTTTAGTTTAGTTTTGAATTTGTTTTTTACCTAGATGAAATATAATAGGGTGTTACTAGATTTGTCATTCCGTTTGCATTGTGGCCATACAAAAATTTTGTTTTTCACTATATATTTAGGCACTACCCGAGAAATCGTCATCGTAGAGAGCTAATATTTTGTACACGGCGTTTTCATAAAAATAGTATATGTAATTTAAAAAATGAACTAAATTGGGCAACCCGTTTACGGTGTTAATATAAAAAAAATTTACATGTCATAATTATTTTGAAGTTTTAATTTTTAAATCATATTTATTACTTTGAATTGCCACCTGTTTTTTGTTGTTCTGATAATAACAATAGCAAAGTTATAAATTTTGACTATCAGGACCAGCTTAACACAAGCTCGCTGTAGTGACACGTTTAATAAATAACCGGTCAACAATACATGCTTTGCTTTTTTCATCACTTAGTCATTATTAGTACATGCAATGCAACATAGAACAACATTACAAATAGAAAATGAAATAAACAAAAAATATTAAATATTATATAGACGTTTTTTAAAACGTGCTAAAACGTGCTTCGAAACGTCAACATCATAGTGCTCAGCCATATTATTAACAGTAATACACATGCGATTAATACGTTCATACATGCAAAAGTTAGACCTTTAGGAGTTAACATGCAACAGGGGAGCAATATTTTCCTGATTCTCTGATAGGCATGTTTCTACTGCATCTTGGGTCAATAATTTCCGACAAAAGATAATTAAAATAAAATGCATGTAACTTTGGCGGTAAATTGTTTCGACCTTCAGAGGAAGGTTGTCTGAAGTCCATACAGCAAACAAACAGTAATTTCTTTTTGTAATATTTAACTGACCTTGAACTTGGAAGTAGTAAGGATGGTTTTTCTTCATTTCTAAGATTGTACGATATTTTTTATCCACGTCCCAAATCTTGATCACACTTTAGCATCGTTGACTTCTAAACCAGCTGCTGCTGATGGACATTTTGTGTTATGTTGAACAGCAGCGGGAGAGCATCTGTATTCATATGAATGGCGATGTGTGTAATTAACTCGCTTTCCACCCACAAACTTTGAAACCAGGGCATGATATTGTTCAACTATGTTAGAGTCGACATCATAAATTAAACTCTCGGAGTGTCGAGCAAAATTTATGCACAAAAGCTCCCATTGTTCAAAAATTCCTCCTTGCCCCAAAGTTGTTACCTTATTTTCAGTGTCGCTGTTTTTGTCACAGAAATATTCAGCACAACTGGTATGATCGCCGAATATATGGAATGGTGCGTTCAATATATCACTACGCAATTTTTCGATTTTTTTTGTGGAGAAGCCAGTCCTGTGATTTATAATAACCAATTGCTTTTTTTACACCACTTATTATCCTCTGACTGTCCTTTGATAACATTTTTCGGTTTTTTAAGTCGTACTTTGTATTTCTAGCCAACTCTAAAAGCTTTCCGCGGAAGTTTCTAAACAAGTGGTTGCGATGGTTTTGATATGTAGATTTGTATAAGGTCGAGATTCCAACAACTTTCTATAAACACTACTGTTACCATCTCCAATGAATTTATGATAGCGTGCACCGTAAATCTCCTCACTTTTTTTAAATCCTTCTGTAATTATAGCATTGCTGTCGAAGGTCGTTTAAAATTTGCACTACATTCATGATCACGAGGCTCAATGGATTTGGCTGCAGATCTCGCACAAACCAAACAAAATTTATTTTTAACGTCCATCCATAGGATTTTTTTTTGAATAGTACCCTATTATTGATGCAGCACCCGAGTTCGAGTTATACTTATTTCAATATGATCGCTTTGCCCCACAACCACCAACAATCACTGTTAATAGAGGTATACCATCAGTATCAATTTCATTATTTTCTTTGGCTGCAGATATTTCCTCTTCAGCAGTTGGTTTCATGGACGAACTTGCTGCCTCAGCCCATGCAGCGAAAATCTTATTCTGCAAGGCGATGCATGTATCAGAAGCCATGCAAGGTAAGTTACAGGTGGCAGAAAATTCTTGTAATTGGTAATTCCCTACGACGGCGTTAAGGTTGATATTATCATCACTAGTATCATTTGATGTTAATAACGAAAGGCTGACGTTGCACATATTGCATTTAAAATAAATTGTAGAAATAAAACTGCGATGTTTTTCTTTTATGGGAATTAAATTACTTATTGAGCAACCCAATGCTCTGCAATGTTCATTTAATTTAAGAAGGTTTTGCCAAAAAAAAACTCTAAATCAATAAGGCGGAATCCTTCCCAATGAAATTTCGCATCTTGATTCGAATTTCCGCTTTCAGAAGCAGCGTCTTCTAAATACACTGAAATAATTTCATGGTCATATTCTACCACAAATTCGTTTCCACAATTCTCATTACTCTCATTGTGATATCAGCAACATGGAAAAAATAAAGTAAATAGGAGTTGGGTGCGAAATGATCGTTAACAAGACTCCCCAATATTCCTATGCAAAATATTTATGTCACAGTTGATTAGGACCTTAGAAAGCACAACATATTTTAATTTTAGTGCATTTCGGCTAAACTCATTTTCCATAAGAACATTGCGAGGTCTTTGTATCCTAATAC
The DNA here is from genome assembly GCA_963930735.1 of Dioctria linearis. NCBI lineage: Eukaryota > Metazoa > Arthropoda > Insecta > Diptera > Asilidae > Dioctria > Dioctria linearis. The sequence goes on from OZ005742.1 coordinate 28,176,860, forward strand.
TCTACATTATAAAATCAGAACATCCTTCTTTCAAAGTTGAAGTTTTTTGGTGTATATACTGACATAAAAACATTTCGAATATTGATCAATTTGCTATGCGAAAATCTTATGATAAATAATACAAGATTTCAAATAAATTAATCTAACGAAAGGTATTCAAAATATCAACTAAGGAAATAAATAAATAAAAAAAAAAACAATTTTTACCTGCCATACCACTCTCTTCGCCTCTCTCGCCAATAGTTTGTGTGCTTCTTTTTTCAGCATCTTCCCATACCTTCCGTTATACAATATAAGCTATGAGGTATATGAAAAATTGTAAACTAAATTAAGCACTGTACACTGCTCACAATATACTAAGTGACGTATTTTCTTATGTCCACTATAATCTTATATAAAATTATCAAATGTTTCTCTGTACACTGTTATTAAGAAAACTATAAGGAAAAACTATAGTTTTCTAAAAGGAAAACCCACAAATAAGAATAAAAATTTTCACAAGCAATGTTGTTATACATGCAGAGTAAAATATCCATGTGGCCCGCGGTACTGCAAAAAGAACAAAGTTTTGTTTACTTTATCCCACTCTGTTATTAGGGTACGGTGTGGGGCAGATGACTTATATCCAATCCAATCACATTTTTCTGCAGTTTTTGAGCCCACATCTTATTGGTGAAGATATTCGTAAATGGTTTCCGGCATATACCAATCATTTATCAATCGTGTACGTTGTATACACCCCTACAAGCGCACTACTTACCTGCTCAAGTTAAAAAAAAAATTAAATGTCGTAAAATTACGAATTTTCTTAATATATATATGTATGTATTAGCAAAAAATTATGCACACGATTGCAAACACGTAAAATTATGCACACGATTGCAAACAATGAAATAAAATATACAAAATTCAAATGAAAATTATATCTGGTTACTTTTCTAAAGTAACTCTTTGGTTAATGTGGTAGTCAATTTGTCGAATGCGAAATAACCAGTGATGAAACATTTGATAGTAATGAAAAATTGTATCTTTCCATATCATCATAATGAATAAAGAACTAAATCAATCTGTGATGACACTATCAGTTTGTCTCAACTCGTCTGAAAAATACTACGCCATAGTAGAAGTTATACGAAGAAGATTTCTCATCTAACAATAAAATTATTTTGAAATAAGTAAAAACATCAGATTTGGTCTAAGATCAATTCTGATTTTACCCTACATGAATGCCCGTATGTAATTTCGTATGGTAACCAATCTGTACAAGTAGGGTATAAAAAGAAAAAAAATCTGAAAAGACCAATAAATTTCAAAACTTCATAAATTTTTAATATTTCAATAAATATTTAATTAAGTTGTGATAACGTTTGAATTCTTATTTAGGAATACCTTTCGTCATCATCATCGCATTCAGGCTAATTTTCCTGTTCTAACTGCCTAAAAATTATCCTATAGTTATACTGGTTACTTACAATTTCGTAAGATAATGTGCAATCTCACTAACATCAGTAAATTATTTACACTGGTGTTTGTCCTTTGGTGCTCGCAGGTACACGTCCACTACACTACTCAAGTAGATTGATTGTATAAGCTTTCTGCGCCACGTGCCACCTAGCAAAACTTTTGCATACAAAAAAACAAGTGTGTCCATGGTAATACCACACAAAACAGCAAGTGTGTCCATGATAATATCATTTATTGACAATTGTTTTATTTTATTATTACGCTGTAAGCATAAGTTTTCTTGCAATTTTTATGCAAAATCGAGTAAATAACATTACATTGTTTAATTTTAGATACTTTGTAACTTTTAATTTACATTGGAACGCTGTTAAAACTTTGATCGAAAAGTGTTCATTTTGTCATATTTTGTTTATGTAAAATATTAGCCCAAAACATCCAAAAAAGAAAAAGTAAAAAACTTATCTCATCCTTTTATGGCACATCTTTCCATTTGTTGTAATTGCGCTCGGTCAGCACTCAGCTCAAATCATAATTTATTGGTTGTGACAGTGCTTGACCGACGCAATTCACAACTCATTTCCCACGATACAAAGTATCGTTTTTTCAAGTGCGCAACGAACACTTAAAATTCTTTCCTCAGCGTATAATATACAAATTTTATCAAGAAGTAATCAATTTTTGTTTACTTCTTCGTTCTCCACTTGTGGTAACATTTTTTAAAGAGTCGAATTACATCCTGTTGTCGCGACGAAGTGTGAAAGTTATTTTGCTGATAAGGCAAAGACGCGAGCAAATGATAATTCTCGAAGGCACAAATCGGGGAGTTTAGTAAAATCCTCAATCGGAGTCGGTCGAGTCTCGTGATCTCTAAAATAATTCTCATTGAAAAGCTTAAAAGTTTTAAGAAGTTAATTACAATTATAAAAGTTAATACAATAAAGTCGACAGATTAACGCGCGATCGAGTGATTTTCATTTATTAACCCCATTAAAGACTAATTTCAGAGACACAAAAACGATAAAGGCTCCGATAGATGCTGGACTCCGCCTGGGCGTTCTTCTCAAGGAAAAGAAAGCACGACGCCCCGGGCTTACAACAAATTGGTGGCAGCGGTGCAGGATCCAAACAGCGGTGCAGGATCCAAACAGCGGTGCAGGATCCAAACAGCAGGAATTGCCAATTAATTAACAGTCAACTATTCAACCAACGGATCGACATACAACAATTTACTCACCTGAACCAGAAACAAGAATAACCACGAGATGCGCATGTACGCATATGCAGAAAAGGTCAGAATTTAGAACTACAAAAATTTTTTTTTGCACAGAAAATTGATCTTACCTTTTATAACATATATATATATTTACATAATTTTGAATCAAAATTTAGAAAATAAAAAAAAAAAAACAAAAATTATTTAATAGAAATAACAGGTGAAACATTGGCTAAATAAGTACTGATAATTAATTAGTGATGGTGAAGTGATTTTAATAATCTCATATCTTCGACTGACAATTCACTCAAAAAGCAATGATCTACTTTCTCGATGTAAAGAAACCTTGTATATATTTTTTTTTCTCCTTTCTTTTGTATTTACGTGTTCAAGTTATTAGTTACAATCAAGATCATGTATACAAGTTGCTCGATTAATGGAAATTAAATGAGATGCGCATGTACACATATGTGTGGTTAACAATATAGTGATTTTATGATTTTTTTTATTGATACGATATGTGGCAATATTGGGAAATTTTATCGAAGATTGCATAAAGTTTCATATTTTTGATTTTCACCTTTATAAATCTTAAACGAGTACAATGAATATAACAAGTGAATGATGGGGAAAGTTGAAAAAAAAAAAATTTTTACGAAATTCTTAAATTTCTTTTGATTGTTGATTCTACTTTTAATTTGTAAATGAATACGACATATAGCAGTGAGTGATAAATTCGTTTTCTATTATTAATCGAAAAAAAAAAAAAATTTTTTGAAATTTTATTAAGTCGCCTTGATGGTGAAGTTGTGAAAGTGTTACTCTTTTTCCAGGAATAATTTGACGAATTTTTCCTGTTATATGAAGCCCTTTACCTTTCTTAAGGAGCATTTCATATTGCCCTCCACGTTTTTGTGTTACAAAAATTTTTTAATACCAAATATGTTTGTGGTCGTTCAAAGTGTTTTCATTTACGTATGGCACTAGAGACAACAACTTTTTGTTTTTATTCTCTCCCAATCTAATCTGCTAGTGAAAAAGTTCCCTACGGTATTGAAATAAAATTTTTTTTAAAAAAAAAAAAAAACAAAAGGGTGTGTAATCTTCTACGAAGAAAAATCTAAGACAACATAAAATTTTGAGTTTTTGCTTTTGAGACCTTAAATGAGTTTTCCGTTTTTACATAAATCATCTAAATTGTGAAAATCCGTAATTAGAAATAAAGCAACGCAAGTGAACTTGTGAAGCGTTGACTCTTCATCCTTTAATATTTGACTTATCTCAAAACGGAGGAAGCAGTCACACGAAGTGCTGCAGTCACACGAAGTGCTGCTAGGTTAATTGAATTATTCGTCGAATTACCCTTCCACGCTATGGCGCCTGACCCTCCTACTAATGAGCTTAAATTAAGCTTAAAAGATGTACATGACCTTATCCCAGAGTTTGACGGAAACCCCGAAGGTCTTAAAAAGTTTGTTGCTTGTGGCGACTTGTTGTTCTCTTCCACAAAATCTGCAGCTGAAGTGACTATGTTCCTCAATTTCGTTAAGACTAGGCTCCAGGGCCCAGCTTTCGAACTAACGCAGTATAAAACTCTAGATACTTGGAAGGAATTGGTACAAGAATTAAAAAACAATTTCAAAGAAGAAAAATCTAGAGCCGCCCTTCAAAGTGAAATAGCCCAAGCCAAACAACTATACAGAGAAACGGTGAAAGAATATGGTGAAAGGCTTTCTAAATTATTGTGGACCCTTAACTCGGTCACTTATTCTGATATAGAAGATCCCAACGTGCGCGACTTCATTATCAATGAAAATCGTAAGCTAGTGATAACTTCTTTTGAAGATGGTCTAAAGAACCACAGCTTGAAGTTATTGGTAAAAGCGTTTGGTGGTGAAGACCTAAGGCAAGTAATAGCCTATGCAATAGAGCAAGCCCCTAGACTAGAAATTCATGCGGTACCTCTCAATAACAGCACTAGACCTCCTCCAAAACAAAGAGTGTTTTGTCGAGTATGTGGACGTGAAGGCCACACGGAACAGACATGTTACCGAAACACTCGCTTGCCCAATTTCTCGCCCAGAGAAATTAAGAAGGAAGTACAACGCATTATTTGTGCTTATTGCAAGAAACCAAACCACACTCTTGAGGAATGTCGGCAACGTAGATCCCGAAATAATCAATCACATTCTAGCAATTACCAGGGAAACGAACGTTACAGAAATCCCAGTGCCCAACGGGGTTATCCAAATACAACGCATACAAATATTTCAACCAATCATGGGAACAATAAAAATAACCACAATGTACATTACTTTCCACATAGTGGTAGGACAAAATCGGTTGAAAGTACTCCACGACTCGTTGAGACGGGAAACGAGAGCTCTCGGGAGGATACCCTCGGCAACCCATCCCGAATCATCTTCAAAGCCGACGTCCACAATCCTTAAACGAATACAATAAATACGCACCCCTTGTCATAAGCGTATCACTAGACATAACCATGCATGGAACAACAATATGTATACCTTTTACCCCCTCACGAAAACCATACTCCGTATTTTTAATCGACACGGGCGCGGATATCAGCTTAATTAGATATGAAACTAAACTCAAACAAAATATTACTCCTAAGGAGAAATGTACAATTACTACGATCACTGGAGAATCCGTAGTAACTAAAGGCAAAATCCCTGGAACTCTAGAATTCTCAAGGAAAATCTCTTTGCGTCACACTTTCGACTTTTTCAAAACCTACGGCTGTACAATAGACTACTGTAGAAATGAACTTATTATTAGACCTGACTTCGTACCAAAAAGCCTGACAAAAGGGCACTCCGTAATTGTCAATGGGGAAAACCTTCCTTCTAAGTTTTCAAATCCCAAATTGCAATCTGTCGAAGCTGGTCATAAAACGGCAATTAAAGCGAATGAGCCTCAATCGAGAAGCAGATATCCAGAAACTAGTAGCAAAATTCTTAAGCCAGAAACTTTTACGTCTAATGTCCCAACAGTGAGGCCTAATAGAGACCAAACATCGTTAGAGGATGAGCGTATTTGTAGGAGGGGAAACTCAGTTAAAGGAGAAAACAGAATCTGCCCAGCTGACATGGAACCTGATAGCATAACTGTCCGCTCTAGAAGCGAGCAGGTCATCGAAATACCCTGCGACAGCCTCAAGGATTCTGTCATATCAAAGAAAAGGATCCAATCGGGTGTCTATCTTGGATCGGCTGTAGTTAGACCTATTCATAAAAAGGTCACAGCATTAATTTTAAATACCAACGATCATGACATCGAAATAAAGCCCCACGAATTAAAAGTAGAACTAGAGGAGTTCAATAATTTTGATATAGCAAAAGCTAACATAGAAGGCAATATAGTCAAAGATCGCTTACAACGACTGGCTAACTCTCTGAACCTCGAGCACTGTAACTTCGAAGAAAAAAATTCGATATTAGGAATATGCAGACAGTATAGCGAATTATTCCATCTTGAAGGCGACCATCTAACCTTCACTGACGCCATTACCCATAAAATATTAACAGAGCCGGGTAAACCGCCTTTGTACAAGAAACCGTATCGACTTCCAGAGTCACATCGAAAGGAAATACACCGGCAGGTAGACGAAATGTTGCAGGATGACATAATTAGAACGAGTTTCAGTCCCTGGAATTCTCCACTCCTTCTTGTTCCTAAGAGAGCTGACAGCTCCGGTTGTAAGAAATGGAGAGTTGTGGTGGATTTCCGTGGCTTAAACGACGTTACTATAGGTGATGCATACCCACTTCCCAATATAACGGATATATTGGACCAGTTGGGTAAAAGCAAATACTTTAGCACTCTGGACCTCGCTAGTGGATTTCACCAGATTTTGGTTGATAACGAAGATAAACAGAAAACGGCGTTCAGTACTCCATTTGGGCATTACGAGTATAATCGAATGCCATTTGGATTGAAAAACGCACCGGCAACCTTTCAGCGTCTAATGAACAATGTGCTGATAGGACTGCAGGGCATACAGTGTTTCGTCTACGTCGACGACATAGTAATCTACGGATACGATCTACGCGATCACAACACAAGGTTGATAAACGTCCTAAACCGCCTAAAGGAATATAACTTAAAGTTACAGCCAGAAAAATGCCATTTCGTGAAAAAAGAGTTAATATACCTCGGGCATGTCATATCGAAAATGGGAATCCAACCGGACCCAAAAAAATACAAGTGGTGAAAACATACCCGGAACCAAAAAAAACAAAAGACGTCAAATCCTTCCTGGGATTTGCGGGCTATTACCGTCGGTTTATACCCGACTTCGCCAAAATGACGAAACCACTGACGAGACTCTTAAAAAAGGACGTAGAGTTTCGCTGGGATGCGTTTTGTGATGAAGCTTTCAAGGCTCTCAAAAAGAAGCTCATCACCTCTCCAGTACTTGCATACCCAGACTTTGGCGAAGAATTCCTTGTAACCACCGACGCTAGCGACGTTGCATTGGGAGCCGTCTTATCCCAAGGAGAAATAGGTAAGGACAAGCCTATATGCTTCGCAAGCAGAACCTTGAATGCGGCTGAAACTAGATACACGACGACGGAAAAGGAATTGCTCGCCATAATATTTGCAGTAAAGCAGTTCCGTCCGTACATATATGGGCGACGATTTACGATACTAACTGACCACAGGCCTCTACAATGGCTCATGAACTTAAAAGAGCCAACATCACGATTGGCTCGTTGGAGAATTCTTCTGGAGGAACATGATTATAAAATAGTTTACAAACCTGGGAAGTCTAATTCAAACGCCGATGCTCTAAGCCGCATAAAAAATGAGGAAAACGAAGGTGACTCAGCAAAAACCTTAGGAAACGTTAGAGTAACTACCAGATCACAAAAGGAACGATCAAAAACCTTAAAAGAAAGACCTTTACAGAAAAATGAAAAGCCTTACAGCAAGAAAGAGCCTAACGACGTACAATTTTATTTACAGGAAAGCAGTGATTCAATTTTTCGGGATAAATCCATTAATAATAAAATCATTATATTACCCCTTCTCAAAACGCACGAAGAAGCTGTCCTAAATAAACTTATTAAAGCCTTTCGTAAGCCCGCTATGTGGGAGCTAAAGCCTTTTAAAGACAACTCTGATACATTTATTGTGGCTACGGCCGCCATTCCCGCACGATCTAACCGAGATCAAGATAACATTACAATTCTCTTCCAGAAACTTTATAATTTCTGCATAAAGCAGAGGATTGATAGAGTTGGACTAACTGTTCCGACAGTCGATCGCAATACGCTTGGGGTAATAAGATCGACAATAAAAGAAATTTTCAAAACTTCACGTATTAAACTGTATATATATATGGACACTAAAGTATATATCGACGATAAAGACCGCATACCAGAATTATTGCTCGAGTACCACAACTCTCCACTAGGAGGACACCAGGGGATCTCTCGCACCCTAAAGCGTCTCAAAACCAAATACTATTGGCCAACGATGGTAAGAGACGTAAGAAATTTCGTTCGGAAGTGTCAGTCTTGCCAGAAAAACAAGCTTCAGAGAAACCCGCCTATACCGATGAAAATAACATCGACCAGTTCAAGACCGTTTGAGCGGATAGCACTGGATATAGTGGGTCCCCTGCCCGTCAGTTATGAAGGTAATAAATATTTAATGACATTTCAAGATGACCTGACGAAATTCTCTGACGCATTGCCAATTCCAAATGCTGAGGCACAAACGGTTGCCAGGGCATTCGTAGAAAAACTGGTTTGTCGTCATGGAATTCCCGAGCACATCCTTACAGACCAAGGAGCTAATTTCTTAAGCGCTCTATTTAAGGCAGTCTGTAAATTAATGAAATCTAAGAAGATAAATACCTCCCCATATCACCCCCAAACGAACGGGGCGCTCGAAAGAAGCCACAGGACTCTTGCCGAGTATCTGCGACACTATGTCAATCAAGATCCGCTTACATGGGATACATGGATACCATACTCCATGCTCGTGTATAATACCACACCTCACAGCTGTACAGGTTATAGCCCATACGAATTGCTGTATGGTTTTCCTGCGAACATTTCAAACATCCTTACACAGAAACCACAGCTGACCTATAATTATGACGATTACTCCAACGAAATGAAATCACGACTGCAACATGGCTACCAGATAGCTAAGGAAAACCTAAATAAAAAAAAATGTAAATCTAAAAACTACTACGACAAAAATACCCAAGCAAAACACTTTAACTTAGGAGACAAAGTGCTTATTAGAAATCATACAAGAAAAAACAAGTTTTCTTCACTCTGGAATGGACCTTTTGAGATCACCCAGGTCCTATCAACAGAAAATTCTAAAATAAAGGTCGGAAAAAGAGATAAGATTGTACACAATAATGATTTAAAATTATTCATTGAATAATAACAAGCCTGGGAGAGCGGTGTCAATAACATTTTACAAGTAAATAACTTTTCTCTTATCTAACCGCTTTATGTGTCAACCTGCATAAACCAAAACGCTAACCAATTTCAGTCACCCACACGCTTATATTCCCATTTGCAAAAAAAAAAAAAAAAAACATATCTCTTATACATGCATACTACGTTCCCGTAAGACTAACAACATCACTTCCTTTCAGATTTTATACGTCGGGACCTTGCTCCTGAACGTTATCTCCGCATATGGGAGCGAGCTTGTTATCACTCCTATTAAACAGAATCCTGGAATTTACTTCGAGGAATTGGGGAAAGTAGAACTCTATTCCAACGAATGGAAAGTTCTGGTATATTATGACTTCAAGAGTCTGGCTCAAGCTTTACGTTACATGGGCAGATACGTAGACCAAGTAAATGACTTCTGCAAACTTCTCACAGATGAACCAAACCTCGCCATAATCTGTAGTGGAACTGTGTCTGAAATGAATCACCTCATGAGTGACATCACACAAAAGTATAGCTTACTTAAGAGCAAAGATAGGCAAAAACGCGGCCTATTTGACGCAATCGGGATTATTAGTAAAACCTTGTTCGGAACACTTAACGAAGAGGATGCTAAATTTTATGACAAGCAAATTGACAAGTTAAATTACAACGAGAATCACTTGCTTTCATTAATAAAAAATCAAACTTTTATACTAGAAACCACAGTAAATGTGTTCAACAAATCGCAGGCCTTAATTAACGATCAACTCTCAGCTCTAAATGCCAGACTCACCAAGGTAAAAATGATGATGAATCAACTAATAAACGCGACCCACGACAATCGCATTATTGCAGAAATGGAGTCGTTAACATCTCTAACTACATTGATCATTATCAGGTACCAAAACATAGTCAACACAATAGTTGACCTAGTTACCGATGTTCGACACGGTAAGCCACATCCAACCATAGTAACACCTGAACAATTAGAGTCAATTCTATATACGATACGAAAGGAGATCCCCAGCGATACTCGTTTATCCGCGTTCTTAAAAGATGGTAATCTATTATTCTTGTATCGTATAAGCCAAATGAGCACTTCCATCGTGGATGATAGAATTTTGTACGAATTCAAAATTCCCTTACCATATAAAGAGAATTACCAACTTTATAAAGTTATACCTTTACCTACCATACACCAGCAAAAGCTCGCTTTCATACAACCTACTATAAACTACCTCGTCATAGACTATGGAAAGGAACACTATTACGATCTAACATCGCAAGAACTAGGAAATTGTATAACAGAGGATCATCTACAATACTTGTGCCGAATCCTACACCCCATATTCAATGTGAACTCCGACAGCCAGTTGTGTGAACTACAACTAATAAAAAGAAAAAATTCCATATCACGCACCTGTAATATCAGACAATCAGATCACAAAACAATATGGATCCAGTTGTCTCAGGCAAATAAATGGCTTTTCTCAACTACCGAAAACCTGACCCTAGATTCGATATGCCAAGACACAATAAAACATTACACTATATACTTCCGGGCGACTGTTATTTACGTACGTCAGAACTAACCATAAGAGGCTATACTAGTAAGTCAACCCAATTAAAAAACTCATACATACCACCCAATAACATTTCGATACTTATACACAACTCCACCAGAAACTACCTAAACTACTCTGATAAAGTAGCTGTAGTAAAATATGTTTCAAACGAGGACCTTACGGCAATCTCCGATCAGATCAATATTTTAAAGAATGAAGAAGAAGTGGAAAATCTCCCATTGGATCCACATACGATCCACCATTATTCACTGATATACTTCATACTTTTTGGAATGGTCTTGCTCGTGGCCTATAATATATATAAAAAGGTATCTAGCAGATTAACGCTGAATAAGCCCAACTCGACCGGAACAAGACCGGAGAATGAACAGATCACAGTCGATCAACCTGTAGTTTTTACATTTGCATCAAACGAATAAAAAAAAAAAAAAAAAAAAAAAAAAAAAAAAAAAAAAAAAAAAAAAAAAAAAAAAAACCTATATGTGTGTGCCATGCAAGATCTCTTTATAAAAAAAAAAAAAAAAAAAAAAAATTTAAACTTACCATACATATTGGTATAAGTTAAGAAAACCTTTTGTAGTTTTTATACTTTCATAATGTAGTCTTTATAAAAAAAAAACTTTTTAAACTTACCTTAAATATTGGTAAGAAAGTCTTTGTAGTTTTTGTAGCATAGTTTAAAAAAAAAAAAAAAAAAAAAAAAAATGTACTTACCTTTAATTTTTGCAAGATAGGAAAAATTTTAATTCTTGCTTTGCTTTACACATTGGTAACATCCAACATTTTTGTTAAAGTGAGACTCGACCGGCTGAAAAAAAAATTTTAGAAGAAATTTTTATCTACGAGAAAATTTTTGTCCTTAAGCCAAAAATTTTCTTTTTCTTAGGGGGATGGAATGTTGTAATTGCGCTCGGTCAGCACTCAGCTCAAATCATAATTTATTGGTTGTGACAGTGCTTGACCGACGCAATTCACAACTCATTTCCCACGATACAAAGTATCGTTTTTTCAAGTGCGCAACGAACACTTAAAATTCTTTCCTCAGCGTATAATATACAAATTTTATCAAGAAGTAATCAATTTTTGTTTACTTCTTCGTTCTCCACTTGTGGTAACATTTTTTAAAGAGTCGAATTACATCCTGTTGTCGCGACGAAGTGTGAAAGTTATTTTGCTGATAAGGCAAAGACGCGAGCAAATGATAATTCTCGAAGGCACAAATCGGGGAGTTTAGTAAAATCCTCAATCGGAGTCGGTCGAGTCTCGTGATCTCTAAAATAATTCTCATTGAAAAGCTTAAAAGTTTTAAGAAGTTAATTACAATTATAAAAGTTAATACAATAAAGTCGACAGATTAACGCGCGATCGAGTGATTTTCATTTATTAACCCCATTAAAGACTAATTTCAGAGACACAAAAACGATAAAGGCTCCGATAGATGCTGGACTCCGCCTGGGCGTTCTTCTCAAGGAAAAGAAAGCACGACGCCCCGGGCTTACAACACATTTATTTCAAAATCGGGTCATAAATGACTTTCACTTAGCTGGAAAGTGGTGCAAGTGATGACAGTTTTTAACAATTTTACAAATTTCAGATAATTATATAATAATTTCTGGATTAATTTTGAGAAATTTGCTACACTTATCTCACGGATTGGACCTTTATCTAAACACTAAAATTTATTTGGAATAAAAAGACACACCTGTTCTCGAGATATTGGGTGCAAGCTGAAGGTCAATTTTCAATTTTCACTGGTATTCCCTCTTAAGATCATCTGATCAAAAAGGTACCCCCACTACTCTGCCGCATTTTTTATTCTCATTCTTTTGATACCCCACATGACCTATTCCATACAACCCCTACCCATGCCCCCTCAACCCCTAATTAAAATACTTTTCTCCCAATTGCGTTTCCTCCCTCCTCAATAAAGCGAACGGAAAAAACCCCATATTTCTACGACGACTTCACAAAAATCTACAGACCTGCGAAAATCGTTAAAAAAAATTTCCCGTTAATCCCTGTCAAATCCGTAAATAACGCTTAATCAAAAAATTAGATAGCCTATCCGACCCACGCATACCTCCTGCGAAAAAAAATTCTGAGTTTTTCGATCCGATGTCTAGATCCTGAGATCTTAAATGGAATGTTTTGGTACTTTAGAAAAAATCACATTTTTTCGAAAAAAAATCCTTCTTTTCCCTTCCATTTTCACCCCTGCATCTTCACCAACCAATTCCGTCCCCCCGCCTATCATGATCGCCATTCGTTCCAATTTTTTTCAACACCCCATACACCCCCCCCCCCTTTCTCAGGTTTTTCATGAAAAACAAAGCAAAACTACCCTCCTTCAACCCTTTTTAATTACCGTTAGTAACAGAAATTAAAAAACTGTTGTAGTTTCGAAAAAAATTTACATCAATTTTCTACAACAACATTTACTATCCATTTTCCATGTATAACATTTTCACATTTTAACCACATCACTCTTTTAAATTTAGAACAAAAAAATTCACAATGCCATCAATTCTGTATTTATGTATCTATTTAATCACTGCCTTGTCATGTTCCTGATAAAAAAGTTGCTAAACATTCTTTTGATATTTTCCCAAATAAGTTCAACTGTTTTAACTTTTGAGTCTTATTTGAAATTGAATATTTTGTTCCATTATTTTCGCATGTCGGGCCCCACGTTGGACGCCAAATTTGTTACGCACTTTCTTTCTGCGTAAATAGCGGGGCGGCTAGCGCGGAGAAAGGGGTGGAACCAAAACTGCAGTAGGGCGCCACGTGGTTTTAGAGTCTAGGAACTCCGGTTGTATCCTCTTGGGAGTCGAAAAAAGGAGAAAAAAAATGATGAAAACGACCTCCGTATTGATGAAAACACGTTATAAATTTTAATCACAGATCAATCTTCACTATTCAATTCACAAATTTCAGATTAAAAGGAAACAAAAAATGGCATTCAAGGCAGCACTATTCGCATATGTAATATATATAAAAAAAAAACTGTTCTGACATTAGAACTAAAATGAAATTTTGTTGCAAAAATTAAAGGCAATACTTATCTTTTTCCAAGTACGATTTTAATCAATTTAACCTGAGCTCTTTTCCACCACCTTTTCCGACTTTCTTAGTTTTTTTTTCCTTTTCTTGTTTAAGAAATACACTGTATGCAACTCAATACTTCCCTTGGTTGAAACTTATGACACAACTGAGTCCCTTCACCTACCAAGGTCATCGGATTTATAGAAAATCTCACCCGTTTCCAATCGGTCCGCTTAACTATTATTTTTATTTAATTTTTTCCATAAAAATAATCTTGTTTATTAATGCTTCCATTTGGTTTATTTGGTAAAATTCTTAAAATTCGTTTTGCATGGAAATTCTTGAGTTGAATATCCGTTTGACAGAACTTTTCCTTGGCATTTACCTTGGGCTGGGAGCAATTTTTATTCTATATTTTTACGGTCGGGAATATGAAGTTTACACCAGCAAATTATGTTTTACTTTTGCTAGGTTAGGAGTCAGTTTTGTGATCATGGAAAAGAAAGCCTTGATCAGGTAAGTGGCAAATAATTTGTATTTATAATTCTAACGATAAAAAAAAGATAAGTACTGCCAGATGCCTTTGATTTTCTTCCTTACATTTTATGCAGGACCTTATCTGCCTGACATCATCTTCATTAAGGGTATGTGCTTTAACTTTTCTTAAATGAATAATTCCAAACTTACTTGATATAATTCCCTAATCTAATTTCAATTTTTTTTTAATAATTGTAGACAACTCATCATATCGAGGGGTGTGTAGAAGCAGTAAATTATTTATTAAATTATGCAAAAAAATGCAAGTGCTGGCATTGGCGTAGCCAGCGTTTTGTTGGGGGGGGGGGCAGACTGACACAATATTGAAGAAGAATATTCTTCAAGCAAGTATTGTTTTTCAAAAATGTGTATAACTTTCTAAAACGTTAATCAGTGTTAAATCCAAGTTTCCTTACATGAAGCAAACTATTTCATTGATTACCGTTGTTTTTTTCAACCAATGTATGCTTAAATTAAACAACAATAAGAATATTTCCTAAAAACAAGAATAAAATAAGATTAATTTACTAACATATAATTATATGGTTTTCTAAAGAAAAGTTATTTCAAATTCATGGTTCTAATAAATTGTGAATGTATCCCAATAATAGCCCTGAAATTAGAAAATTATTTCTTCAATATCGCTGGAATTGGTCTAAGACCAATTCTTATGATACCCTAGATGAATGCTCGTATGCATCTGTGCAAATTTGATTTTTGAAGTAGTTTTTCGAATATATTTCTAAAGCGGTTCGTCGGACAGTAAAAATTATTGTATCCAATTTCATAGGATTTCATAGTCTGAAGAACTTTTCAGTGCTATAAAAACATCTCGGACTGATCGTCTTCACAGTACCTGTACGTAAAAATCCTAAATTTTGATATTGCAACATCAAGAAGGGGTTGCGGGATGTATCCCATTTTTGAAATTATACTCATCATTTTTATGAAAACGCCGTGTACAAAATTTCAGCTCTCTACGTCGACTCGTTCTCAAGCGGTGTCTAAATATGTAGTGGAAAACCAAAGTTTTGTATGGCAAGGAGTTGCCTGAATTATTCCATTTCCGAACTTAAATTTCCTTTTTTCTCGAAAAGTTCGTGTTCAAAATTTCAGCTTTCTAAGTAAATTCGTTCTGGAGCTATCGTGAGGACGGACAGACCATGCACAAATTAAAATAACTTCTAATATTATGCTTGGGTGTTCAATCCATTTAGCTATACCTTCATTATTTCTATGTGTTACAAATGGAATGACAAGCTCAGTTTACCCAATAGATTTCATTTGGGGTATAATATTCAGTAAACAATCCAGAATAAAGCGATGCGAAGTACACTCTTGTGGTGTGCAAGATATTCGTCTGTTAAGTGGTTGTTAGATACGCTTAAGTGAATGAAGATACAGCAACGAACTGATTTAAATGTACTTTTATTCATTTTTAAAATAAAGAAGAAATATTACTAGAGATACATATTTATATATCCATTTTCTTTATATACATAAATGACGTACAAAAGAAAACTTTAAACTGGGTGTTCAAACATATTCAACAATTCTTCAATAAGTTAATAGTGCTAACTTCAAAGTTCAATTTCTCAAATTCATACAAAATTCGCAAATAATTAATATTCCCAGTGAGATAGACGAGATTTAAGCAGATCTGTATTAAATCATCAAACGCCATATCTATCGAAATATTTATTCGATTTGATTAATGAAACATATCCATTGCCAGTTACCACCCCATTAAAACTAGTGGGGCATCTTTCTAGGTTGCAGATCTGCTGAATCAGCTCTTTATCTTCAGATTTGCAAGGAATGGTATTATTTTCTTGATATTCGGCATTCTAGGGCTATTATTCTTGGATCTCCCAATTGAAATTCCCTTGTAAAAACTATGGCTGCGGCAAACCCAGGTGCGACTAGTTCTTTTAAGATGTTTCCATTGCCACCATCTCCTTGTAAGTTGAAAAGTTATTAACAGTGATATTGAGAGACTGTCATAACTCATAGTATGTTACCTGATCATGTGTAGCCAATATAGGATTGTTATCGCCCATCTAAATACATGCACATACCACTCTGTCGGTTCTATTTATTTTCCATTTCTAAATCTTCACACATAACTGCATTAAATCTAATTCGGGACTGCAATCTTCTTGCACTTCAGCAGAGCTTGCTACTCGTCCTCCAACTCCAATAGGTTAAACAGGGCCTCCAATTTTTGCTAACAGCATACCTAAAAAGAATAATTGTTTTGGTAAAAGTAAAATTTTTAGAAGCATTTCAATGCATACCTTTCGATGGATCGACTTTTTCCTCAGTTGCATTTATAGTTCCTACAACTGCGCTAGACATTATCGGTTTCACAAATTCATGTCGTTCCTTAGCAGCATTTTCAATTCCGTAAGAGATAGTAAAGCTCGAAATGACTTCTTCACAAAATTTATTGCCATAATCAGAGGCTCCCTTGCTTGGTTCTACAATAATTTTTAGTGGCGATGCAAAGGACAGGGGATATTCAAATTTTGAATTCTTATGTGGAGGATGATAGCCTGGAATGTTTAAGCAACCAACACAGTAAACAACTGTCGGTATGACAATTTCACTTTTACTTGGTGGCATCCTCAAAGCCTTTATACAAAATTTCAAAAGTTATCACATCTGCATCAGTATAATGTAGAGAATTATGCAACACATAATGCATCAAAATCATGGCGCATTATTGCCACATCAGTGCGTGAAATGTGTGTAAAAAAAAGAAAAAGAAAGAAAACTTATGCTTAAATCAGTGATTTGATTAAATACTTGTTATTAGTAATTACCATAAATACCTAGTTTATTTTTTAATCATTGTTAATTAGCTTAAATTTAATGACATTTCATTGACATTTCCATTAGCAATGGTACGTAAATATAAAAGAAAAACCTCCGCGGTTAATAAAGAAGTAGGTATTACTTACTGCATTAAATCTTATAAAAGAAGAAAGAAGAAGTGTGAATGTAGCACGTCAATATAATATTCCTGAAGCAACCTTAAGAAGGTTAAATAAAAGTCTAAATAATAGAGAAACAAGAAATTTATCAGCAAATGTCTTACCGACCCCAGGTGCTTTCAAAAAGGTAAAACATGCATATATACTCTCTTGAATTTCGTATAGGTTAATCAAATGCTGGTTGCTGTAGATGTTTTCGGAAGATCAAGAGAAGGAGTTGGTCTGTTATATCCTTGCATGCTCCGATATTTACTTCGGCTTGACTCCTAAGGAAGTACGAAAAATTGCCTACGAATTCGCTGTGTCCCAACAGAGCAAATGTCCGAGTTCTTGGGATAAATCGGGTTGTGCTGGATCAGATTGGTTTGGATCTTTTCTGAAGCTTGGCGAGGGCGTCTAATTTCAATAGGACAAATGTCGGCAATCTTCGGACAGTTTTGGAAAGAATGAACTTTTCTGCTAAGGATATATTTAATATGGATGAAACTGGTTAATTACATTTTTATTTAAGAATAAAATGTAGGCTACTAAGTTTTCATTTCATTATTAGGCGTAACAACCGCTCAAACTCCTAATCGAATTGTGTCACGTAAAGGTGTTAAACAAATCGGAAGAATCACATCTGTAGAGGCTAGCTTGTTACAGTTGCTGTAGCTGTTTCAGTTACAGGGGTACAAATACCACCGTTTTTCGTTTGTCCGCGTCTTCACTTCCGCAATCACTTTCTTCAAGGTGGCTCACCAGGTTGCAGTGGAGATGCCAATAAATCTGGATGGATAAAAACGGAAAATTTTACTAAATTCTTGAATCATTTTATCAGCAATACTAACTGCTCTCGAGAAAGGCCGATGTTATTGCTGTTGGATAATCACGAATCGCATTTAAGCATAGCTGCAATCGACTTATGCAAGGAGAACGAAATTACTTTACTATCGTTTCCCGCACATTGCACACATAAACTTCAGCCGTTAGATAGAAGTATATTCGGGCCATTTATAAAAGCAATAAACTCTCAATGTGTGTGATTCATGGATAACTAACAATCCAGGCAAATGCATATCCATTTATAATATACCAGGAATTGTTGCAAAAGCTTTAGCAGTGGCTGCTACTGTGTCGAATATCGTAGCTGGTTTCGAAGTTAATGGAATATCGCCCTTTAACTCGAACGTATTCACAGAGCTTGACTTCATGCCTAGCATCTTCACCAACAGACTTCAATCAAATGCATCCCAACCGCTAATTACAGTTGGTCCAAGGACATGCTCTATTTTGGATTTGCGTCCACTGCCGCAAGCGGGCGCAAGGTCTATACCGACAGGAGGAAGAAAAAAGCGAACAACTGAGATTCTGACGGATTCACCAGTGAAAGACCGATTGAAATTCGATTCTAAGCGCATTGAAGAGAGGCGAAACAATATATCTACAAATACTGTCCAAAGAACTAAAAAAAGCATCATTAAACGAGTTTCCGTAAAAAAAAGAACTAATTGCGTCAACATCAGTGAGTCCGGTTTTTAATCCCTGTCCGTCGAACAGATCCTATAATCGAAATCCAAAAAGTACGAACAACATCATCAAAAAAATGCATTAGCTTCAGTAGGTCCAGATTGTAACTCCGGTTCGTCGAAAAAATCCCGTAATCGAAAAAGAAACAAAGTTATCGACATCTGCAACATTTGCTACATTTCCTTGCCGAAGAGCTATGATGACTGCATCCAATGCAGTATGTGTAAAAATATACGCATTTGGAATGTTCACAATTTCCCTTCCAAACGTTTATATTTGCATTTACTGCACAGATGAAGACATCGAAT
The DNA here is from genome assembly GCA_963930735.1 of Dioctria linearis. Taxonomy (NCBI): domain Eukaryota; kingdom Metazoa; phylum Arthropoda; class Insecta; order Diptera; family Asilidae; genus Dioctria; species Dioctria linearis. The sequence continues at coordinate 28,195,946 of OZ005742.1, forward strand.
AAGTATATTTTTCAATTTTCACATTCTGGTAGGCTCAACGAAGAGCGGCTTCAGAAGACAAGGTAAAATATCAGATGTTTTCAGTTTGAATTTTTCGAATTCGAAACTCGGTGTTCCTCATTTTAAAATGTATAATTATTTTTAAAAACCATATTTCTGCAAGCCTAATTATGGTACTTAATTAATAATAATATGTTTTGATAAAAAAAATATGTTATTTCATGTATTAAATATATTTCGTTAGTATGCCCCGAGCCCTTCGTTATTATGCCCCGTGTGTGGAGCATACTGACGAACTGGTTATCACTCAATTTAGATCAACAGCGCACTTCATAGGGATGCTAGACGGTAATTATCTATATCACATTTTGTCCCTGATTGACCCTACTTGGTATTGATATATTTAAGGTTTCAAGAAATCGACTCAGAAGAAAAACCTAGAGACAAATCGTTCGTCATTATGCCCCGGGCTCGCCTATAAATTGGTAAATTATAAATTCATATGGTTTTAAAATAATCGAAGACGATTATTGTGTCAGGTTGGCCGATCTACAAGAGTCCGGCGTCAATATATACATATGTAATGAAAATGTTAGAGTCATGTACAGCACAATATATATATGTTTAGATATTCTGTTGTAATTGTAGGCAAATTATCGCTGAGGGCTAGATGCAGCGCAGTCAGTCGTAATAATTTGTAGAGATAAAGTTCATATTAATGTATTTTGTATATTTTGAAAGTCAATAATTCACCTTATAAAAAACATCTAGGACCGAAGGTTTTCACAGTATACGTAAAAAACCTAAATTATTATAAGGCAACAGCAAGAAGGGGTTTCTCGATTCAGCAAATTTTTGAAATAATATTTACTATTTTTATGAAAACACTGTGTACAGCTCTCTACGTTGACGTGTTCTCAGGCAGTGTCCAAATATATGTAATGAAAATGGAATTTTTGTGGTGCAACCCTACGAAGATGTTACCTGAATGGTTCCATTTTCGAACTTAATTTTACTTTTTTTTTTGTTTTTTTTTTTTTTTTAAAAGCCCATGTGCAAAATGCCAGCTCTGTAAAAATCAAACATTGAATATTATGGGTGGCTGTTCAATCCATTTTTCTAGCAACATTATTTCTATGCGTTACAAACGGAATGACAAACTTAGTAGTTATACCCTATGATTTCATCATCTTGGGTATAAAAACCTGGATTTAATAAAAGGACAATTTATAGAAATGGCCATAAACTCCATGGCACAAGAAAAGATCTCGGATTATTTTAAGTCAATCTCCTCAATTCAATGGTGTACATTTTTCTCTTTTATGGATATTTTTTATGTAAAAGATTTGCTAAAACACATTTTGTTTCCGCCATTGTTCTTGAATAAAAGTATTTCTTGACAAAGTTATGCTAATTTTTCAAATTTTTCAAATAGTTCGTTTGTTGAATTTTAAATCGCGAACTTTTTATAATGTGCTTGTAATTGGCTATTGCCTACTAGCAATAATTTGATCGTTAAAATCACAAAAATTTGGGCCCTCGTTAACGTGGTTTTATGCGGAAACTACTGTAGCTTTTGCACGGCGCGCACGAAAACAAGATCAGTCCTTTAATGGATTATTTCGACGTCTATGGCATTCTTCTCTGGGTGGCGTTCACGTGAACTGAAAATTATTTGGATTGTTAATATTTTGATTGAATATTTTGCGCATTTTAAAATATATGTTTATTAGCCTATAATAATAGCTTTCAAACTCAAATTATAAAAATATTATTTCTATTTTAGACATTATTACGGGTTCTAGTTGAAGATATGGAAATGGCTTTGAGTATCGAAAATGCAAGCCTTGCTTTAAATGCTTACTCAAGCAGCGATAGTGATGATAATTTAATTATTACGGGCTTCCTAAGCGCTGCCTCGGGGCTTCTCCAACTTACAGATACAAAAAGAGCATTGAGCATTAACATCCCAATTATTATTGAAATATTGTGGACAACTTAATGGAATATTATTTGAAGGAAATTTAAGAAAAAAGTAAATTTGTTTTATTAATCATAAATTCCATCTAGAGGCAATTGTAAAATATCGTTTTTGTTTTTTTTTTTAGTGATGGCTCCTCGGAATTAATTTCTGCAAATTCTTCGTTACCTCTGTCCTTTTCCATATCTTTTTCTGAGTGTAAAAATGTGTGGGCATGAGCAGCTGCATTTCCAATATCGCAATCAGAAGAGGGTGGCCGAATTACCTGAACTGATAAAATGTTGAATCCTTTTGTTCTGGTTAACCGATAGGTAAAATATAATGACCTCTTCCATGAGACGGCGTTTTTACCTGAACTTGGTGCACTTTCAACATATGAGCTGTGAGAATTCCTATTGTCTTCAATCCCTTTTCTGAAAGGGGATTGAATCGCCCATATCGTATTGCTGTGAATGACTGGGTCTGTGATTAGTTCCCGTTGAGACTCAACAAAATTGCTGACCCAATCATCTTTTCGCTCGTTTCTGCTTTTTATACCCTAGATGAAATCTATAGGGGTATACTAAGTTTGTCATTCCGTTTGTAACACCTCGAAATAATGATGGTAGAGCACAATGAATTGGACACCCACGCATAATATTAAAAGTTATTTTGATTTTTGCATGTCCATCCGTCCGTCCGTCTGTCTGTCTGTCTGTCTGTCTGTCTGTGCGCACGATAACTCGAGAACGCGTTCACCTAGAAGGCTGAAATTTTGTGCACAGACATTAAAAAAAAAGTAAAATTAAGTTCGAAAATGAGACAAATCGGGCAACTCTTTCGTGGGGTTGCCATACAAAAATTTCGTTTTCCACGATATATTTGGACACTACCTGAGAACACGTCGACATAGAAAGCTGAAATTTGGTACACTGTGTTTTCATACTAATAGCAAATAAAATTTCAAAAATGGGCTAAATCGGGCAACCCCTTCTTGGTGTTGCCACATAATAATTTTAGTTTTTTACATATACTTTCAAATCGATCAGTCCTAGACATTTTTATTGTACTAAAAACTTCTTCAGAATATGCGAGAAACCTATGCAAAAAATCAAAATTGCTCAAATGGGTGACCATACGAAATTTCATACGTGCATTCATCTAGGGTATCATAAGAATTGGTCTTAGACCAATTTCAGCTTTTTCACTTGTTTTTTTCTTCTTTTAATTAACTTGTCCGTGTATTGCAGTGTGACTGTAATTTGTGCCCGCATATCCATTTTGCTGCATCTTTTTGCCTGCAAATAGAAATTTTAAAATATTAACATTTGTTTTTAATTTTTTCAAATAATTTGCACATATCTTTCTAGTTTCCCTCGTCAATTGCTGAGTGGGAGAAAATTTCTGAAGAATTTGCAATATGCTAGCAGTTCCCCCATTGCTTGAGTGCTGTGGATGGAAAGCATATAGCAATCAGATCGCTTCAAAGTAAACCGTGTAATCGACAATGGCGAACAGTATCTTCCAGCTGAGAAAGTATACGGGAACAATCGGCCCCTGCCGCCATATTGAAGATAAAGAGCTTTCCCTGCAAAAACATATCATGAAACCATATAAAATCAAAGAAGAAGCAAAACAAACATTTAATACTAGAATTAGCCGTGTGAGACAAAATATAGAGCGTGCCTTTTTTACATAGATACCTACAATAAATAATGGAATAATTGAAATTGGTTACGTATATACATACATGCGTACATAAAGAATATCTATCAAGAAATTCTAGCACGTATGAACATACATACCTGCATCATTTTCAGTTCATTATAATTCCACTCATTACTGACCTACGCCCATTACTTAATCGCTTGAGGAAAAAAAGTAAAGCTGGATCGAGTGTCGAAATACCCCTGCTGCAAGCGTTGAGCAAAGTATTATTTATGTATCTACGTATAGCGAGTGCTGTGAGGTAATAAAATAAGTTACAAGAATTTTAACATTACAAAATATTTATGTACAGTTAGTATTATCCATAAGCAAGTAAGATAAGATTTTAATATAAATATTGTGATCATTCGGAATAAAAATCAGTTGCATTCGTAACTCCGTAAGCGCAACAAGTTGTTTTACATTAGGAGCAAAGCAAAGCTGTTTACCTACTCCAAAACTTGCACTCATTAGGAGCAAAGCTACCAGTGGCGGTTCGTGGGATTTAGAAGAAGGGAAGCAATACATTTTATGTAAATTATAGCTCCGCTTATCAGACTATTTCATTGCTACTATAAGTAATTATACATGTATCAAAGTCAATGATGTCAATAATACACAATATAAATATTCACATTTATTCTTGCTCTTGATAGAAAATTAAGCCATTATCGTCATTAAATAAATCAGCGATGCAATCATATCTTTCATTTAATCCATTCACAGCAAATACTGCCTGCCCCATAATTAAGCAAATACAAAAATTTCGTCTTTCACAACGTACGCACAAAATCTAATCATCTAATTCATTCTTTTCAATTCAATTACCATTATTATTATACTTAGGTATACTCGTTCGCCGGAATACTCAAATTAAAGCAAGAATTCTACATTGTCTCGCAATTAAACAGAAACGTACGTAATATTATAGATAGTCAATATCTTATTTTTGCATAATATGAATAAAATATGTTTAAAAAAAATTTATAATAAAAAACAATCAAATATTTATAGTCAAACGAGATAATATAATTTTAAAATATTGTTATTGTGTAGATTCCGTTGTGCAATGAAACTTTTCTTGGGTGAAAAAAAAAGAAATTTTTACTTAGCCTATAATTTATTTATGAAAGTTATTTATTTAAAAAGTTTTTTTAATACCTATACATATTTTATTTTCTAATCATTACATTTTTGCTAAAAACTCATATAACAATTAACAGGACATACAGTAGGTTTACGTGAATACTTGAGTACTTGGCTTGAAATCCACTTGAAGCTCAGGTAGGGCGGTTGATTGAATTAAATCCAATTACTTGAGTTGACTTTTTCTTGAATTTAATATTCCAATTACTTAAGTTGAAATTTACGCATTGAACGAGCGTTTTCATGATATTTTGATTACTTCAAGCATACTTCAAGAATACTTCAAGTATTCATGTAAACGTACTGATATTTTATCTAATAAATGCATATTAACTCGCATCTACGTTCTTTTGCGAATGTTGTGATGTAATTTTTTACCTCTGCGGTAAGTATAGTTTTGAAGATTATCGCACTTTAATGTAAATACTTCCATGTAAAAACGTTTTACACGAAAAAACTGGAAAATTTATTTCACATCAAAACCCTTCGGTTAATCATATAAAATTTAAATGTTCACATGAAATATGTAAAATATTATGCTGAAGCGTTTAAAAGAAGAATCAGCCCCCCGCAAGAACTTACACGCCCGTTTGTACACAAATTCGAAAATCACGCATTTTAAAGATATTCGGGTGAAAAAAGTCGGTTATAAAGTTTCTTACAGAACAAAAGATAATATGCCATTTAATAAATCTCAGCAAAAACCCTCCCACCAAAACACCCACAAACGTAAAAAATTAAGCCCACTGACTAATTCTAAAACAAAAATTCCCATGTAAATCCATCGACGTTTACTATTCTAAAACAATTCCTAAAATTTCACAATATTCGTCACGAAGTTCGGATAAATGTTATTTAAAAAAGCTACGAATTTATTATTAACATCTGGCAGCATTTAAATAAATCGTGAGCAAGACCGACAACCACCCGCACCGGCATATACTCCAGAATTAACAATGAAAGTTACTATCAGGGGGTGTAAATCAATTGCCGAACGCTACGCTGCGGCCAGCGTACCATAGCAGCATAGCAATGCACGCATGCAAACTCTTGAGTGAATATGAGTCTAAAAAGTTAAATGTATTTAAATGTATTTAACTTTTTACATTGGCTTTGTTGTTGTAAATACGCTGTAGGGATTTCAGCGTCACTGCGATGTGGCGATGGTGTTTGATTCTAATGCCGTTCGATCTATACCACGCGAATATTATGTAGCTTGCTTGACAAGCCAATTCGGGGTGGATCTGGTGTTGGGTAGAATGATGGTGGGTGGGTCATACGCTACATTTTGGACAGCGTACCATCCAGAATGTTAGTAGCGATATAATGACATTGGGCTGGGTGGTATGTTCTTAGTTTGTAGGAGAAAATTGGGTGTTCCTTATAAAATATTTCAGGTTGTATCTAGTGATGCCAGAGGAGTAAACTTCTTTGAATTTTATACATTTTTTTAAATATTCTAAGAATATTTTAAAGCAAAATGTTGTTTGGATTTTTTTTATTTTGTCAAGGGAAGCAGTGCTTCCTTTGCTTCCAATGAGGAACCGCCCCTGAAAGCTACATTAGCTACTCCAGATCGCAACATTGGGAGCAAAGCTGTTTAGCTACTCCGACCAGCAGTAATTCTACGTACTACAACAAGGTGCCGTTACACAGAAGTTCAAAGAGTAAGGTGCTCATATGACAGTACCTTCTTGGCTACTGTTTCATAGCAGTACTCAAGCAACTCAACAATTTTGGCGCAGCCGGTAGGATCAAGGAAGTTAGTTCAACCTACACACACTTGAAAAACCTTGATCCTCGAACCTACATATATAAACGAGTGCATAGGAGCATCTTACCACTGAATCTGTCGGCAACCTAAACGTTAGGGCCTACTCAATAGAAGAAGCCTACAACTTGGATAGCACGACTTCCCTGAAAAAAATAAGAACCGAGACAATACCACTAAACAAAACTGACGCTACCATAGGAGAAAAGACGACAAAGTTTTTTTTTACTTAAAGTAAGTCTCTAAAAATTGTTAAAAAGAGGCAAAAGTTATTAGCGAAATCACTAAAGATATATTGATAAAAAAAAGAGAGACGCAATATACTATATCTAGACGGTAAAGCATTTGAAAAAAGAAATTCGCTGGTCACTGTCGCCTCTTCATATTTTCATCCCTTATTAAGTATTTTCATAGCTAAAGTAGTATTTATTAAAGAATAACAATTTGATATAAGTGACTAAAACAGAGCAGATTTCAAGTAGTTAAACAACTTAATTCCATTTTCTTCAAAAATATAGTTGCCCTTTATAAAAAGATGTTGTGTAATGGAAATGTTAGAAAAATACAAAAAGGTTACATTTATATGAATATGTCAATGAAGGGCACCCGCTTGAATTTGGATGGGACTTTTATATATTATGATACAGTTTAATGTGTTGAATATGGATTTCTAGCTAATATTTGACGTCAAAGTTACTTAGAATAAATTCCTTTCGATTCTTTAACCATAAATTAAATATTGTTACGTGCAATAGAAAGAGACAACTGGTGACATCTAGTGGCAATGGAGAGTAAACGACTTCAGGCTCGGAGAATCAATGATGAAATCTTCGGGAAGGTTCAGGAATAGAATGAATAGAATAGTCAAGAAGCTTCTGGAATAGAACACTCCAGAATAATCTGGAAAGTAATAAATGGGCGAAAGTGTTACAGTAATAGCGATAATTAAAGTTGAGTTGATTAATTGAAGGTTTATGAATTGTATAAGATTAGAAGTGAAAATAAAGAACTTGTGTATTAAATATTTAATATTGTGTTTTAAATAACGAACCAAAGGCCACGCTCGCAACAATATGTAGGTATTACAAAAAATAAAAGCAACACTATTGGGGCTCGTCCAAAACAAATAAAAAATTAGTCCACGCTTGTGAATATTATAGATATTTAAGTACAGCTTTTGATGACTATTATATACAGGGTTTTCCAATAAGAGGTGTTATTTTTATATTTAAAGAAAAATGCCATTTTTTGAGACAAATGATCGGATCTTTATTTTATTATAAAGAGGAAGGTATGCTGTTAACAATAGAAAATAACATCAGCCAAATGACTACCACGACCACGCCTACAGGGCCATATCCTTTTCATGAAATTTTCCATAACCAAATCGCAAAATAGCTGCCATATGTCCTCGATAGCCTCACGAATTCCATCTTTGAGGTCTTGAATCGACGCTGGGCTGTTGGCGTAGACCTTCTCTTTCACGCGGCCCCAAAGGAAGAAGTCACAAGGTGTTTTTTTTATTAATGGCGTAGTTTCTACTTGTCAAATATCAAAAAATGACAGCTCCAAATGTGACATCTACCGAAATAGCGGGCTAATTAAAATAATACCTCTTATTGGAAAACCCTTTATGTAGTTACTGATAACCATAATTGTAGCTGCATTAATAAAATTAATTAAGAAATCATATCAGTGTATTTATTGAAGTTGGATCGTGGTGAAGTGAAATGTAAAAGTAACAAAAATCATTTTAGTAATTAAATTGTTGCAGACTGGTAGGTAGGAACTGACAAAATTATCGAAATAAAGTTATATATTGAAAATAAAATAGTTTTTTTTCATACATATGTACATAGCACACTTCGGAATACATCAAACAATTCCCAGCATTACGTGAAAATAACATGGATACTTTTCCTCTCAAGTCACATTCGTTCCTTCTCCGTCTCTTCTTCTTTCTCTCCTGTCCAACCTTCCTGATCTATTCCTAACACAACTTGCCGGTAACGCCATCTATCCCTTACTCTGTTAAGCTTAAGCATTTTCTCAGCTACTACAAACAATTTAATTTAATTTTTGTCACATAGATATGAAAAAGGATCAGCGTATCAGGTTTCCTGTTTTAAAGACAAAGCTTTTGATGCTCTATTGAATAAAGCTTCCAGAAGAAATAAATCTTTACAAAATATTTTATCATTCATCAATCAAGAAGCTACTGGTACCCCATATTTAATAACATTATTAAAATTCGTATAATAATTTTTGTTTAAAAATAACAAATATGCCAGGAATTAATATATTTTAAATACGAGATAAATAAAATATGATTGCTAGCAACGGTAGCAGCTACAGTATACATGAATGTGAGCTTAATAGTAGTTGGTAATGACTACATTTTAAATGCAATCAACTACATTATATATATTTATGCAGCAAGTAAAAATGTGCTAGAACTTAACTTTCGAGGTATGTTGTCTGAAATATAAGAGGCAAGCAATTACAGTATGGAACAATTTGTATGAAAGTAGTTGTTGATGACTATACTTTAGCCACAATATACTTTAAAAAAGTGGGTTACAACTATATTTATAGCTAAACACAACTGCATAATAGTCGCAGCCAATTGAATAATATTAACAATATAGTTTTGACATCAAATTAAATCTTCGGTTTCAATGAATCTGCCAAATCTCAACAGTTAACGGGCTCAAATTAAGGTTGAGCAGCGTTACACCTTGTATATTACAAATTACAGGATGTACGGGCAAAACTAAAGCTGATTGTTTGCAGAACTTGGTGGCCTTTCTACCGAATGCTCAATCAACCCAGTATTCCTCTCCACAAGGGGGTCTAAACTAAAAATTCCGGATTTTCTTACCTTTTTTTTATTTTGACCGCTTTATTTTTACAAGACGGTACATTGCTTTTTTTATAACAACTATAAACTGTAGACTCTTCTCTTTAATTTGACCCATTGCACCCTATGTACTATATGTAGCCATTAAAAGGCTATTAGCTCACAACCTATGCAGATCATACCGAAATTAACTGATATTTTTTTTAATGACGAGTTTTCAGTCACTAAGGGAGCAAAATTATCTTTGAGAGTGAGTTTGAGAATGGATTCAGAGCTAATAGCTCTTTAACGGCTACAATTAGCACATAAGTGAAAGTGTAATAGGTCAAATTAAAGAGGAGAGTCCACAGCTTAGAGTTTTATAAAAAAAGGTAAAATTAAAAATAAATTTAACAGCGCATTCATTTCAATTGCACCAGATATCTCACAAGGGATTATAGGAGCAACTAATTAGTACATAAGTAAATCCATATAAAGATTTAATCCTTTAAAAATTCGTCGGATTTATAGTCATTTGTAAATGTTTTCATAATTTTTTAAGTAAAAACTTCACAAAAAGTCGAGTAAACTCGGTGGGTCCAAGACTTTTCAAATAAATCTTATGTTTCCTCGAAATTGGAAGATAACAAAATTCGATTCTCAAATTCTCGAATTACAGTGACAAATGATATGCAGCCACGGTATACAGAGTAACAAGGTATGTCTATCAGTTATTTTGACACTTGACCTGTAACCTCAGGGTATCACAAGTTATATGAAGAATTTAGAAAAATTATTAAAATAAATTATTTGGTAACAGCTTTAAAAAATTAAACGTGTAATATCATAATAATTAAAAGTTACAATATTTGAAAAAAATTATAATTACTTGAAAACTTAATAAAGAAAAGTAGTACTTTTTGCAAGCAATCAGGTAAAAATTACTGAAATCTGTGCGATAAAATGTATTTATTTTGTCATGAATGCTAAAATTTATATAAGTATTATATAAAATAAAAAATTGACCCTCAACATTGCCGCCGCAATTTATAGCAGTTATTCCTAGATGCTGTAAATATACCGCGTGATATGCAGCGAGTATAAGGAAAATAAATTTTCACTTCGATCGTGCAGTCTTAGCTTTCTTAAGCACACACTCACTTAAGATATCAGTTAGCCTTTAGTACTAAATAAAAACATATACAAATAAATACAACATATACATGATCGTTTCATCTCCTTTCCATTAACATTTCAGTTTAGAAAACTCAAATAAAAGCGTCTGTCAAATTTAGAGGAAATAAGCGTCCATACCTGCTATGTATCTACCTATACCATACTTCTCGCGTGAATAGTAAAAAAATTAACAGGTGAAGAATAACTTATTAGAGGATCGAAAGAAATAATACTCTCCAATCTACGTATATGAAATAATTCTCCGCCCTTTTTCCATTTCAAATCTTGCTTATCCCAAGTCCAAACCCCTCTTTTAGACTCAAGTACTCGGCGCCTGCATACTCTATTTTAAATGAAAAAGTATTGTTTTCCGTGGATGCTTAAATCCCAAGTTCAACTAATTTTTATTTTTTCATTTTTTTTATAGAATTGAACAATTTTATATTTTATTTGAAATTCAATTGGTACATAGGCACTGTCTCCCTTCAGTGCAAGATCCATAATTGTAGCTATTGTAGTAGCACTGTATTGTACAGGCTTGAGAAGATAATGTGTTATTAAAACAATCCAAATGTAGGAGCTCTAATAAAGAATAAATAGTTTTAGAAAATTCTATAAATGTTATGAAATGTTTTTTCTTACTTCCATCTGCGGTCCCTTGAGGAGACGCGAAATCTGCTGTAATTAAAACAGCGAAGATGACAACAATGTTGAAAAAAGGCATTTTGATTAAGTAAGACTTAAGTGAAAGAACTGACTATGCTTCTAGGGATACCTCTGTCCATATTTATAGCAAATTTTTCAGTTGATCACAAATTCCGATAACAATTTAATCATCTAACGTAAATACAAAATCTTGATAAAAGCGGTATTTTTCAGGGTTAACTTTAGAAAGTAAATTCGTTAAGTCTTAAAACTGTATTTACCAACAAATATATGGCCTATTGTGTATGCTATTTATTTAAAAAATCTTGTTGAGAACAATGCTTTTCAGGGTTAATCTAAAATAATAAATTCGTTAAGTCTCATAACTGTATTTACCAAAAAACTGTTTATTCATATGAAAGTAAAGAATTAATTTTATCACAATCTGATGCGCATGCTAATCATCATAAACTCGAGATATTTTTTCAACTGCAGCGAATAACATGGATCAGGGGCAGTGTAAATAATACACATACATATGTAACACATTAATTCGACTTGAGGTAATAATTTTAATTCAACTGTTCTTTTCTATCTCCTCATGGTATTCGAATAATGCCAAGGTCTAATTTCAGCATATAAGGTTTATTTGTTAAGTAAGAACTAGCATTATCTCTAGAAAGTGCTGTCGATTATAAAATTGGTGTACATGATTGAAGTGAAAAGAGGTAATAACAACTTGAAGGGATCAAAACCAAACAAACGACGGAAAGTGCAAAAGAAAAATAGATGTGTTAAAAAATATTCCAATGCATCGTAATGAACAACCCCTTAACATCGTCCGAAAGCTTCATGCATCCCTTAAGTTGCCTTATGATGATGGTGATAACTTAAAAGCCTATCGTAAAAAGAGCAAATCAAATGATAATCCTCTAGTTGTAAAGTATATTTCTGTATTGGTCAGGTATCATACATTGGTAGCGTATAAGATTCTCGGGAAACTAACAGCTACACAGAAACTATTATAATCTTTATTATAATCTTTATTAATGAATTTTCTGGCAAAAGAAAAGAAGGCATTACTTTATATAGCAAAGCAGTTCAAGAATGAAAATGGTTTAGGAACTCCAAAATTTATTTGCAAAGGGGACAACTCTAAGTCTCATATAAAAAACGAATTGTAAGTAGATCATATCAAGCGCAACCTTCTAAACACTAACCAAGTCTCAAACTATTAACTAATGACCTTGAATACGTTCAAAAATTGAAAATGTTCGTTTAGACGCGATATCAAATAATTATGATACAAAGTGTCCCACTGAAACATTCTTACAATCATATGTTTATAACAGTGAAATTTGGGTGGGGAGGCCATATAACTCCTTAAGCATAACTGATAAGATTTTGAAGCTATCTTGAAACTCCAAAATTATTTGCTTAGGTGATTTTAAATTTCCATATTTTCGTTAGACTCTTCATGTGTCGGACAATTATATGTGCGGTTCTGAGGCCTACAGTCTTGCCTCCCAGTCTCTCCTTAATAAAATATGGAGTTATGTTCCTTGAGCAATACAATAATCAATTTAATCCTAATAATAGACCCTGTTACGCGCTATTTTCTACGCGCAATCGGTACCCCGGCTAGAGATGGAGAAGGGTTGGGGCCTGAAACACCTGTGGGCGCCACGTGGTTTTGGAGTCCACGAACTCAGAATAAAGAAAAATTGAGGAACAAACCCCAAGAAAATTAAAAAAAATTAGAGAAACCAAGATCAGTTCGAAACACTTAATTTATTATTCATAAAGAAATCCGGGCCTTCGAGCAAAACTGGCCGGGCAGTAAAGCATGCAAATTTGCTTAACTGACACACTCGATAAATAATCAATTACTCCTATCGCTAGCTATTTATCACAAATATTTCCACTAAGCGGTGATTTACCGCTTATAATAAAAAAACACAAAGAAAATGCAGTACTTAGCTTCGTCTCCTGAGGAGGGTCTCATACCACGTGCCTTATTCACTCCTCCTTGGTTCAGCTCCACTTTCTTTCTTTTCTGATGATTTTCGTCTTTTCTACTCGTATTCCTTTCTTCAGCCGTTAATATCTAAACTAGCCTTTAAACTTTTCAACTTTTACTCCCTTTTCTTTTTCTCGACCTCCAATTGCCCTTCTTATTTTTCCTCTTTTTCAAAAAACTTACCGCTGCGTACTATTGCACTTACTTTACTTACTGCTCGACTTTGACTGCCCTTGAGCTGTCCGCTTCACATACCAAAGCCACTTCCCCTCTCGACTCGCCCATTATTGCAGCTTCCGATTTATATTCCCCGTATTTCATATTGGGATATTTCCCAGTTGGTGAATCATATGGCGGCAATTGATTTGAATTTTGAAACTTCTTCTGCCCTCTTGATTTTATTGCGTGATGTTATACGGAAGTTATGTTTTGATTTACGTGAAGTTTTCGGATTTGTATTTTAACACTTTCTTGTGACGAGCGAGTATTCGTGTTGTTTCAAATTATGTTTGCTGTTGGAAAGTTGTGCTTTGGGCTGCGAACAACTCAAGTATATAGATAGCGGATGTCACAGGTAAGTCCGAATGTGATATAGATCTCTAATTTCTTCCTTCAGTTTTAGGCTATGGGTCCCGTTCGCGAGAGGAGGTTGAACCGAGGAGGTAAGATATTGTATCTAATTTCTACATTTCGTTTGATTCGAGATAAGTACTGCATTCCCTTTCTGATTTTTGTTTTCTCCTTTTTCCTTTAGAATACTGGTTGCACATCGCATAGTTCACTGCTCGCCGTACATCATCTTGAAAAAGGTACTTCATTAATTTATCTAGTTTGCTAAAAAGAAATATCTATACCTATCTAATCTATTTACAAATTCATTTTCTACATGACTATCTTATCTAACCATTTGAATTGAATTCCAGGATGTAGATGACGACGTTTTGGATTCCAGGAAGTATCCAGAATGGAAATAGCTCACAGTAAATCCGTTCGGTGAGTATATGTATTGGTATAATTTGTAGGTCCATTATATAAATCTTACAATTTCAGGTGACGTCTGACAGTAATCCAGTGGTACTAGCAAAGCCCGAGTAAAGGCGTAAAGGCTCAATGTATGACCAGAATGAAGAAAATATTAACCGTGGATCTGAACTATTCTTCCCAGCTGCGACACAGGTAACTCACTAGCCTCTTTGCGGTTTCATCTGAAAATTTAAATTCCTTTGCAGAATTATTCTTATAGGATGCTGAGGGACTTGACGGCACTCATGCGGAGGACGAAACACATACAAAGAAGACGACACACATAAAGATAAGTGACCCTTGTTATTGTAATTATATCTTCGCTAATTATATTCTCATTTATTTTTGTAGGACATCACTTTTCAGCTGGGAATGGATCCGCTATGTAACATCCCTCCCTTTCCTCCGAGAGATTTCGACTTAGAAATCTATTACGTAAATAACCAATTCATTTTTCTATAAAATTCGACGTCAAACTGTGGGATTCTTCATAACAAACAATATCATAGTAGTTCAATTATACTAAATCAATCCTATCCTTACAAACTTATTACATGAACACCTTGAAACACTATATTCCTCCTTAGGAAAGGCTCGAGCCACTGGACTTCGCCTTAGCGTGCGATCCCAACCCCATGATTCGAATACTTTCAAACTTTGTGTGTGTGACTAACAATAAGAAAATTTTACTTAAACCACTAAAAATTCGCCGATTACAACTGTGATTTATGGCTATTAAATGAGAAATTAAAACAGAACCGAGTGTCCATAGTAAAGGGTAGTATTCACTCTATATAGTCGAAAGTGACATATTGTACTGCAGACTCCAATGCTATCAAAACTATCACTTAGGACTCAACCAAGAAGAATTAACGGGAAGATCAAATATGTATAGACTCTATTCAAAGCGCTCTCCAGCCGTATTATATGGATTCAAGTCTTTAGAGTTCCAAACACCAGCACTTTTTCCACTACAGTCCTGCAGTTCGAATGTCCAAGGAGAGACTCTCTTAATTACTCTAAATGGTCCGGTGTATTTAGGTGCAAGTTAGCATTAAAATACTTCGCTGCATCCGAAAGTGCATAATTTTTTCTCCAAACCATATCTTGTATGAGAAAACTTTGATCTCTTTTACGCAAATTATACTTTTGCTTCGAAGACTCTGCCGCTTTCATGAGCCTTCCCCTTACATCTTCAATTAGCCCCTTTAATGCTAAAGATCGTACTTCTGGGTCAAACAATTCATTGTCCCCTGCTTTCTTATATGACGTACCATGAACTATCATTTCCCTGCCAAAGTTGATGAAGTATGGAGTGAATTTGGTTGCTTCTTGCGTAGAGGTTCGGATAGCGCACGTGACTTTCGCCAAGTGCTGATCCCAAGTTCGATGGTTGTCTGAAACATACGCCCTAAGCATTGACTTCACTATTTGGTTCACCCTTTCAGCCGGGTTAGCTTGTGGATGGTACAAAGCCGTGAATCTTATTTCTACACCGTATTCTTCGCAGAGCTTCCTGAATTCACGACTCCTAA
Source organism: Dioctria linearis (assembly GCA_963930735.1). NCBI lineage: Eukaryota > Metazoa > Arthropoda > Insecta > Diptera > Asilidae > Dioctria > Dioctria linearis. The sequence goes on from OZ005742.1 coordinate 28,211,768, forward strand.
ATTGTGAACCGTTATCACATATCACAGTCTTAGGCACACCAAAAATCATAAATACGTAGTCCTCTAGTGCCTGAATTATCGGGCCAGAAGTCGCAGAGCGTAGTGGAAAAAGCATAAGAAATTTACTTAACTGGTCCACTACAGTAAGGATATAAACAAATCCGCGGTTTGATCGGGGAAGTGGCCCAATCAGATCGATACTTATGCACTCCCAAGGCCTTTCTGCTACTCTACGCACTGTCATGAGGCCTGCCTGCTTCTTCCGCTCGGGTTTTATCGCCTGACACGTTGTGCAATTTTTAATATACGAAGCAATGTCGCATTTCATCTTCGGCCAATAGTACATATTGCTAATACGATCATACGTCTTTTGAACACCACAGTGGCCTGAGGTGGGAATATCATGTGCCTTAAATATGAGATCTTTCCTTCGTCCCTTGGGTACCACTTCTTTCCAGAATTCGTGTCCCATCGCTAACGAGGGATATTTGGGTTGGGTGTGTCGCCACAGGATATCATTTTCAATTCGCCAGTCGGGAAACTTTGAAAGAGACTTAATAACATTGTCCACCATTCTGTCATACCACTTATCGCCAGTATTTTCATTTTCTTTAATGGAATTTACAATAGGAACAGAACGTGACAACCAGTCTGGTAACAAGTGCTCTTTGCCTTTACGGGGAATTATATCGAAATCATGTTGTTGTAATTTCATTGCCCACCTGGGTAATCTGCCCGTGGGGTCTCTCAAATTATATAGCCAAACTAATGACGCATGATCTGTTATTACCGTGAACGTGGTTCCTTCAATATATGGCCTCAACTGATCAATGGCCCACAAAACTGTTAAGCACTCACGCTCCGTAGTAGAGTAATTCCTCTCACACCGATTCAAGGAGCGTCTCAAGTAGGCAACTACGCGATCCTCATCATCTAAAAATGTGGGACGAATCTGCGGTACCACGCGACTACGCCAATAAAGCGACGAACTTCTGAAACATTCTTAGGGTGGGGAATTTCCAAGATGCACTTAACTTTTGCTGGGTCTACCTGAAGCCCTTTTTCCCCTACGACATAACCCAAGTACCTTAGCTCTGAACGACAAAACTCACACTTCGAATAATTAATGACCAATCTAGCCTTGTATAATCTCTCTACGACTTCTCTCAGTATTTCCTTGTGCTCCTCGAATGATTGAGTCACTATGATAACATCGTTGAGATATACGAACACGCGGCTTTCCAAGCTTCCTGAAAGTACTCTGTCAATCAAGCGCTGCCAAGTTGCAGGCGAATTACTTAGTCCAAAGGGCATCCTTCGAAACTGGAATAAGCCGCGGTTCGGTACTGTGAATGCTGTGTACTGCTTCGAACTCTCTTCTATAGGTACTTGCCAGAATGCCGACTTAATGTCGAGTGACGACATGTACTTAGCATCACGAAGCTTATCGAGTGTCGCTGAGATATACGGGAGAGGGTAGGCATCCTTTTTCGTGACCTTATTTAACTTACGATAGTCGACGCAAAAACGATACGTTCCATCTTTCTTCTTAGCCATTACTACTGGAGAGGACCAGGCACTATCTGAATGCTCTACAACCCCGGCTTCCAGGATCTTTTCAAGCTCCTCATTTATAATATTCTGGATAGCTGGTGACACGGGGTAGTATCGCTGCTTAATTGGAGCAGAATCGGTATGTGTTGTATGTTCCACCTGATTGGTGCAACCTAGTCCTTCCCCCCTTTTTGTTTCAGCTTCCCTTATTATCTCATTCAGTTCTCTTTGTTGCTCGACTGTCTATTTAGAATGCCCCCTTAGCGCATCTATATGATAGGTAATATCTTCATTCCCAAAGTGCCATGAATTTTCCTTTAAATTCGCTGTTATTCCCATTGCACGCCAAAAATCAATACCGAAAATCATGCTATGTGGGAGCTCCGGAATAACTAAAGCATCTACAACTGCAATCCGCCCTTCAAGCTCAATAGGCAGGCTAGCTTCGCCAAGAACATGCACCTTTTTTCCATCAGCCAAGCTAACAGTTTCCGCCCTTGATTTTTGAACCTTAAGTTCGCAAGTCACCAATAACTCCCATCCTAAACCTCCAATGATTGTCGTAGAAGCTCCTGAATCTAACAAACCGCAAACCTTAAGACCGAAGATCGAAATTGCTAAGTGTGGACGAACATCACCCTCTACTTCCGTAAAGACATAATCCACTAACGTGTTGATTGTATCGTCACACTTTTCCAACTGCTGACTATCTCTGGATGGAGAATTAATATCTTGGGCGAATTTCTGGGAATTACTAGAGCTCGATCCGCCCTTTACTGTCGAGCTCTTCTTTCGTTTCCCGAATTCTGGACTGGTGGATTGTGTACTTGTGTAGATTGTGTTAGATTATTTTTCTCTTGTCTATGAGACCCATGGCTTGCATTTGAAAATCTGACCCGTTGTTGTTGCCTTGATAATACCCCTCTGTCATTTGGAAACTCATTTTGCTGTTGTGAGTTTGATTGTATACTCCGCTCTTGATTCGATCGAGCACCAATGCAATTGCTGCATCTGGTTCGAGTAACACCTGGATTCCCGCAGCCATAACATCTTATGTCGTCCTTACAAAACCGAGCTATATGCCCAAAGCGGCGACATCGAAAACATTGGATTCCTCTGTTATTCGTTTGATTACAATTGGTTGCTTGGCCCGAAATCGCGGCTATGTTATGCTCTGTACCAACGTACGCAAAATCTGGCTCAAGTAGATGGCTATTTCTTTTGGATGGTGGTGGAACATAAGCTTCAACAGAAGTTCTGACCGATTCTAGCTTTCTACCCAATTCGATGAGATCCTGAACAGTCTTGACTTCTACCAAACTTAATTGAGTTTGATAAAATGGATTAACATTTCTTTTTAGTATAGCCAGTTGTTCGAGCTCATTTAAAGAATTCGATAACCGCGTGAACATATTTACCATAATCGCAATGTATATTCCGATGGTTTCACCATTGCCCTGTGTTCGCCTCTTAATCTCGTCGAGTAGCCGGTCATCGTAATCGTAAGGCAAAAACTCTTTCTTCTACTCTCTAATTAATTCTGACCAAGAATGAAAGCTTGGCTTGTTCGCTCTATACCAAATGAGAGCTCGCCCTGAAAACAGATCTAACGCTGAGTGAAATAGTTGATGCTTGTTAATTCCACGTGCTTCAGCTAGCTCACTAACCCGCTCTAGGAATGAATTTAAAGATTGGCCGGGATCCCCAGAAAATATAATTTCCCATTTGTATAGTGGGACTCTAGTATGAGCAGTAGCCATCACCTTAGCCGTCATTGACAAATCTTCAGCTTCAGGTTCGTCTTCTTCATACCCGCCATCAGCCTTGATTTGCAATGTCCCTAAACTCAAGACCAGATTAGCTCGAACTTGAGCTACTTCCTTCTTCTGATCTTCCTCTTTCGGCTTAACTCTACTCAGCCTCCCCAAAGCCCACTCGATATTTGTCAGTAGTTTCGGTAATCCCCACCAGCCGAATCGCCTTCAAAAACATCTAAGAGCCCCTGAATTTCCTCCACTTTCTTCTTCAACGCCTCTACATCCTCTTCATAAGTGAACGGAGAAGGGTTCAATACTAGTGGCCTTCCCCCCTTTTCAACTCTCAATGCTTCACGCAAGCTAGGTCGCATCTTATCTACTGTTCCAGTTGGTAAGCCCCTCAACTGGAGTTCATAGGATAGCTCCTCTTGGTTTAGTCTGTTTACCTCCATGACGAGAGTTAACCAGTAGCCTTCAATTAATAGGAAGATATACCAATGATAGGTAACGAATATCCTTATAATCTTCTACAGAGAAAACTATATGTATACTGACAAGTTCCCACTAACATGAACTCAAACACTGGCAGTGAGTAATTACCCAACAGTCCTTCAGGAATAATTGAGAAACTCCGCAGATAGAGTAAAATGAAATTTATCAATAAGTTCTATGTTGGAGTCCCTTTAATAGCAAAAATCACAGCACTCAGGAAAATTTACATACGGTCAACAGATTAATTCTGATGCGAAATTATAATAAAAATGTGTAGGTATGTACGTGTAACCTATAAATTTCTTAACCACTATAATATTTAAAATTTGCGAAATTTGTAGATATGCACCAGTGCATACGTATATCTCATAAGACCTAAAGCGATAAAATGGCAAAATACAAATAAAATAGAAGAAAATTTTGTATGTGGGTACTCCCTCCAAAGAAAATTGCAGAATCAAAAAAAACTTGTAATGGTACGACTGCGTACATATACTTGTAGCTCATAGATCTTAAAGCACTAAAGCAGCGAAATACCAGCACAACAAAAAAAACAATTTTTCCATGTAGGTACTACCTCAAAGAAAAGAATTGCTAAAATTTACTAAATCTGAAAGAGTATGCAGATGCGTATACATATAGGTAATAAATCCTTAAGCATTAAAAATGGAAAAATATCAAATAAAAAAAAATATTTTTTTTTCATGTGGGTACTACCACAAAATACTGAAAAGTTTGTAAAATTTGTAAGTATGTATACGAGCGTATACTGTTTAGCCCATAAACCTTAAAGTACTAAATTGGCAAAATACGAAATAAAAAAAAGAGATTCCTATATGTAGGAGAATATAATTTACTACGTGAATATGTACCTACTAGTGCGTATATATAGTTCCTAAATCCTCAAACACTAGAAAAGCAAAACGTTAAATAAAGAGAAAGAATTTTCTATTTGTGGAAAATTATAATAAAATATATCAGTATACACCGCTCAGAACTATGTAGACAAAATAGTTGTATAAGTAGATTCCAATCTTAATTGGTCGAAATCTCTTCCGCACCTTATGTTGTCAAAATCGTATGTACTAATAGATGAAAGAGGATAACCATTTCTAAGACTTTTGTTTATGATCTTGGTTATTCCGACGATGCAAGACTAGGAAAGCAATTTGCGGCCTTGAAATATCTAAATGTAGAACCAGTGGATCTACCTTGCAGAAAAACTGGGTCAAATTTTATAACATAGGTCGAGCTGTTATAATTGTACATAGGCTGCAATAACCGAGCGACAACACTGATTTGTTTTGTATACCAGGTTTATATACTTCCCCTCTTGTCTGTTCGTCACTGCACTACGCCGATTCTTAGCGCTATCACTATCGTTTAGAGTAGACAATTCACAAACTCAAACAAAAAAAAAATTATATACGGTGGTCGTCGGGTAAATGCACACGTATAAAAAAAATTAAATGTATGGTTAATACGTTTATATATGTATAGCTCATTTGAATAGCGAGATAATCAAATCCAAAGCAAAGTGTTCAATTGTATTACCTAAAAAAAATGAAAGAGCGGAGAAAACCAAAAAAAATTTTACAAATATAATCTATTGTAAATATTCCAAATAATTAGTCGAAATCTCTCGAGGATTGAATGTTTTAGACATTTGTATTTAGGCACATGCAAAAAAAAAACATTGAGTGCTACAACTTGGTTTTTGATTTACACAACAGCACCGAATATCAGATCAGTGACTAGCACTTATGACCTTGATATATTGAAGCGATCAGCTGGATGATAAATTTATTGCTGGGCAATTAGGTCAAATTTTGCGGTAGGTCTAGACTCGGAGTATATAAGAGGACTCGTTTTAGGCTTTATGTAGTGCACTCATAGTTTCACTTTTATGTACTTCTCCCTCACTAGTCACATCTGCTTATCACTGCACCGACTTCGATTGCTTCCCAAAAGATTTGTACATATATATATACACAGCAAAAAAAAATCTTCTTATAATATACGTGGTGTACTGTGATCAATCACTGATTATTTAAGTCGAGTTTTATAGGAATACTTATTGCACTGGCGTGAGCCTATTTACACTTTATGCCTGTCGATCTCTTATTTACTTGTTGCTATAAAATAAAATAAGTTTCACAACATTTGATATGATACGACGTCGCTCAACATATCACTCGCATCACTTTCCCCTTATTAGAAAAGTTGCCAAACATTATCCGAGTATGCCGCTAAATATGTATGTATGTGAGTGTAATCCGTATTATGCTAATTGCTAGAAAATAATTTTTAAGAAAAATTTACGAATCTATGGATTTTTTTTTTTTTAGGCGTTTAGGCCCCACGTTGGGCGCCAAATTTGTTACGCGCTATTTTCTACGCGCAATCGGTACCCCGGCTAGAGATGGAGAAGGTTTGGGGCCTGAAACACCTGTGGGCGCCACGTGGTTTTGGAGTCCACGAACTCAGAATAAAGAAAAATTGAGGAACAAACCCCAAGAAAATTAAAAAAAAATTAGAGAAACCAAGATCAGTTCGAAACACTTAATTTATTATTCATAAAGAAATCCGGGCCTTCGAGCAAAACTGGCCGGGCAGTAAAGCATGCAAATTTGCTTAACTGACACACTCGATAAATAATCAATTACTCCTATCGCTAGCTATTTATCACAAATATTTCCACTAAGCGGTGATTTACCGCTTATAATAAAAAAACACAAAGAAAATGCAGTACTTAGCTTCGTCTCCTGAGGAGGGTCTCATACCACGTGCCTAATTCACTCCTCCTTGGTTCAGCTCCACTTTCTTTCTTTTCTGATGATTTTCGTCTTTTCTACTCGTATTCCTTTCTTCAGCCGTTAATATCTAAACTAGCCTTTAAACTTTTCAACTTTTACTCCCTTTTCTTTTTCTCGACCTCCAATTGCCCTTCTTATTTTTCCTCTTTTTCAAAAAACTTACCGCTGCGTACTATTGCACTTACTTTACTTACTGCTCGACTTTGACTGCCCTTGAGCTGTCCGCTTCACATACCAAAGCCACTTCCCCTCTCGACTCGCCCATTATTGCAGCTTCCGATTTATATTCCCCGTATTTCATATTGGGATATTTCCCAGTTGGTGAATCATATGGCGGCAATTGATTTGAATTTTGAAACTTCTTCTGCCCTCTTGATTTTATTGCGTGATGTTATACGGAAGTTATGTTTTGATTTACGTGAAGTTTTCGGATTTGTATTTTAACACTTTCTTGTGACGAGCGAGTATTCGTGTTGTTTCAAATTATGTTTGCTGTTGGAAAGTTGTGCTTTGGGCTGCGAACAACTCAAGTATATAGATAGCGGATGTCACAGGTAAGTCCGAATGTGATATAGATCTCTAATTTCTTCCTTCAGTTTTAGGCTATGGGTCCCGTTCGCGAGAGGAGGTTGAACCGAGGAGGTAAGATATTGTATCTAATTTCTACATTTCGTTTGATTCGAGATAAGTACTGCATTCCCTTTCTGATTTTTGTTTTCTCCTTTTTCCTTTAGAATACTGGTTGCACATCGCATAGTTCACTGCTCGCCGTACATCATCTTGAAAAAGGTACTTCATTAATTTATCTAGTTTGCTAAAAAGAAATATCTATACCTATCTAATCTATTTACAAATTCATTTTCTACATGACTATCTTATCTAACCATTTGAATTGAATTCCAGGATGTAGATGACGACGTTTTGGATTCCAGGAAGTATCCAGAATGGAAATAGCTCACAGTAAATCCGTTCGGTGAGTATATGTATTGGTATAATTTGTAGGTCCATTATATAAATCTTACAATTTCAGGTGACGTCTGACAGTAATCCAGTGGTACTAGCAAAGCCCGAGTAAAGGCGTAAAGGCTCAATGTATGACCAGAATGAAGAAAATATTAACCGTGGATCTGAACTATTCTTCCCAGCTGCGACACAGGTAACTCACTAGCCTCTTTGCGGTTTCATCTGAAAATTTAAATTCCTTTGCAGAATTATTCTTATAGGATGCTGAGGGACTTGACGGCACTCATGCGGAGGACGAAACACATACAAAGAAGACGACACACATAAAGATAAGTGACCCTTGTTATTGTAATTATATCTTCGCTAATAATATTCTCATTTATTTTTGTAGGACATCACTTTTCAGCTGGGAATGGATTCGCTATGTAACAACCCTTGGATCTAGTATGGACTAATAATCACCACAGTCAACACCAGGGGCGGATTTGATCACTTGGGCGCCCTAGGCCTATGGAAGATTGCCGCCCCCCTACTCCCTGTAAAACACGAAAAATTGAATGATCTATATCCAGTGAAGGGACCCCAGGCTAGAATTAGCGGAGTAGGCTGCCTCATAAATCGGAGTAGATTTGAAAAAAATGGAGTAGAATTAAAAATAACACTTTCCAACGAATTATTTTATTTAAAAAAACGAAAAAGTATAAAAATGTAATGAAATACCCACAACTACAAGAAAAAACGTTGACGTGTGGGTTCACAGAGCATCTAAATTCATCTATTGAATGATATCAAAATATTCCACCTTCAGAACATAGTTATTCAGAACTTCCTATTTTAAATAATTTCTAATGTGGCAGATTAGTGCAATGGGTTTAAGCTTCATATATAAAGTAATTAACTTTTATTAGAATAATTATAAATGTCAACATGAGCTAATTTAGGTTTACAAAATACTACTACTAAAAAAAAAAATATTCCCACCAAGTTTTGCCGCCCCCTAAATCTGCCGCCCTAGGCCCGGGCCATAAATCAAAATATGAAATAGTCCTGCGCACAATAACCCGAGAGCGTACGGTTGTCAACTCAGTTCCGTTCCTCCCAATGATGAGTCAGTCGAAGCCATTTGTTTACGGCCTTAGATGAAATCTATAGGGTATACTAAGTTTGTCATTCCGTTTGTAACACCTCGAAATAATAATGGTAGAGCAAAATGGATTCGACACCCACGCGTAATATTAAAAGTTATTTTGATTTTTGCATGTCCGTCCGTCCGAGACAATACCACTAAACAAAACTGACGCTACCATAGAGGAAAGACGACAAAGTTTTTTTTTACTTAAAGTAAGTCTCTAAAAATTGTTAAAAAGAGGCAAAAGTTATTAGCGAAATCACTAAAGATATATTGATAAAAAAAAGAGAGACGCAATATACTATATCTAAACGGTAAAGCATTTGAAAAAAGAAATTCGCTGGTCACTGTCGCCTCTTCATATTTTCATCCCTTATTAAGTATTTTCATAGCTAAAGTAGTATTTATTAAAGAATAACAATTTGATATAAGTGACTAAAACAGAGCAGATTTCAAGTAGTTAAACAACTTAATTCCATTTTCTTCAAAAATATAGTTGCCCTTTATAAAAAGATGTTGTGTAATGGAAATGTTAGAAAAATACAAAAAGGTTACATTTATATGAATATGTCAATGAAGGGCTACCGCTTGAATTTGGATGGGACTTTTATATATTATGATACAGTTTAATCTGTTGAATATGGATTTCTAGCTAATATTTGACGTCAAAGTTACTTAGAATAAATTCCTTTCGATTCTTTAACCATAAATTAAATATTGTTACGTGCAATAGAAAGAGACAACTGGTGACATCTAGTGGCAATGGAGAGTAAACGACTTCAGGCTCGGAGAATCAATGATGAAATCTTCGGGAAGGTTCAGGAATAGAATGAATAGAATAGTCAAGAAGCTTCTGGAATAGAACACTCCAGAATAATCTGGAAAGTAATAAATGGGCGAAAGTGTTACAGTAATAGCGATAATTAAAGTTGAGTTGATTAATTGAAGGTTTATGAATTGTATAAGATTAGAAGTGAAAATAAAGAACTTGTGTATTAAATATTTAATATTGTGTTTTAAATAACGAACCAAAGGCCACGCTCGCAACAATATGTAGGTATTACAAAAAATAAAAGCAACACTATTGGGGCTCGTCCAAAACAAATAAAAAATTAGTCCACGCTTGTGAATATTATAGATATTTAAGTACAGCTTTTGATGACTATTATATACAGGGTTTTCCAATAAGAGGTGTTATTTTGATATTAAAAAAAAAAACATTTTTTGAGATAAATGATCGGATCTTTATTTTATTATAAAGAGGAAGGTATGCTGTTAACAATAGAAAATAACATCAGCCAAATGACTACCACGACCACGCCTACAGGACCATATCCTTTTCATGAAATTTTCCATAACCAAATCGCAAAATGGCTGCCCTATGTCCTCGATAGCCTCACGAATTCCATCTTTGAGGTCTTGAATCGACGCTGGGCTGTTGGCGTAGACCTTCTCTTTTACGTGGCCCCAAAGGAAGAAGTCACAAGGTGTTTTTTTTTATTAATGGCGTAGTTTCTACTTGTCAAATGTCAAAAAATGACAGCTCCAAATGTGACATCTACCGAAATAGCGGGCTAATTAAAATAACACCTCTTATTGGAAAACCCTTTATGTAGTTACTGATAACCATAATTGTAGCTGCATTAATAAAATTAATTAAGAAATCATATCAGTGTATTTATTGAAGTTGGATCGTGGTGAAGTGAAATGTAAAAGTAACAAAAATCATTTTAGTAATTAAATTGTTGCAGACTGGTAGGTAGGAACTGACAAAATTATTGAAATAAAGTTATATATTGAAAATAAAATAGTTTTTTTTCATACATATGTACATAGCACACTTCGGAATACATCAAACAATTCCCAGCATTACGTGAAAATAACATGGATACTTTTCCTCTCAAGTCACATTCGTTCCTTCTCCGTCTCTTCTTCTTTCTCTCCTGTCCAACCTTCCTGATCTATTCCTAACACAACTTGCCGGTAACGCCATCTATCCCTTACTCTGTTAAGCTTAAGCATTTTCTCAGCTACTACAAACAATTTAATTTAATTTTTGTCACATAGATATGAAAAAGGATCGGCGTATCAGGTTTCCTGTTTTAAAGACAAAGCTTTTGATGCTCTATTGAATAAAGCTTCCAGAAGAAATAAATCTTTACAAAATATTTTATCATTCACCAATCAAGAAGCTACTGGTACCCCATATTTAATAACATTATTAAAATTCGTATAATAATTTTTGTTTAATAAATAATAAATATGCCAGGAATTAATATATTTTAAATACGAGATAAATAAAATATGATTGCTAGCAACGGTAGCAACGGTAGCAGCTACAGTATACATGAATGTGAGCTTAATAGTAGTTGGTAATGACTACATTTTAAATGCAATCAACTACATTATATATATTTATGCAGCAAGTAAAAATGTGCTAGAACTTAACTTTCGAGGTATGTTGTCTGAAATATAAGAGGCAAGCAATTACAGTATGGAACAATTTGTATGAAAGTAGTTGTTGATGACTATACTTTAACCACAATATACTTTAAAAAAGTGGGTTACAACTATATTTATAGCTAAACACAACTGCATAATAGTCGCAGCCAATTGAATAATATTAACAATATAGTTTTGACATCAAATTAAATCTTCGGTTTCAATGAATCTGCCAAATCTCAACAGTTAACGGGCTCAAATTAAGGTTGAGCAGCGTTACACCTTGTATATTACAAATTACAGGATGTACGGGCAAAACTAAAGCTGATTGTTTGCAGAACTTGGTGGCCTTTCTACCGAATGCTCAATCAACCCCGTATTCCTCTCCACAAGGGGGTCTAAACTAAAAATTCCGGATTTTCTTACCTTTTTTTTATTTTGACCACTTTATTTTTACAAGACGGTACATAGCTTTTTTTATAACAACTATAAAACTGTAGACTCTTCTCTTTAATTTGACCCATTGCACCCTATGTACTATATGTAGCCATTAAAAGGCTATTAGCTCGCAACCTATGCAGATCATACCGAAATTAACTGATATTTTTTTTAATGACGAGTTTTCAGTCACTAAGGGAGCAAAATTATCTTTGAGAGTGAGTTTGAGAATGGATTCAGAGCTAATAGCTCTTTAACGGCTACAATTAGCACATAAGTGAAAGTGTAATAGGTCAAATTAAAGAGGAGAGTCCACAGCTTAGAGTTTTATAAAAAAAAGGTAATAATAATAATAAATTTAACAGCGCATTCATTTCAATTGCACCAGATATCTCACAAGGGATTATAGGAGCAACTAATTAGTACATAAGTAAATCCATATAAAGATTTAATCCTTTAAAAATTCGTCGGATTTATAGTCATTTGTAAATGTTTTCATAATTTTTTAAGTAAAAACTTCACAAAAAGTCGAGTAAACTCGGTGGGTCCAAGACTTTTCAAATAAATCTTATGTTTCCTCGAAATTGGAAGATAACAAAATTCGATTCTCAAATTCTCGAATTACAGTGACAAATGATATGCAGCCACGGTATACAGAGTAACAAGGTATGTCTATCAGTTATTTTGACACTTGACCTGTAACCTCAGGGTATCACAAGTTATATGAAGAATTTAGAAAAATTATTAAAATAAATTATTTGGTAACAGCTTTAAAAAATTAAACGTGTAATATCATAATAATTAAAAGTTACAATATTTGAAAAAAATTATAATTACTTGAAAACTTAATAAAGAAAAGTAGTACTTTTTGCAAGCAATCAGGTAAAAATTACTGAAATCTGTGCGATAAAATGTATTTATTTTGTCATGAATGCTAAAATTTATATAAGTATTATATAAAATAAAAAATTGACCCTCAACATTGCCGCCGCAATTTATAGCAGTTATTCCTAGATGCTGTAAATATACCGCGTGATATGCAGCGAGTATAAGGAAAATAAATTTTCACTTCGATCGTGCAGTCTTAGCTTTCTTAAGCACACACTCACTTAAGTTATCAGTTAGCCTTTAGTACTAAATAAAAACATATACAAATAAATACAACATATACATGATCGTTTCATCTCCTTTCCATTAACATTTCAGTTTAGAAAACTCAAATAAAAGCGTCTGTCAAATTTAGAGGAAATAAGCGTCCATACCTGCTATGTATCTACCTATACCATACTTCTCGCGTGAATAGTAAAAAAATTAACAGGTGAAGAATAACTTATTAGAGGATCGAAAGAAATAATACTCTCCAATCTACGTATATGAAATAATTCTCCGCCCTTTTTCCATTTCAAATCTTGCTTATCCCAAGTCCAAACCCCTCTTTTAGACTCAAGTACTCGGCGCCTGCATACTCTATTTTAAATGAAAAAGTATTGTTTTCCGTGGATGCTTAAATCCCAAGTTCAACTAATTTTTATTTTTTCATTTTTTTTATAGAATTGAACAATTTTATATTTTATTTGAAATTCAATTGGTACATAGGCACTGTCTCCCTTCAGTGCAAGATCCATAATTGTAGCTATTGTAGTAGCACTGTATTGTACAGGCTTGAGAAGATAATGTGTTATTAAAACAATCCAAATGTAGGAGCTCTAATAAAGAATAAATAGTTTTAGAAAATTCTATAAATTTTATGAAATGTTTTTTCTTACTTCCATCTGCGGTCCCTTGAGGAGACGCGAAATCTGCTGTAATTAAAACAGCGAAGATGACAACAATGTTGAAAAAAGGCATTTTGATTAAGTAAGACTTAAGTGAAAGAACTGACTATGCTTCTAGGGATACCTCTGTCCATATTTATAGCAAATTTTTCAGTTGATCACAAATTCCGATAACAATTTAATCATCTAACGTAAATACAAAATCTTGATAAAAGCGGTATTTTTCAGGGTTAACTTTAGAAAGTAAATTCGTTAAGTCTTAAAACTGTATTTACCAACAAATATATGGCCTATTGTGTATGCTATTTATTTAAAAAATCTTGTTGAGAACAATGCTTTTCAGGGTTAATCTAAAATAATAAATTCGTTAAGTCTCATAACTGTATTTACCAAAAAACTGTTTATTCATATGAAAGTAAAGAATTAATTTTATCACAATCTGATGCGCATGCTAATCATCATAAACTCGAGATATTTTTTCAACTGCAGCGAATAACATGGATCAGGGGCAGTGTAAATAATACACATACATATGTAACACATTAATTCGACTTGAGGTAATAATTTTAATTCAACTGTTCTTTTCTATCTCCTCATGGTATTCGAATAATGCCAAGGTCTAATTTCAGCATATAAGGTTTATTTGTTAAGTAAGAACTAGCATTATCTCTAGAAAGTGCTGTCGATTATAAAATTGGTGTACATGATTGAAGTGAAAAGAGGTAATAACAACTTGAAGGGATCAAAACCAAACAAACGACGGAAAGTGCAAAAGAAAAATAGATGTGTTAAAAAATATTCCAATGCATCGTAATGAACAACCCCTTAACATCGTCCGAAAGCTTCATGCATCCCTTAAGTTGCCTTATGATGATGGTGATAACTTAAAAGCCTATCGTAAAAAGAGCAAATCAAATGATAATCCTCTAGTTGTAAAGTATATTTCTGTATTGGTCAGGTATCATACATTGGTAGCGTATAAGATTCTCGGGAAACTAACAGCTACACAGAAACTAATATAATCTTTATTATAATCTTTATTAATGAATTTTCTGGCAAAAGAAAAGAAGGCATTACTTTATATAGCAAAGCAGTTCAAGAATGAAAATGGTTTAGGAACTCCAAAATTTATTTGCAAAGGGGACAACTCTAAGTCTCATATAAAAAACGAATTGTAAGTAGATCATATCAAGCGCAACCTTCTAAACACTAACCAAGTCTCAAACTATTAACTAATGACCTTGAATACGTTCAAAAATTGAAAATGTTCGTTTAGACGCGATATCAAATAATTATGATACAAAGTGTCCCACTGAAACATTCTTACAATCATATGTTTATAACAGTGAAATTTGGGTGGGGAGGCCATATAACTCCTTAAGCATAACTGATAAGATTTTGAAGCTATCTTGAAACTCCAAAATTATTTGCTTAGGTGATTTTAAATTTCCATATTTTCGTTAGACTCTTCATGTGTCGGACAATTATATGTGCGGTTCTGAGGCCTACAGTCTTGCCTCCCAGTCTCTCCTTAATAAAATATGGAGTTATGTTCCTTGAGCAATACAATAATCAATTTAATCCTAATAATAGACCCTGTTACGCGCTATTTTCTACGCGCAATCGGTACCCCGGCTAGAGATGGAGAAGGGTTGGGGCCTGAAACACCTGTGGGCGCCACGTGGTTTTGGAGTCCACGAACTCAGAATAAAGAAAAATTGAGGAACAAACCCCAAGAAAATTAAAAAAAAATTAGAGAAACCAAGATCAGTTCGAAACACTTAATTT
Source organism: Dioctria linearis (assembly GCA_963930735.1). NCBI lineage: Eukaryota > Metazoa > Arthropoda > Insecta > Diptera > Asilidae > Dioctria > Dioctria linearis. Next base: position 28,226,922 of record OZ005742.1, read on the forward strand.
ATTATTCATAAAGAAATCCGGGCCTTCGAGCAAAACTGGCCGGGCAGTAAAGCATGCAAATTTGCTTAACTGACACACTCGATAAATAATCAATTACTCCTATCGCTAGCTATTTATCACAAATATTTCCACTAAGCGGTGATTTACCGCTTATAATAAAAAAACACAAAGAAAATGCAGTACTTAGCTTCGTCTCCTGAGGAGGGTCTCATACCACGTGCCTAATTCACTCCTCCTTGGTTCAGCTCCACTTTCTTTCTTTTCTGATGATTTTCGTCTTTTCTACTCGTATTCCTTTCTTCAGCCGTTAATATCTAAACTAGCCTTTAAACTTTTCAACTTTTACTCCCTTTTCTTTTTCTCGACCTCCAATTGCCCTTCTTATTTTTCCTCTTTTTCAAAAAACTTACCGCTGCGTACTATTGCACTTACTTTACTTACTGCTCGACTTTGACTGCCCTTGAGCTGTCCGCTTCACATACCAAAGCCACTTCCCCTCTCGACTCGCCCATTATTGCAGCTTCCGATTTATATTCCCCGTATTTCATATTGGGATATTTCCCAGTTGGTGAATCATATGGCGGCAATTGATTTGAATTTTGAAACTTCTTCTGCCCTCTTGATTTTATTGCGTGATGTTATACGGAAGTTATGTTTTGATTTACGTGAAGTTTTCGGATTTGTATTTTAACACTTTCTTGTGACGAGCGAGTATTCGTGTTGTTTCAAATTATGTTTGCTGTTGGAAAGTTGTGCTTTGGGCTGCGAACAACTCAAGTATATAGATAGCGGATGTCACAGGTAAGTCCGAATGTGATATAGATCTCTAATTTCTTCCTTCAGTTTTAGGCTATGGGTCCCGTTCGCGAGAGGAGGTTGAACCGAGGAGGTAAGATATTGTATCTAATTTCTACATTTCGTTTGATTCGAGATAAGTACTGCATTCCCTTTCTGATTTTTGTTTTCTCCTTTTTCCTTTAGAATACTGGTTGCACATCGCATAGTTCACTGCTCGCCGTACATCATCTTGAAAAAGGTACTTCATTAATTTATCTAGTTTGCTAAAAAGAAATATCTATACCTATCTAATCTATTTACAAATTCATTTTCTACATGACTATCTTATCTAACCATTTGAATTGAATTCCAGGATGTAGATGACGACGTTTTGGATTCCAGGAAGTATCCAGAATGGAAATAGCTCACAGTAAATCCGTTCGGTGAGTATATGTATTGGTATAATTTGTAGGTCCATTATATAAATCTTACAATTTCAGGTGACGTCTGACAGTAATCCAGTGGTACTAGCAAAGCCCGAGTAAAGGCGTAAAGGCTCAATGTATGACCAGAATGAAGAAAATATTAACCGTGGATCTGAACTATTCTTCCCAGCTGCGACACAGGTAACTCACTAGCCTCTTTGCGGTTTCATCTGAAAATTTAAATTCCTTTGCAGAATTATTCTTATAGGATGCTGAGGGACTTGACGGCACTCATGCGGAGGACGAAACACATACAAAGAAGACGACACACATAAAGATAAGTGACCCTTGTTATTGTAATTATATCTTCGCTAATTATATTCTCATTTATTTTTGTAGGACATCACTTTTCAGCTGGGAATGGATCCGCTATGTAACATCCCTCCCTTTCCTCCGAGAGATTTCGACTTAGAAATCTATTACGTAAATAACCAATTCATTTTTCTATAAAATTCGACGTCAAACTGTGGGATTCTTCATAACAAACAATATCATAGTAGTTCAATTATACTAAATCAATCCTATCCTTACAAACTTATTACATGAACACCTTGAAACACTATATTCCTCCTTAGGAAAGGCTCGAGCCACTGGACTTCGCCTTAGCGTGCGATCCCAACCCCATGATTCGAATACTTTCAAACTTTGTGTGTGTGACTAACAATAAGAAAATTTTACTTAAACCACTAAAAATTCGCCGATTACAACTGTGATTTATGGCTATTAAATGAGAAATTAAAACAGAACCGAGTGTCCATAGTAAAGGGTAGTATTCACTCTATATAGTCGAAAGTGACATATTGTACTGCAGACTCCAATGCTATCAAAACTATCACTTAGGACTCAACCAAGAAGAATTAACGGGAAGATCAAATATGTATAGACTCTATTCAAAGCGCTCTCCAGCCGTATTATATGGATTCAAGTCTTTAGAGTTCCAAACACCAGCACTTTTTCCACTACAGTCCTGCAGTTCGAATGTCCAAGGAGAGACTCTCTTAATTACTCTAATGGTCCGGTGTATTTAGGTGCAAGTTAGCATTAAAATACTTCGCTGCATCCGAAAGTGCATAATTTTTTCTCCAAACCATATCTTGTATGAGAAAACTTTGATCTCTTTTACGCAAATTATACTTTTGCTTCGAAGACTCTGCCGCTTTCATGAGCCTTCCCCTTACATCTTCAATTAGCCCCTTTAATGCTAAAGATCGTACTTCTGGGTCAAACAATTCATTGTCCCCTGCTTTCTTATATGACGTACCATGAACTATCATTTCCCTGCCAAAGTTGATGAAGTATGGAGTGAATTTGGTTGCTTCTTGCGTAGAGGTTCGGATAGCGCACGTGACTTTCGCCAAGTGCTGATCCCAAGATCGATGGTTGTCTGAAACATACGCCCTAAGCATTGACTTCACTATTTGGTTCACCCTTTCAGCCGGGTTAGCTTGTGGATGGTACAAAGCCGTGAATCTTATTTCTACACCGTATTCTTCGCAGAGCTTCCTGAATTCACGACTCCTAAATTGTGAACCGTTATCACATATCACAGTCTTAGGCACACCAAAAATCATAAATACGTAGTCCTCTAGTGCCTGAATTATCGGGCCAGAAGTCGCAGAGCGTAGTGGAAAAAGCATAAGAAATTTACTTAACTGGTCCACTACAGTAAGGATATAAACAAATCCGCGGTTTGATCGGGGAAGTGGCCCAATCAGATCGATACTTATGCACTCCCAAGGCCTTTCTGCTACTCTACGCACTGTCATGAGGCCTGCCTGCTTCTTCCGCTCGGGTTTTATCGCCTGACACGTTGTGCAATTTTTAATATACGAAGCAATGTCGCATTTCATCTTCGGCCAATAGTACATATTGCTAATACGATCATACGTCTTTTGAACACCACAGTGGCCTGAGGTGGGAATATCATGTGCCTTAAATATGAGATCTTTCCTTCGTCCCTTGGGTACCACTTCTTTCCAGAATTCGTGTCCCATCGCTAACGAGGGATATTTGGGTTGGGTGTGTCGCCACAGGATATCATTTTCAATTCGCCAGTCGGGAAACTTTGAAAGAGACTTAATAACATTGTCCACCATTCTGTCATACCACTTATCGCCAGTATTTTCATTTTCTTTAATGGAATTTACAATAGGAACAGAACGTGACAACCAGTCTGGTAACAAGTGCTCTTTGCCTTTACGGGGAATTATATCGAAATCATGTTGTTGTAATTTCATTGCCCACCTGGGTAATCTGCCCGTGGGGTCTCTCAAATTATATAGCCAAACTAATGACGCATGATCTGTTATTACCGTGAACGTGGTTCCTTCAATATATGGCCTCAACTTATCAATGGCCCACAAAACTGTTAAGCACTCACGCTCCGTAGTAGAGTAATTCCTCTCACACCGATTCAAGGAGCGTCTCAAGTAGGCAACTACGCGATCCTCATCATCTAAAAATGTGGGACGAATCTGCGGTACCACGCGACTACGCCAATAAAGCGACGAACCTCTGAAACATTCTTAGGGTGGGGAATTTCCAAGATGCACTTAACTTTTGCTGGGTCTACCTGAAGCCCTTTTTCCCCTACGACATAACCCAAGTACCTTAGCTCTGAACGACAAAACTCACACTTCGAATAATTAATGACCAATCCAGCCTTGTATAATCTCTCTAAGACTTCTCTCAGTATTTCCTTGTGCTCCTCGAATGATTGAGTCACTATGATAACATCGTTGAGATATACGAACACGCGGCTTTCCAAGCTTCCTGAAAGTACTCTGTCAATCAAGCGCTGCCAAGTTGCAGGCGAATTACTTAGTCCAAAGGGCATCCTTCGAAACTGGAATAAGCCGCGGTTCGGTACTGTGAATGCTGTGTACTGCTTCGAACTCTCTTCTATAGGTACTTGCCAGAATGCCGACTTAATGTCGAGTGACGACATGTACTTAGCATCACGAAGCTTATCGAGTGTCGCTGAGATATACGGGAGAGGGTAGGCATCCTTTTTCGTGACCTTATTTAACTTACGATAGTCGACGCAAAAACGATACGTTCCATCTTTCTTCTTAGCCATTACTACTGGAGAGGACCAGGCACTATCTGAATGCTCTACAACCCCGGCTTCCAGGATCTTTTCAAGCTCCTCATTTATAATCTTCTGGATAGCTGGTGACACGGGGTAGTATCGCTGCTTAATTGGAGCAGAATCGGTATGTGTTGTATGTTCCACCTGATTGGTGCAACCTAGTCCTTCGCCCCTTTTTGTTTCAGCTTCCCTTATTATCTCATTCAGTTCTCTTTGTTGCTCGACTGTCAATTTAGAATGCCCCCTTAGCGCATCTATATGATAGGTAATATCTTCATTCCCAAAGTGCCATGAATTTTCCTTTAAATTCGCTGTTATTCCCATTGCACGCCAAAAATCAATACCGAAAATCATGCTATGTGGGAGCTCCGGAATAACTAAAGCATCTACAACTGCAATCCGCCCTTCAAGCTCAATAGGCAGGCTAGCTTCGCCAAGAACATGCACCTTTTTTCCATCAGCCAAGCTAACAGTTTCCGCCCTTGATTTTTGAACCTTAAGTTCGCAAGTCACCAATAACTCCCATCCTAAACCTCCAATGATTGTCGTAGAAGCTCCTGAATCTAACAAACCGCAAACCTTAAGACCGAAGATCGAAATTGCTAAGTGTAGACGAACATCACCCTCTACTTCCGTAAAGACATAATCCACTAACGTGTTGATTGTATCGTCACACTTTTCCAACTGCTGACTATCTCTGGATGGAGAATTAATATCTTGGGCGAATTTCTGGGAATTACTAGAGCTCGATCCGCCCTTTACTGTCGAGCTCTTCTTTCGTTTCCCGAATTCTGGACTGGTGGATTGTGTACTTGTGTAGATTGTGTTAGATTATTTTTCTCTTGTCTATGAGACCCATGGCTTGCATTTGAAAATCTGACCCGTTGTTGTTGCCTTGATAATACCCCTCTGTCATTTGGAAACTCATTTTGCTGTTGTGAGTTTGATTGTATACTCCGCTCTTGATTCGATCGAGCACCAATGCAATTGCTGCATCTGGTTCGAGTAACACCTGGATTCCCGCAGCCATAACATCTTATGTCGTCCTTACAAAACCGAGCTATATGCCCAAAGCGGCGACATCGAAAACATTGGATTCCTCTGTTATTCGTTTGATTACAATTGGTTGCTTGGCCCGAAATCGCGGCTATGTTATGCTCTGTACCAACGTACGCAAAATCTGGCTCAAGTAGATGGCTATTTCTTTTGGATGGTGGTGGAACATAAGCTTCAACAGAAGTTCTGACCGATTCTAGCTTTCTACCCAATTCGATGAGATCCTGAACAGTCTTGACTTCTACCAAACTTAATTGAGTTTGATAAAATGGATTAACATTTCTTTTTAGTATAGCCAGTTGTTCGAGCTCATTTAAAGAATTCGATAACCGCGTGAACATATTTACCATAATCGCAATGTATATTCCGATGGTTTCACCATTGCCCTGTGTTCGCCTCTTAATCTCGTCGAGTAGCCGGTCATCGTAATCGTAAGGCAAAAACTCTTTCTTCTACTCTCTAATTAATTCTGACCAAGAATGAAAGCTTGGCTTGTTCGCTCTATACCAAATGAGAGCTCGCCCTGAAAACAGATCTAACGCTGAGTGAAATAGTTGATGCTTGTTAATTCCACGTGCTTCAGCTAGCTCACTAACCCGCTCTAGGAATGAATTTAAAGATTGGCCGGGATCCCCAGAAAATATAATTTCCCATTTGTATAGTGGGACTCTAGTATGAGCAGTAGCCATCACCTTAGCCGTCATTGACAAATCTTCAGCTTCAGGTTCGTCTTCTTCATACCCGCCATCAGCCTTGATTTGCAATGTCCCTAAACTCAAGACCAGATTAGCTCGAACTTGAGCTACTTCCTTCTTCTGATCTTCCTCTTTCGGCTTAACTCTACTCAGCCTCCCCAACGCCCACTCGATATTTGTCAGTAGTTTCGGTAATCCCCACCAGCCGAATCGCCTTCAAAAACATCTAAGAGCCCCTGAATTTCCTCCACTTTCTTCTTCAACGCCTCTACATCCTCTTCATAAGTGAACGGAGAAGGGTTCAATACTAGTGGCCTTCCCCCCTTTTCAACTCTCAATGCTTCACGCAAGCTAGGTCGCATCTTATCTACTGTTCCAGTTGGTAAGCCCCTCAACTGGAGTTCATAGGATAGCTCCTCTTGGTTTAGTCTGTTTACCTCCATGACGAGAGTTAACCAGTAGCCTTCAATTAATAGGAAGATATACCAATGATAGGTAACGAATATCCTTATAATCTTCTACAGAGAAAACTATATGTATACTGACAAGTTCCCACTAACATGAACTCAAACACTGGCAGTGAGTAATTACCCAACAGTCCTTCAGGAATAATTGAGAAACTCCGCAGATAGAGTAAAATGAAATTTATCAATAAGTTCTATGTTGGAGTCCCTTTAATAGCAAAAATCACAGCACTCAGGAAAATTTACATACGGTCAACAGATTAATTCTGATGCGAAATTATAATAAAAATGTGTAGGTATGTACGTGTAACCTATAAATTTCTTAACCACTATAATATTTAAAATTTGCGAAATTTGTAGATATGCACCAGTGCATACGTATATCTCATAAGACCTAAAGCGATAAAATGGCAAAATACAAATAAAATAGAAGAAAATTTTGTATGTGGGTACTCCCTCCAAAGAAAATTGCAGAATCAAAAAAAACTTGTAATGGTACGACTGCGTACATATACTTGTAGCTCATAGATCTTAAAGCACTAAAGCAGCGAAATACCAGCACAACAAAAAAAACAATTTTTCCATGTAGGTACTACCTCAAAGAAAAGAATTGCTAAAATTTACTAAATCTGAAAGAGTATGCAGATGCGTATACATATAGGTAATAAATCCTTAAGCATTAAAAATGGAAAAATATCAAATAAAAAAAAATATTTTTTTTTCATGTGGGTACTACCACAAAATACTGAAAAGTTTGTAAAATTTGTAAGTATGTATACGAGCGTATACTGTTTAGCCCATAAACCTTAAAGTACTAAATTGGCAAAATACGAAATAAAAAAAAGAGATTCCTATATGTAGGAGAATATAATTTACTACGTGAATATGTACCTACTAGTGCGTATATATAGTTCCTAAATCCTCAAACACTAGAAAAGCAAAACGTTAAATAAAGAGAAAGAATTTTCTATTTGTGGAAAATTATAATAAAATATATCAGTATACACCGCTCAGAACTATGTAGACAAAATAGTTGTATAAGTAGATTCCAATCTTAATTGGTCGAAATCTCTTCCGCACCTTATGTTGTCAAAATCGTATGTACTAATAGATGAAAGAGGATAACCATTTCTAAGACTTTTGTTTATGATCTTGGTTATTCCGACGATGCAAGACTAGGAAAGCAATTTGCGGCCTTGAAATATCTAAATGTAGAACCAGTGGATCTACCTTGCAGAAAAACTGGGTCAAATTTTATAACATAGGTCGAGCTGTTATAATTGTACATAGGCTGCAATAACCGAGCGACAACACTGATTTGTTTTGTATACCAGGTTTATATACTTCCCCTCTTGTCTGTTCGTCACTGCACTACGCCGATTCTTAGCGCTATCACTATCGTTTAGAGTAGACAATTCACAAACTCAAACAAAAAAAAAATTATATACGGTGGTCGTCGGGTAAATGCACACGTATAAAAAAAATTAAATGTATGGTTAATACGTTTATATATGTATAGCTCATTTGAATAGCGAGATAATCAAATCCAAAGCAAAGTGTTCAATTGTATTACCTAAAAAAAATGAAAGAGCGGAGAAAACCAAAAAAAATTTTACAAATATAATCTATTGTAAATATTCCAAATAATTAGTCGAAATCTCTCGAGGATTGAATGTTTTAGACATTTGTATTTAGGCACATGCAAAAAAAAAACATTGAGTGCTACAACTTGGTTTTTGATTTACACAACAGCACCGAATATCAGATCAGTGACTAGCACTTATGACCTTGATATATTGAAGCGATCAGCTGGATGATAAATTTATTGCTGGGCAATTAGGTCAAATTTTGCGGTAGGTCTAGACTCGGAGTATATAAGAGGACTCGTTTTAGGCTTTATGTAGTGCACTCATAGTTTCACTTTTATGTACTTCTCCCTCACTAGTCACATCTGCTTATCACTGCACCGACTTCGATTGCTTCCCAAAAGATTTGTACATATATATATACACAGCAAAAAAAAATCTTCTTATAATATACGTGGTGTACTGTGATCAATCACTGATTATTTAAGTCGAGTTTTATAGGAATACTTATTGCACTGGCGTGAGCCTATTTACACTTTATGCCTGTCGATCTCTTATTTACTTGTTGCTATAAAATAAAATAAGTTTCACAACATTTGATATGATACGACGTCGCTCAACATATCACTCGCATCACTTTCCCCTTATTAGAAAAGTTGCCAAACATTATCCGAGTATGCCGCTAAATATGTATGTATGTGAGTGTAATCCGTATTATGCTAATTGCTAGAAAATAATTTTTAAGAAAAATTTACGAATCTATGGATTTTTTTTTTTTAGGCGTTTAGGCCCCACGTTGGGCGCCAAATTTGTTACGCGCTATTTTCTACGCGCAATCGGTACCCCGGCTAGAGATGGAGAAGGGTTGGGGCCTGAAACACCTGTGGGCGCCACGTGGTTTTGGAGTCCACGAACTCAGAATAAAGAAAAATTGAGGAACAAACCCCAAGAAAATTAAAAAAAAATTAGAGAAACCAAGATCAGTTCGAAACACTTAATTTATTATTCATAAAGAAATCCGGGCCTTCGAGCCAAACTGGCCGGGCAGTAAAGCATGCAAATTTGCTTAACTGACACACTCGATAAATAATCAATTACTCCTATCGCTAGCTATTTATCACAAATATTTCCACTAAGCGGTGATTTACCGCTTATAATAAAAAAACACAAAGAAAATGCAGTACTTAGCTTCGTCTCCTGAGGAGGGTCTCATACCACGTGCCTAATTCACTCCTCCTTGGTTCAGCTCCACTTTCTTTCTTTTCTGATGATTTTCGTCTTTTCTACTCGTATTCCTTTCTTCAGCCGTTAATATCTAAACTAGCCTTTAAACTTTTCAACTTTTACTCCCTTTTCTTTTTCTCGACCTCCAATTGCCCTTCTTATTTTTCCTCTTTTTCAAAAAACTTACCGCTGCGTACTATTGCACTTACTTTACTTACTGCTCGACTTTGACTGCCCTTGAGCTGTCCGCTTCACATACCAAAGCCACTTCCCCTCTCGACTCGCCCATTATTGCAGCTTCCGATTTATATTCCCCGTATTTCATATTGGGATATTTCCCAGTTGGTGAATCATATGGCGGCAATTGATTTGAATTTTGAAACTTCTTCTGCCCTCTTGATTTTATTGCGTGATGTTATACGGAAGTTATGTTTTGATTTACGTGAAGTTTTCGGATTTGTATTTTAACACTTTCTTGTGACGAGCGAGTATTCGTGTTGTTTCAAATTATGTTTGCTGTTGGAAAGTTGTGCTTTGGGCTGCGAACAACTCAAGTATATAGATAGCGGATGTCACAGGTAAGTCCGAATGTGATATAGATCTCTAATTTCTTCCTTCAGTTTTAGGCTATGGGTCCCGTTCGCGAGAGGAGGTTGAACCGAGGAGGTAAGATATTGTATCTAATTTCTACATTTCTTTTGATTCGAGATAAGTACTGCATTCCCTTTCTGATTTTTGTTTTCTCCTTTTTCCTTTAGAATACTGGTTGCACATCGCATAGTTCACTGCTCGCCGTACATCATCTTGAAAAAGGTACTTCATTAATTTATCTAGTTTGCTAAAAAGAAATATCTATACCTATCTAATCTATTTACAAATTCATTTTCTACATGACTATCTTATCTAACCATTTGAATTGAATTCCAGGATGTAGATGACGACGTTTTGGATTCCAGGAAGTATCCAGAATGGAAATAGCTCACAGTAAATCCGTTCGGTGAGTATATGTATTGGTATAATTTGTAGGTCCATTATATAAATCTTACAATTTCAGGTGACGTCTGACAGTAATCCAGTGGTACTAGCAAAGCCCGAGTAAAGGCGTAAAGGCTCAATGTATGACCAGAATGAAGAAAATATTAACCGTGGATCTGAACTATTCTTCCCAGCTGCGACACAGGTAACTCACTAGCCTCTTTGCGGTTTCATCTGAAAATTTAAATTCCTTTGCAGAATTATTCTTATAGGATGCTGAGGGACTTGACGGCACTCATGCGGAGGACGAAACACATACAAAGAAGACGACACACATAAAGATAAGTGACCCTTGTTATTGTAATTATATCTTCGCTAATAATATTCTCATTTATTTTTGTAGGACATCACTTTTCAGCTGGGAATGGATTCGCTATGTAACAACCCTTGGATCTAGTATGGACTAATAATCACCACAGTCAACACCAGGGGCGGATTTGATCACTTGGGCGCCCTAGGCCTATGGAAGATTGCCGCCCCCCTACTCCCTGTAAAACACGAAAAATTGAATGATCTATATCCAGTGAAGGGACCCCAGGCTAGAATTAGCGGAGTAGGCTGCCTCATAAATCGGAGTAGATTTGAAAAAAATGGAGTAGAATTAAAAATAACACTTTCCAACGAATTATTTTATTTAAAAAAACGAAAAAGTATAAAAATGTAATGAAATACCCACAACTACAAGAAAAAACGTTGACGTGTGGGTTCACAGAGGGCGCGTCTACTAAAAAAAAAAATATTCCCACCAAGTTTTGCCGCCCCCTAAATCTGCCGCCCTAGGCCCGGGCCATAAATCAAAATATGAAATAGTCGTGCGCACAATAACCCGAGAGTGTACGGTTGTCAACTCAGTTCCGTTCCTCCCAATGATGACTCAGTCGAAGCCATTTGTTTACGGCCTTAGATGAAATCTATAGGGTATACTAAGTTTGTCATTCCGTTTGTAACACCTCGAAATAATAATGGTAGAGCAAAATGGATTCGACACCCACGCGTAATATTAAAAGTTATTTTGATTTTTGCATGTCCGTCCGTCCGAGACAATACCACTAAACAAAACTGACGCTACCATAGAGGAAAGACGACAAAGTTTTTTTTTACTTAAAGTAAGTCTCTAAAAATTGTTAAAAAGAGGCAAAAGTTATTAGCGAAATCACTAAAGATATATTGATAAAAAAAAGAGAGACGCAATATACTATATCTAAACGGTAAAGCATTTGAAAAAAGAAATTCGCTGGTCACTGTCGCCTCTTCATATTTTCATCCCTTATTAAGTATTTTCATAGCTAAAGTAGTATTTATTAAAGAATAACAATTTGATATAAGTGACTAAAACAGAGCAGATTTCAAGTAGTTAAACAACTTAATTCCATTTTCTTCAAAAATATAGTTGCCCTTTATAAAAAGATGTTGTGTAATGGAAATGTTAGAAAAATACAAAAAGGTTACATTTATATGAATATGTCAATGAAGGGCTACCGCTTGAATTTGGATGGGACTTTTATATATTATGATACAGTTTAATCTGTTGAATATGGATTTCTAGCTAATATTTGACGTCAAAGTTACTTAGAGGTCAAAAGTCATTCATCAGAATAAATTCCTTTCGATTCTTTAACCATAAATTAAATATTGTTACGTGCAATAGAAAGAGACAACTGGTGACATCTAGTGGCAATGGAGAGTAAACGACTTCAGGCTCGGAGAATCAATGATGAAATCTTCGGGAAGGTTCAGGAATAGAATGAATAGAATAGTCAAGAAGCTTCTGGAATAGAACACTCCAGAATAATCTGGAAAGTAATAAATGGGCGAAAGTGTTACAGTAATAGCGATAATTAAAGTTGAGTTGATTAATTGAAGGTTTATGAATTGTATAAGATTAGAAGTGAAAATAAAGAACTTGTGTATTAAATATTTAATATTGTGTTTTAAATAACGAACCAAAGGCCACGCTCGCAACAATATGTAGGTATTACAAAAAATAAAAGCAACACTATTGGGGCTCGTCCAAAACAAATAAAAAATTAGTCCACGCTTGTGAATATTATAGATATTTAAGTACAGCTTTTGATGACTATTATATACAGGGTTTTCCAATAAGAGGTGTTATTTTGATATTAAAAAAAAAGCCATTTTTTGAGATAAATGATCGGATCTTTATTTTATTATAAAGAGGAAGGTATGCTGTTAACAATAGAAAATAACATCAGCCAAATGACTACCACGACCACGCCTACAGGACCATATCCTTTTCATGAAATTTTCCATAACCAAATCGCAAAATGGCTGCCCTATGTCCTCGATAGCCTCACGAATTCCATCTTTGAGGTCTTGAATCGACGCTGGGCTGTTGGCGTAGACCTTCTCTTTTACGTGGCCCCAAAGGAAGAAGTCACAAGGTGTTTTTTTTTATTAATGGCGTAGTTTCTACTTGTCAAATGTCAAAAAATGACAGCTCCAAATGTGACATCTACCGAAATAGCGGGCTAATTAAAATAACACCTCTTATTGGAAAACCCTTTATGTAGTTACTGATAACCATAATTGTAGCTGCATTAATAAAATTAATTAAGAAATCATATCAGTGTATTTATTGAAGTTGGATCGTGGTGAAGTGAAATGTAAAAGTAACAAAAATCATTTTAGTAATTAAATTGTTGCAGACTGGTAGGTAGGAACTGACAAAATTATTGAAATAAAGTTATATATTGAAAATAAAATAGTTTTTTTTCATACATATGTACATAGCACACTTCGGAATACATCAAACAATTCCCAGCATTACGTGAAAATAACATGGATACTTTTCCTCTCAAGTCACATTCGTTCCTTCTCCGTCTCTTCTTCTTTCTCTCCTGTCCAACCTTCCTGATCTATTCCTAACACAACTTGCCGGTAACGCCATCTATCCCTTACTCTGTTAAGCTTAAGCATTTTCTCAGCTACTACAAACAATTTAATTTAATTTTTGTCACATAGATATGAAAAAGGATCGGCGTATCAGGTTTCCTGTTTTAAAGACAAAGCTTTTGATGCTCTATTGAATAAAGCTTCCAGAAGAAATAAATCTTTACAAAATATTTTATCATTCACCAATCAAGAAGCTACTGGTACCCCATATTTAATAACATTATTAAAATTCGTATAATAATTTTTGTTTAAAAATAACAAATATGCCAGGAATTAATATATTTTAAATACGAGATAAATAAAATATGATTGCTAGCAACGGTAGCAACGGTAGCAGCTACAGTATACATGAATGTGAGCTTAATAGTAGTTGGTAATGACTACATTTTAAATGCAATCAACTACATTATATATATTTATGCAGCAAGTAAAAATGTGCTAGAACTTAACTTTCGAGGTATGTTGTCTGAAATATAAGAGGCAAGCAATTACAGTATGGAACAATTTGTATGAAAGTAGTTGTTGATGACTATACTTTAACCACAATATACTTTAAAAAAGTGGGTTACAACTATATTTATAGCTAAACACAACTGCATAATAGTCGCAGCCAATTGAATAATATTAACAATATAGTTTTGACATCAAATTAAATCTTCGGTTTCAATGAATCTGCCAAATCTCAACAGTTAACGGGCTCAAATTAAGGTTGAGCAGCGTTACACCTTGTATATTACAAATTACAGGATGTACGGGCAAAACTAAAGCTGATTGTTTGCAGAACTTGGTGGCCTTTCTACCGAATGCTCAATCAACCCAGTATTCCTCTCCACAAGGGGGTCTAAACTAAAAATTCCGGATTTTCTTACCTTTTTTTTATTTTGACCGCTTTATTTTTACAAGTCGGTACATAGCTTTTTTTATAACAACTATAAACTGTAGACTCTTCTCTTTAATTTGACCCATTGCACCCTATGTACTATATGTAGCCATTAAAAGGCTATTAGCTCACAACCTATGCAGATCATACCGAAATTAACTGATATTTTTTTTAATGACGAGTTTTCAGTCACTAAGGGAGCAAAATTATCTTTGAGAGTGAGTTTGAGAATGGATTCAGAGCTAATAGCTCTTTAACGGCTACAATTAGCACATAAGTGAAAGTGTAATAGGTCAAATTAAAGAGGAGAGTCCACAGCTTAGAGTTTTATAAAAAAAAGGTAATAATAATAATAAATTTAACAGCGCATTCATTTCAATTGCACCAGATATCTCACAAGGGATTATAGGAGCAACTAATTAGTACATAAGTAAATCCATATAAAGATTTAATCCTTTAAAAATTCGTCGGATTTATAGTCATTTGTAAATGTTTTCATAATTTTTTAAGTAAAAACTTCACAAAAAGTCGAGTAAACTCGGTGGGTCCAAGACTTTTCAAATAAATCTTATGTTTCCTCGAAATTGGAAGATAACAAAATTCGATTCTCAAATTCTCGAATTACAGTGACAAATGATATGCATGCACGGTATACAGAGTAACAAGGTATGTCTATCAGTTATTTTGACACTTGACCTGTGTCCACACGGTATCACAAGTTATATGAAGAATTTAGAAAAATTATTAATATAAATTATTTGGTAACAGCTTTAAAAAAATTAAACGTGTAATATCATAACACTTAAAAGTTACAATATTTGAAAAAAATTATAATTACTTGAAAACTTAATAAAGAAAAGTAGTACTTTTTGCAAGCAATCAGGTAAAAATTACTGAAATCTGTGCGATAAAATGTATTTATTTTGTCATGAATGCTAAAATTTATATAAGTATTATATAAAATAAAAAATTGACCCTCAACATTGCCGCCGCAATTTATAGCAGTTATTCCTAGATGCTGTAAATATACCGCGTGATATGCAGCGAGTATAAGGAAAATAAATTTTCACTTCGATCGTGCAGTCTTAGCTTTCTTAAGCACACACTCACTTAAGATATCAGTTAGCCTTTAGTACTAAATAAAAACATATACAAATAAATACAACATATACATGATCGTTTCATCTCCTTTCCATTAACATTTCAGTTTAGAAAACTCAAATAAAAGCGTCTGTCAAATTTAGAGGAAATAAGCGTCCATACCTGCTATGTATCTACCTATACCATACTTCTCGCGTGAATAGTAAAAAAATTAACAGGTGAAGAATAACTTATTAGAGGATCGAAAGAAATAATACTCTCCAATCTACGTATATGAAATAATTCTCCGCCCTTTTTCCATTTCAAATCTTGCTTATCCCAAGTCCAAACCCCTCTTTTAGACTCAAGTACTCGGCGCCTGCATACTCTATTTTAAATGAAAAAGTATTGTTTTCCGTGGATGCTTAAATCCCAAGTTCAACTAATTTTTATTTTTTCATTTTTTTTATAGAATTGAACAATTTTATATTTTATTTGAAATTCAATTGGTACATAGGCACTGTCTCCCTTCAGTGCAAGATCCATAATTGTAGCTATTGTAGTAGCACTGTATTGTACAGGCTTGAGAAGATAATGTGTTATTAAAACAATCCAAATATAGGAGCTCTAATAAAGAATAAATAGTTTTAGAAAATTCTATAAATTTTATGAAATGTTTTTTCTTACTTCCATCTGCGGTCCCTTGAGGAGACGCGAAATCTGCTGTAATTAAAACAGCGAAGATGACAACAATGTTGAAAAAAGGCATTTTGATTAAGTAAGACTTAAGTGAAAGAACTGACTATGCTTCTAGGGATACCTCTGTCCATATTTATAGCAAATTTTTCAGTTGATCACAAATTCCGATAACAATTTAATCATCTAACGTAAATACAAAATCTTGATAAAAGCGGTATTTTTCAGGGTTAACTTTAGAAAGTAAATTCGTTAAGTCTTAAAACTGTATTTACCAACAAATATATGGCCTATTGTGTATGCTATTTATTTAAAAAATCTTGTTGAGAACAATGCTTTTCAGGGTTAATCTAAAATAATAAATTCGTTAAGTCTCATAACTGTATTTACCAAAAAACTGTTTATTCATATGAAAGTAAAGAATTAATTTTATCACAATCTGATGCGCATGCTAATCATCATAAACTCGAGATATTTTTTCAACTGCAGCGAATAACATGGATCAGGGGCAGTGTAAATAATACACATACATATGTAACACATTAATTCGACTTGAGGTAATAATTTTAATTCAACTGTTCTTTTCTATCTCCTCATGGTATTCGAATAATGCCAAGGTCTAATTTCAGCATATAAGGTTTATTTGTTAAGTAAGAACTAGCATTATCTCTAGAAAGTGCTGTCGATTATAAAATTGGTGTACATGATTGAAGTGAAAAGAGGTAATAACAACTTGAAGGGATAAAAACCAAACAAACGACGGAAAGTGCAAAAGAAAAATAGATGTGTTAAAAAATATTCCAATGCATCGTAATGAACAACCCCTTAACATCGTCCGAAAGCTTCATGCATCCCTTAAGTTGCCTTATGATGATGGTGATAACTTAAAAGCCTATCGTAAAAAGAGCAAATCAAATGATAATCCTCTAGTTGTAAAGTATATTTCTGTATTGGTCAGGTATCATACATTGGTAGCGTATAAGATTCTCGGGAAACTAACAGCTACACAGAAACTAATATAATATTTATTATAATCTTTATTAATGAATTTTCTGGCAAAAGAAAAGAAGGCATTACTTTATATAGCAAAGCAGTTCAAGAATGAAAATGGTTTAGGAACTCCAAAATTTATTTGCAAAGGGGACAACTCTAAGTCTCATATAAAAAACGAATTGTAAGTAGATCATATCAAGCGCAACCTTCTAAACACTAACCAAGTCTCAAACTATTAACTAATGACCTTGAATACGTTCAAAAATTGAAAATGTTCGTTTAGACGCGATATCAAATAATTATGATACAAAGTGTCCCACTGAAACATTCTTACAATCATATGTTTATAACAGTGAAATTTGGGTGGGGAGGCCATATAACTCCTTAAGCATAACTGATAAGATTTTGAAGCTATCTTGAAACTCCAAAATTATTTGCTTAGGTGATTTTAACTTTCCATATTTTCGTTAGACTCTTCATGTGTCGGACAATTATATGTGCGGTTCTGAGGCCTACAGTCTTGCCTCCCAGTCTCTCCTTAATAAAATATGGAGTTATGTTCCTTGAGCAATACAATAATCAATGTAATCCTAATAATAGACCCTTGGATCTAGTATGGACTAATAATCACCACAGTCAACACCCTCCTCTTGACATATGATTAATATTGACACACCTGTAGAACGTCCAAGATCTGCTTCCGAAGGTAAGAAACTACCAACGTGGTGATTACAGTTGTCTCAGATGGGGAATCATACGAAATTACATACGGGGCTTCATCTAGGGTATCATTAGAATTGGTCTTAAGTAAATTGTAGCTTTTTTACTTGTTTACGTGTTGTGTGCCTATAATTTCGATGCGATGTATCGTAAACTGCTTGATGTATTTTTATTCAGTCAATCTTTCACGCATATCAATTAGTTCTTCAATTAGTTCACATGTATTCATGTTTATGAAAGATGCCACGCTCGCCAAATACCTTAGCTATTGGCAGCACACTTCTTATCTTACTTGAAACTAGGACTTCACAAATCAATTAAAAGGAAAAAAACCATTTTTTTTTTTTTTTTTTTTTATATTATTAAGCCAAGCACAGGGGATACCCTATGATGCAAAGCACAGCATGGCAGGAAGGAGATAGGGAAAGGATTAGGGGATATGAGGAAAGCGGCGGAGGTGCCGATGTATGTCGCCCTTAAACTTCCGCAGATTGTATGCCGGAGGAAAAACAGAAGATGGTAAGCTGTTAACTTTGTTTATAATTATTACAAATGGATTTATTTATCAAATTACAACGTGTTTCTTGTTGGGCGGATGAGGTGTTCTCAACTTTTCTAGACTCAAACTCAACCCTCGGTACACCAGCGTGGAGTAATTGACCTTTAAAGTTGGCCATAAATCAAAATATGAAATAGTCCTGCGCACAATAACCCGAGAGCGTACGGTTGTCAACTCAGTTCCGTTCCTCCCAATGATGAGTCAGTCGAAGCCATTTGTTTACGGCCTTAGATGAAATCTATAGGGTATACTAAGTTTGTCATTCCGTTTGTAACACCTCGAAATAATAATGGTAGAGCAAAATGGATTCGACACCCACGCGTAATATTAAAAGTTTTGATTTTTGCATGTCCGTCCGTCTGTCCGTCTGTCTGTGCGCACGATAATTTGAGAGCGCGTATACTTAGAGAGCTGAAATTTTGAACACGGACTTTAAAACAGAAAGTAAAATGAAGTTCGGTTCGAAAATGAGACAAATCGGGCAACTTCTTCGTGGGGTTGCCATACAAAAATTTCGTTTTCCACTATATATTTGGACACTGCCTGATAACGCGTTGACATAGAGAGTTGAAATTTGGTACATGGTGTTCTCATTGTACTAGCAAATAAAATTTCAAAAATGGACTAAATCGGGCAACTCCTTGGTGTTGCCATATAAAATTTAGGGTTTTTACGTATACTGTGAAAACGATCCGTCCAAGACATTTTTATTGTACTAAAAACTTCTTCAGAATTCGAAATCCTATATAATTGGTTATAATCATTTTTTCTGTCCGACGAACTGCTCTAGAAATATGTGAAAAAAACCACTGTAAAAATCAAAATTGTTCAAATGGGTGCCCATACGAAATTTCATATTGGCATTCATCTAGGGTATCATAAGAATTGGTCTTAGACCAATTCTAGCTTTTTTACTTGTTTTTACCTGATTTTGTGCATTTTTATGTGAGTTTGATTTCTAAAATATTCCACTCATTCCTTGTAGAACCTTCAAGTTTAGGTATGTATTATCATTTTCGTAACCACTACTTGCAAAAAAGTGTATGTCATTTTAAATCATTGCAGTAACATAAAATGGCCGTCGATTATTAGTTGTTTTAAATTATTCTCAGAAACATGTAGATTATTATAGGCGCGGATCTAGCATTAAAATTAAGAGTTCAGGAGGCGGGAGGGGGGCACAACCAGTGGTGGCTCCAGATGCCCCCCCCCCCCCTGAAGACCACAAAAAAATTTCCGTAGATCTTCTGAATTCTTCTACTACACTTTTTGCACAACACATAAAAATTTCTGGAAACGTTCAATTTGAAGCAGAACTTATTCAGGTAAAAGCGATTGGGGACTTGTTTTAGTTGAAAACACAACGGCAAAAAAATCATTGTATATTGATGTAGTGAGTTATTACATTTAAAGCAAGACATTTAACAAAAAAAAAATCTGATTGGGAATTTCTAATTCAGAACCTTAGAGAAGTCTTGGCATGCGTAAATACATTCCGTATTCTTACAGCAGACCTCAACAACAGTAAAATCGCTCTTGGTTTAACGATCAGTTCAACCAAGAAATGTAATAAAAGCGGAAGAGTGTGCTTTTCACACGTAAAAGAAAAATGTCCTTTTGATCAAAATAGAATAGCAAAGGCTTCTGGTCCCCAGTAAAGACCATCAAGAAAAACTTCAGCAATTCCTCTATACATTCACTACTTAATATCGGTGAAGTGGTTGTTGACTCTCTTGATCAAGCTAGTATCTTCACTGGTAGATTCGCTTCAAATTCTCTATAAAACAGTCAATACACATCCGTAAGAGGGATGATGGTTTCTTACCCTTGTTAATTAAAAGCTGGGCCTCATCTTTAGCTAAGCCTTTGCGTAAACTATTCTACTTGTCTTATTCGACAGGAAAATTTCCAAATGGTTAGAAAATAGCTCACGTTCAGCCTATTCCCAAGAATGGAGAGGGTAGCGATCCCTCAAATTATCGCCCATATTGTGATCACTTCGATTCTTTCAAAGGTTTTTAAATCTATCATTAACTCCAAGTTAATGAAGTATCTAGAAACCAAACAACTCATCAATGATCGGCATTATGGCTTCCGAACTGGACCCTCATCTGGAGACTTGCTGACTTTTCTTACGGAACATTCGAACCGTGCCATTGCCTTCTTTATTACAGGCCGTGGCGATATAAAATGCACATGTATGAGAAACGTGCTGTTTGAAAGCTTTTAGCATTGCGCATTATGGAAAAACAAACACGTTTCATGTTTAAAAATTTATGTAAAATAAACAACGCTTCTGGTGACGATAATTCTAACGCCTATTTATAGGTCAAAATGTTTACTTTTAGGGAAAAAAAATGTAATTGTAATTATTTGAACAAAATTACAAAGTGTTTCTGCATTTTCCTAAACTCTACCCAATTCGCTATGAAATGAGAGTAAAACTTTCGCTCAAGACGAAAGTTACATTTTTAAACTTGAGGTCTATTTCCCCTGAAAATCATGAATATAGTTTTCTAATGAATGACAACATCAAATTCATAATAATTAAACTTATCAATTAAACGTAATTATTAAATAATAATTAATAATTACATATCATTTGTGTATTAGACTTTATAAAACCATTCATTTTAAGTTTTTGACCATCAAATTAACATTCTCTAATTTTGAAAAATAAAACAGAGTACTCCTCAAATTGCAGCGAATGCTTTTTTTCTTTCTCCTTTCGCTTCTAAACAACTTTTCAAAATTACAGAATGACATATTGGAGGTCAAAAAAGGGGAAAATTATTGTTTTGTGAAGTCCAACACACAAATGTGATGCAATTGCAAGAAATTTAATTATTATATTAATATCATACGTTTAATTTTATTATGTATTTAAATTTTTCATTCAATAGAAAATCATATTCATAATTTTCAGGGGAAATAGACTACAAGTTTAAAAATGTAACTTTCGTCTTGAGCGAAAGTTTTACTCTCATTTCATAGCGAATTGGGTAGAGTTTAGGAAAATGCAGAAACACTTTGTAATTTTGTTCAAATAATTACAATTACATTTTTTTTCCCTAAAAGTAAACATTTTGACCTATAAATAGGCGTTAGAATTATCGTCACCAGAAGCGTTGTTTATTTTACATAAATTTTTAAACATGAAACGTGTTTGTTTTTCCATAATGCGCAATGCTAAAAGCTTTCAAACAGCACGTTTCTCATACATATGCAAGTAAAGAAAAGTCTTAGCGCCACGGCCTGTAATAAAGAAGGCAATGACCGTGCACAATGGTGTTTTGTAGTCACAAAATCGTTGCTCTAGATATTTAAATGGCCTTTGATAGAGTCTGGCATCTAGCCGTTTTATTTAAACTTAAAGCACTTGGACTCTCCCCTCATCTTATATTATAGATTGATAGTGTTTTACCTGATTGCATAATACTGGTTGTACTAGATGGGTTTTCACCAGAACCTCACCCTATAAATGCCGATACATCCGTGGGCTCTGTTATCTCACTTCTTTTCATTAATGATCTAATTTCCCGTACTTTTAATCCAATCCATAGTTTTGCCTATGACAGTAACATTCTTGGATTCCAGATATAATGCCATATCTGTCAAACGAGATGGCTTGATTACATCATTCAATAATGACCTTTATAATATCAAATTTTGCCGCTGACAGTACCCTTGATACTTTTATGGACTCCAGAGGTAATGTCACATCTGTCAAACGAGATTGCGTGATTGCGTGATTGGATCAATGAAGCACGACCTTGATAATGTTCTCCCTTAGAGTAAAGCCATTCGCGTCGAATTCAAGACATATAAGTTCCAAGGCTGTCTCATCTATTTGAAGCAAGAGCAAAGCCTTTCACTCCCGTTTCTTTTGATGGAGGACTGATTTGCGATACACCGTCTTTTTACATTCTTGGCTTTAATATTTCCTTTAAGCTAAGCTGGACAGAAATATTTCAACCCATCGAATCTAGAGCTCCTCTACAAATCCTACACCAGACCTCGAATATAACATAATTTCCATATCTGGGCCCCGAGGCTAATCACACAGTCTTACCTTCCTTGGATATTATCCAAATGAGAGCCTTCAAGCTCACTGGCGATGTGGCAATAATTTAAAATATCGACTCACTCGAATAACGCCGCTATGTGGATGCCTTTCACTCCCTTATCGCTATATGCGTGGTCAATGTTCTAATAAAATATCTCGTCTGATCCCCTGCAGAATAATTCTTGTGATCTTTCGGTAAAATTTCGTGATGGTTTTATCGCGAACTGTGTGAATGTGGACAGTCTACCATTTTTTGTCTTTAATTCAAAATACAATCTGCGAAAGTTTAAGGGTGACATTCAGCACCTCTGGCGCTTTCCTAACGTTCCCTAATTCGTTTCCCTATCACCTTCGTGCCATGCTGTACTTTGCATCATAAGGTATCCCCTTAACTTGCATTAATAATATATAAAGAAAAATCAAACTTTCTTGACTTTAGTAGAGGCAAAGTACGTATCCCTTTAATTCCTGTATTTTGCAAAGTTACAATTTATGATTAATTCGTCAATTTGCTCGAAATGTGTTTGCCTATTTTTACTAACTACAATGGGTGATTTGGAAATTTTACGCTTCCATTATTTACAAACTAAAACAAAATAAATAATTTAACACCTCATTTGACTTTGGCGAGTGGCAAAAGTTGGATGTTGAGAAACTTTCTTCGTTTACTTATCTGATCGACATGTATCTGAATGATAAATTTTATGTATTTAACATTTGCGAGTGGTGGCGATTATCTTCGAACTTTTGATCTGTTTCCAGCTTATACCGTTTTTAAATCAAATTTGCGCCCCTCCCTCACAAGAATCCTGGAACCGCCCCTGGACACAGCTAATTTCTGCCTAAAATAATCAATTCGCTCCTTGAATCACGTTCTGCCTCCTAATTTATTAAAATGGAAGAACATTGTAGAGCATTGGTAGATTTCTTTGTTGTGGCAGCCACGGAATTAAAAAAAAAGATTGTGAACTGTTTTTCTTCAGGCTTCATGAAAAAAATTTGTAAATACATATTATGTCTGCATTGTATGTCAATATATCACAGTTGGAAATCATTTTTGGTATATACCTATGTAGATTTTTTCTTATGGGGTTGAGGGAGGTAGATAATAAAGTCATGGGATGCTGTTTATTTCACTTCTCTAGCAATGTTTCGCAAGGTCACAAAAATAAACGGTGTCGCTTCTATATGTTATTGCTGGTGACATGGCTTAATTTTAATCTCAAAGAGACATGTTTCTCGCATAGAATCTCTCGTAAAAGCTTCAAAGCTGTTTTTTCGATACAATGTGCTTTCAATTTCAATTGGTGACTGACGTCACTGATCTCCATAAAGGGCGCCATTAATGATCCGTTTTGCCTTCGTTTTAAAACAAAGTTTTAGTCGAGATAAGAACCTAAAACGTGGTCAAGAAAAAGCCCCACACACGTAACAACTTCACCACGTTTTGCCGTCATTTTGTAGTGGCAATAATAATAATAATTCTCACAATAGTTCAGCAAAAACCGGTTTTCACAGAAGCGCGGGAACATTTTATGAGAGTAAGACGTGAAAACTCCGCCACTTCTCATTTATTTACGAAAACGAAATATTTTCCATTCTGTTTCGTTGCATGCAATTTGCGCTTTCACATTTTTTATCTTTATTCATAAAAGTTTTAAAGAGAGTTTGATTTATTTATTTTTTCTTTTCTGACATGGCCAGAATTCTGGTTTTAGTGGACATCCGAACCTCAAAACGTGGTGTTCGCCACACACGCTCCGTTTTGCCGTGGTTTTGCTGTAAAACCACGGCAAAACGGATCGTGTATGGCCTGCTTAAGGTCTGGACATCTGGGTTTATCTGTAGCTTAACTATATTTTAACGAAGGTTTAACTAGATTCAAATACGTGGATGGGTGGCAAATAGCATAATCTTCTAAGATGCAAGTTTAAATACTGTATACCTGCAATTGATGAATTGCGCTGAAAAGTCACTAATCCAGGAAATAATATATGTAAATTGATGATCCAATGAGACGACCAAAACAGAAGGGATCTTCAATATCGATAATCTTAGTACCGAGATTCTCCTCACTCACAGCCCCGCCTTTTCTGCAGTCTGCAAGCAAAGCCCATGCGCTGGAGTGGCTCCCAAGTGTGTTTATAAAAAGAAATTTTGATAAATTTATTGCACAACTTCTATGTAATTAATGATAATAATCATAAATATATACGAGAAGCGTTTAGATTAACAAAATAAATTAAAAATTTTAGATGGCACAAAAATTGACAACCAAATACAGGGTGGGCCAAAAGTCACCATGGGGTTTAAAAATTTAATAACTTTTTCGTTTATATATATATATTTTTTTTTTTTAGATTATAAAATATACAAAATGGAAATTTTTTTACGCTAAGTATGGAAAATAATGTCACTTAAATGACCGCCGTTATTAGCTTCGCAATGATGGGCTCTTTTTAGAGCATTTTCCATAACATCTTTCAACATTTGTGGCTGTAGCGCTCGAATTTCTGCAACAATGTTGGCCTTGAGTTCAAGGATTGTCTCGGGCTTGTTCTCATATACTCGCTCCTTCAAATAACCCCAAAGAAAATAGTCGGGTGCTGACAAATCTGGCGAACGCGTTGGCCAATTAATTTCGGAATTTCTTGAAATTATTCGCTGTCCAAAAATTTGCCTTAAAAGTGCCATTGTGTCTCGGGCAGTGTGGGCAGTACCTCCATCCTGCTGAAACCACATCTCAGGTCTGTTTTCAAGAGCAGGACGTAAAAAATTTTCTATCATAAACCGATACCGCTCTCCATTTACGGTTACAGCACTTCCATCTTCATTTTCGAAGAAGTAAGGCCCAATGATATTTTCAGATGTAATGCCACACCATACTGTACACCTAATGGGGTGCAATTGGCGTTGATGAATGGCTCTTGGATTTTCAGAACCCCAGAACCTACAGTTCTGCTTATTAACAAAGCCATTCAGATGAAAATGAGCTTCATCACTCATAATCAGATTTTCAATAAAGTTGATTTCATTTCTGGCCAACTGTTGAAATTTAACTGCAAAATTTAGACGTTGCCGATGATCTGCGGGTTTCAATTCTTGCACCAATTGCACCTTATATGGGAATAACAGTAAATCTTTTTTTTAAATGCGCCGTAGTGACGTACGAGATATCCCTAGCTGAGCAGAACGCCTTCTGGTAGATGTTTCTGGTGTTTCGTTAACACTTTGCTCTACACGTTCAATATTTTCCGCAGTGTGAATTATACGCGGTCTACCGGTTCGAGGCAAATCACTTACGGTGCCATGTTGGTGGTGACGATCAACTAAGCAACGAATCATGGCTTCAGAGGGCGAAATTCTGACGTTAAAATGGCGACGATATGCTCTTTGCGTTTGATCGCTGGTTTAAGTAATAAAATTCTATTATTCTGGTTCTTTCTTCAGTTGTGAATCTCTCCATTATTTATTCTCCAGATGTTATTTATATAATCTAAAAAAAAAATAAAAAAAATATATAAACGAAAAAGTTATTAAATTTTTAAACCCCATGATGACTTTTGGCCCACCCTGTATAACAATTCTTCTTCTTCTTATATATATCAGGTAATATAATAACGTGCACATTTTTCATAATAGTGTAAAACTATCTTTCATGATTTATTCCCATAATATCGCTAGATTTCTTCACTACAGAGTTTATCAATTATCGGAGTGTAAGAACTTAGTTTTTTTTATATTTGCCTAATATCGAAATGCTTCTTATCTACGGAGTCTATATCAATAACTGGATATAATAGTATAAAATTTTTGTTTTTTTCCTCTTTCCTTTTGATTTTTACCGAATTCATGTTGGACGCATTAATAATTTAATAAACCCTGACCATAGGCCAAATTTGTCTTTTCGTTTGTTGTTAGGCTCATTCGGGGTTTTGGAGGGAAGGTCAAGATGTCGGGAGGGTGAAGTAACTGGCAGACTCACGTAGGAGTATGATGCAGGTAGCCCATTCTGAGTGAAACCCTCTATCCTTCATCGTAAGTGTTTTTATCTTGTCCATCGTTCTTCTATTCAACGGTACAGCGATACGTAGTTGAACGGCGAGGAAAGAACCTCCCCAAACCCTAAGCATGAGCCGGACAAGAAGCCGGTACCATGCTCGTGTATAGATCAACCCCCATTGTCCCTAAATAACAACATAAGGGACATACAGTAGACATAGCTAGTCATCTGTCCGCTGAGTTAGATTGCCGAGAAGCGGCCACGTTCAGATGTAAACATAACTGGCTAGCTGGTTACATGGCTGCCAAGTGCCAACAATTCTCGATCGTATGCGCTGTAGGTACTTGCATTGCATAGGTACTATTAAGCTTAACATAGAAGAAACCCAGAGGTTTGCTGCACCGCAGCTCCTACAGCTCATACACCCATAGAGCTAACTCCGACGAAGAATTAGGGAAGCTTAAAGTGCTACCTCAGCTAATTGCTTTTTTATCAATTTGAAAGCTTTGACTGCTTCCTCAGAACAGATTATTTTCTTCTTATCATCTTTTGAGCCTCATAAATAGCTGTTTAGGAGTACTTGATACTCTGCCGCATGTGTTGAAAAACAGCTATATTAGTTAATCGTGTCGAGAAAACGTCCGAGATCCTTTACTGTAACCGGTAGATTGCAATGCCATCTGGCGAGATTAAGTGGCATAAAAAAATTACTTCGGAAGACGAAAACTTGCATTTATCCACGTTGATAATAAGTCCAAAAGCTTCTAGACGGCCAAAAATTTGTTCCAAACAGCCAAAATGCTTACTGCTAGACTTTGAGGCGACAAGAATGTTATCTAAATAGGCAAAACAAAATTTGAACTTCTAAAGTATGGTATGTATGACACTTTGGAATGTGTGTATCGCATTGCATAGCTTAAAAGTCATACGAGTAAACTCGAATAGCCCGAACGGAGTACAAATTGCTGGCACCTCTTCGGGTTAGTTAAATCTAAGGTCGAGAATACCTTGTATCCCTATAAATGTTATATGTTATTTTTTTGAGGAGAGGGATGGTATTGTTGAATATCTAGCATAAGACTATTGATTGCTAGAGTAAGTGACATGTAGCAAAAGATTTCAAAACGAAAAAATTGTTACCCACATGCTTTGCGGAACAGGACCAAAGGAGAAAATTCACCAAATGATGAAATTGAAAATGATGATAGACTAGATGAATGCCCGTATGTAATTTCGATTGGTGTTTTTGCGCAAAGGAAGCAATAAACGTCAAAAGTACTAATCACAAACTTTTTCCTAACCTCTTCTTCTTTCTTTGACATTTTAAAACAAGAAACGCGGTGCTCCTAGTCAAGAGCAAGAGCATCTAGGGTTAACCCGGGGTTAACCCAAGTAGCAAACAAAAACAGAAAGTGACAGTTTCCAGAGTCACGAGTACCATGACTCTGGCAAATCGAACACAAAATGGACTTGAGGGTTAACACCGAAGCAAAAACAAAAGCACCCTAAGTAAACGTGCTCTCGAGTTATTGTGAGGGCGGACGGACCGGTGGACTTTCAATATAATGCGTTGGTGTCTAACCCATTTCTCTCTGCTAGCATTATTTCTGTGCGTAACAAATGGAATGACAAACTTCGAACACTCTATGATTTCTTCTAGGGCTTAAAACTATGGATAAACTTAAATATCCTTACCCCCACCAACATAAATAAATGATAGCAGAAGTTCAGCAGCATAGCTACCCAATCTTATGGGATAGAAACAACATTTATCCCCATAAAAAAAGCATTGCCAGCTATCCCAGATATGAAACTCAAGTAAAATCTCAGTTAAAATAAATCTGCAAGTTTTCTACTCCAATGTGACTACAGTTATGCTATATATGCGAAAGGTAAACACATTCATAGGATGCCAATTGAAAACCTTTGTTAATAATCCACCGAATTATAAAAATTGTTCAAGTAATCGATTCTCAAACAAAGAAATTATCTAACTGTTAGGCCAAGTGAAAACAATATCGGCGTAGAATTAAAGAGAAGAAAATGGAATTGGATTGAACTCAAACTTAACCATTTTAAGTTAAGCTGCATGAAAAATGGAAAGCTCATTTCATTTCCACTATATATCTTACAAGGGATTAGCCCGAGGATTACACGAGATAGTACAGCTTGCATGCAAGCCTCCCTTCCAACGTGATTTTTAACTTGACACAGAAGGCAGTTCGGATGATGTCTTATCATCTTGGATGCAAGTTCATTTAAAAAATCGCATTGACACGTAAAGGCTTGCGTATATTGGAAAATTATAGCGATAAAGGAAGTAGCAGAATGATAAAAACCCAAGAAAAAATGAAGAGGAAGCTGCTGGTAAATGATGTAATACAAATGATCCCAGAAAATCTCATTTTCCCAGAATAAATTTATCAAATTCTCTCAAGAATTCCTTTTCCGCCATCTTGAAAACTGTATAATGTTAAATTACTATCACCTCAACTGCCATGGTTTTTCATCATGCAAGTTCGCTGAAAACATGGCAGTGCAGCTTCCATGCAAGCTGTACCTACTATTACGTGTAACCCCCGGGTAAAGGAGGAATTAGTAGGTAAGTAAATAAAGATAACCATATAATCCCTTAAAAATTCGTCGGATTTATAGTCAATTTGTTTTCATAATTTTTGTATTGAAAGCGAATGAGGTTCACGATCGCCACGTATTAAAGTTGAGCAAAGTACAGTGGAGTCAAGGCTTTTTGTATAATTCTTAAGTTGCCTCGAAATTGGAAAAGAACAAGTTTCGATTCGCGAATTGCAGTGACAGACGATTTGCAGCGATTATAGGGAAAACAAATTTTCACTTCGATCGTGAGGTCTTAACTTTCTTAAGCACACACTCACTTTTTTTTAAGATATCAGTTAGCCTAAAATGCTAAATAAAACCATATACAAATAAATATATCGTATAGTATAGATACTCTCATTTCATCTTGTTGTATAATTATTTCCTCATTTAGCGAAGATTAATTTCAAAACGTTTTACTAAATGTTTTCATGTTATAAATTAACTCATATGTAAGTTTCTTTGCAATCATAACAATTGCAAAGAAAAATAAAATAAAAGCATTTTACGTGCACTGATCAATGCCCGGTCAGCATAAATAAAAAATGACCTAGTGGCTGATCAGAATTTATTGCAGATTGACTCACCTTCGCAATAATGACCTACTTCGCAGGTAAACAAAGCGAAGTAGGAAATAAAAATAATATTATTTGGAAACATCAAAAAATTCTGGCACAGAAATTACGCGTAGTCGATTCTGCATTTTTTGGAATGAACCAATTAATTTCGGATAGAGTAGAAGAGTTGTGAGTGGAGTCTTGTGTGGAAAGTTAAAAAAGACAGAACAAGCGGCGCCATTATTAAAGTATCAAAGCGATGTAATTATTAAAGTTTAAAAGCGGTGTAATTATTAAAGTTTATAAGCGGTGTAATTATTAAAGTCGTGTAGTTATAAAAGATTATAAGCATTAAAGTGTAAAGATAACCAATTAATAACTATGAAAATAAAAGCTTAAACTGTGTGTCATTTTCGCCTTTTTGTAATCAAAGCCTCCACATCCATTGTTCTCGCGGTGTACAAAATTAAACACCACATTTGGCGCAGCCGGTAGGATTCGGAAAAATCAGATAGCGTTGTATCATTTAATAATACTGATACTGGTATTATAAAAGCTATATCCGAATCCAAACCTACTTGAAAGCGAGAACGAGGCTCACTATGATCAACGAAAGGCTATAGAAGGCAAAAGTGTGTAAAAGTTACAGTGAAAAAAAGAAATAGAGCAGCCAGTAGCCTATAAAAAGATAGAAATTGAGGAAGAAGTGAAAGTTGTCTACGAATAGAGCATCAAGCAGCCAATTGAAACGCAAAAAACAGAAGAAGAATTCAAAATTGTCAACAAATAGAGCAACCAGCAGCCTATTAAAATTCAGTAAGCACTATATCGTATCTTATATTTATTCTTATTTATACCATATCATATATAGTTTTTATAGCAACGTAAGATTATTTATTATTATTTTCGGAGATTCGTAACATAAAAAGTATTTTCGTGCATATACATAATAGTAGCTTATGAGTTACGGAATCAGTGATTTTTTTTGAGCTCCAATTTATATATACATATATTAGAAGTTAAATTTTCTTAAACTTTCCTTGTTAACTGTGTGTGAAGGTACTCTGCGGTAATTCATTTGATTAAATTTTGAGCTTCTGAATGCCATTTCATGCGTTAAACTATAAACTTCTTTAATTTTATCGACCAACGCATGGTGCCTGTATAGCGCATGTCCAGCTTAGAAGGTAGAGGTGCAGATGCCCCTAAACCCAAAAATAGGGAAGTAAGTTTTCTTTTAGGTGATATTGAACCACTTGAAGAAACAGTACTGCGATCTGGTCATAGAATAGCGAAACCTCCTACTCCCACTACGAGTTCTGCCGAAACCTTCATAAATTCAGTTCATTCAACTACGGCCACTGATCTACTACTTAAAACCACACGGACAATCAGATTAGGGCATTCTGTGAAAAAACTGCGAAAGGTACCACCTTAGTTAAGCAGTTGGTTCAGAAAAATCAAGATCTTTTCACTGACTTAGAACACTTTCAAGTAACTTCTCCACCTTCCGAAATAACACAAACTCCAACTCTTTCTGGAATAATGTCTAACCCCAATAACAGCACCAGTCTTAGCAAGACTTTTCACTGCGAACCAACGTCCACCATAATAGATACCATAAACAAAATAGTGCCAATATTTTCCGGTGAGCCATCTTCAACAGCAGAATCCGATTTACATGTGTTTTTGAATATTTCACAGGCGTATTGCAATTCTTTGGATGAAGAAGAGAAGGCAATTTTCATATCTTTTCTCCCCAAACTAAAATTGCGTAAAATTCCTTATGAGATTTGCAAGAATACCAGTTTTAAAACATGGGAGGAATTGCAGGACACCTTAACGGCCTATTACTTTCCCTGTAAAAATTTAGCAGATCTCACCCATGACATGCGCAAAGCTGTTGACAACTCAATGGAGAAACTGTGAGACAGTTTGGTCAAAGCGTAAAACAACGTCTAGAAGAATGCGAGCTGAACTTGAGACAAAAATGCAAAACAGATCCAGAACCAATGATAAAAGAATATCAAAATATGGCCACACAAGTTTTTAGGAGAGGACCTTTAAGTATGACACTCAAGCAATATGCCTGCATGTCAGATAGTTCAAACTTTACAGATTTAATAAAAAAGGTTTGCTTTATGGAAGACACGGAAAATCAAATTTACGGTAGTCTAAACTCCAAAAACTTTTCTTTTGGTAGTGTAAACTCCAATAGCTTCTCTTTTGGTAGTGTAAACTCCAATAGCTTCTCTTTTGGTGGTGTAAACTCCAATAACTTCCCTTTTGGTGGTGTAAATAATCTCCCTGGCCAAAGCGAAATAAATAGGAATGGGCTAAATAGCCGAAGACCTTTTTCACACTTTTCAGAACGTCCAAGTGTACCCATATATCCACAGAATTATCAATACCAAGAACAAAATCATCCGCCCCGAACACGATATGAAACCTTCCAGTATCCTAGACGTACCGCACATGGTGCTCCTCCACGAAACTCAGCCCCCATTACCTGCTTTAAGTGTGGACAACCAAATCATTTGAGTAAAGACTGCAGAGCCTTCGATAACTCGATCTATTGTCAAAGGTGTAAGACTTCGGGTCACGATGCAAGGAGCTGTAGGCGAGTAAGTGATCGACCCTCGGAAGTAAGACAGGTAATGGTCACTTGCGATTTCTGCGAAAGGCATGGCAATACAGTATTTAATTGCGCTACGAAAAGACGATGGAAGGAAAAACAAGAAAAGTCGGGAAACTTGACGGCTCCGATCGGCAGTAACTTTCTTGGACATAAACAAGAGCCTTAACGAAGTAAGAAATTTTGAATTGCAAACTCCTCATGACTCTGTAGTTAAGTTGCCGTTAGATGTAAGTAAAAAGCGTGAAACAAAATTTTTGATAGATACTGGCTCCCAGGTAGCTCTTATTAAGGAAAACGTTCTTAAGACGGGAACCAAAGTAAATAAGAATGAACAAATTCGAATAAATTCAGTACATGGCAAAGAAAATACTTTAGGGACTTGTACAGGAACTTTTGTGTTGAAATCGGAGTTACCCTGTAAATTAAATGTAGTAAATACGGGTACTAATATTCCGGAAGATGGATTGTTAGGAAATGAAATGAAATGTTGAAGGTCCTAGAAAACGACTACTTTTTCCTCGCTCGGGAATCAATAAAGTAGAATTCGAAGTGCCATTTGAAGGAACTTCTACGCATTCAGAAGAAAGTTCAAGTGCCAAGGCTAGTCCAAAGTTGGATTGTGGGAAGGAGACTCAGAGAGCAACCCGCAATCTCGGCAAGCCAAGGCATGCTGAACAAAAGTCTGCCCGCATTATGCTAGCTGATCAAATAAAAGACTCGCAACAAGAGAGCAGCCCTGAACAATTTACTAATGTTCAGTGCCATAAGGAAAATGAATTGACTTCGAGAGAAGTTCATCAGAAGTTTTGGTCAAGACAGTTTGTTCAAATGAAGGAGATTTGATTTGTTTAGCCGAAGATCTAATCCCTGGAGTGTTCATTTCAAATTGTATAGTGCATCCAAAGGACTAACACATTGTGATAAGTATAGTACACATCAACGAAATGGCGGTTATACTGAAAAATATTAATCCCAAGATTGAGAAACTGGAAGATTATGATATAGTAAGACTTAGTGAAGGAAAAGTTGAGAAACTAAAGAAGGAAATGGTGAATGAAAGTAAGGAAATAAACACAGTGGAGACAGCAATTATAGTAAAGAAGAATAGTACTTGCCAAAGAATTTATCGCGCAATTAACCGATTGCAAAAACTACATGAAGCCTAGATGAAGACTTAAACCCTGAGGAGAGGGGTAGAATATGGGAAATTTGTGAAGATTATGAGGATATATTTCATTTTAAAGATGATCTTTTCACGTACACTCCAGTTCTAAAACATAAAATACAAGTAAAAGAAACCAGGCACCAATTATGCAGAAGAGCTACAGATTACCACAGAGTCAAAACGAGATAATAAACGAACAAGTTCAGGAAATGCTCAGAAATGATATCATAACTCCTAGTAAAAGCCCATGGAACTCCCCATTACTGGTAGTATCAAAAAAGCCTGGCTCGGATGGTACCAAACGATGGAGAATTGTCGTCGACTTCCGCAAGTTAAATGAAGTTACTGTCAAGGACGCTTTCCCGTTAGCGAGAATAGAAGAAGTTGGGTCATGCAAGATACTTCACAACTTTAGATTTGGCAAGTGGTTATCATCAAATACAAGTAGATAAACGAAACAGAGAAAGAACTGCCTTCAGCACTAATTATGAACATTATGAGTTTAAACGGATGCCTTTTAAACTCACCGGAGCACCAGCAAAGTTTCAACTCATAATGAACCATATCTTGACGGGTTTGCAGGAATTTAAATGTTTCGTTTATTTAGATGACATTGTCATCTATGGAAAAAGTCTGAATGATCCCAACGCCTGTTGGAAGTATTCCAGAGGTTAAGGGAAAATAACCTAAAATTACAACCGGAAAAGTGTCAGTTCTTACGTCGTGAAGTTGTCTATTTAGGACTCAAATGTGGTGAGAAAGGTGCCTTGCCAGACACTGCGAAAACTTTAAGTGTCCAAAATTTTCCAACTCCCAAAACAGTTAAACAAGTGCAATCTTTCTTGGGATTGGCAAATTATTACAGAAAGTTCATTCGCGATTTTTCTAAAATAGCAACCCCAATAAACAAACTACTAAGGAAAAATGTAAAATTTAAATGGTCTGAGGAATGCCAAAATTCTTTTTGTGCACTAAAACATGCTTTAGTTACACCCTGATTTCTCTAAGCCGTTCATATTAACTACCGACGCCAGTAATGATGCTTTCGGAGCTGTGCTCTCTCAGGGAGAAGTAGACAAAGATCAACCCATAGCATACGCAAGTCGAAGCCTGAACCAGGCAGAAAAAAATTATAGTACAACAGAAAAAGAACTTCTGGCCATGGTGTGGACGGTCAAAAACTTTCGATGCTACTTGTTGGGAAGAAAATTTACGGTTTATACGGATCATAAGCCTTTAAAAGGAATATTCAAGGTAAAAGATACCACTTGTCGTCTAGCTCGGTTTCATGTGAAATTGTCAGACTATGATTTCGATATTGAATATAAGCCCGGCAAATATAATACAAATGCAGATGCGCAGTCCAGCATTTCACCTCTTAGCGCAGAATTAGCAAGTTCCGCGACTCAAGATCAGGAAAACAGCAAAAGCAACTGCTTGGTGGTTACACGATCTCAAGCCAAACAGGGCCCATTTAATTTGCCTTTAATCTCAGAGGAGCCTCAACGTATACAGGACATACCATTGAATCACACAACCACTGTACCTTCTATCATGGAAGTACACATACAGGAGACTCCCCTCAGTTCAGACGAAGAAGCTGGTGATACAACAAATGAGGAAGAAATTAGCACAAAAGACAAAATCCGAATCTCGAAAGATAGGAACGAAATTGAGACTATCCTACATAACTTCCACCAAGGCGTGTGGAAAACATTTTATAAAATCCGCAGAGAATTTAAATGGAAAGGTATGTTATCGGATATAAATAAATACATAAAAAACTGTATTAAATGTCAACGTTATAAAGCTAGCCGTAAAAATAAAATGCCCATGGTAATAACAGACACCGCTCGCGAACCTTTCGAGAAAGTTTATTTGGACCTTGTAGGCCCTTTAGAAGAAACGAGTGAAGGTAATAAGTATATCTTAACTTTCGAGGATGATTTGACGAGGTTCATGGACTGTGTCACTATACCAGACGCAGAAGCGTCAACAGTAGCGAAGGCATTTTTTAATGAAATAATAACGCGCTACAGAATCCCCAAAGTACTGGTTACAGATCAAGGGACAAACTTTACAAGCGACTTGTTCAAAAGAGTATGTAAAATGCTTAAGGTCAAGAGAATATAGACTACCGTACCATCCGCAAAGCAATGGAGCTTTGGAGCGCTCTCATAGACCTTTGGTCGAGTATCTGAAAATCTTTGTTGAGTCTAACCCCCGTACATGGGATGAACATCGTAGGGCAGCAATGTTCGTACGAAATAACAGCAAGCATAGAGGAACTAAGCTAACGCCTATGGACTGTTTGTTCGGTTTCACTGCGGAAATTCCTAACAATTTGCAACGAGAGCCTGAACCAGTATACAACTTTGAAGACTATTACTTTAAATTAAGAAGTATTGTACAACAAGCATATGCAATTGCGCGTAATAATTTACTACAAAGTAAAAAGTACTCCAAAATCCAATATGACAAAACGGCTCGGCCTTAAATTTTCGATATTGGCGACCAAGTGCAGCTAAAGAACCCGGTTAAAAAAGGAAAGTTTTCTCCTGAATGGTTAGGATCGTACAACGTAATTGAAGTACTTTCGGAAGTAAATACGGTGATACGAATTAAAAACGGTAAACGGCGTGTACATAATAATAGATTAAAACTTTGGAAATAAGTAAAACAAACAAATATTTTTTTTCCTCTTATTCTGTTTTTTTCTCTTCGATTTCTTTATCTCTAGCTATATATATATAAAGAAAGAATCTGTCCTAACCGCTGAATTTTCTTAGGTATGAAAATACTCCGCTTTCTAATGACCACACTTACGAGGTAATGGATCACCAGTACTCCCTTCGACATTAAACTATTGATGGCGGAAAGGGTAGTCTTGATGGAACCAATAGGAACTGCAGTATTTTACCACACGACGTGGACGGTGGTCACTAGCATGAAAATGCCTAATTGGACAACAAACATTGATTTTCTGAGGTACTGGCATGACAACTTATTAATCTTGTGCAGTTTCAAAGGTAAAAATAAAGAGGGTAGGTGCAATTTCTGGAATAGTTTATTTAAAAGAAATATAATAGACGTCCAGGAAGAAATATCTGAATTGACGTCTTTCTAAGCGCGACATCGCGAAAAACGAGGGTTATTGGATATTGGTGGGAAAGTGAGCAAGTTTTTGTTTGGTACAAGGGATAATGACGATGCCAACAATATCTACAGTCGCGTTAGAAAACCAAGAAGATCAATCCATTCATCTTCTGGAAAAACAACACACTTTAATGAAGTCATATTTTGAATCGCTATCGTCGCCAATACTAGACTTGACAAAAAATCAGGACCATTTAATACAGGTGGTCAATAGTTTTCTTCTAGAAGTTAATGGCACTATGAGCGAGTTTGACGTGGAAATTCATAGAAATAGAATACAAGCTGAACTGAACGAAATTATTCTGACAATATTATCTCAGTTACAGCATGTACAAAACACTCTTTCGAAAATTTTCACAATTATAAATGCCTTGCAACAACACCGATTACACCCACTTCTTTTACGTTCAGAGAACTTGGAAAATTTATATAAAAACATAACTCTGTATTCCCAGATTAACCATTTACTTCGAGATGCTTCCATTATTAATGAGGTAATATCGGTACAAAGCCTCCACCTGTCCGATCATATACTTATTAAAATTGTTATACCCGTAGGTACCTCGCCAGATTTTTACATCAGCAAAATTCACCCCCTTCCGTTCCAAAAAACCGATGGAGTCGACGCTTTGTTAGATATTGACGCTGATTATCTTTTCAAAAATAATATTACTCAGCAGACCGTCGTTATGTTTTAAAGTGAGCTCAATACCTTATGTCGTCTTCTATCTACATATCGAGAAACTGAACTCTATCTCTGCAGACAGAGTAAGCCCCATTCCATTGACCACCAATTACAGGAATCATGTGTTAACAGCCATTATAAAAGCCAAAATGAAAATGTCCTCACATGTCCAGTAAAATTATTACCTCAGCCTCCCAATGTTGTGACGGAATAAACCGCCCCCAACCACTGGCTGTTTGTATTCCACGAAGACAAAATTCTGCAAGCTCAATCTCCAAACAGAGCTTTCCAAAAGACACTCTCCGTCCGGGCCTGGCATCTTACATCTTAATGCATCTTGCAAATTTACTCTGGGACACTGGGAGCTCCCCACAAGAGGTAACTCAATTAATGTACTAAATACGTATGTGTATGCAAACTTTTCCCTTCCCAAATTAAATTTCCAGGACTCCTCACTCAGGCTATCTATTTTTAACGCAACCTAACTAAGAAATCTAACAATAACCTCATCACACCCCAATTTTCAAGAAGTACTTAAAATAGATGCTCTAAATTTCAAAGAATTAGACAATGAAATAAGGCATGCAAAACATGAAAAGGTACAGTCTGCTCATAAAATTTTTACATATACTAAAACCGGGCTTCTCTCGTTAGTAACAACCTTTCTAATAGTCGTCAAAATTATCAAAATCACGTTCTACGATAAATATATCCTCTCCAATAATCACATCATCCACCCTCACTGCTATCCCACACGAGGTTGCCACCATTTCTTCAATGGAAACACCCAGAACGCATCCAACAACGGAAAAAGTTTATGAATTGCCTATAGAACTTGCACCAGCACCACCAACTTTTAAAAACAAATATCGAAAATCGTTCCGCATTCCCTCACACACAGTCTCAAATTATAAGATTACATTACCACAAAAAAAAAATAAATAAGTAAAAAGAATCTCTATTGGACCTAGATTTAGCATTTAAAAATTTTGTAACACATTTTTGGATATGTTAATGTATTAGAATAACTAAGTTAAAAATGAAAAAATTAATTTTGTTGCACAAAAAACGGAGGATACTCGTATACTTTTGACTTTCATGAAAGAAGGCAAGATCTAGCCAAAGCCTAATCGATGCAATGGTTGCTGACTCTACCTAATTACGTTCTACAGAAAGTATCAAATTATGATGAATAACTTACTTAACTTTCCTAGTTAATTAGTTCACTGGGAATGCTATTAGAAACTTGTTTGTGCAGGTCACAACTTCATAAAAAAGATAATTAGTTGATTGTCGGATCGGGATTTTTCACAGCCGGATAGCAATTAAGAATCGTATTAAGTCTTGATATAGTAGAGCTATTATAACTGGCTTAAATGGTATGTATATAGACGACTGATTGCGAACGAAAGCATGTTCCGGCTAAATGATGTATTGCTATGCAAATGCAATACGATATACAGACTTTAATGTATGGTTTTCCAGAAATCACTCGATTGATGCATAAACGGCCAAAAATAAAGCATTCAGTTTTGTGTTATAAAAAAATATTTTGAATTTTATACGCAACTCACCAGGATCCCGAAAATATTATATATACATATATATTATACCACCTCTTTTCGATTCCGTAAAAATGGAAATGAGTTTCTCTGTCGAAATTTTGTACACTATAACTGATATTTTTTCCCCGCCATTTTGGTCCTGAATTTTGAAGAGATACCTGTGAGTTTTTGTCAAGCATTATTTTCAAAATTATTTGTCATATTATTTATTTTACCCTTTTTCTAAGCCGTAATCGCCTTAATACTAGTGAATTCATGTAACTCATTTCTTATAACTGAGCTGAGCTTAACTTCTTCAAAAAGTCTATTTTCTCACTCAAACAACATTCAGCACAGAAAAATTTTCATTCAGCATTTAAGTGTACACTTTCCTTCACGGTGGGTTTTTTAAATCGTATGTGCACTGGCAAATTTTTCGCAGTTGCAGAATCTAGCCCCTGGGCAGTTTTAGTTTTAACACTACAGTGAATAACAATAAAATTTGGAACTCCTGATGTTTATCAAAATACTTAATTAAATTACTTTGGTTTGACTTTGCTTTCTTTGTGTACCATGAAAATTTTAAAATTTATATTCAAATGTAATATAATTTTAATATTTAATTAAATGGAAAACTCTAGATAGGTTTTTAAAAAGTAATTTGTTATACTTATTATTTTTTTCTTTTTTAGTCATAAATTATTCTCAAAAAAGTTAAAATTATTCCACTAAGGAATTTTCAGAACAAGGAAAATTTTTGTACTTTTTTGTGATCGAAAGCTCACAAAAGCCGGGTATTTTGATGAAAAATAGTATTTTGGGAAAATTATCATAGCCGGGGTAATTAGTTTCAGATTCAGTTTTCCTGCAAATATTTAATTTTATACATATATTAACCCTACCTAAATAGCATTCCCCGAAAATGTCTTTAACCATTTAATTTGCAAGAAATTGCTGGCCAGCCCAGGAAATTATGGTGTTTGAACGAAATGCAAACTACCTTTATATGAAAAACACCATCAGTAAGACAAGCAAGAAGTATATAATGTCTATTTTATGTGAGACTAAATTTTACTATGCTTACGGGATCAAAAACTTATATTATATACCTAAATAAAAGAACTCCGGCGATATCTGAATGCTAATGAAATTTTCAAGCTGAAGCGAAAAGAGAAAGCTATACAGAGCGGCCCACAACTGATGGCAAGTGCGGTTATAGGGGGCGATGGGGCATTCGCCCGCCCCAGAGCAAGTGTCTGGATCCGCCCTTGTAGGAGTGGGGTGGTATTGTTGAAATTATAGCATAAAGCTATTCATTGTCAGAGTAAGTGACATGTAGCAAAAGATTTCAAAATGAAAAAAGTTTAGCCCACATACTCTGTGGGACAGCACCAAAGGAGAAAATTCACCAACATGTAGATGAGCTTAAGAACCTCTTCATGGTCTTAAAAATGATCGATAAGAATGGATTAACAACGAGTCCTCGCAAAAATAATTATATACTGCATAAGAGCCTTTAAATATATTCACTTATATTAGCATGACGCCAAGAGTTGCAAAACGAATATTTTCAACTTTATATTTAATATTTAATTCAGTAACAAAAATATGGACACACTACCGAATCTGGTGGCACAGAAACAACATTTAGCCCCATAAAAAAAAATTATTGCCTGCTCTCCCAGATTTCAGTTAAAATAAATCTGCAACTTTTCAACTCCTATATATTTGCGAGAGGTGGGAGTTCACCACATTCTTAGGGCGCCAATTGAAAAGCTTTGTTAAGAAGTGTTTACACCGAATCCAGAAAAACCGCTAAGGTAATCGATTCTCAAACAAAGGAATTAGGAGATTGCCATGTGAAAACAGATTCGACATAGAATTTAAAAGGGGAGATTAGAATTGAATTGAACTCACACTCCGAAGTGATAAATTCAACAGTGGATGCAGGCACTCGACTGGAAGGCGAAACAAGCATCTCATTCAGGTGGAACCATTTTAAGTAAAGCCATATTATCTGGAAAATGATGGAGAAAACTAAAATAAAACCGAACGCATGAAAAATGGAAAACTTATTTCATTTCAACCGAATATCTCACACGGGATTAAAGGAGCAAATAAGATAAGTAAGCTAGATAAACATTTACTCCTTTAATAATATAATATATATAGACATTAGTAGGTGTTTTCATAATTGTTGAAGTAAAGACTTCACAAAGTTTCTGCTGGACAGCGAATGAGTTTCACGATCGTCACGTTTCAAAGTCGGCCGAACTCAGTGGAGCCTAGACTTTTCGGATAAATCTTAAGTTTCCTCGAATCTGAAAGTGCACAAGTTTCGATTCTCGAATTACAGTGACAAATGATATCTGGCAACTAAAAGGAAATATAAATTTTCACTTCGATCGCGTGATCTTAACACACTCACTTTTTTCTTAAGATATCAATTAGCCTAACTATAATGCTAAATAAAAACAGATATACCAATAAATATATCGTTTACATACATTGTTATTTCATCTCCTAACCCATTAACTTTTCAGTTAAAGAAAACATAAAATTGAGAGAGGAAATAAGCGATTCATACCTATACATTTTCCAATATCACACTTCCAAAGATCGAAAGAAACAATACCCTCCCAGGTACCTACACGAAATAATTCTCCGACTTTTTTCATTTCACATCTTGCCTATCCCAAGTCACCTGCATACTAGTTCTTAAGAAAATATCCTTTTTCGTGGATGCCTTATAAGTCCAAGTTTACCTCATATTTATTTATTTTTGATACAGCTGATAGATTTACATTCCTTACAGCATTCCTTATTACTTGGTCTAAATGTGCTTTTAGCTACGTTGATGTTATACGGCAGAGCTTAGAGTTTTTACTCGGGAAATTATAGTTTTTTCGCGGAATGAGACAACCCGTTGGAAACTAGTTTTAAATTACTCAAATACCCATTATTCAAGATGAGACATTGAGACAATGCATATTTAATCATCATTGAATTATCAGAGGACCACCTCAAACTTTCATCTGTTTCATGGGATAAGAAGTGCAACATTTCTACCATATGCATTCTGCTGTGAATTGTCCGAGAAGGTTACGAATAGCATTATGAGTGGGACAGTCCCATATCGCTACTCAGGCTGTATCAATAAAAATAATTCAAGTAATTGTGGCACAGTCAATGACGATGGTGGGGAGTCCATTATTCCGGGGATTATTCATAGCATGTCTAAGGAGATAGATAATCTCAAGGAGCTAGACAGCCTGACTTTAACAACTCAGTTGAGAGCTTCTTGCCCGGTTTCGACAAAATTAAAAACTGGTATTTACAATTGAAGACCACAAGAAAAAATCAAATGACTTGAGCCTGATAAATCTCGACTAAATGATGAAATCTCAGCTTTGAAAGAACGTAAGCAAACCCTAGAAGAGAGATCCCTAACGAGCTTTCTGGAGTTAAAAAATGCTCCGATGCATTCTAATGAACAACTCCATAACATCGTCCGAAAGCTTCATGCATCCCTTAAGTTGCCCCTATGATGATGGTGATATCTTGAAAACCTATCGTAAAAAGAGCATCTTTATTAATGAATTTTTGTCAAAGGAAAAGAAGGCATTACTTTATATAGCAAAGCAGTTCAAAAATCAAACCAGATTTAAGTACATATATTTGGGTTAAGGGCTCCAACATTTATTTGAAAAAGAAAGACAACTCTAAGCATCTAATAAAAAACAAAACTAACCAGTCTCAAACTATTAACTAATGACTTTGAATATTTGCTACCAGAATGTAAGGCGACTAGGTTCGAAATTTGAAAATGTTAGTTTAGCCGCGATTTCAAATAATTATGA
Organism: Dioctria linearis; assembly: GCA_963930735.1. Taxonomy (NCBI): domain Eukaryota; kingdom Metazoa; phylum Arthropoda; class Insecta; order Diptera; family Asilidae; genus Dioctria; species Dioctria linearis. The sequence continues at coordinate 28,269,466 of OZ005742.1, forward strand.
TACAAAAGGTCTCACTGAAACATTCTGACAATCATATGTTTAAAACAGTGAAATTCTTGATGGCAGGTATTTAAGTTTCAGAAGGGACAGAGATATGGATCTCACGGATAACAAGGATAGTGGTGGGAATCTTAAAGCCGTTAGACGTACCTATAATTCTCTTCGAGTGCAAGTTCTGGAATCTTAGCTCGAAGGGACTTGGGTGCTCATTAAAAGAACGGAATTTAATTTTACTCTTTACATTTGCTGTGTTTACTTACCTGCCAAACATCATACGATGCATATAACTCTTTATTTTCCAGCATTAGTGATAAAATTTTGAAGTTTTTAACTTCCCATACCTTCGTTGAGGGCTACAGTCTTGCCTCTCAGTCCATCTTTAATTAACATTTCTGCTAGGAAAATTTGAATTGATTTTTGTTATTTATCGGATTTTAAGTTAAATTTTTGAATTATCGATTTCACATAAATTAGTTTTTTGATTTGTTCTTTCGCGGAAAGACTGTCGCTCGTATATACTGCACAAGCCATTATGCCCAAATCCTTATGCCTCAGCGTGTTAGAGTTTGATTTGCAACCGCGGAGTTTGAATTCTCAAGAATATATGACATCAGTCCTAAAATCTGGTTCTCATTTATGTGCTCATCATGACACTCATTGACATACTCATTAATAAGCTCATCATGACACTCATTGGCATACTCATTAATAACTCTTCGTGACACTCATTATGTACTCATCGAAGTGCTCATCTAATATTGTAAAATGCAAAAATTAGAAGCAAAGTATACATTTTTAAATAATTGAGAGGGATGCAATATCTCATGCACACTATCTGTAAATAAATAAATAAATTATTTTTTCCCGGTTTTGATTCAAATGCGAATAAATTTCATCAAGACGATCATCTGATATCTCATGAGGAGCTAATTGATGAGCCCATCATGATTTGTCTACCATGGTTTTTTCCTTGTTAAAATATTCAAAACTCTATTGACATCTCTGTCCATATACATTTTTCACCTTTGTCAAAGAATGCATAAAAATTTTTGTTGTTGTGACTGTAACCACGTCGGGCTATTATTCTTTGTATTACAAAAACCGTTTTATTAGACTAGACTATATAGGGCGCTCTATATACTTGTTCATTAAGTTTTTGTTTTTCAAAACTTTCGAGTAAATTTAGTCTTCGGCACATGTAACGTAACATTTTAAGATTATATATTTTACAAGTGTGGGGCATTCTCTCTGTCAACTATTGACGAATCATTTTTTTTAGATGTAATAAGCTCTACAACTGCCTGACTGTTCTTAGTAAATTCGCGTTTGAAATCCGTCACCATTAAACTTTGATGTTTAGTAAAACTCTATAGTTATAATTATGTAAACATATTTTTATTACTCTTTTGCACATTATTTAGACTAGTTATTGCAACAAAGCATGTATTTATGACACTTCGAATTGCAAAGGAATTTCAAACTATCTTCCGTTATCAAAGTGTAAAATACAAGGCGCGCCAAATATCAAGAGAATATCAGTGGCAACTCTTCAGCTCTCTTAATCTGAAGCATTCGCATCAAATCAGATTTGGTTAAATGATCCTGGAGCCATAGGAATAGGTCAAGGGCTCGCAAGCTGCGCTTGAAAAAAAAATTGTATTTCAAAGCGATGTTTTTGTATAAAAAAAGAAACCGTTTGCAATTCGAAGTATCATAACAGTATGCCTGCAATAAGTAGCTTGTATAATGTGTAAAAGAGTAATAAAAGTAAAAGTGGTTTGACTGTAACATAGTCAATAATTTTTTTTACAATAATTCTATGTTATATTTCACAGCCTAACGACTTGGCTCAAAAAATTAAGAGAAGTTGAACGCTTTGAAGATATCAAATCCGGAAGAGATTTACGGATATGTCAAACATTTGAAGAAAGATATGATAATGAAGAGTGCACGTCGTCTACATCCCTGGGCAGTGCGAAGCACTTCTTTCACCGTTATTATTCCTTGCCGGATTTGAGGGTACACACAAACAAAAATCAAAGAACACTAAATTCCGTTTATTTGTAATTTTATTTCCTTTTTTGTAACGGCTTAACTGCTATTAATATCTTAGTTAAACATTCTTGAAACAGCCTTCCTTATTTATTCTTTCTTTCTCAAAACAGCACCCTTCTTTTATCTTAGATCAAAATCCGAGAGGCGAACTTTAGCGAGGCTTAATGCTAACTTTTTTTTCACCGAACCGACCAACTCAAGATTTTCAAACCAATTCCCTGGGCTTTTCTTTTTCAGGTGCCCAGTTTACCTGTTCATTCATCGGTCAATTCCGGTTCCAACTTCACCTCGAAGCCACAAACTGATCGCGAAATATTTTTATTTTTTGTTTTTCTAATGTCGACCTTGCATTTCATTCTTCCGATCATACGGTTTGTCCCCGTGAAATTGGAAATGCAAGGTTAAACGGGCCACGCATAGATATTGCGAGCTTTCGTTTGTTTAATTTTTTATTGGTTTGTTCTACCTGCAGAGTGCAGGCAAGTACAACGACAGGTGAACGAACCGCTGATGCAATGCATTTCGCCAATTTGCATGATCTTAAGTTGAAAGAACTTTCGATGCATGCAAATGATAATTTCAGTGTATGTACATAGTACTTCGAGATTCCCGGATTTTGGCAATCTGTACTGTAACAGCAACCACTTAGATGATTTAGTCCCTTATCCTTAGTAGAGGTAATGTACTGCATGCTGGGGTCAGAAGCCAGAACAGCACAAAGAACAAAAAGCATTTTTTTTAAAACATATATAAACTTATTTATTTAACAACAAAACGCACAGAGCTTTCTTAAGTAGTTCGAAAATACACTCATTCGACCTCCTCCTGTTCATCTTCATCCTCGTCATCGATGTTCATTTCTTCCAATAAACGCCATGGCTTAATACGTCCGCAGCATAAACGGATTCATAAGGTCTCTGGCTGATCAGCGTCGTGTTCTTGTCGGTTATGATATAACGGTCATTAGGTAGAATTGCTTTTATTCGGTATGGCCTTCGATAACGTGCTTAAACTTTACGGGACTCTCCTGTCGAAATCGGTTCCGGCTTCAGTAGCACAAGAACCTCTTCTTGGTACCTTCGTGGACTTTTGGTTGAAGTTCTCCGCTTGTTTCCTTTGTTTTTCATTAATGCGTTCTAGTATTATTTTCCTGAGTTCTGAAAGAGGTAGGTTCTCTTCGGCCTCGTTCTCTTCTTCGTCTTGGAGTGCTAATAACAGTTTGTTTTTCATAATGTGTGGTGATATCCTTGTAGCAGATGCTGTGGAGTTTTTCCGGTGGCTGCATACTTTAGGCTGTTGATAGCCCATTGTATGTTACAAATACGCTGATCCCAATCGTGGCTATCGGCTTCTTCTGTTAAGCTTGATATTGCTGATATGATTGTTCAAAAGTACCTTTCTATCTGTGCTTTTAAACGTGGTGTCTTGACCGAAGTCAGTATATGTTTAATCATGTTGTTGTTACAGTACTTTTGAAAATCTATTGAGGTGAACGCGGTTCCACGGCTACTGATTACTATCCCGAAATATGGAGTTACTTAATTGAGAAGGTTGATTACCCCGCTGGTATTTGCTGATCGTGTCGGGTTAAGGACGATAAATTTCGAAAACGTACAAATCATCCCAATTAAGTGGGTATTTCCCTGTTTACTTTTTGAGTACGGGCCTAAGTGATCCAAGTGGACTATATCGAATGGGATCGGCTGTCTTTCGAGTTCGTGAATATCAATAACATATGTCATTTCATCAACACCTCTCTTATTATACAAGCACTCTATACACGCGTTGATATATTTCTTTGCTATCTGCCTCATATTCGAGAACCAGAAGTGTTTTTTCAACATTTCTACAGTACGAGCATGATCGCAGTGTTGCATATCATCATGTGCCAATTTTAATACTCTCCAACGAACTCCTCTTGGCACCACAAATCGTAAGCCTTTATCAGTCTTCTTATATGCGCGACTCTCTTCTAGTTCCTAATTGCCCTTGATCCCATTTATATCTTCTCCACAAGTGATTGTTCCATTGAGAATATTCTTGATTTCCTTTAATCTAGGGTCTTGGTCTTGCAAGGTGGATAGCCAGTCTTCCTCTTGCACTCCTACTATAAATACTTGATTGGCTACCGTCTCGATCTCATGTCCTTCGTTCGGACAACAGCTAAGTGCGTCTGAATGGTTCATTTGCCTCCCTGATCGAAACACTAATTCATAATCAAATTCGGAAATTCGCGGAGTTAAAGTTTTTTTTCCTATGTCAGTCGAAGAGAGTTGCAATCTGTTACTATCTTAAAGTGTTTATGAAGCACATAGTATTTAAAACGCTCTAAGCTTTCGACTACCGGTAATGCTTCAAGCTCATAGCTGGGATAAACACTCTCACAATCAGTCGTAGCTCTGCTAAAGTAAGATACCGGCTTAACCTCTCCACCAGCTTCCTTTTGCATTACAATTCCTGTTATTCCTTGTCTGCTTGCATCTGTGTGAAGCTCATGATCAGCGTTTTTATTGTATAGCATTAAAACTGGACGTTGACCTAATTTTTTCTTCAACTTCTTGAAAGCTAAATCATACTCCTCGGCCCATGCAAATTCAACGCCTTTCCTCAATAACTGGTTTAGTGGTGCGGCGATTAACGAGAACCCACAGATGAAACGCCTGAAGTACCCTGCGAGTCCCAAAAATTGTCGCACCTCTTTTATCGTTGATGGCCTTTTGTATTCTGTTACTGCTGCATTTTTATTTCGCCTGATTGCACTCCTCCACTAGAAATTTTGTGTCCTAAGAAGTTTATATTTTTTTGAAGAAACGTACACTTTTTGATGTTAAGGGTCAAGTTAGCTTTCCTTAGTTCTGAAAAAAAAACCTTCAAGATTTCAATGTTGCTCTCAATGGTCTCAGTCGCGATCAGGACGTCATCCATGTTTACTCTGTTAGTTATTTCAGTCATTAATTTCGTAAAAACGGCCGGGGCATTCGTTAACCCAAAAGGCATTCTCTTAAAGTCGTAATGCCCCTCAGGTGCTACAAACGCAGTATAATGTTGACTATTAGGATTAACCGGTAGTTGATAATATCCATTCATTAGCTCTACTGTTGTAAAATACCGCTTATTCGCTAGACAATTAAGATTTTCCTCGATGTTAGGTCCCGGAAAATCTTCTCGTTTTGTTACCGCATTTAGTTTACGATAGTCCACACACTTGCGCAATTCTCCACTTTTTTTTTTGTATCATGATAACTGGACTCTCAGAGTATGGCTGTATTACATCTGCATCTAACAGTCCCTCGATTCTCTTCCTAAGAACATCCTTTATATTATAAGCTACTTTGTATGGGTGGCACCTAACAATTTTCTTTTCTTTTAATTGTATATTGAGTTTTACGATATTAGTTTTTCCCATCTCTTCCATATTATTTGAAAAACAGCCTCTAAAATTATTAGCTACCTTTAAAAGGTTGATTTTAATTCCTTCATTCAAATTCGGTGGCGTATTTAGATCCATAATGTTAAAGAGCTCCCTTTCTTTAGATTTAGAATTGTTTACTTCTATTCGGTTTTTTATTATTTCAAATTTCCCTCATTGCTTGACGATAGTAATATCGGGCATATCTAAAATGTTTCAAACCGCTATGACTGGAGTTGATTGGGCATCTTTCGGAAATACAAACAGGACTATTTCTAGTTCTACATCAGATACACAGAGTGACGCTCTTACCTTTCCTTTTGCGCGACAACGATTTCCTCCAAACCCACCAAAGCTAATGTCGCAATCTTCCTAGTCCCAGTCATTTTTTGTCACCAGTTCGTCCCAACTTGTGGAACATTCACTTCCCAAATCCAAATAGCCAACTATTTCAATACCGTTGATCTTCACATTAGGATGATATTCATTTCGATTCTCCAAATTGTTGCTGTTCATGACTATTTCCACATTTGAAATTCTTTTGTGTGCAGTACATTCCTTGGCAACGTGACCTATTTTCCGGCATAAATAACATACCCTGCTTTTGGGTGTTGCTTTACAACTACTTGCTATGTATCCCCAATCACCACACCTGTAGCATTTGATTTCGTTTCCTTTCTCCTTCGATTGACAATGTACTAGAATGGAGCTCCCTTGTGGCTGTACTTTTTCGACTTTTTCATCGGTTGTCCATCATATGAGTGTCCCCCATCTCATTCTTAATATATCATCATTTCTAAGACTTGCAGTATGCTTGTTTTGCTCATAACCCCGCAGCAAACGTCGTTGTGTACCGTGTCCCTCTATTTCTGCATATCTCTTAATTTGAATTAGTAAATTGTTTACTGATTTCCAGTTCGCAACCAATAGCATATTAATTAGGCTGGAATCATCCAATCCCGGTATTATATATTTGATTGTGAACAATTCGGGAAGATTTACTTTGATGCTAGTGCGGCTACATTATACAAATAATTTTCCGCACATTCCTGCTTTTCTTTCCTCCTTCTCAATATCTGTAAGAAGATTCATGTCTCGTCTGGTTCAGCAGGAAAAGCTTTTATAAATCCCACGTTTTAATGTTGCTTTGTTGACATTAATAATATAATTTTGCGGCACGTTCTAATCGAAAAATAGCATACTTCAACGTCGACCTATCGCCCCACCCATAGATTTTTTTGAAATTTTGTATATTTTTTGTCCAAGGATTAAATTTAGGTATTAAAAGACTCACCCCTGTAATCCCCATACTTTGCAAAACGGTTCAATTTGAAGCACTTGTATCCTCCACGCTCGCTTCCGTTACCGTATCGTCACCTTGATTTGGTTTTGTCACCGCTAATTCTCTCTCGTACTGTTCATTCTTCTGCTTCAAAGTTGTCAGTTCTTCTTTTTTAATTTCATTTTTAGCATTTCAATGCTGTCACTTCCACTTTCCTCGTGATCACTCATTGCTAGAATCTTACTTAATGTGTTTTTTTTTTGTTAATATGGTTGTTACACTCCTTTTATTCTTATTAGACTTGTTATTAGCACTTTCACTTGTATGATACACTATCTAAATTATGCTAACCGTTTTGAGTTAGCGATACCTTGTAATTTCGAGTTGTTGAGTACACACACAACACAAGTTTTGGGAATGAATTTCTTTAATCCGTTTCTCGCCCGACAATGATCTGACTCTCGGTCCCAGGATGCAAAATCTGTTAAAACTCAGTAACTAAAATCCTGCATGCAAATCTAAATATTCAAGGGGGCAGGAAAAGAAAACGATTAGTTAATTACTTTTCTAAAGTGCTAGGATCAACCGAAAGTAGGACAATAATGGCCAGTTTCACAGTCGAGTTTAAACTATCCTCAAAGTTTAAACGAAGTTTAAACCAAATCGGTTTTCACAGTGCATTCTTTTAGTAACGTTGGTAGTACTGATTAAATTGTGAACTAAATTAGTTATCGCCACCATTGTGAAGCAATTTTTCTATCAATCAATCTGTCATTCGGAAAAGTAAACAGATCAGAAAAAAAAAATTAAAAAACTTAGTTTTATTTGCTAATTTTAAATATGCCAACATTCAAAAAGGATGCAAATTTTAGCATAAGTGAAGCTGAGCTATTGCCTTCCTTAGTGCATAAAAAAGGATATATAATAGAGCGTAAGAAAACGAACAAGAATGGATTCGAAGACAAAGTGACAAAGTCCTTTACTTAAACGAAACCTAGCCTAAAAATCAACGTCGTCCCACTCAATAAAATGATTTGGAAGATTTCTAATTACTCTCAGTCCTCAACAGAGTTGTAAAATTAACTCAAAAAAATTTTCTTCATCGCTAGAAATGTCTAAATCTAAATCCTCGATGAAATTATACTAGAATATATACTTTTATCATGAGTTCAAACCGACGGATGGTACGGTTTAAACTCTATATTAAACCGGGGTTAAACCAAAATATGAAACTCATTCGTCGAGTTTAAACTAAATATTTGGTTTAAACTCACACTTTGAAACTGGCCATAAGTGATACTGCCACTTAAACGTTTATGACCTATTGTCTACTTGCTACGGGCTGTCGGCATGCTTATAATAAACAACTCTATTTACTCAGAATTTGTCCAACAGACCTTCTTGGTATTATCATTCGTGAAACGGAGAAGTCTATTTCTTTTCAGTCCCTTGTTTATTAATCTTTTCTCGTATATCCAGTCGGCGGGATTTTCGTACTGGGTTCTACAACAGGAGTAAATAATTTAGCATGGGTCGCTTATTACTGCCCTTTGTTGTAAATAATCCTCAGGAAAAAGTGAACAGCACCTACCACAGCCGATAACAATTGAAGTACAGGAGTCTTTTTCACGGTAAAAAGTGTTCATTATTTAATTTAAGAATAAACCAAAAAATTTCGAATAATAATTTAATTTTATTTGTAATCCGCAGACTGACCACGAAACTGATAACTATTAACTGAAACTTTTGGGAAAGTTCAAAGCAAAAAATTCAATTCAACCAAAAGTGATATTAATTGACTTTTAATTGTATTTAAAAGTTGAAAAGAAACTATTATATCTCCTAAAAAAATACAAGGGTTTTGAAAATATTTTTATCAATTAGAATAAGTTCTAGCAGCCATATTTTTATTTATCCCGTAATTAAAATAAAATATGCCAGTAATTAATATATTTTAATTAAGAGATAAAAAAATATGATCGCTAACAACGGCAGCAACGGTTGCAACTACAGTTTAGATGAATGTGAGTACAATCGTAGTTGTTAATGACTATATTTTAAATGCAATCAACTGCGCTATATTTAACTTTCGAGGTATGTTGTATGTTGTATAAGACGCAAGCAATTACAATATGAAAGAATTTGTATGAAAGTAATTGTTGATGACTATACTTTAGCCACAATTTACTTTAGAAAAGTTGGTTACAACTATACTTATAGCTAAACACAACTGCATAATAGTCGCAACCAATAGAATAATTAGTTGCAGATATTAAGAATATAGTTTTGACTTCAAATTAATTTTTTCGCACGAAACTACATTGTTGTCAATATATAGTCGTGAAATCTAAAAACGTGTAAAGATTTAGATTTGTTTAAATCAGTAGAGCTGGTACGTCTGATGTAGGGGAGCAGCCTCCAGCTCTCTAATCTAGTAGAAGTAAGGTAGGGACCAGTCTGCCTAATAAAGTTGATTTACTAAACCCCCCAAGTTATCACAATACAATGAAAACTATGAACTATGTAATAGCTTATATATGTTAGAACTATCTAGTATCTAGTTTTTATGGTTAATTGAAATTATAGTCGTGGCTTATAGATTATTCTTTCAGTGTAAGCATTTCATTTTTCTATTTAAAGACTTTTGGGACAATAAAATATTCAATCAGGAATCAAATTACAACTAGTTTTTATTTGTTCAATATATCTTTCTCGCCTATTCGGTTTTAAAGAATCCTTCAAATCTCAACAGTTAACGGGCTCAAATTAAGTTTGAGCAGCATTACACCTTGTATCTTAAAAATTAGAAGATGTATGGGCAAAGCTAAAGCTGATTGTTTGCAGAACTTGATGGCCTTTCTACAGACTGCTCAATCAACCCCGTATTTCTCTCCTCACGGATTTTCTTACCTTTTTTTTTATTTTGACAGCTTTATTTTTACAAAACGGTAGTTAACATAGCTTTTTTTTATAACAGCTGTAAACTGTAGACTCTTCTCTTTAATTTAACCTATTGCACCCTATGTACAATATGTAGCCGTTAAAAAGCTATTAGCTTACAACCTATGCAGGTCATACCTAAATTAACTGATTTTTTTTTTTAAATGACGTGTTTTCAGTCACTAAGGGAACAAAACTATCTTTGAGAGTCCGTTTGAGAATGGGTTCAGAGCTAATATCCCTTTAACGGCTACAATTAGCACATAGTTAAGTGAAAGTGTAATAGGTCAAATTAAAGAGGAGAGTCTGTAGCGCATAAGAACCCTTAACATTTTACGATATGGCAACGCCACAGGAAAGAGACAAAATTGACATGTCAGAATTTAGAATGATTGACATTATTATTAGCTTCTGGATCGACAAGTCGTTTGTGTGCGCTTAATTTTATCTAAAATCAAAAAGTAATCAATTGTTTTTATAATAAGATTAGAGTATAATTAAGTCATTGTTTCTTAAACTGGATTAAAGTTTTATACATATATTTATATTGAAAGTGCGTTATAAATTCTACATCCTAAGCTCATCATAACTGGGTCGAGAGAAGCTAAAAGTCTACAGCTTACAGCTTTTATAAAAAAAAACGGAAATGAGCACGAAAAATGGAAAGCTCATTTCATTTGCACCAGATATCTCACAAGGGATTATAGGAGCAAATAAACCAAGTAAATTCAGATAAAAATTTATTTCTTGAAAAATTCGTCGGATTTATAGTCATTTGTAAATGTTTTCATAATTTTTTAAGTACAAACTACACAAAATTTCTGCTGGATAGCGAACGAGTTTCATTTAAAGTCGTGTAAACTCGGTGGGGCCAAGACTTTTCAAATAAATCTTATATGTTTCCTCGAAATTGGAAGACAACAAGCTTCGATTCTCAAATTCTCGAATTGCAGTGACAAATGATATGCAGCGACGGTAAACAGATTAACAAGATATGCCTATTAGCTACTTTAACACTTGACCTGTGTCCACACGGTATCACAAGTTACATGAAGAAGTTAGAAAAATTATTAAAATAAATTATTTGGTAACAGCTTTAAAAAAAATTAAACATGTAATATCATAATAATTAAAAGTTACAATATTTGAAAAAAATTATAATTACTTGAAAACTTAATAAAGAAAAGTAGTACTTTTTGCAAGCGATCAGGTAAAACATTACAGAAATCTGTGCATTAAAATTTATTTATTTTGTTCATGAATGCTAAAATTAATATAAGTATAAAATAAAAATTAATTAATATAAAAGTCCTGTAGTACAATCGTATGATGCCGTGACATTCAACATTGCCGCCACAATTCATAGCAGTTATTCCTAGATGCTGTCAATATACCGTGATATGCAGCGAGTATAAGGAAAAATAAATTTTCAGTTCGATCGTGCGGTCTTAGCTTTCTTAAGCACACACTCACTTTTTGGATAAGATATCAGGCAGCCTTTAGTACTAAATAAAAACAGATAGGTACAACAAATACAACGTACACATGGTCGTTTCATCTCCTTTCCATTAACTTTTCAGTTTAGAAAACTCAAATAAAAGCGTCTGTCAAATTTAGAGGAAATAAGCGTCCATACCTGCTATGTATCTACCTATACCATACTTCTCGCGTGAATAGTAAAGCAATTAACAGGTGAAGGATAACTTATTAGAGGATCGAAAGAAACAATACCCTCCCAGGTGGCAGGTACCTATATGAAATATTTCTCCGACTTTGTTTCATTTCAAATCTTGCCTATCCCTGGTCCAAACCCTTCTTCTACACTCAAGTACCCTGCGCCTGCATACTATATTTTAAAAGAAAAAGAATGGTTTTCCGTGGATGCTTAAAGCCCAAGTTCAACTAATTTTTATTTTTTAATTTTTTTTTAGAATTGAACAATTTCACATTTTATTTGAACTTTAATTCACACAAACGCACACTCCCTCTTCAGTACAAGCTCCATGCTGGTGTCTTCTGCTGTAGCACAGTAATCTACATTTTAAAGCAGCTGTTGTTGGATTTAAACAGATATTTTCTAGGATCAAAAATAAAAAATAAATTGTTTTAGAAAAATCTATAAATTCTATGAAACGTTTTTTTCTTACCATCTCCTCCGATCGTTAGAGGAGACACGAAATCTGCTGTAATTAAAACAGCGAAGATGAGAAAAATGTTGAAAAAACGCATTTTGATTAAGTAAGACTTAAGAACTGACTATGCTTCTAGGGATACCTCTGTCCATATTTATAGCAAATTTTTCAGTTGATCACAAATTCCGATAACAATTTAATCATCTAACGTAAATACAAAATCTTGATAAAACCGGTATTTTTCAGGTTTAACTTTAGAAAGTAAAATTCGTTAAGTCTTCAAACAGTATTTACCAACAAATATATGGCCTATTGTGTATGCTATTTAATTAAAAAATGTTGTTGAGAATAGTGCTTTTCAGGGTTAATCTTAAAAAATAAATTCGTAAGTGTCACAACTGTATTTACCAAAAAATTGTTTACTCATATGAAAGTAAAGAATTAATTTTATCACAATCTGATGCGCATGCTAATCATCATAAACCCGAGATATTAATTAACACGGATCAGGGGCAGTGTAAATAATCTACATACATATGTAACACATTAATTCGACTTGAGGTAATAATCTTAATTCAACTGTTCATTTCTATCTGCTCATGGTATGCAATAATCCCAAGGTCTAATTTCAGCATATAAGGTTTATTTGTTAAGTAAGAACTAGCAATACTTCTAGAAAGTGCTTCAGATTTTAAAATTGGTGTACATGATTGAAGTGAAAAGAGGTAATAACAACTCGAAGGGATAAAAACCAAACAAACGGCAGAAAGTACAAAAGAAAATTAGATGCAAGTCTAAAAATTTCCTCCCATTAGAATTAATGGACTGTTCTATTCCTTCATTGAGGTTTCCTTGTTTTTTATGCCTACAATGTGTTCTCGTACTATGAAATTTGTGTTCAACATAAAATATAAGTTCAGCTGCACTTAATTTAGTGCAGTTACACAGAATACAAAGTATGTTCAATGAATATAATTTCCTTTTGTTACTTTTGCTCTCAATAAGCCACCATCTAAAATGATATCTTATTAGTCTGTCTATATACCATGATACCGTGTAAGTTTAACTAAACAGCGGTCCTGTTTGTTATGTATTGTTCTATGGTCTAAATGTGCTCTAAGCTAACTTGATGTACTAGGGCAGACCTAAGAGTTCTTACTCGGGAAATTATAATGTTTCGCTTTAACTTAAGTCTTAATATGTGTAATTTGTTAAGGATGGCTGTAATAAATGAGACCACCTTATGGAGTCAAGTTTTAAATGACTGGAAAACCAACTTTTCAGTATGAGACATTTTATTCTTAATCGTCAGTGAATTTTCAGAAGAGCACTTCCATCTTTCATATTTTTCATGGGTTAAGAAGTGCATAATGCGTCTAAATACTAATAACTCCTTAACCGTTACAGATAGAACATAATAGTAATAGGTAAAATTAAAGAGGAGACTCTGGGCTTTTGAAATTTTGTAATAAGGGTGTATGTTAGTTGGGGTATTAAAAAAAACGGAAATTGTTTTTTTTTTTTTAAATGAAGCCTTATAACTCCTGTGTTGGGAGAGGTACGGAGGTGGTCTAGCTTTCATTGGAAAGACCCCAAGGTTGTACATACAATGCCGTCTTAAAATAGACCATCCACCCTGTACTTTTGAAGATATAGGGTGTTAAATGAAAAAAAGAGCATATTTTACTAATCACCCTGTAACTCGGTAGGGTGATATTTATCACCCCCTTTTTACTTTTCTAGACGAGAGGAATTATTTGGAAAAATATAGTCATAATAGTTTATGTATGTAGTTCTCTAATCATTATAATAGCCTGGCACCCCAATCTGGTCGATCGTTCGAAGTGTCCGAAATAAGAGAAATATCTATGTACACTCAGTCAAGTACTATCGTCTAATCAACAAAGTCATCGCAGTCGGTCGAAGTATTGTGTTTTTTTTATATTGTTCCCTCAGATTTGTCTTCCTACAGTTGACACCTTGTTGCGCGATTTCGACGAAAATAAATAAAACGATTTTACAGTTGAAGCCCACAAAAGAGAATCAAAGCTCTTGAGTCTGATAAATCTCGACTAAAATATGAAACCTCAGCCTTGAAAGAACGTCTGCTAAACCCTAGAAGAGAGTTTCATAACGAACTTTCTGGAGTTAAAAAATGTTCCAATGCATCGTAATGAACAACCCCTTAACATCATCCGAAAGTTTCATGCATCTCTAAATTTGCCTTGTGATGATGGTGATAACTTGAAAGCCTATCGTAAAAAGTTGTAAAGTATATTTCTCAATTGGTCAGGGATCATACATTGGTAGCGTATAAGATTCTCGGGAAACACAGAAACTAATATAATCTTTATTAATGAATTTTTTGGCGAAAGAAAAGAAGGCATTACTTTATATAGCAAAGCAGTTCAAGAATGAAAATGGTTTAGGAACTCCAAAATTTATTTGAAAAAGAAAGACAACTCTAAGCCTTATATAAAAAACGAATTGTATGTAAATCGTATCAAGCGCAACCTGCTAAACACTAACCAAGTCTCAAACTATTAACTAATGACTTTGAATATTTACTACCAGAATGTAAAGCGACTAGGTTCGAAATTTGAAAATGTTCGTTTAGCCGCGATTTCAAATAATTCTGATACAAAAGGTCTCACTGAAACATTCCTACAATCATATGTTTATAACAGTGAAATTCTTGATGACAGGTATTTAAGTTACAGAAGGTACAGAGATTTGAATCTCACGGATAAGAAGGATAATGGTTTGGGTCTTAAAATCGTTAGACGTAAATCTATAATTCTCTTCGAGTGCAATCTCTGGATTCTGAGCACAATGTGATTTGGGTGGTAATAAAAGAAAAGATTTTACTCTTTACATATGCTGTGTTTACTTACCTCTCTAAACTTCATACGTGCCATATAATTCCTTAAGCAGAACTGATAAGATTTTGCAGCTATCTTGAAACTCCAAAATTATTTTCTTATGTGATTTTAACTTCCCATACCTTCGCGACACTCTTGATGTGTCGGCCAATTATATGTGCCGTTCTGAGGCCTACAGTCTTGCCCCCCAGTCTCTCCTTAATAAAATATGGAGTTATGTTCCTTGAGCAATACAATAATCAATTTAATCCTAATAATAGACTCTTGGATCTAGTATGGACTTGTAATGAATTTGTCTGTTGTTCCGTCTATGTATGATGGTTTATGCGTGCTTCGCCATGCAGAAGATGTTATCACGGTCTCCAAGTTAAAGCTTTGTAAAAAGCAGATGGCCGGTAGATTGAAATAAAAAGACGGTACTTGTTCTAGCTAATCGATTATCAATTCTGTTTATTCGAGTATTGCTACGTTATTTATACAGAAATTATTTCTTACCGTTAGCACAATTTGGTTGCCCTTTTTAATTTACTCATTAATGCAGTTTATTATAAAATGCATACTTGCATTTTGTTTAAAATTAAATTATTCTAGGTCATGATGTAATCTTCGTTTTACATGGCAGAAGCATTTCAATAAATTGGTTTCTTGCTGATATGCAACTTTGTTATTGATTGATTATTTTATTTGTTTTTGCTTGCTTAATGCGAATTGTTTTCGATTGTATTGCAATTGTTTTTCTTGTGCAATTTATTTGAATGCTTGTGCTTGGGTTTATGCGATCAAAGATTATATTACCCTATGTAATATATTGATGTATCGCAGAAATGACCCTGAAAATCAAAATTAATTTCATTTAAAATTTTAATCTAAATTCATAATGCATTTAAAAATGCATTCCCATGTTATCGATATGCATACTAGGTAACTACATACAGTGTCTTCTTACTTTTTTTCCGCATGTATACTCTACATACGTACAGTACTTACTTTTCCAATCTAATTGTATGTATATACATACATACATACAAACATTACGAATTATTCTCGCCCCTTTAAAACGAATATTTCAAGACGGGCGCACAACTGCATATCCAATTTCAAATTTCAAAACTTTTTGCATTCTCTCACGTACGTTTTTTCAAATGTCGTGAGAAAGCAATAAGCCCGATCCTCGAGGAGTTGTTTTTTCCATCCCGTCGGGGTCATTCATATGAAAAAATATTAAGGAAATATTTAATCGAAAAACAGTGAAACAGTGAAAAGATATTGAACGAAATTAAATCGGAAAATAGTGAGCAAATATTTAAAGAAATCTTAGCAAAAGAAAGGAAATTGTGTAAAGAGAGTTTTTATTAAATAAAAAATATTGAGGTAAGTTCTGTCTAAAAATACTTCAAGAAATTAAGTTTTTAAATAAAGCACTGATGACTGATACGTATTAGAAAATAAATCAAATCTGACATCGTTGACGTTGTTAATCTGCCGAACTACATATATATATGACAAACAAATCTTTCCAAAGTGACAACTGCACTCTTCAGTAATTCTTCATCATAGGTGCAATACTTTGAAGTGCTGATAATCTTCTGATTCTTTTTGTAATTTGAAAGGCCTCAATTTTCCTTTGGGAAAAAAACTGGAGTGTAATCACAACATGTCATGGCGTGGAAGCCTGGTAAAGCTCTAGATATGGACGGAACGACCCAGAGTTTTGTACAATTCATTGACGTTGATGTAGCGTTCATGATTATCCACGCCCATGTTGATCCAAAGTTTTAAGGAAGCATTCAAATTGTCCATGTTACCAAGGAGTATAATGAGAATATCAGAATCTGAGCATCTTATTTCAACTTCAGCGTTGATATCAATTTGGCAAATATGGTAGATAATCCTAAAATCTGGTTCTTCATGTTCTTCACATGATAATGACTCTTCCGTTGCTTTAATGACTTTGTTATTTTCACCCCGATAAGAGAAGCATTCGTTGAATTTTATGTGAATATTTTAATCACCAATATAAGACGCCATATCATCAGTCGACCAGTGATTGATAAAAAATTTAACTAATGCTTCCTTAAACTGAACATTTCTCAGTTGTGCAGTGAAATTATAAGGAAGAATTTGATTTGGTCCGATTGAAACCTGTCTAGCCGATTCATCTCGACGTTTACGTTCACCGTCGTTGCTAGCTCTCGGACTACAACTACTTCCAAAAATGTAGTGCATTTGCCTTGGATCTTAGTTTCCTTAATTTCTTTTATATTTTCCATTTGTTTTATAATGATGTTGTCAAATGATATTTTTTTATTTAAATCGTCAATTTCGTCCAGATATTCTGATATTATAAAGCTTTGTCTGAACTCCTTTTGGTTGTTATATATAGTATTATTATCAATTTTTATTGAACAGTTATTGAAGTTTAAGAAATAATTGCCATTCAACATCATTCTACGTTTGTCACGAGTAGGTAGATACTACTGAAATATTCACTATAACTACTATTCTACTTAATTCTATGACTTCGGATGCATTATTGTATACTCTCATATAATTCTTTTACAATTTCTTGAATATTAAACGTTAATTCTTCGTTTTTGTCGTCAGTTATCAGCGTTATTAATATTTTTTTGTAAGGAAGCTATATCTGCTGGTATTCTAATCACAAATTTTATATTATCTTGGTTATCTATTGCCGTATCTAGTTTAATATTTTGAAGCTTTTGAAAGTCAATGTTATATTCCGCTATATGTTCGTCGGTTAATATGTTACTATGAACGATACCAAATCTTGCTGTCGCTATGTTATTTAGTATATGTTCGATATTGTACTGTAGTATTTTTAGTTTTAGTGCAAAATCTGTGTAATGTACAACTCCCTCTATTTTGTGTAGCCTTTCTGATATTATAAACCTATCCTTTTCAATGACATCTTTGATCTTCGTAAAGGTCTCATTGAAGTTTTGATTGAATTTGATTTGGGCATTGACATTATTTATAGCATTTTGGTTATTTATTTCGACGACTTTAGGATGTTCTTCGTTATCTTGGCTGTCATCGTCGTCCATCGTACATAAATCCATTTACATGCTGTGCCTATGAAATTGAACAAGCCACGTTTTTGCTTATGTGGGATTAATGCATTAATTTTATTGTGAATATGGTTCAACTGGTACTCCCGGGTTAAAGATTTTTCTTTTAAATTTGCCCATGTCTTATATTTATCTCTAAACTATATGGAATGCTTTGGATTTCTTTAGGACTTATTAAATGCAATATATTGGCATAATCTTTTATAATATTGACTCTTCTAATTTAATTTCGGTGTATCCGAAGTTTGTATCGATTTTATCAACCACTAGATGTAGTTTTTATAAATTTGGGCTCTTATTTGTGTCTATCACTTTTAACACTTTTTCCACTCTGTCCCATTTCTTAAGAAGACCAGACCAGTATTGGTTTTTAAGTAGGCCTTATATGGAATTGACAATATAGATGCATCAATTAAAAATGACCCCGTGTGAGCACTTCTAGGCTTTCTGGGTCTTTGGGTTAATGGACATAATGAACGAGAATTGAGACACCCTTCTATTTGTGTCGTTAGTATTGTCATTTCATCGTGTGTCATTCTCGTTTCACCAACTACTCGGCGCATATGATGCTTGATTGATCGATTTGAAGCCGGATTCCCAAGCCCTCGAAAGTGTGGTTACGATGGAGTAGACGATGAAGTGCCATTGAGTGGCAGTTTCTGCTAGGGCTCTATTTACTTCGGTTTTATATGCATCCTGTTGATGAAGATTACTAATTACTTTGATAGCACCCACGAAATTAGTGGCATTATCACTGCATATATGTATGTGCCACAGACCCTCCTCTGCTTTCTAATCTTTTAAATGCGGCTATGAAGGCCTTAAATATGAGATCGATTGACTACTTCAATAATAATTGCCTTCGTAGTCAAACAATTAAAAATTGCTACATATCCCTTGTAAGTGCGGTTGCCTCCACCTGTTTTCACAAGTAAGTCGAATGGTCCTGCATAACCCGCACCAGTATGAGGAAATGGACGACTCGGAGTGACTCTGGCTGTGGGTAACATTCCCATCATCTGTTGCGACGTTTCGGCCTTGTATCGCTGACATGACATTGAACACATTTATGGATGTAACCTTTAATTGTCTTTAGTCCAATATTGATACAATGTTTTTGACGGATTACCTCCCAGGTTAAAGTGTTTCCCCCGTGTAGAGTCTTCTTGTGAGCTTGATCTATAATAAGTGTAGTTAACTCGCATTTTTGTGGAACTATGATTGGGTGCTTCTGTTCGAACGTCAAGTTTGAGTTTTCTAGTTTACCACCAATACGCAGTACTTCCTTTGAATCAATAAATGGATTTAACGCGAGTAGTCGACTTGATTTTGACAGTTATTGACTTTGACGTAATTTCTGGAGTTTTTCCTTGAAATGCTTCTCTTGTGTATACTTAACGATTGGTAATAATGCGTCTTCAATTTTTTTCACAGTCAGTGAGTCACATTTTCTTGCATGTCTGTACTCCGTCAAATTGTTAATAAATTGTTTACAGGATGTAATGATACGTCGAACTTTCCATAATGAACGCTGGCTTTGCATTTGAAGATCGAATATGTTTGTACCTTTTGTACGTATTAGTGTGTGCATTGTAATCTTTTTCCTTTCTAGTTCTGTTTCTTCGATTTTACTTTCTGCATATGTGATCTCTTCACATTTCAGCCAGTATGGACCTTCCCACCACAGCGAATGGGCTTCTAGCTGTGATGTAGATTACTCGAGAGGCTACGTCTGCAGGATACTCGGAAGACTTTACGTAGTACCAATTTTCCTTGGTTGTTCTTAATAGTATATCTGCAATTCTGTTGCCCACGTAGGTTTTTTATTTATGTGTATCGACACAAATCCAGGATAGGACTATTTTGGAGTTTGTCCAAGCAAAGTAGGGAATATTTGGAATTTCTAGGCTGTCTATTGTTTCCTTTAATAAATTTTCAAGAAGATGCGCTCCACATAATTCTAATTTTGGTAGTGTTAGTTTTGACTTTAGGGGAGCAACTTTAGTTATAGCGGTGAGTATTGTGAATTGCTCTTAAGTACCTATATTTTTGTACTATAGGCTCTTTCTGAGGCATCCGAAAATCCATGCAACTCGTATTTGTAATCGCCGTGAGAGTATCCAATCCGTCTTGCTATTTTAATTTTTGTTAATTTTGACTATCAGAACCAGCTTAACACAAGCTCGCTGTATGGACACGTTTAATAAAGAACGATCAACAATACATGCGTTTCATCATTTAGTCGGTGTTAGTATTAGTATGTTAAACTAAACATAAATCAAACACCGGATGAAATTACATGCAAACTTACATATAACAAAAAAAACTGAAGGAACATTAAATAGAATAAAAGAAGATTAAATATTATATAGATGCGTTTTTAAAACATACGCAGCTTATTACGGTATCAGAAGAAGTTCATCGCCGTTTGTATTAAAGGTCCTGTCTTCCTCTTATGTTGTGTGTTGATACTGGTGTCAGAACTGTCAATACTGCTAGTTCTTTTTTGTTTTTAGGCGTTAATATACTGCGATCGTCGACATACTGTCGGACATTCGTACCAATGGAATGCAGCTACATCTGGCCTCTAATTTGTCCAGTTTCCCAGGATGGGTTACCTGATTATCAGCAAGTTATGCAAGCACTAATGGATCTCAGAAAGAAGGGGGGCTTGAGAAAATTCTGAAATGAGTCTGGCCCAGTTTAAAGTAACAAAACGGAGTATACAGTATTTCGAGCCTTAGCACCAGAAAGTTGGAGGAATGTTTCAGCTGCTAATCCATTCCAGCTGTTAATAATACCACAAAGCAACATGCATAAACTCTGAGAAAAATAAAACAAAAGCCTTTGTGAATGAATTAATTGTGTGAATTCGTAAACTAACGGGAGGCGTCATGTAAATTGAAATTGAAATTTTAAAAAATAGTTAAGTCATCTCAATACTGGTAATCTTTTAAGAAAATTTTGTAAAATAGTTAAGTCACCTCAATACTGGTAATCTTTTAAGGAAATTTTGTAAAATAGTTAAGTCATCTCAATACTTGTAATATAACGATTTAGTTTTGCGAAGCCAATTAGCCATTCCTTTAATTTAAAGTTTAGTAAAGCATATTAGATTCTCGAATCTCTTCACTGCTCTATATCCTGTCGAATTTCGGGATTTATAAAAAAGAGAGAATCCAGGGCCCCTGAGTTCGATTTGGGAAAAAAGGGGGCAGACATACCATATATTAAGTTTATAAAACTATGCTTATATAAAATATGAATGTATAAAGATGAAAACCTAGTACCAAACTATACACATATTACATATAAAGCCAAAAACGTGAGTATAATAAAACTTTAAAAAAATATATAAATCCTGAAATGTAAATATAATAAAACTATACACATATAAAGTATAAAGCCTAAAACATAAAGTATAACACAAACTACACATATACATATCTAACTGTAAACCATGCAAGTATGCGTTTATTTATATAAACTATATAAAAAAAAATGATGAATAAGAATCTAATAAACCAAAAAATGAACGCTAATGCATCCTACCCTACGGTGCTAGTAAATGAATGCACCACGGACCATATTCTGACGGATGTACTAAATGCGCTTCGACCCAAAGTTGAAAATAAGAAGAAGAGAGGCATGAATTTAAAAAAAAATGGATGCCAGCTTGTTCCGTTTGACACCACCGTGCTGTAGAGAAGTAAAATTAAGCTAACAACAGGCTAAAGTGCAATAATTAAGGGAAAGTGGCGTATTAAGGAATAAAACAAAAGAAGAGAAGAAGTAATAAAATAATAAAGGAGAAGGAATTAAAGCGAAAAGTGACCCTAGACTTCGACGGGGTTGATTTACCTGAACCTAGCACCAAGATTCCAGGATAGAGAGCAAAGATGAGTAACTTTTTGGTTTATTATTAGATTGAACTTCGTACGAGTTGTGTACATGTAAATTTGAATAGTTTTAATGTGGCTGGCTGGCGAGGCAATATTTATTCCTTTTTAGTTTTAAGAAGAATTGAATTCCGTAAAAATTATTAAAAGTTACAATATTTGATAAAAATGATAATTACTTGAAAACTTCATAAAAAAAAGTAATACTTTTTGCAAGCGATCAGGTAAAACATTACAGAAATCTGTGCAATAAAGTGTATTTATTTTGTGAATGCTAAAATTAATATAAGTATAAAATAAAAATTAATTAATATAAAAGTCCTGTACTACAATCGTATGATGCCGTGACATTCAATATTGCCGCCACAATTCATAGCAGTTATTCCTAGATGCTGTCAATATACCGTGATATGCAGCGAGTATAAGGAAAAATAAATTTTCACTTCGATCGTGCGGTCTTAGCTTTCTTAAGCACACACTCACTTTTTGGATAAGATATCAGGCAGCCTTTAGTACTAAATAAAAATAGATAAGATAGGTACAACAAATACAACGTATACATGGTCGTTTCATCTCCTTTCCATTAACTTTTCAGTTTAGAACACTCAAATAAAAGCGTCTGTTAAATTTAGAGCAAATAAGCGTCCATACCTGCTATGTATCTACCTATACCATACTTCTCGCGTGAATAGTAAAGCAATTAACAGGTGAAGGATAACTTATTAGAGGATCGAAAGAAACAATACCCTCCCAGGTGGCAGGTACCTATATGAAATATTTCTCCGACTTTGTTTCATTTCAAATCTTGCCTATCCCTGGTCCAAACCCCTCTTCTACACTCAAGTACCCTGCGCCTGCATACTATATTTTAAAAGAAAAAGTATGGTTTTCCGTGGATGCTTAAAGCCCAAGTTCAACTAATTTTTATTTTTTAATTTTTTTTTTAGAATTGAACAATTTTACATTTTATTTGAAATTTAATTCACACATACGCACACTCCCTCTTCAGTACAAGCTCCATGCTGGTGTCTTCTGCTGTAGCACAGTAATCTACATTTTAAAGCAGCTGTTGTTGGATTTAAACAGATATTTTCTAGGATCAAAAATAAAAAATAAATTGTTTTAGAAAAATCTATAAATTCTATGAAACGTTTTTTCTTACCATCTCCTCCGATCGTTAGAGGAGACACGAAATCTGCTGTAATTAAAACAGCGAAGATGAGAAAAATGTTGAAAAAACGCATTTTGATTAAGTAAGACTTAAGTGAAAGAACTGACTATGCTTCTAGGGATACCTCTGTACATATTTATAGCAAATTTTTCAGTTGATCACAAACTCCGATAACAATTTAATCATCTAACGTAAATACAAAATCTTGATAAAAGCGGTATTTTTCAGGTTTAACTTTAGAAAGTAAAATTCGTTAAGTCTTAAAACTGTATTTACCAACAAATATATGGCCTATTGTGTATAACATTTAATTAAAAAATGTTGTTGAGAATAGTGCTTTTCAGGGTTAATCTTAAAAAATAAATTCGTAAGTGTCACAACTGTATTTACCAAAAAATTGTTTATTCATATGAAAGTAAAGAATTAATTTTATCACAATCTGATGCGCATGCTAATCATCATAAACCCGAGATATTAATTAACACGGATCAGGGGCAGTGTAAATAATCCACATACATATGTAACACATTAATTCGACTTGAGGTAATAATTTTAATTCAACTGTTCTTTTCTATCTCCTCATGGTATTCGAATAATGCCAAGGTCTAATTTCAGCATATAAGGTTTATTTGTTAAGTAAGAACTAGCATAACCTCTAGAACGTGCTTTCGATTATTAAATTGGTGTACATGATTGAAGTGAAAAGAGGTAATAACAACTCGAAGGGATAAAAACCAAACAAACGACGGAAAGTGCAAAAGAAAAATAGATGCAAGTCTAAAAATTTCCTCCTGTTAGAATTAATGGACTGTTCTATTCCTTCATTGAGGTTTCCTTGTTTTTTATGCCTGCAATGTGTTCGCGTACTATGAAGTTTTGTGTTCAACATAAAATATAAGTCCAGCAACAATTAAATAAGCGCGGTTATACAGAATTCAAGATATGATCAATGAATCTAATTCCTTTTTGTTCCAGCGTTCCTGTTTGTTATATATTGTTCTATGGTCTAAATGTGCTCTAAGCTAAGTTGAAGTGCTCTGGCCGACCCAAGAGTTCTTACTCGGGAAATTATAGTGTTTCGCTTTAACTTAAGTCTTAATATGTGTAATTTGTTAAGGATGGCTGTATAAATGAGACCACCTTATGGAGTCAAGTTTTAAATGACTGGAAAACCAACTTTTCAGTATGAGACATTTTATTCTTAATCGTCAGTGAATTTTCAGAAGAGCACTTCCATCTTTCATCTATTTCATGGGTTAAGAAGTGCATAATGAGTCTAAATACTAATAACTCCTTAACCGTTACAGATAGAACATAATAGTAATAGGTAAAATTAAAGAGGAGACTCTGGGCTTTTGAAATTTTGTAAAAAGGGTGTATGTTAGTTGGGGTATTAAAAAAAAAACGGAAAAAAACATTTGAGATTGAAGCCTTATAGCTCCTGAGTTGAGAGAGGTACGGAGGTGGTCTAGCTTTCATTGGAAAGACCCTAAGGTTGTACATACAATTCCGTCTTAAAATAGACCATACACCCTGTACTTTTGAAGATATAGGGTGTTAAATGAAAAAAAGAATATATTTTACTAATCACCCTGTAACTCGGTAGGGTGATATTTATCACCCCCTTTTTACTTTTCTAGACGAGAGGAATTATTTGGAAAAATATAGTCATAATAGTTTATGTATGCAGTTCTCTAATCATTATAATAGCCTAGCACCCTAATCTGGTCGATCGTTCGAAGTGTCCGAAATAAGAGAAATATCTATGTACAGTCAAATCGTCTAATAAACAAAGTCATCGCAGTCGGTCGAAGTAATTGTTTTTTTTTATCATTGTTTCCCTCAGATTTGTCTTTCTACAGTTGACACCTTGTTGCGCGATTTTCGACGAAAATAAATAAAATGATTTTACAGTTGAAGACCACAAAAGAGAATTAAAGCTCTTGAGTCTGATAAATCTCGACTAAAATATGAAACCTCAGCCTTGAAAGAACGTCTGCAAACCCTAGAAGAGAGTTATAAAATATTCCAGTGCAATTGTAATGAACAACCCCTTAACATCATCCGAAAGTTTCAATGCATCTCTAATTTGCCTTGTGATGATGGTGATAACTTGAAAGCCTATCGTAAAAAGTTGTAAAGTATATTTCTCAATTGGTCAGGGATCATACATTGGTAGCGTATAAGATTCTCGGGAAACACAGAAACTAATATAATCTTTATTAATGAATTTTTTGGCGAAAGAAAAGAAGGCATTACTTTATATAGCAAAGCAGTTCAAGAATGAAAATGGTTTAGGAACTTCAAAATTTATTTGAACAAGATGACAACTCTAAGCCTCATTTAAAAACGAATTGTATTTTTAGATCGTTACCAAGCGCAACCTGCTAAACCCTAACCAAGTCTCAAACCATTAACTAATGACTTTGAATATTAACTACCCAGCATGTCATTGAAATGTTCGTTTAGACGCAATTTCAAATAATTATGATATGATTAGTTTCACTGAAACATTCTTACAATCATATGTTTATAACAGTGAAATTCTTGATGGCAGGTATTTAAGTTTCAGAGGGACAGAGGATATGGATCTCACGGATAACAAGGATGCTGCTGAGTATCTTAAAGTCATTAGACGTACCTATAATTCCCTTCGAGTGCAAGTTCTGGAATCTTAGCTCGAAGTGATTTTGGTGCTCATAAAAGAAAGGAATTTTACTATTTTTTTTTACATATGCTGTGTTTACTTACCTCCTCAAACTTCAAACGATTTTGATTTTCCAGGATAAGTGATATAACTTTGCAGCTTCTTTAATTCGAAATTTCTTTTCTTATGTGATTTTAACTTCCCATACATTTGTTGGACTCTTTAGGTGTCGAACCATTATATGTGCCCCTCTGAGGCATACACTCCTCAATCTATCCTTAGTGATATGGAGCTGCGTTCCTTGAGAAATGCAATGATCAATTTACAATTTTGATATATTTTCATCTATAAGAACACTCTCTAAGATTGACCTCACCACCCTAAGCTTCCAACGTGGTGGATTATGATAGCCTCGATGATTTTCTAATCAATCGCGATCTGCTGTCTATTCTAGCCCCTGATCTTGGACTATCTTTGAAACGATTCTATGAGACTATATATCAAGGTATTATTCTGTATGTGCCTGCAGTTAACAAACATAAACCGCTTACCGAAATGGTATAGTCGTCAACTCATATTGAACGCTCCAAAAAATAGGGATACATATAGACGTTTACATAAAATCAATTCACGCTTGAAATTCATAAGACCTTTTCTTACCTTAGAAAAAACATCATATTAAAAGCGAAATCAAAGCGATCTAATATCAATTCAAAAGAATTAACATATAATCACAGATATAATGGTCATTCTTGTTCACATCCCAAATCAATAAGTGAAAGGTTTTCAAGCTATTTTAAATATGTCTCCGATGTTAGCGAACCTAATAATTCTTACAACTTCCACAGAACTGTAACCACTCGAGGAATATCAAACTAGACCCCATCGCTCCTGAACATGTTCTCATAATTTTGAATGACCCTGGATTATAATAAAAATGCTGGTTCTGACGACATTCTTAATATCGTCCTTCAGGAAATGCGCACTCAACCTAACTAAACCTCTTTGCAAATTAATTAATCTCTCCATAAATAGCCCAATTTACGCTGCAATCCTAAAGAAATGTTCGTTATGCGCATCTTCAAATCAGGTGACCCATAACTCATTACTAACTATCGTCCTATCTCTATTTCCTTTCCAATGTACTTGCACTTATATGCGAAAAAGCTATCTACAGTCAACTGTCTCAACTAACCAATCTCTATATATCGGAACAGTAACACTGGTTTCTACCTGCTCAACCCACAATTTCTAACCTAGCTCTATTTACGAACTTTATTGCCTCTATCCTTGACGAAAACAAACAGCTCGCTCTATTCATATGGACTTTAAAAAGGCTTTTGATAAAATAAACCAAAAGCTATGTCTCTCCAAATAACTTGTTTGGTTCTCTTCGTATTTGATCAAGAGAGAAAATGTCGTAGTCTTAAATGGCCAGAAGTCTTCAGTATTCCAACAGATTTCTAGTGTACCACAGGGCACCATACTTCAACCACTGATATTTTTTGTTTACATTAATGACTTCTCTTCCGTATTTTCAGCTAGCTGTCTATTATATGCAGACGATATCAAACTATATAGAGCTAGTAACAACATTACTGGGTACGTCCTTCTTCCAGAGGATATTCTTCGGTTAGAAAAATTGTGCCTACATTGAAATTAAGGTCAGTAAATGCAAATCTATAGCCTTTTACCGTAAAAGAGATTTTATCTCCTTCAATTATAGAATTTGCAATACATCTTTGTTTCGTGTGTTGATGAATTAAATGATTTCCGAGTCATATTTGATCGTAAGCTTTTCTTCTCATCACATATAAACTTCATTACACCCAAAGCTTTTCGTTTAATTGGTTTCATTTTTCATGCTTGTCAGTCTTTTAAGTTTGCGCTTTCATATGTACTACTCATTTTGATTCCCTAGTAGGAAGTATTCTTGAATATGCGTGTCAAGTATGGAATCCATTCTACTCTTCATATAAATCGCAAATTGAGGCTGTTCAGCGTAGATTCACCAGAACTAATTATTTAAGTTGGAAAACTTATCCCTGGAATACCACGAGAGACTAACCAATCTCAATTTCTCTACACTTTAAACCCGAAAAGCCTTTTTGAATACAATGTTTTTATATGAAATCCTTAATAAACAGGTATCTGGCCCTTCCTTGCTTCCCTATGTAGATTTCCATGTTCCGCCCCGCAGCTCAGACATAACATTCTTTTCAAATTACCTGCCTACTGATCCAACATAAAAAAAAATTGCCGTTTTTTAGAATAGAAAAGACATATACTTCTCGATTTAATAATATAGTTATTTTCAATACTGGTCCCTGACATTTAAAGCAATGATTCTGCTTGAGATCGGACATTAATTATTGGTTTAATTCCCTTCCTTTTTAAATTTTTGTTTTGCCCTTATTGTTCCTGTTTTAATCCAGTTTTGTTTTTTATTTCGAATATTTTCCTTTTTCCTTTACCCTTCTTAGTTGACTCTGTAATCGAACAATGTAAAGATTTATTCAAAACTACGTAACTAACTATAGCTACAATGATAAAATTCTATTGTCTGTTGACTAAACAAGTATTATTGAATTTCTCTGTATTTTTAAACCTTTAATATTAGATCCGTAGTAATATTGTACCATTGAAATATTATTCATTAACTCTTATTTGTATTTTAATCGACTTAATCTATTTTCTCCATCTTTATCTTTTGCTGTATTGAACTATAATTTCTGCTTGTCTAGCTACTACTGAATTTGGGTAACTACATTTCTACAATTTCTGTTACTAAGTAGCTTTGAATTTTGGATCTTCTAATGTACAACATTTATTTTGTAACTCGGTAATTGAATTTTAGGTCTGTAGTTGTAGGTAGTAAGTACAGTCGATTTTTATGATTTTGTTTCATTAATATTTTTCTCCTATTTTTTCCGTCGCTTTCAAAATTTTCCGCTTGTTTATTCTACCATAAGATAGTAGTTATTTAAATAGAAGCTACCTCTTTCATCTGCCTTCTTAATTGTTTAAATAATAATTCTCAGGGGTTTTAGATAAAGCAATTTTCATAGTGACATGTGTATAGCTGTTAACGGTTTAAGCTAAAATTGGTATAATACCAATGCTTACGAGATGAATAGACGTAAGCAATTTCGTGAGGTCAGTCATTTGCGTAAATGTGGTTGGTAAAGAGTTTTTTTTCGAACGATTATATAGTTAAAAAGGGAATTTTTGTATGGCAGCCCCACGAAGGAGGTACCCGATTTGTCTCATTTTCGAATTTAAGTGTTTTTCTTTGTTTTAAAAGCCCGTGTGTAAAAGAAGACAAGATCTAGCCAAAGCCTAATCGATGCAATAGTTGCGTTACTCTACCTAATTACGTTCTACAGAAAGTATCAAATTATGATGAATAACTTACTTAACTTTCCTAGTTAACTAGTTCACTGGGAACGCTATTAGAAGGACCTAAGTTATTTCTGAGCTTGTTCGGGTAGGTCCCAACATCATAGAAAAGATAGTCAGTTTATTGTTGGATCGGGAATTCTCACAGTCGGATAGCTATTAAGAATCGTATTAAGACCTTATCCATGATGTAATAGGGCTATTATAACTGCCTTAAATGGTATGTATCTAGACAACTGATTATGTACGAAAACATGATCCGACAAAATGATGTATTGCTGTGCAATGGGATTGCCAGATATCGCACTGCGGTATTTCGACTAGATAGTAACGTAATTACGATTCATGCATGTGTTATAAATAAGAAAATTGAATTTTATACGCAACTCAGAAATGTGTATGAAAGAAATCAACATATAGGAGACATCATTCTTCATTAGTGATATAAATGCTAAAATGATCCCGAAAACATTAGGGTAAAGTACGGATAGTTGCCAACGTTTTCAGTGTCTACTTCCCAATTCGTTATATACATTTATATCTAAACAATTACATGTTCATACAATACTGTTATCTTTCATCTTTTTTATATTTGACATTCATTTAGCTAATCTCATTAGTTAATGAAACAGAACAAGAATAGAAAGGTTTCAATTTGGGCATCTATCCCGCTGAGGTGCGTTAGATGCCTTAGAATGAACGGATAGATTCCCTAAGGGAAAATAAATGAAACTGTTACCAATTTATTTAAAAAAATCAATTTCAAATCTAGCAAAATTAACAACAATAGATTTAACAGAAATATATTATTAAATTAGTATTTAACAAAAAATATAAATTTAGTCTCATAGCGAAAAATAACATTTCAATTAAAAAATAATCAAATTACATCACGATGTAGCATAGATTGTTGTAGTATAAAAAAAAAACTAAAAAAAGCTTTTAAAATATAACGAAAATCAGAAAGGTTTTAATCCATATGAACACTGCCACCCAGTAGGCGCCTATCCGGCACCTAACTCTGGGCAACTATCCTTTTTGGCACGGATAGATGCCTTCTCACATTTTAATAAAACTGGCACAAAGAGAGGTTAGAAAACAATTTCTTACAAAATTCACGTAAATAAAATAAGTAAAAAACGAGTTTTCAAACAAAACTGAGGCCAAGCCGCATGAAAGTGTAGAAAATAAACTTTTCTTCACACAAAGAGGTGGACTCAGATTTTTTGATTGGGACATTTCTCTTGAATATTCTTTCTCTTCATGAATCAAATCGCTTATTACCTCTGATTGATCATACTGAAATATATCGGTGATTGTCAGCGAATAAAATCTGAGTCCACCTCTGTGTGTGAAGAAAAGTTTATTTTCTACTTTTTCATGCGACTTGGCCTCAGTTTTGTTTTAAAACTCGTTTTTTACTTATTTTATTTTCTTCCTTTTTCACGTTAACTAAATTGGAAAATTCTGCATTTTTCCTGAAACAGATTTATCACTAATCATATCGATGAAAATTTTTCCGATGATTTTCCCGCTTTTCCGGGTTTTCCATGGAGTTTTCCACAGAAGCAACTTTATGCAACTCATTTCGCTCTATAACTTTGTCTTAGGTTGCAAAACGCTCAAACGCTTCCTTGGTCGGAAAAACTCCGGAAAAGCGTTTTACATGAATTTTTCTCGATTTTTCTGCAAGTTTTTACCATTGTCGGTGAGAAAGTAGTGATGCCAGTTGATAGGGAACTTGATCCTGCATAATTTAGAAAACTTTTTACCGGAAAATTTTCCGGAAAAGTCGGAAAATTCAGGAAAATTTTTCGGAAAAATCGGAAAACTCTGCATTTTTCCTGAAACGGATTTATCACTAATCACATTTGTACCAAATTTTCAAATGATTGATTATTCCCGATTTTCCGGGTTTTCCATGGAAATTTCCGGTTCAAATTTTGACAGATTCAATTGTCACGCGACATGAACCTGTGTACCAAATTTCAGCTCGCTGTGATGACGAAAAGTGGGTCTACGAGAGTGTCGAAAATAGTAAAGAAATATATAAATAGACAAATTCGTGTACGAGTTAAAGGGAATGGCTGGCCTCAAAAAAGGAGGATACTTTTGATTCTTGTCACGCTTGTTCTCAAACAACACTCGATTCGAATATGAAAAAAACGTTGAGGTAAAATTTCACCCATTAATATCTTTAGGCGATCACAACTCGGGGCGCGTCAACTTTGACTGGCTGTAGCTTCTTAACTGAGTTATTTGAGAGACTGAGTATATAAGCAATGGAGTCGGTTCGCCGCAGGTTGTTTCGTGTAAGAGATCTGAGTACATGGCAACTATCCGGCCGGAACATCTGTCCTTACTTCACCCTATCCCAAAATAAAGTAATAGTTCGCCAAAGCACCAATGAATGGTAACTCTTTAGGAGTGGGGTGGTATTGAAACTGTAGCATAAGGCTATTCATTGCCAGAGCAAGTGACATGTAGCAAAAGATTTCAAAATGCCCACATACTTTGCGGGACAACACCAAAGGAGAAAATTCAACAAAATGTATATCAGTTAAAGAACTTATTCAAATGGTCGATAAGAATAGATCAAAATTGAAACCTCGCAAATAAATTCTATAGTGCAAAAGAGCCCTTAAATAATCAGGTCTACCGGCGAATTCGATTGACCTAAAATCGAAATCGTAATCGAAATTTTGCTACCGGCGAATTCGATTATATCGAAAATGTGACAGCTATAGATCGAAAAATTGTTCGCTGTCATTTTGGTGCTCGTAATTGAAGTAAATTGGCGTTTTTACAGATTTTTAGAGGAAAATGTAATTTGTAATTGCATTATATATATTATATATTTAATTTTTTAATATTTTTAGGTCGAAGTTTACGAACGACAAGCAGTTTGAGTGTATGGTGGAGGCTATGAGTTATAATATATCATTTGCTAAGGGGTTTATTAAAGGAATGAACGCATAAAGTGAGAAAAAGAAGTTTGGGAAAGAAACAGCCGAGAAATTAAATAGTTTAGGTCCTCCAATAAAAGACGCGAGTGGTTGGCAAAAGGTAGTTAGATGTTTTTTGATTGTCAACTATAATTTATATAAATTTTTTAGGTCTGGACTGATTTTAAATTTAATATAAAAAGAACAATTGCGTACAATAAAGACCAACAAAGAGGTACCGGTGGTGGGCCATATAAGCAACGAAGTTTAACAGTATTAGAGCAGCGAGCCCGTGAAACACTTTCTTTAAATAATGCAATGGATGGTGTATCGGGTGCTAAGTCGTTTCCGCAGGTAATTGATATTGAAGCAACACAAGATATTAGTGGATCAAATAACACGGAACCGAGGAATACTGCATCAGATAACACGGAACCAAGAAATAGCGTATTAAGTATTTCCGAGCCAACTAGAGAAAATGATGAACCTAACCTTGCTTCTCCACCAAGTATTCGTCGGCCTGGTACCTTAAAAAAAGATACATTTGGCTTACTTCAAGAGCAAACTGAGACTCAAAAAGAGTTTTCTGAAAATTGATTGGAAACTTTAAAAAGAGTGGAACATAAAATGGAAGAAAATAACTGCTTGTTAAAAAAAAATTATAAAATAAAGCAGAAAAAATATGATGTTTTAAAAAAAATTACAGAGGAGAAAAGACTGTACAGAAAAGACATGAGGAAAATAATGAACGATAAAAAAGCTGTAAAAAGAAGAATTTTGGAAATTGAATGTATGAAACTCGATATTACACAAGAAGACATGTGATATGAACTACATTTTATTTAGTTTATGAACAAATATTTCATTTTTTTTACGTTTTTGAAAGTGAAGTGCTTTATTTGTTTAGTTGTTAATATAGAGAACAAGACTTGTTCCAGATAAAAGAGATGTTATGTTTTTATTAACATATATATATATTTTTGACAAATTAACTTAAAGAATTTAATATACCCTCTAATTCGTTTAGCAGCCTCGTGCAATGATACTGAATATGTAATCTCATTATTAGGTGTATCGTACATGTCATAGGTTGATGATATTCGGCTGACTGGTTGCATTTTATAATAATTACATATATTGTGCAATGCACAACAAGTATTAATAATCTTTGTCGCCTTTAGAGGTTTATAATGCATCTCTCTTGCATCAGACAAGCAACGGAATCTGCTCTTAAGACAGCCTATTGCCCTTTCTACAATGTTTCTTGCAGCGCTGTGTTTCGTATTGTAAAAACCCTTGCGCGTCCCTTCTTCTGCAGCTCTAAAAGGGGTGATAATCCAAGGCTCCAGAGGCTATCCAGAATCTCCTTAAGAAATAAGAAAAGCAGTGAGATATCTTAATAAAAACCAACAAAAGCTAGCAAAACTAACAGCCAACTATTCCTTTCTCCATTATCATACTGGTCCTTTAAAATTGCCCTCGGTTCACATAAGCGCCAAACTAGAGCATCATGCGATGCACCACCATATTTAGCATCTACAGCCCTTATTACCATGTGATGATCGCAAACCTACAAAATAAAAATAAATACAGAATAATTTAAATTATATAAAATCTTACAATCATAACATTAAGACTGTAGAGTCCGTTTCTATTGTAAAACATTTCCTTATCTCCACTTGGTCCAATGATCCTAATGTGTGTGCCATCAACACAACCAACTATTCCGGGAAAACCAGTATTCCTGTAGAAGTGCATTTTGGATTCACTTTTTTCCTCATTAGTCATCGGAATCTTTATCCATTTTGGGCATATAACTTTCTCCAAAATATCTAAAATTTCTTTAATGGAATCTGAAACCGTTGTTTGAGCAAGTCCAAGGTTAAAATCTTGGCCAGTAGCTTTCTGATAACTACCATGTCTAAAATAACATAATGTGGCGGCTAACTTTAAGATGGTCGGGACAGACGATGATCGAGTTTGAGGTTTAAATTCAGGACTTATTTCATTTAATAAGTAAATGAAAGCTTCTTTTGATAGTCTAAAATATGAGATAAATTTTAAGAAGACACAAAATGTAAACAACTCGTCAGAATTTACTATTTGTGCTTACTTATGACTGGGAAGATCCAGAGGACTCGACGAATCTCGTAAAAACCTTCTGGCAGGCCTCAAATATATTTCGTTTTCTTCCGCCCTTAAAAAAAAGCCTATACTTGGGAACATTTTAATTAATTTATAGTTGAACACATCACAATTAATACACTTCAAAACAAATGAATAAAAAACAACCCATGGCCCAGCTGATTTATTTGACAGATAGTCTTACGAAAAGTGGCATAATCTATTACATGTCTAGTTCTGCGTATGGCATTACTCAATCAAGAGTTCGATCGAATTCTGTGCTACCAATTCAAAATCGTATCGAAATTCAGAATCTCAAGATGATCGAAATCCAATCGAATTCCCCGGTAGTCCTGAATATTTACTTATTAGCACGACACCAAGAGTTGCACAATGAATATTCTCAACTTTATATTCAAGATTTAATCCAGTAACAAAAATATGGATAAACTCAAACATCACTACCCCCACCAACATGAAAAAATAACAGCAGAACTACCAAATTTGGTGGGACTGAAACAACATTTATCCCAATAAAACTAAAATAAGTATTGCAATCTAGATGATATATAACCTAAGTAAGATGTCAGTTAATGTCAATGTGACTAGAGTTATCTTATCATATATATTTGCGAGAGGTGGAATGTCACCACATTAATAGGGCGCCCAGTGAAAACAATGTTAACACGGAATTCATAAAAATTGCTAAAGTTATAAATTCTCAAACTAAGGGATTAGGAGACTGTGCCAAGTGAAGACAGATTCGACGTAGAAATCAAAAGGAGAGAATAGTATTGGATTGGACCACTGACTTATAACAATGGACTGAGCCATTTGCTATTTCATGTGGCACCAAGGCCATATATATAGATCACCAATGGGAGGGGTGTAGGCCAGTAATTAATACCCTCTAGAAACAAAAGAATATCTCAGAATTAATCTGGAATTTTATGTAAATTTAATGTATTAATTTATTAAGAATTTAATTTATAATGACATTTGAATTGAATCGAAAAATTTTGTTCATCTATAAAGGGAGAAAGCACTTCATTCATTTCAATTTTAACATTTCGATTTTATTGCCGAGGCCAAAAAAGCAATTTAAAAAAATTAATAAGATAGCAAATTTTATTTTTTAGGGCATTTTAGATATGACTATGTTATTATCTAAAATGTCCTAAAAAGTAAACAAATAATTTTCTAAGCTATTTAAATAAAATCATGGAAAATTGTAGTTATCATATTTTAATAAAGTTTGTGTTTTAAGGACGGAAAATAAATTAAACTTACAATTAATATTGCCTTTAAAATGTGAACAAAATTTATAATACCACTGCGATTAAGCTACGATGTATCAAAGTAAGCTACCCAGGTAGACAAATCACGAAAAGCTCATCAATGAGCTCCTCATGAGTAATGAGATTAACTTCCTGATGAAATTTTTCGGGTTTGAATCAAAACCGGGAACAAAATCATTTATTAACTTTTTCAAAGATAGTGTGCATACATGAGATATTGGATTTCTTTTACTTATTTAGAAATTTATACTTTGCTTCTATTTTGTGCATTTTACAATATCACTGAGTGTCTCGATGTGATTATTAATGAGCATGTCAATGATTGTCATGATTAGTTCTTAAATGAGCTATTAATTTTAAGATTGATTTAATATAGTTTTCCAAATTCAAACTCCGGCTGGAATCCAACGCTGAACCGTAAGGATTTGGACGTCTTACTCAGCATATGGGCGACAGTCTTTCCGCGGAAGAGCAAATCAAATAATTATTTTAAAGTCAATAATACAAATTTAATTTAAAATCCGCGGGGGGGGGGGGGGAGAAATGACAGAGGGCCTAGTGGTTATTTTGTGTCAGTTCAACATTCTGATCATAATTTTGAAATGAAGTTCTCGAATTTGAATTCGCGATATTGTGAAAAATAAATAATTAAACGTGATTTTTACGTAATAGTGTGAAATAAGTGCGAAATATTCTTTTGTGAACGATATTTTGTATAATAGAGACTCCGGAGTCTTAAATTATCATAATGAAGTGCGCTGTGCTGTGCTGCAGGAACGAACGGAGTTATTGTCGTGGGAAAGCATTCTTCAAGTAACTTTAATAGCTTTACTAATTAATTATAGTGTTTCTAGCAAAATAAAAGTGAAATATTTGTAAAAATAAACAGCCATTGCATAAAATTTAACGTTTTACGAATGCCGGTTTGTTTGTTTACAATTGAATTGTCATTGGTGCCTAAATTATTCCAGTCATACAAAGGCAACGCCAAGAAATATTATCTGAAAATAAGGGGGAGCTAAAAATTTGTTTATTTTACATATCAATTTGGATTATAAAAAATGTTCCCCTTCAGAATGTCAGGATTTCATTACTGCCATGATGAAACGAATACAAACAGAGCACACTAATACGTTTCGCCGAATGGCTTACGTTTTCACCCGATATGCCGTTTCCTTATTAGTTATTTATTCAATGGGTTTAGTATACAGGGAGCAGTTTCAAGATATCCAATTAGCTCTTCGATGAGTTTTAATGAACGCTCATCGGAAGGATCATCGGGACTTAATTTTCTATATGTTTCTTCATGAATTGCAAACACCTTGATGCTCTTCAGTCAAATTAGTGTTGGTTTACAATGTAATAATAATATCATATCATAATCATACATAATCACCGCCACTTGCCGGACAACCCTGGTAGCCCAATTATCATGAGGAGCTCATGATGATTGGTTGGATGAATGTAATGCTGAATTTTGTTTTAGCTCCGGGGCTAAAGTCACTTATATACTTTGCATTCATATGATGAGCAATTCAATGATTTCCCTTGTTAATAAATCAAATCACTCATCGCTGAGCGTAGTCATGATTCTCATTGGTGAGTAAATTAAATACCTCATCGCAGAGCGTAATCATGATTATTAGGGATGACATTGTTTTTAAATTCAGAAAATAAGAGATTTGGGACTATCACGCATGTAATCTGCCCATATGCCTGGACGAAAGTACAACTGTACTATTGTACTTTCGTGCAGGGATACGACATGCAATCGCAAACATAGAGAAATATTATTATTGAAATGTGGCTACTATATATGCCCATAACAAATATCATCAACAAATTGGATATTTTTTTACTTTTTTTTTTCTAAAGAGGAATACATTTCATAAATATATGAAAAATTACTTACCAATGATAAAAAAATATTTAAACTTAACTGAAACTAGACAACTTCAATTACACTTCACTTTAAATTATATTTCACCTTCGCTTCTCACAAATGAAAGAAGAGGAAAGATTAAATTCAGTCCGCACTTCGAAGGTGCATAGCAAAATACCATTTATCTCCCTTTCACTCATACATTAGACCTACATGTCAGTATCCATTCCAATTTATTGATGAGCTGTACGTCCACATAATGTACACTCACATTGTCGTACTTGACTAAAAAGGTTCCGGTTCCGGTTCTAAATTTTTGTAAACTGATGAGCGTTGTCTACCAGGGAAGAACTAAGGTAAAACTATGAGCAATTTCTACCAGGGTACCATCTACTAATGTGTATATACATACATACATACTGGACTGCTTATTTTCTTTCTCTATTTAGCACGTTTTTCCTAAAGTTGCTTTATCTGAAAGGGGCACGGAGAAAAGATATAATATGACAAAACCAATTGTTGTGAGCCGCTACATATTATAAAGAATTGTGGGTGAAAATTGGGCTTATCAGATTAACGAAAGTGTTGGCTACACCGATGGAGGGGGTTTGAACCCCTCAAACCCACCCCGTATATACGGCCTTGTGTGGCACAATAAATATTGTGTTTCTGTATATCAGAGTTTGAGCACCCTTTAAAACGCTACTACATAAAAACATGTTCTCAACCAAGCAAATGAAATTTTACACCAGAAAATCGAATTAAATTAGAAAAATATATTTCTTGAGTTTGAGTGATATTTTAATCGTTTATAAGCACTCTTATACCCTAGACACACAGCACGACTTAATGAATCATTAGTACTAACAATTCATTAAAATGCCGTGTGTCACACAGTATTCGTCATTATGGCTCGAAAATCAGATGACAATGAGGTACACTAATGAAGTGTTTTCTTCCTTCACTATAACTATAATGAGGAAAATGTGCTAGATTTAGCTAACTTTGTTTTCATTTATTTTATTTTCAATTTAACAATTTGCAAATGAGAAAAACATTATATTAAAAAGAATATTGACAATATAATTTGTTATTTGCATTTCTTTGCATTTTCCTTCTTATTTTTCAAATCAGCAGATGCACAGCGGAGCTCCATATTTAAATTATTTGCCAAATCTAGCACATTTTTCCTAATTATAGTTATAATGAATGAAGAAAACATTTGAAAACTTCTTGCGCGGTTTCGACAAAATTAAAAACTGGTTTTACAGTTGAAGACCATAAGAAAAAGTCAAATGACTTGAGCCTGATAAATCTCAAGTAAATGATGAAACCTCAGCTTTGAAAGAACGTCTGCAAACCCGAAAAGAGAGATCCCTAACGAACTTTCTGGAGTTAAAAAATGCTCCGATGCATTCTAATGAACAACCCCATAACATCGTACGAAAGCTGCGTGCATCCCTTAAGTTGCCCTATGATGATGGTGATATCTTGAAAGCCTATCGTAAAAAGAGCATCTTTATTAATGAATTTTTGTCAAAGGAAAAGAAGGCATTACTTTATATAGGAAAGCAGTTCAAAAATGAAAACAGATTTTGGTATATTTGGGTTAAGAGCTCCAAAATTTTTTTGAAAAAGAAAGACAACTCTAAGCATCTAATAAAAAACAAAACTAACCAGTCGTAAACTATTAACTAATGTCTTTGAATATTCACTAGCCGAATATCAAGGGACTAGTTACTGCAAATGTTCGTTTAGCCGCGATTTCAAATAATTGTGATATGATTAGTTTCACTGAAGCATTCTTACAATCATATTTCTATGGCAGTGAAATTCTTGATGACAGGTGTTTAACTTACAGAAGGGACAGAGATTTGAATCTAACGGATAACAAGGATGGTGGTGTTATCTTAAGGCATTTAGACGTACCTACAATTCTGTTCGAGTGCAAGTTCTGGAATCTTAGCTCGAAGTGATTTGGGTGCTCACAATAGAAAGAAATTAAACTCTTAACATACACTGTAAAATTGTACAACTTGTTGCTACAAAGCTTAGGTATTCTTCACTAAAAATGTAAGGAATATTCCTTAAAATGTAGGTAATATTCCCTGAAATTAAAGTTTTTTTCCCCTAAATTTTAGGGAATATTCCCAAATTTTTAAGGAAAAATATCTAAGCTTTGTGGCAATAATTTTTGCATTTTACCTTGAAAGCTGTGTTTACTTACCTCCCCAAACTTCATACGGACCATATAACTCTTTATTTTTCAGCATTAGTGATAAAATCTTGCAAGTTTTTAACTTCACATACCTTCGTTGTACTCTTGATGTGTCGGGCAATTGTATATATGTGCCCCTCTGAGGCCCACAGTCTTGCCTCTTAGTCTATCCTTAATTAACATTTCTGCCAGGCAAATTTGAATTGATTATTGTGATTTATCGGATTTTAAGTTAAAGTTCTGAATTATTGATTTCACATAAATTAGTTTTTTGATTTGTTCTTCCGCGGAAAGACTGTCGCTCATATATGCTGCACAAGCCATTATGCCCAAATCCTTATGCCTCAGCGTGTTAGAGTTTGATTTGCAACCGCGGAGCTTGAATTCGGAAGAATATATGACATCAATCCTAAAATAAGATTCTCATCTATGAACTCATCATGACACTCATTAATATGCTCATCGTGACACTCATTATGTACCCATCACTGACTTATAACAATGGACTGAGCGATTTGCTATTTCATGTGGCACAAAAAATATTGTGTT
Source organism: Dioctria linearis (assembly GCA_963930735.1). Lineage (NCBI taxonomy): Eukaryota > Metazoa > Arthropoda > Insecta > Diptera > Asilidae > Dioctria > Dioctria linearis. The sequence goes on from OZ005742.1 coordinate 28,309,387, forward strand.
TCTGTATATCACCGTTAGAGCACCCTTTAAAACGATTACATAAAAATCATGTAAAACTCAACCAATCAGTAGAAATTTTACAACCGTAAATCGAATTTAATTAAAAAAATATATTTTCTTGAGCCCAAGTGATATTTTAATCGCTTATAAGGAATTAAAATTATTCCGACTTTAATTTTCAAAAGTTATTCTTAACTGAATCCTGCTTATGGGCAAGAGAGACGGAGCATGGTAAACACTATCTTTACCTTATTCCTTCTGAGGTGATTGTATCTGTAGCCAATATAAAAACATCAAATGGCATAAGCAAACGTTCCAGAATGCAATATTTTATGTTGGTAGCTCCAACTCTGCCATAGGACGATAGAGAGAACTATAAAACTTGCGCCATGCTTTCCTATAGGAAAATGATAATACGCTCAGTCCATTGTTAAATAAGTCAGTGGTACCCATCGAAGTGCTCATCGAATATTAGAAAATGCACAAGTGAGAAGGAAAGTATACATTTGTAAATAAGTGAGAGGGATGCAATATCTCATGCACACTATCTGTAAATAAATAAATAAATTTTTTTTCCGGTTTTGATTCAAACGCGAATAAATTTCATCAAGACGATCATCTGATTTCTCATGAGGAGCTAATTGATGAGCCCATCATGATTTGTCTACCAGGGTTTTTTCCTTGTCAAAATATTAAAAACTGTATTTGCATCTCTATCCATACACATTTTTCACCTATCCTTTGAAAATACATAAAATTTTTGTTGTTGTGACTGTAACCACATCGGGCTACTATACTTTGTATTACAAAAGCAGTTTTATTAGGCTCTATATACTTGTTCATTAGATTTATGTTTTTCAAAATTTTCATGTAAATTTAGTCTTCGGCACATGTAACGTAACACTATTATATATTTTACAAGTGTGTGGGAATTCTCTCTGTCAACGACTGACGAATCTTTTTTGTTGAGTTGTAATGAACTCATATGTTCTTTATATCTTGTATTAAAATTTCATTCAATCTGACCAATTACAGTCACAATTATTAAAATTATCACAATATATCTCATATACCTACTCTAGATTTGTACAATTTATGTGTTTTTTCTTTGGTATTAACTAAGGGGAGACGGAATTCAAAACAAAATTTTGAATTGTGTTTTGAATTCTTGAAAGTAGCCCTTTCAAACGATACTCCACATGACACCAAAATAAAAATTAAAAAAAAAATCATAAATTTCATAATCTGCCGAAATAATGTGTGCGTCATGAAGACTTAACACTCTGCCAAATTTCAAATTCTTATACGTCATGTCGTTTTCGAGAAAACTTAACTATGACAGACAGACAGATAAAGATAAAAAACTTACCGTGAAACTATACCAAAAATATGAAAATTTAATGAATGCTTTAAAGTGAAATTTTGAGTAGATACTTATAATACGAATGTCGTTTAAATGTACATCAGACTTTTAATTATGGAAGAATACAGTTTAGATCATCTTGTTTTACAAATGAAAATGACAAGCATGTGATATACGAAACTTTTGTTGAGGTGTTAATTTCAATTGCAAGTAACTAGCATTATATTCCATAGTGCTTTGTTGTTGCACAAAGAACTACTCGAGAAAATAATCTTCCTCTATAGGACTCCTGTAATTTATAATATTATTCAACATTTCTTCAGTTATAGCAATTTTTTCCAATTCAATACAAAATACCTTTATTGCTGAAAAAGTACACAAAATTTTACAATCTTTTATAAGCACAAGCTGTACAATTGGTACTAGACACTAACTTATAATAAGAATGCACTGAGCCTTCTTATCTAATGCCTATTGTCAAAAATGGCACAAATTTTCGGGAAAACCTGTTTGTCTTCTTCAAGCTAAAACTGAACGTTGAACTCACTGACATATAATAAGAATGGACTGAGCCATCCTATCTAATTCCTATAGTTAAAAATGGCACAAATTTTTGCTAAAATCTATTTGTCACTTTCAAGCTCAAAATGTACACTTAACTGTAACCAATTTTGGAAACAGTACGGCTGTATTAATTGGAATGCATTGGAATTGATATTAAAATTCAGACAAATATATTGTTTTTATACGTCTATCTCTTACAAGCTCAAGGAAATTTGACAACAAATCTTCAGAGGAGCACATTTTTCAGTAATATTACAAATGAGTTTTTGGGTTAATTAAAACAAGTTTAACGTTCTAAATAATTTTAATTTAATGCAATACTATTTTATAACATCTTTAGTGTTTCCAATCGACAAATAATAATAAATTATGAATCGGTGTGCAATTGTACGAAATAAAGGGTTTTCACAGCCTGTTCAATATTTGGGCCATTTTTGAAGCAAGAACGCTCAGTCCATTCTTATTATAGGTATGTCAGTGGTTGAACTGTGACAAATATTGGGAACAGTACGGTAATATTAAATGGAATGCATTGGAATTGACACTAAAATTCAGACAAATATATTGCTTATATATACATACGTCTCTTACAAGGTCAGTTATGTTTGACGTCAAACCTGTAGAGGAGCACATTTTTCAGTAATATTAAAAATTAATTTTTGTGTTAATTAAAACAAGTTTAACTTCCTAAAAAAAATTTATTTAATGCAATTCCATTATAACATCTTTAGTGTTTCTAATCGAGAAATAATAATAAATTATGAATCGGTGTACACTTGTATGCCATTTAGGGTTTTCACAGCCTGTTCGAAATTTGTACCTACTAGATAAAACGTATTTATCTACAACAACAAATTGGAAGTGATGAATTTGAGATTTAATAAATGTCTTTAATTTACAGGCAGTGCTCCCAACTTTATTAGTGGATGGTAAAGAGCTCCATAAGTGAATGATTAAATAAGAACTCATCGTAATAGATTTACATAATTTAAGTATCATTAATTACATAAAAATTCTCTCAATTAATTCAGTTTACCCTTCTTTAGATTATATAAAAATATTAACGCAACTTGATTTAAACAATCGCTCAATGTGTTGGATATGGACTCGGGATTTATAAAGATAATTAGACCAGCGAGTATGCTATGTACTTTACTTTATTTATCTTATCTATGACAACTGTGCCTGACTCCGATTCATTGACGTAACTAACGCCCCCGCTGGCCCAGCAAAGCGGGGAGCCGACGGTTTCTAGGGACCCATGAAAGTCTACAGTTAAGTTCATTCAATTAACATTCGGTTTTTGAATAAAAGTTATATTAAATCTCTAAAGATTTCATTATTTCAGCTCCATCTAAAAGTGTAAATTATTTTCTGGGAAATATTTGGCTGACTTCCTTAGGCTAGGCGTACACGCTGCTAGCATGCACCAGAGTTCGTTAGGTGAGAGAAGAGTATTATTTTAACTTTAGAATATTAGATAAGTAAGTAATGAACGAAAATTAAAATATTTTTAAGATCAATTTTTTCACGTTGAGAAGTTTTGAAATTCCGTCAAGCTCCCAACACTGGGTCATCAGTGGACTCGGGCTCTTACTTTAAATAATCGGATATTTCCGGCCACTTATGTGTGTTAGGGTCGCTTGTGGGCTTCTGGGCATGGCGGTAGTATAAGAGTACCCATGTATAAACGTGGCGTGCCAACACTAAGTGATTATTCCGACCTTTGATTGTCAGAACGGTCTGTGGAACATTTAAAACTATGCTGAGGAATCGGGCAAGGACAAGGCCGGAAAAATGTGACAGCCGGCCATGATTGGGAGAAAGTATCAAGCAGTGAAAGAGAGTAGTAGGAAAAGTAAAAAGGTGGCGATGAAGATGTAGCTGTGAGAAAAAAGGAAAACGCGTAAAATCGTGAAAAGTATTGGTTACAACAATTCAAGAAAGAACGTCCAAATTGAAGAGCAACTATAAAAAAAATAATTAATAAATAGCAGAAAAAGGGATCGATCTCATTGTGTCATAACGAGATACGCCTTCTCGTGCAGAGATTGTAGAAATAGATTCTGACGCAAGCGATTCTGCCATGGGTGAAGTAATTGACTGAGAGTGAACTTGCGCTTTGAGTCACATTTAAAGGAATGGGAGTAGGAGTGCATGATATGTTACTGACTATTTTTTCTGATTGAACTTAACTGATCTTGCTGTACGAAGGTACAAGCAAAGCAACGCCAACTACCGCAGAGGAAAGCGAATGGATTTTATTTTTATAGTGAAGAAAAATTGTAGCATCAATTTTAGCGGCACTCGAATCAATCCAACTGATGGTTAGTGTATAAAAATTCGTACGAAAAATTTTCAAGTAAATTTCTAAGAATAAAATTATATGCTTATTGCTTGCCAATGCTCATAAATATCTTTAGCGACCAAGACCAGTCAAGGCACCTGAATCAATATAACCAAAGCCAAACTAATAACATACATGTATGTTATTAGTTTGTCTATGAAATAACTCTTTGAAACCATGGTCGGCCACTAGTAGTGCATGAAAAATTTAAAGAAAAAATGTCAAATCTTTCTACGGAAACTGAATGCTTGTGCCCTTATCCGAAAGAGTGAACCACCGGAATCAATCCACCAATTCGTTTGGACCGAAGTTTAGACCGTTGTCGGTGAATAGTTATTCATTAAAATTATTAAGAAAAATTTTCCAACTATGTTTCTAAGTAAAATTTAATGCTACCCCTTACGAACGTAAAAGGATTGAACAACTCAGGCTTGAGTCAGGGTCGCTATGAAAAATCAACGGGTGGCTATACGTTGATGGTTACATGGAACTAGGGTTCTACTGGCAGAACCCTAAAGGCTGCACTACAATAGAAGTAAATAACTTTATGATATTAAACGAGACTGAGGTTTACTTACGAAAAATTGAAATTTTTAGCCTAAATATATATCACATTCCGTAAGAGTTATTGTCTTCATATTTAATGTTTTCAATTTTAAAAAGTAGTAAAAGTGAAAAAATTAACACATGGAAGTTGAAGTAATTGAAGATTTGTGTTTTCTATTAGTTCGTAGTTCCATTTTTATTCCATTTTAATTTTTACATTGCACTTTTAATCGTTCGGTAATAATTTAATTGTTTGGACACATCTTGTTCTTACGGAATGAGCGATTCTTAGCGCACTTACTTACGGAAAATTGGATATGTAAACTTAACGAAAGTTCCCCTCACAAGAGTTAAAGTTAATTTGTGTACGCCTGTTAAATTGAAGGGCGCCTGCGCTTTACGTAGTAAATTTACTTACGTATACTTCTATTGTAGTACAGCCTTAAATCAAAATTTGTTAAGTCTGTTTGTACACTTCTGTTGCGATCTCCCCACCAAGTTGTCCTGTCATCAATTTTATTTCGGAAAATCAGATAGGCAAAAAAAAATTTATAATTGCTGACCAATTTCTTATAAACCTTTCAAATCTCGAAATTGTGTGCTTTTTGAGGCCATTCCCTTTAACTCGTACACGAATTTGTCTGTCTATTTATTTATATATTTCTTTTTTACTATATTCGACACTCTCGTAGACCCACTTTTCGTCATCACAGCGAGCTGAAATTTGGTACACAGGTTCATGTCGCGTGACAATTGAATCTATCAAAATTTGAACCGGAAATTTCCATGGAAAACCCGGAAATCGGGAAAAATCATTTGAAAATTTGGTACAAATTTGATTAGTGATAAATCCGTTTCAGGAAAAATGTAGAGTTTTCCGAAAAAATTATCCGGAATTTTCCGACTTTTCCGGTAAAAAAGTTTTCTAAATTATGCAGGATCAAGTTCTTTATCAACTGGCATCATTACTTTCTCTTCGACAATGGTGAAAAATTGCAGAAAAAATCGAGGAAAAATCATGTAAAACGCTTTTCCGGAGTTTTTCAGACCAAGGAAGCGTTTGAGCGTTTTGCAACTTAAGACAAAGTTGTAGAGCGAAATGAGTTGCATAAAGTTGCTTTTGTGGAAAACTCCGTGGAAAACCCGGAAAAGCGGGACAACAACAATGAAAACTTGCATGAAAAATCGAGGAAAATACATGTAAGTTTTTAAAAAAAATTCATAGTAATAGGAAAAGTCTGTGGAAAACATGGAATATCGGGAAAATTCATGTTATATGGGATCAAGTTGGAATACAGCTAAAAAGCGCTGTTTAAAACATAATTTGAATTTCAGAAAACCGTTGCAGTACTTCAACGATTTGATACTCGAAGAATTTTTGTTTTCGGATCGGTACCAAACATGATTTAAAAATTGTTTTAAAATATCTCCATGCAGCACGTAATAACAATTTAGTTAACGTGAAAAAGGCAGAAAATAAAATAAGTAAAAAACGAGTTTTAAAACAAAACTGAGGCCAAGTCGCATGAAAAAGTAGAAAATAAACTTTTCTTCACACACAGAGGTGGACTCAGATTTTATTCGCTGACAATCACCGATATATTTCAGTAAGATCAATCAGAGGTAATAAGCGATTTGATTCATGAAGAGAAAGAATATTCAAGAGAAATGTCCCAATCAAAAAATCCTCTGTGCGTGAAGAAAAGTTTATTTTCTACTTTTTCATGCGGCTTGGCCTCAGTTTTGTTTGAAAAGTCGTTTTTTACTTATTTTATTCATCTATAAGAGCAATCGGTGCAACAAAAATATAAAAGCATCATAATAACCGGGATGCTAAGCATTGCGTGCCTTTTTCTAAACAATCAAATACTAAAATAAATAGGTAGTATTCCATAATTACGTACCATCCTGTGATAGGTATGATAGATGACCTCGACACTACTTAAAACACAAGAAAATTCTAAAAAACTCGTGCACATTTCAAAGACGAGGAAATACGAGCGAATGACTATAATAACCACTTCAGACTCCACTATAACTATTCAAAGAAGACAAACAAACGCGCAACCCAGCGCTAGCTGTCGCCGCAGATAGAAAAAATGCGTTACAGCACCAGCATGAATCGCCGGCGACAGCTCCACATTGTGTCCGTACCATACGAAAATCGTCCTGTTACACTTTGACAACTCACTCTACAGTCCAGCGTCACATTTAATTCACAGCGAAGGTGATGTGGCGCTTGGGGGGGGGGGGCATGACCCCCCCCCCCCCCCCCCCCCGACCCTCGCCCTGTATACGCGCCTGTAAGAAACACGCTAATGCAGATTATTTATACGTATTTCGAGGAGTTCGGGTTATGATAGCACATTCTTTACATAGACGGATACTAAAGAGGTTACACGAGGTACACAGTGAAAATGAAAGCGCTAGCTAGGAACTACGTATGGCAGAAAAGTATTGACCATGATATCGAAACTATGTGCTGACAATGTTCTGCGTGCTGTCGAATCAGGAACAATGCGAATAAGGGGCAACCTTATCCCTGCGAATATCCGAAGTACCCATGCCAACGTTTACATGTCGACTATGCGGGACCCTTTACGGAAATTAACTTCCTTGTAACTGTTGACGCGTATTCCAAATGGATTGAAACTTTCCCGACAAAAGGAGCGACTTCAAATAGATCTGTATGAAATCCTCGTGAAACTTTTGCAAGATTCGGATTGCCTATTACAATCGTAACTGATAATGGTCCATAGTTCCGGTCAACAGAATTCTAAGCATTTTGCCCATCAAATGGAGTACGACCTAAATTCTGTACACCATTTAATCCTTCCACGAACAGATTAGCTTTACGATATATGCATGTTATTAAGCAAGGACTACGTGCCATGATGTCTGAACCGTGTGACGTACACCCCAAACTTTCCAAACATTTGATGCACTGCAGGAATGCTCCGAACAGCTCAACAAGCATAAGTCCAAGTGAAATTATGCTAAAAAAACCTTGCGTACCAGGCTAGACCTAGTAAAAAGGAACATTGAAAATGCAGTGAACGATAAACTCCGTTCGCGGTACTCCGTGTAGGTGAATTAGTTCAGAAGCGATCTTATGAAAATAAATCATGTAAGTAGAAGTTCGGAATAATTTTGTCTAGAATAGGACAATTACATTATGAAGTTCTCATCCATAATAAAAAGATACCAGGCATATAATTGCAAAAAATCATAAGTAAACAATGTAATCCGCAAATGATCCCGCAAATGAAACATCCAAGACAGACACTTGACCCAAGGCTGACAATAATAATAATCTAACTGCCCTAATGTAGTTGTGGTGGCTATGATGTATTTTGAAGACCGATTGTATGTGTACGTATGACGATACCCACTGGGAAAAAGAACGCTCTAAGAGCCCTTCTGAAGCGCTTCTCTGGAAGCTCAATGCGCTTCTTTTCCTATCCGAGTTCATTTCTTTTCAACATAGGAATGACCGCAGTCTAGCGCTCTAGGAGCGCTCTAAATGATGGCCGAAGAATTTTTTTGTATGTGTCTTTTCCAAAGCTTTAATGAGCTTTTCGAATAATAGGCTGAACCATAATAGAAGTGAATAACTTTACGAAATTAAACGAGACTGAGGTTTACTTACAAAAAATTGATACTTTTAGCCTTTCAATTTTGAAAAGTGGTAAAAGTGAAAAAATTAACAAATGGAAGTTGATGTAATTGAAGATTTGTGCTTTCTATTAATTCACAGTACCATTTTTATTCCATTTTAAGTTTTACATTGCACTTTTAATCATTTAATAATAATTTAACTGATTGACACATCGCGTTCTTACGGAATGTGTGATTCTTACCGCACTATACTTACTGAAAATTGGATATTAAATTTAATACTACCCGGCAAAATCAATTAAATCTTGATTGTTATAATCGAAATAAAACATTATGCGTTGCGTTTAACTGGATTTAATAGCAATTTTAGCCGGTTCATCTTCAGGCCAACGATTGACAATATTATCCATTTCACTATTATCATCATCGTCGGTTTTCGAAACTTAAAGATAAACTTCTTATACCTAACTTGGTTTTTTTTTTTAATTTGGCTCCTTGCTTTGACTCAATTTCCATTTTTTCAATCGTATCTGCTTTCATTATACTTTTCCTGATTTCCTTGCCTTTCTTTCGCTGTTTCTCGGTCCTCTTTCAAGGATTGCGAAAATTGTTCCGGATTTATTAAAAAAAAATTGTAATCCAGATTGTATGTAACAGTATTTTTGTTTTTGCTTAGAACGTTAGACTATTTAGTTTCTATAATTTCCCCATATGACAATATAGATTTGGTTTTTTGTTGTTGTTGCTGTGTTTCTATAGAATTTTCAGAGATTGGAGAATGTAAGGGATTGTTGAAGAGCATCAACCATTTCAGGATGTATTGAAATTATAGATTGTTGAATGCTTTCAACTGTTTACTAATCTGGTAAAACATCGTCATCATAAACCCATAAGCCAATCTTTTCCCTATCTTAGAATTCATTAAATTTGTTTTACTTGTTGTTGCGGACTCCCAACAACTGATATATTCAAAATCTTTCTGAACTCTGCAGTGATCAGTGCAAATAGACAACTTTCCATTCCTTTTAAATAATTGGCTAGTTTTGCCTCTTCTTCTTTGGTAAAATATAGTTAACTTATCGCCTAATGGAACCTTTATGTTGGTGATAATTCACCCATTTCCTCGCGCTATTTTCATTTCATATTCAAGGTATGTCTTACGAACCCCGTAAGTCTTACTGGCAAATTGATAACCCTTTTTCTTGACCAATAGATCTTAACTCGTCTTTCTTCCATTGATACTGCGCTCCATTTTCCTCTATTTTTTGAAACGACGTATAAAGTCTTGTATCATACTTCATAATAATTGTAAAAAATATGGGACAAGACCTAGACAAGAGGGGGAACACTATAAATTAGTTACGCCATCTTGCAGCAATCGGAATATTTGAAAAAAAAATCAAATGTTAAGGTCATAAAAATTTCACCTGACTTAAAGTGAATTGAACTGACAAATCGATACGAATACACGTATTTTATTTCTCAGACTATTCGGAATACTCTTTGTTTTGGCCATTTCAATCCAAAACTTTGGAGATGCTACAGCAATTCAGGAAACGGAACTAATTAGAGGAACTGCATGGAATCTAAAAGAATACATTATGGAAGTATCATTATACTGATTCCTGTAAGAAATTTAACAATTTGTTTTTTTACTTTATCGAAGAAAATTAGTTCCGGATCGGATAGTGGTTATATTATTAATGCCACAATTGCGTTCTTAATCTGTCAAGGATTAATACACCCTCCAGCTGGTATTTGAGGAAAAGTTTAAACAACTGTGAATAACATTTAATTCTTTTTACTTTCCTCTTGTTATTATTAATATGAACAGTGTGTATAATTCACCTAATTAGTAAGCTGCACTCTCATAATTATAAATTACGTATCTACTCTACATACATAGTAGATACTAAAGTTATATTGAAAATAAAAAGATGTGAACATTATTTTATTCCACTCTTTTATTAATTTTCACGTAATAAAAAGTTATTCCATAAAAAATGGATGCAAATTCATACTTTTACAGTCCGGTTATTATTACTTTTAATCCACTTTGACAGAAAAGTAGGTAACTATGACAACATAATTCAAATATTTCTTTTATTCTGGTGCCTAAATCAATGGAATTTGGTATTCCATAAAATCTTTGAATTGCGACAAAAATCAAAAATATTGTTAAATGTTAGGTTAGAGTAGCGGTTACCGGAACAACTTGCAATCAGCCATACTTAGACCTAACAAGGTCCGTTGAGGTTCAAATTAATTGGAACTTACCTGAAAGTTGTTGGATTTGTAGGGGGACTAGAAACAGCCACAAGAGTTGACAACTAAAAGAATTGAGGAACTGTATGAGTACCGACTTTCTTACCAAATAAATTCCATTAATTTTCCCAAAGTATCTTTTTGGATCGGTACACTTTCACCAACAGGTTTTCAACTTCTTTAAACGTTCCAAAAAATATAATATATGCAAAATAAACGTTTGTTTCAGCGCTGATCTCCACGTTCAATACGAATTTTTTTTCACCAAGCCGCCATTTCTTCATGTTGAAAAAGAAAACGAAGTCGGTAATGGCCAAATCTGAAAAGGTTGATACTTGATGGAGGAGTACTAGACTAAGTGCGTTTTTATGGAGTGCTATTTATAGATATAATCTTCCGTTGAATGACACTGAAATAGTCCACGGAATGTCGAAATTACTAAGATTTAGTTCCCACTCCGAAGTCATTTTTTATATCCACCTAAAAATACATTACATATATGTATGTCCGATTCTATGGCCAAGCGATCGAATACTAGTACTAGTAGACAGTGGCGTACACAGGATTCCCCCTAACATCAACGTGTATGCGCCACTACTAGTAGAAAATCCTTTATGGAAAATCAATTAAGCTGTGAAACCAGGTCTGCTAGATTCCCTGATTTATCGTATTTTCCCCGATTTTCAAGTATAATTCCTATTCCCCGATTTTGGCTCTATTATTTCCGATATTTTACAGCCTATTCCGATTTTTAGAGATTTTTACTATTAACCCATATTTTATTATATAAACGTTTCTGAAATTAACCTAAGGACCATGAAAAGTTGGGAAAAACCACGAAATAGTACCTATAGACATGCAAAAATATATGGATCAGATGCGAGAAATTATGGAGAAATGTGGGTATAAAGCGGACGCATCCAACCATTGCAGATATTGTGAAATCTGATGAAATTGGTCCAACTTCATATTGTTTCCATTTTCACTTTTTATTTTTGTTCAATTAATTTCACAATCTAACCGGGAATTTTTCTAATAGCCTCTCCGCTTATTTACTTCTTCTCTTATGTGATGGATAAATTTATAGTAAGAAATAGAAAGATTAAATGCAGGTATAAAAATATTTACATATGGTGAAAAACTGTTGATTTTTCTTCAAAAGGAGGACTTTCACTTAGTACCATCGGCCAGTGCCAGATGATTCAGATTTATATAATGAAATATTGCCGAAAATGAATTATATAGCTTTTGTAATTGTGAGCATTGAAATATTTCCAATTTGCAAATTGTGGTAAAATTACCCGAAATTAAAAAACTGGTTGTCGGTTGAAAATAAAAATTATGACGCGACCCATACTATTGCATTTTGCAAAGTGTGCTCTGTTTCCTTGATTTCTGGGAAATCAGACTTTATTTCGCACGCTAAATCTGAGAAATTCTTGCAAAACAGCAAGGCAGAGTAAATTTAACCTCAAATTTCAACAAAAATGCATTCTTCTATGGGCGTTGACAGTACAGTTAAAAAAGGCGGAGCTCCAGGAAAGTGCATTTTCCATTGAGCATAATATACCAAACAAGGTAGTGGATCATTTAGTCCTTTTACGAAAAAGTATCTTTGACGATTCCAAGATTGCTCATAAAATTTCCGGTGCTAGAACAAAGACAACTGCAATGGTCAAAAATGTTATTGGAGCTTCACCGTTTGAAGAATTTTGTCAGTCGTTAAATAGAAATGTTTTCTATTCGTATTGATGAGTCAACGGATTTGTCTAAAACAAAAATGTTAAGTATTGTTATCAGAACAGCAAAGAATTTGATTGTTCAAAACTTTCTGGATATAATCAAAGTAAAATCAGTTGATGCGCATTCTTTGTATGCCACTGTTAAGCAAGTCTATGAAAATGCACATATAAATTATATAAAGAATTTAGTAGGATTTATTAAAAAGAGATTGTCAAAATTTGTTTACATTGAAATGTAATTCAGTAAAAATAATGGCAAGGGAAATTTACAATTATATTGCCAATAGTCCCAAAGGAACCCATCAAAGCTACTTGAGGGTGTAGGTGGAAAACCAAAGAAGATCTTACATGCATATCAAACTAAGTAGCTATCGTTAGAGATTGTTGTTACGCGTTTACTTCAATTATACGAATATCTTTTGCTTTAAACCATTTATTCCTTAAATTCTTAATTTTCATTTTACCTACGAATAACAACTTAAATAAGTTCTTTCAAAGCGAAACTTCACAAATTCATAGATCTTATTCAGAGATGAAAAAATTAGTACTAAAAATAATAAATTGTTTTTTATTTGAAAAATATGCAAGAAGTACACCAATTGAAACAATTGATTTTAATGATTTAAATAATTTTTTGCCACTGTTTAGATTTGAGGAAAGCGAAAAGGAACTTTACCAAAAAAATGTGAGAAGTCTCGATTTATCATTAACTATTAATTAATTAATTGAATAGCGAGCGCGATAACAAAGCTGTCTGGTCAAAATCTAAAGGTAGACTAAAAAAGTGTGAGCTACCGGTAACAAAAATTTGCAATACAAAAAAATGCAATACAAAGTAATTAATGCAGCTGGGCATGATCAGAAATGGATTTGAAGAGCAAATTTGTAAATCATAACAGTTATAGATAACTAAAGAATGCGATAGTCACATGGTTACATACAAATAATTTTAATGTACTTGACTAACTTAGGAACTTAATCTGATGGTTGAGTGATGTCAGCATTGATGTTTCAATAGGGAAGTTTTTATTATGACTTCTAACAGCCACTATCCAACACGTATTTCGGTGCTGCTGTAGAATCTCACTTAATTCAAAACAAAACCTTACATGCAAACAAATATATTTTTTTTAAAGTAAATGTTTATATTTTTATTACATATATTTCAGAATTGATTTCAAAGAAGAATTACTTCAAAAATTACATGTTATTGAACCGCGAAAGTGGTTTCGAATAAATGTCACTCAATAGTACCGCTATGTACCTATTTGCCTAATATTAGAGGAAGGGGTAAAAATTTGAGACACCGAGGTTTTGGTCTCTCATCTAAAGTGTAGCTAGGGATAGGGAACCATTGCCGTTAGTTCTGCGAACATTTTGAAACAGCTGGCGGACATTTCGTTATTAGTCCTGACGCGTGCTGGATGTTCACAGTTAGGGCATAACTGAAAAGTTTTCTTTCACATGTTTAGCTTTCCAGATTATATCTTCCTATTTTTTTAGTTTCAAGCAAATGAATACGGTAAATTACATTACATTTACTTTAGTTTTAGAACATGATTATATATTACAAAACAGACTGAGGTTTTCTCACTAAATTACTAATTTTAGTGAAAAAAACAATTGGTTGCGATTTGAGACACTTGGTTGGTAGTAATATGAGAACATTAGTTGGTAATACTATGAAACTATCACATATTTCTACCAACTATTAAAATAGTATTTTAGATGATGATGATGACTTTCGTAGGCTATAATAGAGTGATAGAGTACATTGAAAAAGTTAATATAATATTAACGAGTTAGTATCACTGATACTGCACAATTTTTCGTTTGTTTTTGATATAATAATACTGTGGGGAGTGGTGAGGATAGGCACGTTCCAGAGCCCAAACGTGGATATTTTTAGTAGCCATTGAGCAGTGGTCGGGTGAGCCCGTGCGTTTGATGTCGAGGAGTTTTTTAAAAGTGACGATTCCTGCGTTTCTGCTCAGCGGAAGTTCCGTACGTATTTTAATGTGGGTCCAAGAGGAAGAGTTCCAACTCGTAACATAATTTTGCTATGAGTGAGTAACTTCAGAGCTACCGGTTCAACGTTAAAACGGAAGTCGACAGGCCGTCCAAGGTCAGTGCGGACGGAAAAGAATATCGAACGAGTAAGAAAAGCTGTGGAAGACAGTCCAGATATTGAAGATCTTCCTGATCCCTGAACTTCAGAGAAATCGTTTAGTCCGCAGGAGGCTGTGGTTCCAGCTGGATGGGGAAACTGCCCATATAGCCAATGAGGTGATGGACTTTTTGAGAAACAAATTTCGTGGTAGAGTCATCTCGCGTTTTGGGGACAATGCATGGCCAGCTCGCTCCTCAGACCTTAGCATTTGTGTTTTTTTCTTGTGGGATTCCTTAAAGCAAGAGTTTACACAAAGCTGGACAGATCACATCTTCTCGGTTGCCAAAGAAGCATCAAAATGTCTTGGTTTTTGGAAAAGGTGTAAGAAATATTTCAGCCCATCAAATATAGCGCTCCTCTACAAGTCCTACATCATACCTAGAATGGAATACAATTCCCATATCTGGGCCGGGGCTGGTCGCACAGCCTTAGCTTCATTGGATATTGTCCAAAAGAGAGCCTGAAAGCTCATTTGCGATGTGGCAATTACTCGTCATATCGACTCGCTCGAGCACCGTCGCAATGTTGGATGCCTTTCGCTCCTTTATCGCTATATGCATGGTCAATGTTCTGATGAAATATCTAGTCTGATCCCTTGTAGAATAGTTCCTGCACGCAATACTCGCGCTGCATCCCGCGCTCATCCTTTTACCCTTCAAATTACCTTCGGCCGTACACTAAAATTCCGTGATGCTTTCTTATCCCGAACTGTGCGAATGTGGAACAGTCTACCATCTTCTGTCTTTCCTCCGGCATACAACCTGCGAATGTTTAAGGGCGACATACATCGGCACCTCCGCCGCTCTCCTCGTATCCCTTAATCCTTTCCCTATCTCCTTCCTGCCACGCTGTGCTTTGCATCATAGGGTATCCCCTGAGCTTGGCTTAATAATATAAAAAAAAAAAAAAACAAATCCCGCACACTGGACGAACTGAAAGAGGCCATAAGCCAAGAAATCGCCAACCTGTCTCCTGCAATTTTAAAGAAGTTGTTCGATAGCTTCAGTGCAAGACTGCAAGAATGCTTGGTCAAAAAAGGACATCATTTAAAGGACGTTATGTTAAACGGATGAAATCGGTTGTTCTGATGTTATTTTCATTAATTTACACGAACACCCTTCTCTAATAAGCAATAAAACAATTTGTATTACTTTTAATTTTTGTGTTGTTTTTATTTTGAAACTATCAGATCGTTTTGCCGAACCCTGTATATGTAAAATAAAAAATGGAAGTGGTAGCCTATCTTTTATTAAGTAAATTTATTTTTGCTATTTTAACTTGTTCTACCGCTAATGTAGATAAATCTTAACAAAACAAAGCTGCGAAGTTGACTGGATACGGAAACCTTATAAGCCATTTTATTGTCCAAAACATGTTGGTAAAAAACAGAGAAATGTTTTAATATGGATATAAATGAAAACGTGCGTAAGCGCTTTAATTCTAAAATGTATTAAAAATAGTATAAATCTTACTGATAAGATTGAAATAGGGCAAATGGCAATAAGAATGTTAATCTAATCTATTTCATAGTTTTGGACATATACTTAGGTTTTTTAATTTATGTTTTGTTGGATTTCTGTTCTATTGTCTGTTGCAATAAATTATGTTTTGAACAAATAATTATGTGACTTAATTCTTTCACTACAGAAAATGTTTCGGTAGAATTATACACTGGCCGACTGGAGTTGTTTTTAGATACAATACTTTAATTTGTGCCGTTGTCGGCCTCCAAAAGTGCATAAAAATTGTAAAGAAACATTTTTTAGTATATTTCTAAGAAAAAATTGAGGGCTTTCCTGCATTTGGTCGAGGCATCGTCAATTTCATATTCGAGCAAGGCGGTCAAATCTTTATTCTGCTTGCCCAGTCTTTGTATGTTATCATAGTTTGTCTATGCTTATGTCATCTGAATCCAGTGGTAAGCTGGTTTAGCAACAAATCAAATAAATAACTACTGCGTAGTCCTAGTAAAAAAGGATCTCGGGGAATGAAGCTATTTCCTTAAATTAGTGGCGTGCCGACAAGCACTAATAAATGCATGATGTTGCTGCATGGAATTGGCATGATGTATGTAGTTTAAAATTGTGCATGCCAGAGTTAAGTTATAGCTTGCTCAATAGCTTTAATCAAATGTAAATATAGTTTGGGTTTGATTGTGAAAGGATCTAAGTAATCATAAATGGACTGCATGGTAGCATAATTAGATTACCTGGTGGTCAACATAATAGAATATTGGTCCTAGTATGAGTGAATATGTTTGCTCCGGATGACCCTGAATCACACAGCAAAGTTACTTAATGACAAGTTATGACACAGAAGAGTTTCCGATTGTTTTACATTTAAAATGTACACGATTAGAAAAGGAAAGAAAGAAGGGAAAAAATCAAACTCACTTTAAAACTTTTACGAATAAAGCCAAAAAATGAAACAGAATGTTAAGCGATTAATTTTCATAAATAAATGAGAAGGGGCGGCATTTTCAGATTTTACTCTCATAAAATATTCCTACACTTTCGTGAAAACAGGTTGAAATATTGAGAGAGTTGGTTCTAAAGTTATTGCTGTAATCTTATGCTATGTCTCAAAGTTGCTGTAAATCCTATGATATTTGAAAATCACGTGCTTTTTTTTACATTCATTTTGCTCTGAGGAGATTAAGTGGGAGAAACTCATGCAAGATTCTCTGGTGTTTTTGGGAAAAAATGGAATTTTATTTGAGAGGAGTTTTGCATCCAAAGCGAAATTTATCTTTTTCTTAAAAAAGTGAAATAGTTAACCCGAAGTACATTATTATGAATAGTTTGAATGGATTTTGGAGGAATTCAAGAAGATTTTATTATTCGACTAATCCGAATCGAATTTAATGTAATTGTACATAGTAGCACTTAGATGTTTCGATGACATTAAATACAAGAAATGTAGTAATATATAAGCAAATTAAAATTATGAATTATTTATATATGTAGATGCGTGAACAACATACATTAAACTCTAAACTCTAGCTCTAGTAGTAAGGGCACTTCCACCTCGTCTATTATCAAAAACAGGTGTAACTTCACCATCGATTACGGATATACCCGTAATAGCGTTGGAACCTCGAATTGATGATAATTCCATAACTTCATAGCCGTTTTCCATTAAATTTTCTACAACATCCTAAAAAAATTGCAACTAAATATTAGCTTCTATTATTTATATTTTTCTTTTTACTTACTTTATTACTGTAGCCTTCCTCAAATTGGACAGCCATAGGAAGAAGTTGATAATGGAATCGTTTGGCATCAATTGCTTCTTCCAGAGGTTCTCCCAGCAGTATATGACGCGTAATTGTCTAAAAAAAAAAAAAAAAAAAACAAAAAACAAAAACAATATGAATTCCATAAATTAAAAAAAAATAATAGTAATAATACCAATGCGAGAGAAGTTATAATTTCAGATCCTCCTGCAGCACCTATCAGTAATCTTACATTACCATCTTTGTTAAGTACAATTGTCGGGGACATGAACGATATAAGTCGCTTTTCAGAATTCATTAAATTTGAAGGAGCAATTCCAAAGCTGTTATTACTTGAAAGTGTAAATTGATCATCTAATTCATCATCGAAAATTATGCTCGTCGTCTCGCTTAGGTTTCTTGCACCAAATCTGGATTTTAAATTAATAAATACCAGCATTTGAATTCAGATTATAGAAAAAAACAATAATATTGCCTCTTACATATCGTTTGTTGTACGCGAAATAATAACAGCATTGCCATTCAAATCAAATACCACGATATTCGACCCAGTTCTACGAATTTTGTAATGTGCCACCACAGTAGGATCATTAGATGAGAGACCATCAAAATTGATGTTGATTAGGCTATCCTTAAAGGATTTTGTAGATAGTTCTACAACTGTCTGGAATATGTTTAAAAAAAACAACGAAACAAATAATAACAGTGGTGCAAATCGATTCACAAATTTAGGATTTTTTTTTCAAGTTTCTCTTACCCTATTGACTCCATCTTCGTAGTTACTATCTGCAAATTGTGGTACTTGTCCATATGCGTATTTGAAAGCTTCAATCATCAAAAGATCCCTGTCTGCTTCATCCATTCCTTCTATTCGATCTTTAATTAAATCAAGAATTAAAGAGAGTACATCACCACTTCCCGGTATTGGAACTGTATGTAAAGTTAAATCATTTGTAAGGCGATTTTGAACTGTTGAACCCCAAATTATCCTATTAAAGGAAATTGTATGTCATCGTCTTCAACGCACAAAATTTACCATAATTTCCATAATTTACAAAATTTTCATACTTGTAATTGATGAGATCTTCCATAGTTAAAATTCCACCCATACTTTTAACGTCATCTAAAAAATTTTGACCAGTCACCCCACCATAAAATTCATCAACTCCGCCTCTGGATATGTTTCTCAAAGTTTCAGCAAGTTTAGGTCGTGTAGCAATATCACCTTCTTCATAAACTTTCCCCGTGTTTTTATCGACGAAAATTTCGCAAAGTGATTCCGTAATGAGAATTATTTCTTCGTAAGCTTTTAGTGTTCTTGCCATGAACGAATCGATCTTGTAGCCATTTTCGCAAAGGTCAATAGAATGTTGAAATATTTGCTTCCACGAATAGATTTTACTTCCGAATTTTTGTTTTAATTCCCAATATCCTTTGACTTCACCAGGGACTGCACTTGCGAATCCTCCTATAATACATATAATTTCGTTTAGTTTAATTTAAAAGAACTGTAAATATATCGAGTAATATCTAATTCTACTTTCGAGAAATTGTTCGAATATTCTACAATAGGAATATAAACATAGCATAGAAGGTATCGACTCTTGTATATCCCTTCATTTGTGCTGTGATCTGTGATATGGAATTTGGAAGAATTGATGGTAAGGTAACGTACTTCAGGGAACGAGTAGGAATAGAAATTCTTATGGCATTCAGAAGAGTTGCTCGCTCTTATGTTTCATCTCCTTTTAAACATATATAGATAAATACCTTGGTGGCTGATATGCTCATCCGACATAAAATATTTGTTAAGTTTACAGTCTCCAGTTGGGAGTGCTGTATAATTCTATCCTAACTTAAGAACTTTTCCTATCTTTTTTTATCCAATTTAGTGAGTTGTTGTCAAGTAATATGTATGGCGATAGCGCATCAGTTTGATAATTTTGTAAGTTTCGATTAACGAGACATCAGATGGTAATAGTGAGCAGATTTCCTGATAATTGAATAACCCCAAAACTAACACGTAAAAAAGCTAGAATTGGTCTAACACCAATTCTTATGATACCCTAGACGACTGCCCGTATGTCATTTCGTATGGTCACCCACCTGTGCAAGTTTGATTTTTGAAGTGGTTTTTCGCAAATATTTCTAGAACGGTTCGTCGGACAGAAAAAATTATTATAAACAATTTTATAGGATTTCATATTTTGAACCGGAAACTTTTCACCGTATACGTAAAAATCTTAAATTTTTATATGGTAGCAACAAGAAGAGGTTGCCCGATTTTGTCCATTTTTGAAATTAAATTTACCATTTTTGTGAAAACACTATGTACAAAATTTCAGCTCTCGACGTTAACGCGTTCTCAGGTAGTGTCCAAATATGTAGTTAAAAACGGAATTTTTGTATAGAAACTTTTCGAAGGAGTTACCCGACGGTTAGACGGACAGACTGACGGACAAACGGTCAGATGGACGGACGGACATGTAAAAATCAAAATAACTTTAAATTTTATGCATAGGTGTCTAACCCATTTTGCTCTACCATCATTATTTCTAGATGTTACAAACGGAATGACAAACTTACTATACCCTATGATTTCATCTAGGGTATAAAAATCAGGGACGAATTACTTTTTGTTTGAAATTCACATTTTTTTAAGATTGAGACTATTTTTCTTTAGTTCGGTGACGTAAAGATAGTAAAATCCGGTTCTCATTTTATATCCATAATAGAGGAAACGTTGTCTAGTATTTAATGGCCAGCGATCCTTTCCATTCAAGCAGATATCAGGTGTACCCCAGGGTACTATATTAAGACTATTGATATTTCTGATTAACATAAACGACTTAATTTCACTTATATTTAATCATATTAAGGTCAATAAGAGCAAATCTCTGTCAGTTTTATCATGAAAATGATAAATGATTCTCTTTGAATTACAGCATTTGTAACAGATCGCGTCGACGGAATTATTGATTTTAGAGTTATGAAAATTGTATCGTAACCCTCTCCATTTAATGGGGTTCTCTTTCCACACCTGTCAATCGATTAAGTCTGTACTCTCTTTTACCTACTACATGCCGTTTAAGTTCTATAGTTTGTGCATGTTCTTGAATACACCTAGTCAAGCATAAAGCTCTTTACTCCTCGAACAATTTTTAAATCGAGACTGTTTATCGTAGATTCACTCAAATATTATTATTTTATACTTGAAATTAATATGAGGTTAGTGACCCTGGAATTCGTAGAATTGACGATGAAAACTACACCATAATTTTTGTAGCTTGTAATTTATTGGTCAATATTTCGGTCTTTCGTTTAGACCAATTCTACGAATTCCAGGTTCACTAACCCCAAATTATTTTCAAGTATAGGTATACAATAAAGGACCCCCATACAACCCGATTTCTATTATTATTATTTTAATTTGAAAATACATACATATATCTTTAGAGTACCATGAGAGCTAATCAAATATAATTTATTAACTCTCGAAAATAGCAGACTTTTTTTGGATACAATGTTCTTGTATAAAATTCTTAACGGTCGATTATACTGGGCGTTACTAGATTGATTTCAATTGTCCTTCCCGCAATTCTAGATATCATACATTTTTCAAACTATCCACACTGTAGAACTAATATAAAAGAAAACTCACAAATTTTCAGAATTCAAAAGACTTTTAACATATTTCTTCAACTCTAGTCTTCTGACACTTAAAAGTTTAATCTTGCTCGAGATCGGACATTAAACTCTAATTATGCTTTTTTTTTTTACATTATGTTTATTGCTTTACTCGTGTTGCTATATTTAGATGATTTTCGATAGTTCTAAAACTTCAAATCTGTTTTAGTTGGTAGTTGTTGTATTGAAAATTTTGTCTAATAGCCTAATATTTATTTTTCTTTTCTTTTCTGTCTGACTTTGAGGTAGTACTTAATTTTAGCAATCTGTGTGCTAGTTTTTTAATAGAATAAATAAATAAAACCATAACTACCATCGAAAAACTGATTTCTACATTTAAGTACAGTAGGTAATCTTCAATAGTATTTTAATAAAATACAATTACAGAACATTTTTAATACTTAACCGAGGTGGAGGTTTTTCTTTATCGAATATCCTGTACATGTAGAATAAGCATTACCCAAAATAAAAATAATATTTTACCTACCCTTAATTTCCGGCAAATCTTTAAACATTTCTTCAGATAAATTTCCTGGTGCTGCTACAAGTGCATCCAATGTTACTACATTTCGATCTTTCTTAACATAAATTGTTGCAAGGAATCCACCTCCGATACCCATACTCTGTGAACCGGTTACTCCTTCACATAATAAAACTGCTATTGCAGCATCAAAAGCATTACCACCATCACGAAGAACTCGTCTAAAAAGTGAATAAAATTAGTACACAAAAAAAACTTTTGAAAGAAGATGAAAAGTATTGCAACATACATTCCAATTGGACCACATTCCTGGCCGTTAGATACAACTGCGCCTATTCCTCCGTTATCAAGTATTTCGTAGCCATGACCATAGGTTACTGCCAGTATTATTATGAAATAGGCACTGAAATAATTGTTTTACATAATATGAAATCGTAGAAAAAGTAAGGGAACAAAACACAAGTCGTCAAAATCAAAATGACTCAGTGATGGCCATTGGTGATGGCTTGTTATATATTTATTAATAAGAAAATATAAAGTAAGTATGTGTAAAGTTCTGCATTGATGACATAAACAAATCCTTTTTAAAATATCCTGTCTCAACAGGCAATTGTCAATTTCTGTAGATGAGTGGTCTGATGTTTCGATGAGATCTATCAGACCGACCATAGTTTCCTATATTCAAGTCAATAAATATTGTCTACCGCCGAGTGTGCTTTTTAAGTTATTTTAATTAAGAAACTGTTTATTTCTAATGGTAGCCTATAATAAGTAAACGGTATCTAGGTATTCTATTGGAAAGTGTAGAGTGGGGCCTATCAATTAAAAAAAGCTAAATAAGCAGAGTCTACCTTTCTTTAAGGTTATGTCAAAAACACTCCTACTATCTCTGTAGGCTGGGAGAGAGTGGATCTCTCCTCTGGAACAACTTTTTGATTGAATTGATATATGCTACCATCCTGTGATATTTTTTATCATATGGGTTGGAATTGGAAATCCCATATATTTTTCCAATTCGATAAATTCCATAAATATTTCTTAAATAGTTGGATCAATGAAATATAGTTTTAAAAAGAAAATGGCAGATGGTGAAACAATTTTCATAAAGCAGAATTCCCATTTTAGGCTCGACACCACCAGACATGAGATATGTCTTAAACAATGCATTATGATACTCTGAACATTTTTTCTTAACAATATTTATTACGGAGGAAGGCCTGGGGAGGGGTTCAAAGTTTGATCTAGTACATTTTGAAAAATCTAGTGCAGAACCGAATTGCTTAGGTCCTGAGAAGCAGTTTGAGTACCCACACTTCTATACCCGGAGGCTTAAATAGCTATTTATAACCAGCCCAATACTCACTTTTTTAGTATTTCCATCTTTTTTATTTGAACTGAGGACTCAATTTTTCGCAGCTTAGATCGGTTCTAACTCGGCAAGATTATGTCTGATCGGAAAACGGGCTTCACTGTTCGCCTCATCTTATTACCTGCTAAAATTCGTAGAAGAAAATTTTGTCTTCATTCTTCTAGGGTAGGGGATAGAACCACCCCCTCCCTTTCCGGGGGTTCCTTTCGCATGTTGTATATCGAATTAAAGACCAGCGGAAACCCCTTTTTCATTCACTTGGGTTACATACACCCCAGCTACTACATTTCGCATATATTTTGCAGCTCTTTCTTCCATGACCATTAGTATTCTGTTGTGAATATTTTTCTCATAGGAAGTCATTTTCCACGGCTTATCAATTTCGTGCAATCACGAGCAGCAGAAAAGTCCAATTTTTCACCCAAGAAAGCCGCTTAAGCTACATCAGATCGCCCAAGCTTTCCGCCGCTTACCCCAAATGAACATTGTTAATAAAATATGTTCAGACTATCATAATGCATCGCTCAATACATCGTTTATGTCTGGAGGTGTCGGGCCCAAAGTTGTATGAAAAGTGGGCATTCCCCTTTCCTAGATGGTTGCTAAAATAATTCAGAGACCATGTCGAATTTAAAAAAAAAACATATACCTTGTTTTTCCTGCAAATTGTTCATACTTTCACCTCTTAATTAATAATTTCTGAGACACCCTATATATCAGAATGAATTAAATTGACACCACATTAACGGTACTCATTTGTGTGTAAATTCTTTGGTAATTTCATTTCATTCATTTCTAAATTATAAAAAAAATATATAATTATTTTTTCGAGGTTTTTTGTCCAAAATATTGCAATCTCCTTTGAGATTCACAATGAAAAGTGAAGACTATTGTAGCGTGCAATATACGGCAAATATCCATTAGAACATCAATATTCAAATCAATATGAAGGCTAAGTCTGTCATCTAATCCCATTCTATAAAAATATTTGTTGGGAAAATCCCTTAACGAAGGTAGGGCATTAGATAAATAAGACAGACTAGCGACGTCCAGTACTGTCTTAAAGAGATTAAAAGGTGTCTTATGTTCGAGGAATGCTTTCTGTTTCGGGTGCGAATATTTTGGGTTTATTGCCGATATAATTATTATTATGAATTAGTTAAGGTATGAGTGAATGAATGAAGGATAAATCAGCAGAGAAAAGGAAGAAGAAGTCATCAGACGTTTACGAAAATTTACTACTAATACTATTTAATTTTTAATGCTGCAATATTTATATTGCTATGTTTTTATTGATAGATTTTCTATTAACTAAAAACAAAATTAATAGTGGAAACGCACGGATTTTATTCTAGATATCAAATATAGAAGATATCTTTATATACATGGCAATTAATTATTGATAATAGATGTATGTATATACATATACATATATGTATACAGCATATAAACAAATTTCTCATCATCAAAATTAGAAATACGAGGTACAGAAATCAATGACTCTACAAAAAACCGTGAAAACCTGTAATTTATTTATATTATGCCTACACCTAGTTTAAAATGTTACTGCACATCTTCGAATAAAAACATCTATAATCATGGTGAATTATAAACACAATATTAACTAATTCACAAGGCGTCCTAACGATAATTCAAATTTGCAAATATATGACTTTTTTTTTTAAATCTATAAACTTTATTACCGCATTTTTAATTTAAAAAAAAAATCCTTTTTCAATTCACTTTGACAAAAACTCACAGATTCAGTTCAAGATTAAACGACTAAATAGTATCGGTACAGATTATCAGCTGCTTCTATAAGGAAAAAATCTGCCACTTTCGTGGTATAAAAGAAGATAAGAAGAGATAAGATAAATAATTTTTAATCAGGAATTAGAGTTCATTAACACAATACGAATTAACTGCTACCAAAAAAATATATATTTACTTAACACGATGATATGATTGTTTGTCAGGTTGGCACAATATAGTTAGGTCCATAGAAACAATTCAAAATTTCAGTTATATTAATCTATTATTACTTTCCTATACTTCAAGGCCACCGATAAAAATTTACAGAAAAGTTCGTAGTTTTGACCGTTTAATATATCGTAGAATTCGACTTAGGACAGCAGTTCCTTACCCTGGTATATGTTTCTTGTTAGTTTGATAATTGGACAAATGGCAACAAAGTGGAACGTATTTTCTACTTCATCTAGGTTACATATGGTTAGGGCTGCCATCCGTCCGAGTTTCCCCGGATTTGTCGTAGTTTGGAAGGCGTCCGGGGAGCGTCCAAACGGGATTTTATATAGTGTCCGGGGTTTTAAAATTAATTAATAAAATTAAAAAAAAATTTAATTTTTGTGTATACTGAACGTATGCGGTGTAGTTGATAATGCCAACAGTCAGATCGACAATATTCTCACTCAAGCTCTATCTTGTGGTCCCTGTCAGTCTTAGCCCAGTAGTAAAGCTAACACCATGACCATTCCTTGTGTAACTTGCGTTGTGTGCCTGTGTATTTTTATATACAGGGTGTTCCGTAAATGTCTTTAATCCTTTAAAGGGATGAAATTAGAGGTCATTTGGGTCAAAAAAGTCTAAATACTTTTATATCGAACTCCGCTGGGTTTTCGAGTAAATCGATAATATCGATTTTCGAGATTTTGCATACCTCTTCAGAGTAACTTTGTTATAAGTTCTATTGTAGGTAATGGATTGTGACGTTCAAAACTTTATTTAAAAGAACACATATTCGTACTTCTAAGAATGTA
Source organism: Dioctria linearis (assembly GCA_963930735.1). Taxonomy (NCBI): domain Eukaryota; kingdom Metazoa; phylum Arthropoda; class Insecta; order Diptera; family Asilidae; genus Dioctria; species Dioctria linearis. The sequence continues at coordinate 28,335,551 of OZ005742.1, forward strand.
TAATAAGTTATAATTGTGCCTTTAATTATTTAAAAAAAAAAGCAGTTTTCTCTAGAATTTTTTATTTCACCAAAATTTTTGTCGCGCTTCAGTGTACATTTATTCGAAATGTCACCATTGCATGAACTTGGCAAAACTATGAAAAAATCTGCGCATTATGTGCCCTTTCCAAAATGACCTCCCTAAGCAATATCAACAATAATAATCAAAAGTTATAAGCAAACATTTGGAAGATGTGCCCATCGAGGTAATCTTCAGTTTTTTCGTAGGATTCTATCTCCTCCTACAGTTTTTAACCTACGACAACCATTTATATGTCATTATACGGGAATCTGAACTGGCTATTAGATAGGGTACTTTTCGATTTCGAATTTCGAAAATGGATGGGGTAATTTCGAAAAAACACTTTTTTACCAAAGATTTCGTTATTCCGCAACTTCATTTTTGCGGGAGGGGCAAGCTCTGGGAGAGGCGGGAGTTCAAAGTTTCCACTTTAAGCGGCTATATTTTCTCAACGAAGCATTGTTCTAGCAAGTAAGTCCTAAATTCATAAATGGAAAAGACATTTTTTGTGGTTTTTATTCAAATGTAGCCGCTTAAAGTTGAAACTTTGAACTCCCGCCCCTCCCAGAGCTTGCCCCTCCCGCAAAAATGAAATTGCGGAATAACGAAATCTACATAAATATCAAGTTTGGTAAAAAGTGTTTTTTCGAAATTACCAAATCCATTTTCGAAATTCGAAATCGAAAAGTACCCTATCTAATAGCCAGTTCAGATTCCCGTACAATGACATATAAATGTTTATTTTTCCCGCGGACGGGAATCGAACCTACACTTGTTAGAATCGGTCAATGATGGAGAAATAAGAATTTTAAGAACTTTTATTTTTAATGATTCTAAATCAAATTTATAAATACAAGAAGAAAAAACAACCGCCTCGTCTGGGATTTGAAACCGGGACCTTCCGCTTGCCGTAGGTTAAAAACTGTAGGAGGAGATAGAATCCTACGAAAAAACTGAAGATTACCTCGATGGGCACATCTTCCAAATGTTTGCTTATAACTTTTGATTGTTATTGTTGATAGCACTTAGGGAGGTCATTTTGGAAAGGGCACATAATGCGCAGATTTTTTCATAGTTTTGCCAAGTTCGTGGAATGGTGATATTTCGAATAAATGTGCACTGAAACGCGACAAACATTTTTGGTGAAATAAAAAATTCTAGAGAAAACTGTTTTTATTTTTATATGATTGAAGGCATATTTATAACTTATTATGCACTCTTAGAAAGGCCAATATGTGTTCTTTTAAATAAAGGTTTGAACGTCACAATCCATTACCTACAATAGAATTTATAACAAAATTATTCTGAAAAGGTATGCAAAATCTCGAAAATCGATATTATCGATTTACTCGAAAACCAAGCGGAGTTCGATATAAAAGTATCTAGACTTTTTTGACCCAAATGACCTCTACTTTCATCCCCTTAAAGGATTAAAGACATTTACGGACCACCCTGTATACCGCGCGGCCCATACCCAATGTAAAATCTCTATACTACAGTTCGTCAATTTACGTAAGTAAAATAATTGTAAATGGCAGCATACAAATGCGGGAAGTAACCCAAGTTGGCGAAATTTCACGAGAGAAAAAGCTTACCCATATAAAAGAGACCTCTGTATTCATAAAATTGAAAATAAATAACAAGGAAAACGAAAAGTATTGCGAGTACATTCTACTAAGAACATGCTCTTCCTCGACATAGTGCTAGTGTATAACTTTTACAATAATTTGATAAGTTTTACTGGATGATTTTGCCTAATATAATTGAGAATACTCCATGAACTACAATTAAAAATAGTTTTTTTTTTTTTACAAAACAAAAACATGAAAATTGATATATTAGTGGATGACTTTACAAAATTTCAGTCAAAATCTTAGTAATCAGACAAGCTTTTAACGGCAAATCAACTGTGGCTTAATTTTGCCCATTTGCACACCGAGGTCTTTGAGATTGCACAGTATTTTATTTTCATACCAGCTCATAATGCCAACAAACAGAGAGTGTGTTAACAATTTCTCAACGGTGGATCAAAGAAAGAAACTCACTGTATATAAAACCGGTTTCGCCACTAATCAAAACAAAATTTTAATTCTGTTGATTTTTATTAATTTTTAATGTAAAGATAAACGGTGAAATATCTTTGCTCTCTAGTCTCCGGTTTACAGAATCTAAAATCTCCAAAATGTTTACTCGGCAAGAGGCTTTTCTCTCAGATCAAAAAATTAAGTCTCTGAAGACCATAAGAAAAAGTCTCTAGAGACACTTCTCGAAGTGTATACACGAAATTTGGTATTTGGTCTCTAGAGATGTTCAGAGATCTCTGTTAATTGGCAAGAAAAAGATCATTAGACAGAAAGTGAAAAAGCTTTAGAAAAAGACATGAAAAAATTTTACGGCATAAATGATATAACAACAGATCTATGTTATTTTTTTTTTTCAACAGTAACCAGACTTCTATTGACGAAATATTTTTCTTTCTTAAAGCCATTACTATCCCAATTTGAAATTTTAATAATTTACTAACAACAGCCTTCGTATTTTCATACCCAAGATGATGAAATCATAAGGTATACATACTAAGTTTGTCATCCCGTTTGTAACGCATACAAATTCTGATGGTAGAGCTAAATGGATTGAACACCCACGCATAATATTAAAAGTTATTTTGATTTTTGCATGTCCGTCCGTCCATTTCTTCTTCTGTCTGTCCTGACGATAGCTCGATAGCTCGAATACTTAGAGGGTTGAAATTTTGCACACAGGCTTTAAAGAAACGTAAATTTAAGTTCGAAAATGGGAGAAATTGGGTAACTCCTTCGTGGCGTTGCTATACAAAACTTTCGTTTTTCACTACATATTTTGACACTGCCTGAGAACTGGTAAACGCAGAGAGCTGCAATTTTGTACATGGTGTTTTCATAAAAATAGTAAATACAGTTTCCAAAATGGGCTAGTTCAGGCGATCCCTTCTTGCAAATAAAAATTTAGTTTTTTATGTATACTGTGAAAACGATCGGTCCTAGACGTTTTTATGGTACTGTAAAGTTCTTCAGAATACGAAATTGGTTATAATCATTTTTACTCTCCGACGAACCATTCTAGAAATATATGCGAAAAACCAGTTCATAAATCAAACTTGCACAAATGTGTGCCCATACAAAATTACATGCGGGCATTTATCTAGAGTATTATAAGAATTTTTTTTCTTACAAAAGGTATTCTTTATATAACTTTCTCTGAAATTATCTAATGTGATGGGTATTTGGATCCAAAATTATGATTTCTTTAATATAACTACAGGCATGTGTAGTAACTACACATAACAAAATCGGAAAGTTTAAAAGATTTCAAAGTCAGTTTAAATTTAGTTTAATTCGGGCAGCATGCATCGCAGGAGATAAAAATTTACTTTCAGCAAAAGAAAAGCGTTGGGAAAGTGCAAATTTTGCTCTATTTTCTATGGAATAACCCTATGATAATTTAAGTAAAAATTAACAAAAAACTTTACCAAACTCACCCGACAGTTAACTGATGAGAAGAACACACAAATTAGCAAACTTCAAAGACCAGAGACCGAATATGGAAACCCGATTGATTTGAAATACCTGACGGGAGACCGGAGACCAAAAAAATGTCTAGTGATTTGATCTCTTTAGAGCTTTTTTGCGTCTTCAAAGTATATACATAGGTCTACGAATCTCCAGAGATCGAGTACCGAGAAAGTGATCTCGGGACCGGTGGTTAAAGTCTCTCGTCATGTAGCTTCACCATTCCTGAGCAAGGAAGCTATTTTGAAGGCTATATGGCAGACTAGAAAGTATAAACTGTAATAAGTTGGTATTGTTAGTTCCTTTAATTAATATTAGATAATTTATGATTTGCTTCTACAGAAACAAAATTGTATTTTTGATTTTAAGAAGATTTATTTATGTTCCTAAATGTAAGAGAGATTTAATTTAGTTCATTGGCATCGTTTTATTTTACTATTTTTTGTAAACTGACTAATTTAATGATAAGTAAATAAAGAAAGACACTGTATAGCAATTTGAACCTATTTCATTCGTAAGTAAAATAGAAAATTATTTGGCAAGAATGTCCGGGCTTCAAGCTAAAAAGTCCGGGCCTGCGAACTCGTTGTCCTAGTTTAATAATTTTACATATGGCAGCCCTACATATGGTGCATATTCCTACGGTGTTATCCTTGAAAGCTCTTGTGATAATATCTAGTAATTCACCTCGTGCCTTGACTATTAGGCCAATGCAATTCGATGAGTGTTTGTCAACAACATATTTGGATATAGGGGAAGGTGGGTAGAAATGGACCGCGGGGTAAGATGAACCAAGCCCATATAACTTAAATGCGAATAGGCAGAGATATGTAATAAAGACAAAATGGAAATAGTCTTGCAACTGCTTCATTTATTTCAATCGTCCACAAACTGTGCTCGAGCGCAGGCGTGTTAGTTGAGTGAGTTGAGTTTACCACGTGGAAACTATTTTTGAGCGCTCCACATATCTTTGTGTTTAGCTGACTGGTAATTAACAAATTATTTATAATGCCAACATAATGTTAATAACATGAAGCCCTAATTTAAATAAAAGTAACAAATTTAGTAAATTTAAAAGTTTTGTTTAAAAAAAATTATTTGAATAAATAAAGTGCTACTGGGTAGAAATGCACCATTGCTTGTGGGCGATAGCAGAAGTTGACTGTTGACTGTTCCTGATATGGCGTTGGTACCGATACGAGACATCATATGTGTGTTACCACCACCGCTTCCATTTGGAACAACAAGGCCGCTATCAACTGCCCGTGTCCTTCTCACATTTTAACATGCGTTAACGCCATTTAATTGAAACGTTCCTTTTTTCCTTTTTTATTTCGTTAACTGAATTGTTATGTTTTGTTATTTATTTTATAATAAAATAGTCTAACTTTAACTTACTTGCTATTTTTCTATTAACATTTGCACTTGGCTCATATATCCCCCTTCTTGGTTCATTTCACCACACATGTGGGGAGAAATGAACCAAAGCACTTTTTTGCATTTCTGTCAATAACTTAGAATATGCTCATTAAGACTAAGAAATGTTTATATCAATACAAATTTAAAAGAATAGGCTTTAATTTCATGCATTTCATCCTATGGCGGAGGTATATTACAGCTGAAATGTCTTCTCGAAAAAAGTGGTTCATATCTACCCACCTTCCTTGGTGTAGCTCAGTTTACAATTCTCGTCGTGGAAACGAGACATCCACGGCGGGCACACATGTTCATTCAAGTCTGTCTGCACAAGTTTATCTAAGATGTTTGCTTGAATCTCCTTTCAGTTATTGTTTTGTGCAAAATAATCCAATTGTACTCCCTCCTTAGAAAAAACTGCACCCCCTCTTTAGTAAATGATGTATTAGATAAAATTGTTTTATCAGCCAATAATCTAAGGAGCCTGTGACGCGAGTATTTAAATAAGTAAGAATAGCAGCAGTTTCTCGCTCTGCTCGTAGGGCTTGAAGCCCCAAACCTGCGCACCATAACAGACTGGTTACTTTTACTGATTGAAATGTTAGGGAAATTAGTTTTTGTTACCTTTAGAAAACAATATAATATATATAATATTTTTTTGTATTGCATTTTTATTATTTTACATTTTAGAATTACAATTTTTCGGGATATACGTATGTGGTGAAATTCAGCTGTAATTAAAATTTTACTGTGAATATCATCTTAGATACTTCTAAAAAATACAGACCGCTCCAAAAATAAGCAATATTTAATAATTTTAATTACATATGACAAAAATTAAAATTTTTCACTTAGGTGGCATTAATTCGTAAAAGTAACATTGCATAATTTAGAAATGTTATATACCTAAAAAAATGTATTTTCTTCATATAAAAATTAGCCCCAAGTCATATATCTGCAATTAAAAAATTGCCTAAACCGACATTTTCTTTTTTATCTGAAATGCACAGATTAAAAAATTGCTGCAACAAATTACCATTATAAAACTTCAAGTACTTTTATCTAAACTCTGGCTCTATTATATGTATAAACTGATTAACCCTTATAAAACTTCTAGAAATATTATATAAACTAAAGGAACAACCATGCCTCGAAAATGGTCCTTATATACTCTTTAGTCATACTTAATATGTAAAATGTAATTTTTATAAGAGTCACCTTCATTACTAAAACGCCATAAATAAATGAAAACAGTTTTATAATGGCTCCATTCGACACTAAAAGTCATTTGGTTTTATAATGATCACCGTTACCAAAAAGTTTTACGATTTTTTATAGTTGGTAAATGTATTACTGAAAGTTCCCAATTTTTATTAAAGTCACCTACATTACTGAATGTTATCGAGTTCTATAAGGGTAACCATGGATACCGCAATAAATACTTATTACCAATTAGTTATATTACGTGGTAATGAAAACAATTACACAACTTTCTTATATATCTCCTAGTAATGGTTACTTTAAATTTTATAGACCGGTGATTGAAACATTTCCATCACCAAGACACCAGCTTATAAAACCTTTAGTAACTTACTTCCACGATAACCATTAGTAACCTTAAAAAACTCTAATATAAGCATTATATACTCCTTATAAAACTACTAATCACTACACTACGACATCAACTTCAGCCACCAAAAATTGCAAAAATTGTTACTTGGGAGGGTACCAGCTCTAGCGTTAAGATCTCCAACAATGAAATACTCATCACGACAATAAGATGCGTTCTAACCACCTTTAAGTTATAAAAATCTTCCAGCCAATTCGCTCCGAGGTATTTCAAGATAAAGTACGTTTTTTCGGTTTCCAAATCTGGCACACAAAACTATGTTTCGCTCGATATCGGCAAACTCCAGGGCATAATCTCTCTCAATACACTTTTTGAATCCAAAGGGTAAAGTGGTCACCCTAAGAAAAACAGGAACAGGTCCGGCAAAGTGGCCAGTAACTGGCTACTTTATCTACATAGGTTAATTAAAGTAGTAAATAATTCGAATAAGATAAAAATTTGCTAAATAACATGTTGAAGATATAAATATTATATTTTTTTAAAAGAAATGTTTAAATTTAATTTTGGTGGGGAGTGTCAATGCAACGATGCCCACCAGGAGTGACTGGGAAGGGATGGAGGTGGTCGTAACATCCGATCTTTCCCTTTTTAGAGATGTTTCCAAGGCGAGTGCGGGTACAGAGGCTGGAGTGTACTACAGAGATCTCCAGTGGCATGAGTCTTATAGACTGCCTGACAAATGCAGTGCTTTTCAGGCAAAGCTCGCAGCGATTTATCAGGCGGCAATAATTTTCCCATGTGCAGAGAGCTCTCACGGCACATATGCATATGTACTGATAGCCAGGTAGCCATCAAGCCGCTGGATGCTGTGCTCGTAAAATCAAAATTGGTGCAGTTATGCAAGACCAGCCTTGAGAAATTGACTATAAGGCACAAGGTGATCCTATGCTGGATACCTGGCCATAAGGATATTACAGGCAACGAGATGGCTGATGAGTTGGCCAAAAAGGGTTTTGAATTAAATAGCTCCACAGCGGTAGCTTATGTTAGGATCTCAATCGGAGCTTTAAAAAAGAAAATAATCAGGGGCGCCTATCAAAATACAAGCCTCCGATCGACCAACAGGGATACCTGCCGTATGCAGAGGCAATTGTGGCCTGCATATGACAGGAAAAGGAGACTGCTTAATGGCAGCAGAGAAAATACCAGTAAGCTAGTATGGGTCATTACGGGTCGCTGGGCCATAGGGGACCATGGTAGAAGACTGGATATATCGGCAAACGATTTTTGCAGGAGTTATAACTACTCGGAAGAAATCAAATCTATCCAACACATGCTTTGCGAATGCCCCGCTTTGATAAATAAAAGAAGTAGGCTATTGGGTAGCTACTTCTTTTCAAATCTAGGGAACTGCAAAGTAAAGAGTTCAGATATATCTTGAGTTTTCTGAGAGAAGCAGGATGGATTTAGGTAAAAAGTCTTAGATATATCGTGAGTTTGCCAAGGAAAGCAGGATGGATCTGGGGCTTGAAAGGTTATCCCATGAGGTCTAGGGGTACAATGGACTCACTAGATGTCTAAGTGATGCAAGCTAGTCATCCAGTGTTGCGGCACCCCCTCCTATCTAACCTAACCTAATTTTATAGATTATTTACAAAATTCGTACTCAAACTCGTCATCTTCTAGTTCGCAGCCAGCGCACTCTTCGTGAGCGCACTGCTTACACTTGGAACAACCAATATAACCCTCGTTATCCTTAGATTTAGAAAAAGCCCTATTGATAAGACCCTGACCCTGTTTAGATGGGTCAGTATGAAGTACCTCAAAATTGCCATCATGATTACATTAGTCAACTTGCTGTCCTTGCTGCCTTATAGTCTGTAGAACAAATAGATATAAAGTAACAACCACACACTGTAATGCTTCAAACTGGAAGAATAACGTGATTCATAATAGCCAATAAGAGTATAAGTATAAGAATGGACTTAGCGTTCTTGCTTCAAAAAAAGGCACAAATTTTGAACAGGTATGATACTTTCACAATCTAGTGCGATTTTATTAAATTTTTCAATGACCCAATTTCTTAAAAAAACCTTGTAAATTTTATTTGCAGAATATCCACATGTGATTGAAGTACTTATGTGTATTTTTTCAAGAAAATTATCGGAATAATTACAAAAATGATACGAATGTCTAGCTACCTGTACTAGTTATAAAATGTACCAGCAACCGCGTTTTTGTTCATTAGAATCTTACTTTTTTCCTTTATCCATCAAGGTAAGCTTCCATTCCTTTACTTTTTGAAATATAATTTCATTAGACCGCTATTCGCGACTTATATGAAGGCTGTCACAACACATTATACTGTGTTATACTGCGCTATTATTATATGTTTGACAAAGTTTGATTCAGGACTAAGAAAAACTTTAAAAACTTTTTACGAAAGTTTGGGATTTTAATAATTTTTTCTCAATTTCAGAATGGCTGTACAAATTCCTCGACATTCTATTTTTGACGTATGGATCGATAATTCGAAACTACAAGAATGACTGCTATAATATTATATATTTTGGAAGAACTGGGTACTTCTTCATTGCCAGATAACATGTTAAGTGATTTGAAACTAACTCTTAGATGTTTTTTCCAAATAATTGAGGAAAGATGGACTAAATCGGGCAGACATAGAGAACGTTTCCTATCCTGGCTTCAACAGAATATTAATCTTCCTGATGCTGTAGTTAAAACTATGCCAAATACTTCAGAAGGTGATATAAGTAATAGGCCTGGTAGGCCGCAAAAGGCTTTCGAAGAATGTGTCTCTAAGTCTAAAAAACATAAAGTTAATGTCCTAGTAGAATCATCAAGCCAAGCCAAGAAGAACTGTCTCTGGTCACCGAATTTAAATTATGGAAGGCAGGGAAAAGGGGTAGTACGATTCGAAAGGCTCGCGAGTCTTTTGAACAGAAGCCCAACTGCCTATCTGTGGACCAAGCGCTTTCACTGATAGTTGATGAAAATCATTCAACCAATCAATGTAATATTATACGCCATAAAGTTAATTGCATTAATAGAAAGTTGTATCCACCTTATTATAAAGTAAAGAAAGCTAAAAAGCTATGCTATCCTACTGGGATTACTATCACGAAAATTTCAAATGAAATATAACTTCAATCACTTATTGACCATACTGTGAAGCGGCTATGTCAAGTTCAAGAAGAGGTCTTACTGTCCATGAATTTCATAACAAACAAAACCTTAAATATAATTATCAAGTAGAACTGTGATGGTGCAAAGCTAAATAGGTATAAACAAAACTTTTCTGAAGAACAAAATTTTGACGGGAGTTTATTCAGTTTTTCTATGGTACCCCAATACAGATAAGATTAAATCTGTCAAAGATTCTAAAAATGTTATCTGGCAAAACCCAGCACTTTCTTCGACGAGGCATTGTCGCCCTATCAAGTTTCTTTTTGCCAAGGAAGCAGTACATTTAATTTGTATTGTCACCTCTCCATTCGTGGATATAGTTTTTGGAATGTCTACTCCATATTTCATACCCATTAAGTATTGGCAAGTTGGAGGTATTGGACAATTTTCTAAAAAAGTGCAAGAATTACTGATTTGCTTCATAGACTATTTATTAGCTCAGATCCTTTTATTGTCAGTTTACGCGCTCCTCCCAAAACTAAACGCGGACAAATAATTCCAGAAGTCTTGGAATTGTTGGAAGAATCACAAAATTTAAAGACTACCAAAGATGACAATTTTTGGTGAATACTCTAATTTCGATTAGATAAAAATATTGGAAAAATCTGTATTCTTGTTTCTTTCTTTCATTTTTGTACAATTTATTTAGGTTTTTTTTTAATTGTAATTTGTCTATATATTTTTTTTATATTAATTATGTCCTTTAAAAAACCGATTTTTTATGACAATATAAATATTTACCAAATAAAAAATTCTAAAAGATTGCTTTTAAGTACAGATTATCATTCAGAAGAGTCAAACAAATTTATTGATTATTATAATGGTGTCTTTCTTCTTGAATATGCAAAATCAATAGGAATTATATGATTAATTAGGAATTTTATTAGTAGTAACCCCGTAATAACTAACGAAATCATTAATTATTTAGCTGCAATAATTAAGTCCACCCAGATTTTTAAACTTGTTTTAATAAACACAGAAATTAATTTTTAATATTACTGAAAAACGTGATCCTCTACAGATTTGATGTCAAACCTAATTGAGCTTGAAGCAGATAGACGTACATATATAAGCAATATATTTGGATCTGAATTTTTATGTCAATTCCAATGCATTTCATTTAATAAGCCCATACTGTTTACAAAATTGGTGACAGTTCAATGTACATTTCGAGCTTGACGGAGACAAACAGATTTAACCAACCAGATTTGTGCCATTTTTGACTATATAAGAATTAGGTAGAATGGCTTAATGTCAATGGCTTTGTGTGTACTACATGTTATTATCGCTGCCTGGCCCTTTTTTCTTGATTTGGGTTGTGATTTGAGTTTGTCGACCACCACATTATTTTTTTCCTTCACTTTGCCTTCGCAACTATCCACTGTAGCGGGATTATTGTTTTCAGAGACCATAAAGGAATATCAGACACCTCTGCAGCAACAAAATCCGCATCTGGATGAAAGTCCTTTGTCCTTTAGTGTCTTAAGGATATGATTTGTCCACGATAGCTCTATTAAATGCTGTTTGTACTCTGGCAATTGAAATGGATTCTGGTTTTCTAAGAGCAGTATTAAGATGCCGTTGTCTAAAACCTGACACCCAATTCTTACCTGCCATTTTCTTTTCTTTGTTGAATTGATGCTCATATAGACAGAACCCTATTCCATCATGGATCACTCGTTTCAGCCTAAAACAAATAGAAACAAAAACAAAGAATCATTCTTTCAAGAATGTAAAAATATAAGGTTAACTTATCTAATCCTGCATCTGTGACATAATTTTTTTTTCCATCTCCACTAGCAGCGTTTTTAGGTGGAAGCTAATAAATCCACTTGAATAATGCACTTCTACGCTAAATACATTACAACGCGAACTTTGGAGGCAATGTTTAACACGACTCATTCATCTAAAATATAATTAATAAATTATTAAAAACATACAAAAGGTCAAAAATTTCACAAATATACCTAAAGTATACATCCCTTGGTATATTTATATTTGCAACGTCATATAGTGACAGTACGTCACATAATCTGTTTTCGCCTAAGTCAAGTAAATTCAACAACCGTCGCTATATCTTAAAAGAAAGATATTGATACCAGTTTGCGTACAATAAATCTATATTCAGAGTTATTCTGAATAAGTTTTTCTATAGAAGCATTTTGCTACCGTTGTGCCCTCACGCACTAGCTAGGAGTAGTTTTACTACACTGCTGCTCACACGCAATAGCAGCATCAACATTTTTCCCTCATTCTAATGACAGATAATCAAATCTGGTCTTCTTCTTTTTTCAGAACTAAGGAACGAAGGAGACAGGCAGTTTCTTTTTTAATTTTTAATTTTAATTTGTTTTTGTTTTTATTTTATCTATTTGAAGTTTTTTTTTATTGAATTTTTATATTGAATTTGTAGTCGTAGTTATAACTTTGAAATGAATTTTGCGATATTAGGTTAGGCATATTGAATTATATTGAAGTATTGAATAAAATGAGAAAAAAATGTTTTGTGGGCCTTAGATTCCTTTTAGATATGGAGTGTATGGGGTTATACGAGCCGGTGATCCAGTTTATTTAAGAAAAAATCATATGGTTGTTTAAGCCATTGTTTATTTTCCAGAAATATTCCGATATTTCAGTCTTTGGCTAAGGCTAACAAAAATACAAATCGAAAATGTTAATTATGCACACAAATTCTTATTAATGTAAGTGATTTACCTAAAAATCGGTATGTCAAGTTAACTTTAATGTGTTGTTAAAAACCTTATGTCACAGATTAAAAGAAAAAACAAGTTAAAAACGAAAAACTAGAGAGACAAAAAACCGCACGCCAAAGAATATCACATAATCAATAATAATATTACAATTTTTAACAAAGTCAAACATTTTAAAAGATTAACTAAAATAATAACAATCAAAGTTAACAAACTAAAAATTTGAAGATATGCTGAAGGAGTACTAAGTTCATCCCGCTAGTGGGAAAGGCCATCCATAGAATGCATGCATGCATTTATTAAGTGTTTATATTGTGTGTCGGTCTTGAAGTTTGTTGCGTTAGGTCTTCTTGATTATATGTAGAGATCTTCTACATTTTTCCTCTTTTTCCAATTTTGCTCTTTGTGTAGGATTTTGGGATTTTCAAAATCAAAAGTGTGTTTTTTTTTTTTTAATTACATGCGTAAGACAGGCCGTGCCACAGTTCCGCTCATCTTTCCGTTGTTGGCTGTCATTCTGTGTAAGCAGATGTCCTAATAAAATCATTTCTGTGTTCACGCATGCGTGTTTTTATGTCTCTTCCTGTCTCTCCAATGTAGACCTTATTGCAATTATTCGTCTTGCATTTGATTTCGTATATGGCGCCCTTCGTTGGTTTTACAATTTTTGTTTTAGTGGCTCTGTACAACATTAGTCTTAATTTGTTTTGGGCCTGGAGCCCCAGTCTAAAGATGGTATTATTATTTTATAGAGAAGGAATGATGTTGTTGCTTATATATTGTGTGTATAAGAGTTTTTTGTAAATCGGGATTTGTATATTTAGTCTATGTGTATTGTCTGTTGTTTTGTTATTACTACCTGGAGCATGTTTGACATGTTTTATTATTATGTTTATGATGCTGGTGGGGTAGTTGTTTGAGGCCAAGATTTGATGAATTTGGCTGTAGTTTGTATTGTGAAACCTTGTGTCACTCAAGGCTATCACCCCTTTTGCAAATGAAAGGGCTAAATTGAATTTCATGTTGTGGGGGTGAGCCGATAAGAAATTTAATAGTCTCCCCGATGCCATAGGTTTGCTGTACCAATCTGTTGAGATTTTGTTACTTTCTCTGTATAGCCTCATATCCAAAAAAGGAATGCTTTGTGTGGTAACATCCTCATTTCAATGGTGAATTTTATACGGGTATGTTTATTGTTGAAAATTCTTAATGTCTCATCTATGGCATGAGTCGGTAACACTGTTATGATGTCATCCACATATTTTTTAATAAATGTGGCCTGTGAGGTAGGTCAGAGATGATATCATCAATTAGATCATCCAACACAAATTCCGCCAGAATGACTGAGAGGCTGCTGCTCATAGCCAGTCCATGCTTTTGCTCCCTGGTACATGAAAAAATTGTTTTCCAAAACGCAGAATTGCAAAGCCTTTGTGAACATGCATTTTGAGATTCGGGTGACTTGTTTAATCTTGGGCCACCTTCTTAGTACACTTCTAATCGCTTGGTCATGCGGGATGTTAGTGTATAATTGTGTAACATCAAACGAGATTAGGCGATCGTTTCGCAAGATCTGTGTGTAGGAGCTGGGCACATTATATTTAGTAGTGTCACGGAGCTGTGCTAGTATGGTTTTCATAAATGCAGCTAATGCATAAGCTGGTGTGTCACGTATGGTAACAATAGGTCGGATTGGGTGGTTTTGCTTGTGTGCTTTAATTGTTCCATAAATTCTAGGTGGAATAGCATGCGATATTGTCAATTTAGTGAGGTCAGGTTTCGGTATGTATTTCGTAGTGTGCAATTCAGATACTATTGCATTGTTTTTCTGTATGAGTTGTTTTATCAGGTTGGGGTTATGATGGTGCATAACTTCGTATGTGTTTCTGTCGCTTAAGTGTTCACTCATCTTTTGCTCGTATTGCTGTCTATTTATTATTATTGTACGTTTACTCTTGTCACTATTAATAGTAAGCACATCTTTGTTGTCTCACTTTTGGTATAATTGTTGAAATCACCCAAGAGCAAAAAAAAAATTTTACGTTAAAGTAAAATTGGTTATTTTAACACTAATGCATATCCCTCGCGCGAAAATTAACAATTTATTTCGAACATTTTTTTGTAGGATATTTAAAAATTTCAGATTAAAAAAATCACCCGTGTACTAGATACCTTCAAATAATTCTTTTTCCTCAGAAGTGGTTTTGCTCTTGTCCTTGTTTTGTGATTTTGCTCTCAACTCCCGTGATCAGGTGCGGATCAAGATTTTCAGGCTCAAGGGCTATAATTTTTTTTTTGTGGTCCTCGTATGTAAAAACCAATTTTTTATTTTCGTCGAAACGTCGCAAAAATTTGTCAACTGAGTTGTTAAGTTCGAACTGCCTAGCCCCTTGAGATTATCTATCTCCTTAGATATGCTATCAAGAATTCCCAGAATATTGGACTCCTCACCATCGTCACTGACTGTGCAGCAATTACTTGAAGTATTTTTATTGAAACAGCCTGAACAGCGATATGCGACTGTCCCACTCATAATGCTATTGATAACATCCTTAGGCAGTTTACAGCAGGATGCATGGTAGCAATGTTGACAAAGGACTCATTATGCGCTTCTAAACAGATGAAAGATTGAGGTGCTCCTCTGATTAAATATGGATTGTGTCAATGTCTCATCCTGTATAATTGGTTTTCCAGTCATTTAAAACCAGGTGTTCGAACCAAATCGGTTCGAATATATTTTGGTTTTACCGATTACTTTAAAAGGAAAACATCCTGAAAACAAAGCGTCAAATTTTTAGGAAAATAAAATCTAATTTGATTACTCTTAATCAAAAAAAAAGGTACACAACCTAACAAAGCCATATATTTGTCATCTACATTGCACATTGCACAAATACAATACAACAATATAGCCTCATTGAGCAGATCAAATTAAAATTCTTATCATATGATTGAAGCAATTAGATTCGTGCTAAAAACAATTGATGAAAAAAGCAAAAAAAATTCAATCTAATTACAAATTTTCCCAAAAATAGGTACAGCATCTAACCAAAGCATGTGTGTTGTCATGTAGCATATATGCATGGCACAAATACAATCAGATCAAGCAAATCAATTTGCAACTCTATCATCATTATAAGTTCTATCGAACGGGAATTTCTTCTCTACGTGATAGAGATAACATTTTTTGCAAATATACAGAATTCAATTTAACACAGCAGCATGGGTTGCTTTAAATTTCTTGTTACTATGCATTTTGTTCATTGCTATGCATATTTTATCTCTAGTACCTTAAAATTACAGAACCACGGCCAATTCTTGTGATCATGCGCCTCTGCTACTCCATAATTGGTGTCGTGTACAAGCAAGGGCTATATAAACAGCAGTTTGACTTGATTCGATCTCTTTTGTGATTTAGCAGTGCAGTGATTAACTTGGCGATTTTATTCCTTTGTGCTCTTTCCTAGTGATTTTTCCTAGTCTGTATTTTACTACTAAATTAAATACTTGGTTTAATTGACAGCTAAAATAAAATATTCTTATTCTGGGTACCGACTGGATTAAGGAGTTTGTTTTAAATAGCGATTAAATTAAAGGTTTTTAATTGTGGGTAGCGACTGCAATAAAAAAATATTACTAACAATACACTTTATTTCTGGTCTCGACGGAAATAAAGAATCTTTCTTCGGGTCTCGACTGAAGTTAAGATATATACTAACATTCACTTTAAGTCGGGTCTCGACTGACTTAAAGAATATTACCTCGGGTCTCGACTGAGATAATATATTACTAACAAATAACTTTATTCCGGGTCTCGACTGTAATAAAGTTACTTTTTGCGGGTATCGACTGTAATAAGAAATCTACTAACTCACACCACTTTATTGCGGGTCTCGACTGTAATAAAGAGTCTTATTGCGGGTCTCGACTGTAATAAGACAATTACTAACAAAACCACTTTATTGCGGGTCTCGACTGTAATAAAGAGTCTTATTTCGGGTTTCGACTGTAATAAGACAATTCCTAACAAATCCACTTTATTGCGGGTATCGACTGCAATAAAGAATATCCTCATCCCACACCTCAGTCAAAGAAAAGGTCAAGTAAATCAGCTGCTATATATCGATCAGGTGAGTACAAGTCAATTGCTATAGTTGTGTAAATCAAATTTATATATTCATCATTTAATAAACATTAATTTCAGCTTTTTATATTACAATATATATATATATATATATATCTTGCAGTTCTCAAGTTTGAGTATTTATTGAACTTGAAACATTTAGTGCAGTGAATAAACAGATAAAAAACCACTAGCTTTATACCAGTGGCATAAATTTCACTACATCTTTCATTCATTGCATGTACGCTCTGACTACGGGCAGTACACCAGGTTCCATCGGGTTGTCTCATTCCGGGAAAAACTATAATTTCCCTAGTAAAAACTCTTAGGTCTGCCATAGCTCGGAGCACATGTATACCAATGAATAAGGAATGCTGTTATGTTAAGCATACATGGTAGCACGGTATAGAGACAGACTAATAAGTTTTTACTTTAGATCGTAGCTTATTCAGAGGAAAAGTAATAAAAGCAAACTAGATTCATTCAGCCTTGCATTTGGTATAACCGCGCTAAAATAAATGCATCTGAAGACTTATATTTTATGTTGAATACAGATTTCATAGGACGAGAACACATTGCAGGCATAAATAGCAAGGAGATCTTATGAAGAAATTCTAATTCTAATAGTAGTGAACAACACTTTTTGACATTTGTTTTTATATTAACGTCTACGTTTCTTCTACGTTGTATTTTCTTTCGTTGGTTTTAATTTTTAATTCTTATCCCTTTGAGATATTATTACTCCTTTTGGCTTCACTCATTATTTACACGAATGTCATAATCAAAAGCACTTTATAGGTAATACTGGTTCTAACGTAACAAATAGAGCTTGTTTGCGTAAGTTATATCCTCATGGTACGGAATAATCTCAAGGTCTAATTTACGCAATCAACTATTACTGTTATTCGAATTAATTTGTTACATATATGTTTATTATTTACACCTCCCCTGATCTGGGTTAATTGCTGTAGATGAAAAATATTTCGAATTTATGATGATTAGCAGACGCATCAGATTGTGAAAAAATTAATTCTTTATTTTTATATGCATAATAACATCCCTACAATGCAGGCCATAAATTTATTGGTAAATACAGTTCCAAGACTAAACCGATTTATTTTTTTATTTACGTTAATTGATTAAATTTTTATCGGAATTTGTAATCAACAAAAAAATTTGCTTAAATATGGACAGAGGTGTCCGTAGAGGCATAGTCAGTTGTTTTACTTACATCTTGCTTATATGACTTATATTACAAATCCACTTATCCTTTTCAACCAATGGAAACGCTGTCCTGCTGCTGCCGTGTCAATGTACTTAATTCAAACTTTAGGTACCACCCAGTCAAACAGTGGTAACCTGATGTCCGATACCTGTCTATTGTGATTTATTTTGTCCATACATACAAATTTTGCTGTCATATTTTTAGACAGTTTTCACTGCATATCGGTATGGATCGCTTATTTCCTCTCTTAATTTGACAGGGGCTTATATTTGAGTTTTCTTAACTGAAGAGTTAAGCATGAAATACAATTGGAGCTTTTCTGTTAGCTTTATCGCCAGGTTTCGTTTAAAGCTGGCTGAAAAAGCCGAACTGAACACAACTGGCGTTTTTGACATTTACAACTTTAATTTGTTTATGTTGAGAACTTTTATTACGGAACGACAGTTAATGCTTCCGATTTTCCAAAATTATGATAAATTCATGCTTTTTTGGATAGTTTCGAGATGTACCAATTATATGTGAAAATATTACCAGGTTTTTTTTATGTCTCACAGGAACTGCTTGTGTTTTACTAACTCTATAAGTTTTCTTCCATTTTAACATTTTTGGTAGCTTTTTACTTCTTAAATGTGTCAACAGAAGCCATTCTCAACTAATATTCGACATTCGCACAGTTGGTAACATTAAAAATTGACAGTCATTGGGCTTGAAATTTGCAATTTGATCAAATTTCAAGCCAGCTTGAAGCTGGCAAAAAAGTTAAAGCTCCAATTGTATTCTTCTATCTCGCCACTTGTCCCTTAGGGCTCTTAAACTGTAAGAGCCATTTAAGCGCTGCATGATCGGTACGAAAAAAGAATTTCTGCGCGTAGAGATATTTGTGAAAATGTTTTGTTGAGTTTACAATGGCAAGTAGCTCTTTTCTTGTAGAACAATAGTTTCTCCTCTCTTTGATTTTGAAAGTGCTTTGCTATATATAATAAGCTACCTTCTGACACTTCTTGACCATCCTCCTCTTGTGAAAGCACTGTAGCAATACCAACATTACTGGCATCCGTGTCCAATATAAAAGTTTTTACCAGCTTTGGATAGTTAACTGCTGTAGTTTCACAGAGCTGTTGCTTAAATTTTGGAAACTATCCATACATTTATCCGACCATATGAACGGCTTTCACTTTTCTGTAATTTGAGGTAGGCTCTTTGCTATATCTGCAAAACCTCTTAAAATTCGCCTGTAGTAGGTAGTTATACCAAGAAAACTCCGTAATTGGTGTGTGTCCTTTGGATTTTTGATGGCTTCTATCTTCTCTGGATCAGTTCTTATTCCGTATGATGTAACTATGTACCCCAAATATTTAACTTCATTTTTTAATATAGCACATTTACTCATACTGAGCATCAGTTTCGCATCTCTCAGTCTTCGAAAAACGTCCCGTAAGTTGTTTGTTTATGTTCCTCGAATGTCCTTCCGATTTCTATTATGTCATCTAAGCAGGCAAGGCATGTTTTCCAGATTAAATCCCGTAAAACACATTCCATGAGTCGTTCGAATGTAGCTGGAGCTATACATAATCCAAATGGCACAACTTTGGATTGCCATAAGCCGGTGCCAACTGAGAAGGCAGTTTGCTCTAGATCCTCCGGATGTATTTTCCACTTTCCAGTAACCACTCCTCAAATCCAATGTGGAAAACCATTGTGCTCCGGAGAGGATATTCAACATATCATCAATCCTTGGTAACGGATAGCAAACGTTTTTCGTTACATTATTTAGTTAGCTATACTCTACACAGAATCGGGTGCTACCATCCATTTTCTTGACCAGAACAACCGGCGATGTCCAAGGGCTGTTAGATTATTATGCCTTGTTCATTCATGGAGCTCATCATATCTGCAATTCCTAGTTGTTTGGCTAATGGTAGTCTTCATGGTGTCTGCCGAATGGGCCTGGAATCTCATGCATCGATCCGATGTTGGACAAGGTTTGTTTTACCGTAATCATCATCATTCATTGCAAATAATTCCGAAAATTCAAAGATAACCTCTTTGGCATCGTTGCATTATTGCTCACTTAAGCCTAGTTGACATTATGCTGATTGGCCAGCGCTGATGCATCAGCAGCGAGAATCAGCGCGACACAGTGTCAACACCAATGCATTGAGAAAGTCAAACGAGTTTAACTTTTGCATCAGCGCTGGTCAATCAGCATAATGTCAACTAGACTTTAAGGCACTGGAGGAAAGAAGTTTCTGAACCTGTTGAGTAGGAGCTGGTATAGGCTTTGTCTCATTTACTTTACTACTCTTATTCAAATTAATAATTCCGTGAACGTGTTCACAGTTTCCAATTATAGCACCTTCTTTTAGATGTACTTCATTTTCGGTTGTGCTGAGCAGTCTAACTGGAATTAATGTCGCGCCTTCTGCCTTCACTAAAATCTTCCCAACGATGATGTTCGATGTAACTTTTGTACGGTTAGGGTCCACCAGATAGAATCGGCAGGTCCTGATATCATCAGTAAGCTGTGTCTATAACTAATTAACTAATTTTCACTATGTGATCAGGATTCGGTGAGTCTCACTCTAGACTTTTTTCGAACCAGAGTTCTTGGAACTTACACTTTGCTTGTAAAATAGAAGAAAATAAGAACAAATTGGTGATAGTTTATTGTGAATTTTCAAGTGAATTAATATTTAATAAAGTGATTGAAATTAGTTATCTTAAATTTAATAGCATTTCAATAATAATAAGTTTATCGATAATGTAAATTTTCCTTGTACAGAATAAATTCAACACAGTTATTCCTATACTTCCAATTTGGAAAGCTGGAAGTCACATGCGAATTATTCTTTGTTTGCCTTCGACTTGTAATCTGATCAGTAACTGAATTAAATTTGAATAAAGCGATTTTCAATTTTCCTCGAATTAGCCATATTTCAAATTAGAAAAGTAAAGTAAAGTAAAGTAATTTAAATACACTTCTCATATTGAGTCAAGGTGGAATGTAAATGCGAATTGTTCTTTGTTTTGCCTAATTTTTGTAATTATATCAGTAATTTCAAAAGTGACTAAATTGTGTAATTTATTAGTAGTTTAATTCCATAAATTTAGAGATATGCCTAAAGATAAGTGCTTGCTTGCTATGGTCGCAGCGTACATTAAGCACTTGTGTGCAGGTTGCAGCTGACGGAGATGTAGTCACAGCCACACAATGAAGTTAGCGCGGTTTCATCAGACTGCGTGAACGACAACTGATAGAAAAGTCTGAATGGGGCGGAATGAAAAGAAAAAGAAGAAGAAGAACATCCATGTGAGGAGACCTCAGCGCCAGCATGTTTGGAGTAAATAAAAAAGGACGCATATGTTTCGGCCCGGGAAAAATTAGTGCGAACGTAGAGAACAACCAATTATACTACCGGAAACTCGACCGACCATTGTGGCTTCTGCAGTTCTGCCCACGCCATGGGATTATTCTAGCCATCGTTCTATGAGAAAGCCACTTTTGACCCAACAGATGAGGCGAACGGTTCTACTTTGGGCTAAAGAGCAAATTTTGTAGACCGAAGAGATGTGAGACAAAGTAATCTTCTCCAATAAATCAAAATTCAATCTGCATGTTCGAGATGGCTGACTGTTTGGTCGGAGAAGGCGTGAAGAATGCATGCAGACTTTGCCTAGTAAATGGAATGTGTAATGTTGTGGGTTTGCTTTTCTGGAGATGAAAAGGGTCGACTGTGCTTTATTGACCGAAAAGTCACAGCGAATGTACATTTCAATGTTCTACGGAATCCCCTTGAGCTCACAAGTATCGAGTTGCTTGCATACACATGTGACTGTGTCTTCCAGCAGGACAATGCGCCATGCCATGCTGGTAGAACGGTATGTAGCATTGTAAGAATTTAGTTAAATAAAATATTTTTAGTTAACCTATCAGCAAGGAGCAACAAGTTTTAAAATGGATAATAATTATTGCTTGTTTTTAAATTTAAAAGTGAAGACCTACCTGCAAGAGAATAATATCGAGCTGTTAAGATGGCATCCATATAGCCCAGATCTCAATCCAATCGAAACTATCTGAGCTATATTGAAACCTAAAGTGGCAAGAAATCGACCAAAGACAATTACAGCATTGAAACATCTGATCAGGGATATTTGGGAGTCCATACCAGCCAGTACATTGCGAAAGTTAGCAGAATCCATGCCTAATAGTTGTAAGGCTATGATAAAGGTCAAGGGAGGTCCGACAAAGTATTGAATTATTTCATTCGTTAATTTATTAGTTTATTAAAGAAGGTAAAAACTTAAAAAGTGCATAACGCTAATGATAGTATTTAATTTCTTCAACCTTCTAACCCTATTGAAACTCAAAGCTGCGCCGTATATCCTTTTTATTCACGAAATTTTTCTTTTATTTAAGAACGGTTTTAAATTGTCTAGAAATGTTGGAAGTAACCATTATATTTCGCATCGGGCACTACAAGTGACACATTTTGGCTTAGTCATGAAAACTCCGACAAAATTTGAGTGAGCAATTTTTTTGCGCAGTATACTGTATAGATTTGTTCTGCTCGATCTTATAGAAAACGTGCTGTGTCTTTGCGAAAATAAAAGAATTTTGTTTTTCTCCTTGAACGAACCCATCTCAATTTCCAGTCTAGTTACCCACTGTCTAGAATCATTTTCGTTAACAAGGTTATATTGGACCCAAATCCAGCACTAGCGCCAAGATCCACCGGCTTAATTGGCAGAGTGGTGAAGGCATTTTTAAACACGGAGGGGCACACAAAAAGATAACGAACTTTTTCTGTAAAGGAATCCGAAATCGAAGAGCAAAAGGGTAAGATTTTACATACATTTTATTAAATTTCGCGCTAAGGTTAGGTTCAGGGCGCCAACAAGTGTAACAGGTGGAAAGCGATATCAGTAGGCCCGCCTTACGAGGCGGGCAACGTTTTAGTCCCACAAAAAAAAGGGAGATATCCCGAGAAGCAGTTTTAATTGGTATCCCGTTAGGAAATACTCAAGATGAATTGACCTATTGTATAATGCTAAGCTAGGTCATTAGGCTAGTTAGGGCATGGACGAAAAGGGGAGGGGACGTGTATCCTTGTTGGATTATTATTCGAATTTATACCGTTTCAAAACCAACTCTAGGAGGCCTGCTCGCGCGCAGCATCAAGGTGCCAGGTGAACAATAAAAAAAAAATCTTAAGGACAATCAGCTGGTGGTGAGTACCTTTCATTCTTCCCTTGTTCATTAAATAAATTGACAGGAAGAGCAAGAGGTATAAAATTTTAGGACAAAAATCTCTTCATAAATGCACACGTTTACTAGATTTAATAACCTTTTCAATTTTCAATAGAAATACTTCTCGATGAATGGCAAATAATATTTGTATGATTGAGAGTAGTAGTGCATTTCAGCTCAACAATTTTTTTCATATTTTATACAGTTCAGCCATTAGAGATAAAGGAAAGTGTCTTCATGAATGCATAAGTTATTAGATTTTCATTATATCACATAATTTTTTAAAGTCAAACCGAGGATGTTTAAATAAATATGTCCGCACTTGTATGTTGATTGGTAATCACGTCGTTTCTTTTAAAGATTTACGCCTTCCTTTTGTAGTTTCTTACGTCGGATATATGCTTAAGAACTTTTTCTGTAAATATTCAGATACGCATTCATTCGGTTAGAGGTAGCGTTAATTTAGCGTGTAATTTTCGAAGAATGAATATTCGTTTACCCAGTGTCAAGCTAAGAAATATGATTTCGAAGATTTTCCTCACCCTTACTTCTCCGGAGCCCTCTCTGAGATGGTGGTCGTTTAGGTTCGCTACTCCTCTGAATTTTCAGAGCAGTAAGGACACCACTGGAATATACTCTGCCCTCAGTGTCGATTGGGAGGAATGGGCAAACAGCAGGAAAGCGCCTTCCTGAAGCGAAGTGGTAAGTGATATAAGGGCCCCTTTAGGGCTTTATGTGGTGTCAATGGTGTTTGATAGGCACGATGATTTTTTTTGTTTATGAATCGTGACCGGCGACAGGCTTTGGATTAACCCCCCCCCCCCTATAACTCTCCCACACTAGTCGAGATGCTAGCGTTCCGCCCTGCGCTATCGCCGATCTCGTAGTGATCTGTCAGCTTATACTGGCAGTCTTGACTTCACGTCCAAGTTCATTCGCTCAACTACATAGTTTCACAACATGCTATAAATTAGAGTGCTTAGGTAACTTCAAATGAATTTTTAATTAAATCAAAATGTTAATCTATTTATATTGTTCTGAATTTAATATTTACCATAACACTGACACAATCCGATAAATAATATTGTTACATGTGGCTAGTGAACGGTTCTACATAAACTGCTGCCTTACTCACGTGCTGCAGGCACAGTATTGTCAAGAATAAAGCGTTTGCATCAGGTTATTATACAAGCATATGATGTAAGGTATCCCTGCATAAGAATTTGTAGTTCTGTGATCCCTTTTAGGATTCGCATTACTTACATAACATTTTTTAGTGTTTTCATCTAGGAACAAAAGTACTGTGTAACAATTATGTTTGGTCTGATGAGTGATGAACAAGTCGGCGATTGATTATATTCTGCCTGGATTACGAACTATGGTCGCACATACACACATGAGGCAACTATTACTCAGCTGAGAGTTATTGATCGTAAAATAGTAAGGTTCCTTTATACCATATGAGATTTCATCTAGGATATAAAAATTACGAATAAACCGTATACAACTCCCATCGCTCTGAAAAATTGAGTAAAAAAGCATATATTATAAAATTGGAAATCTTAACTAAAAATGTATAAATAAATAGCTGCATAATTAGAATACTCAACTCATTCTTCTTATTCTTATTCCAAGAAGTAACTCAAGCATGGTTATTCGGAGTCCTTACATGTAATATTATTTTTGGTAAAATGCTGGAATTCTTTGAAAAATTACCAGTTTGGTTTTCGGAATAAATTTGGGCACGAGTCTACCTAGATATTAGTTGCAGGCCTATTCTTTAACTTTTTTTTTTATCAGCCTCGTTGTCCAAATAATCGGGTTTGCAATTGGTAATAAACTTTATAGGAGTGCTGTGCAGTTGCTCCTTCTCAGCCATCTTATTCTACTCTCCTCCCAAGTATCTTTCTAATATGAAAATCCGAATTCACAATTTTGTAAATTTTTCTACCACAACTTAATAGATTTTTTATTAATTTATTATTTATTTAATTTCAGGTTTATTTCCACCACTTTCATTAATTAAATTCACTCAACTTTATTAATATTACATTAAAGTAAATTTTGACATTGAATTTTAAACCAATATTAACAGAATTAATAAAAAATTATGTTTTTCTGTTTTCTCAATTTTAAGCGGTTTCTTCAAAAATAAACCAAACGTATATAGACCAATTTAAAGTAGACATTTCAACTGTTAAAATGACCCTGGATAAAATATTTAAATATCTAGAAAACTACTTATTTCTCTTATTTAAAAGAAAATGGTGATAATTCAATACAAAAAAGGCATACTTTTACAAAATTTCATGTAAATTGAACAAAAGATAAAAAACCGAAAAATCGGGTTTCCACCATTTTCTCGGAAAATCTGAGGTATGTTAAAAAATGGCTTATATAAAAGTTTTAGTATGTCAGGTTGAGGATCTCCCGATCACAGGGATTGGAGAGAATCATGACTGATCATATGATGGTTTTCCTTGAGACTCACAATATCCTTTCGGCTTTACAATCCGGATTTCGAGCCAAACACAGATGTATCACAGCGTTGCTCAAGGTAACTGATGATCTTCGGTGTAATATTGACAATGACGAGGTATCTTTCCTAACATTATTAGATTTTTCAAAAGCCTTTGATAAGGTGGATCACGGTATTCTCTGTCGCAAATTAAGATTGAAGTTTGGCTTTAGTTGCTGATGGGTTACATTTATTAGAAATTTTTTAGTGACTCGTTCCCAAAGGGTGAATATTGGTGAACACTTCTCAGAGTTTTCATATCTTGAAAGAGGCGTCGCCCAGGATTCAATACTTGCACCTCTACTATTTTCTTTGTATATTGATGATATCACCGAGGCTATCCGTCATGATAATATACATTTGTATGCTGACGATGTACAAATTTATATCTCTCGGCTTCTAGGACTTATAGAAGATGGTGCATTCTGCTTAAATGCTGTTCTTCAGGCAATACTCTCCTGGTGTGTATCTAATAAATTGGATTTAAAAACTGAGAAATGCAAGTGTTTGGTTATACATAAAAATATTCAGGATACGTCATATTTCCCTCGTATCAATTTATCATCATTTATCATTCCTATAATAACTTACGGCGATGTTATTTACTGCAAACTGGACTCTTCCTCGGCATATCGTCTGAACGTTGGATTTAACGCTGCTGTAAAATTTGCATATAAATTACGACGCTTTTTTTTTTTTTTTTTTTTTTATATTATTAAGCCAAGCTCAGGGGATACCCTATGATGCAAAGCACAGCATGGCAGGAAGGAGATAGGGAAAGGATTAGGGGATGTGAGGAGAGTGGCGGAGGTGCCGATGTGTGTCGCCCTTAAACTTCCGCAGATTGTATGCCGGAGGAAAAACAGAAGATGGTAAGCTGTTCCACATTCGCACTGTTCGGGATAAAAAAGCATCTCGGAATTTTACTGTACGGCCGAAAGTAATTTGAAGGGTTAAAGGATGTGCGCGGTTTGCAGCGCGAGTATTGCGTGCAGGAATCATTCTACAAGGGATTAGACTAGATATTTCATCAGAACATTGACCATGCATATAGCGATAAAGGAGCGAAAGGCATCCAACATTGCGGCGGTGCTCGAGTGAGTCGATATGACAAGTTATTGCCAAATCGCCAATGAGCTTGAAGGCTCTCTTTTGGACAATATCCAATGAAGCTAAGGCTGTGCGACCAGCCCCGGCCCATATATGGGAGTTGTATTCCATTCTAGGTCTAATGTAGGACTTGTAGAGGAGCGCTAGATTTGACGGGCTGAAATATTTCTTACACCTTTTCAGAAATCCAAGACATTTCGATGCTTCTTTGGCAACAGAGAAGATGTGATCTGTCCAGTTTAACTTACTGGAAATATTAATGCCAAGAATGCTTAGTGACGGTGAATCAGAAATTAATGCTCCATCAAAAGAAACGGGTGTGGTTAAGTTATGATCTTGTTTTAATGAGATGAGACAGCTTTGAGTCTTAGATGCATTGAATTCGACGCGATTCGCTTTGCCCCAAGCGAGGGTACTGTTAAGATCGTTATTCAATGATCTAGTCATGCAATCTCGTTTAACACATGCGGCATTCTCCCTGGATTCCGCAAGAGTGTCAAAGGAGTAAGCGAAATCAAGAGTACTGTCATCTGCGAAACTATGGATGGGATTGAAAGTAAGGGAAAGCAGATCATTAATGAAAACTAAAAAGAGAGTTGGAGAGATAACAGAGCCTTGAGGCACACCGGCATTTATGGGATGCGGTTCAGATGTAACGCCATCTAATACAACACGTATTTGGCGACTAGATAGGAAACTTTCAATCCATAATAGAAGAGGAGGGGAGAGACCAAGTGCTTTAAGTTTGGCTAAAAGGGCTGGATGCCAGACTCTATCAAAGGCTTTTGAAATATCTAGAGCAACGATTTTAGACTCACCAAAATTGTGAAGACTACGGTTCCAACGTTCCGTAAGAAAGGTCAGCAAGTCTCCAGATGAGCGTCCAGCTCGGAAGCCATATTGGCGATCGTTGATGAGATGATTAGTTTCTAGATACTTCATTAATTTTGAGTTAATGATAGATTCAAAAACCTTTGAAAGAATCGAAGTGATGGCAATTGGTCGATAATTTGAGGGATCGCTACCCTCTCCTTTCTTAGGAATAGGCTGAACGTGAGCTAGCTTCCAAGCAGTTGGAAATTTTCCTGTCGAATAAGACAAGTAGAAGAGTTTGCGCAGAGGTTTAGCCAAGGATGAGGCGCAGCTTTTAATTAACAGGGGCGAAAAACCATCAGGACCTGCGGCTTTGGAGACGTTGATATCCTTAAGGACCCTGAACACATCCCTCGTACGAACGTGTATTGGCTCTTGTACACATTCACACGGGCGATGCAAAACAGGTGTTTGTGAAGTTGGTGGAAGACGAGAATTTGAAGCGAATCTAGCAGCTAAAATATTAGCTTTATCCAGGGAGTCAACAATCACTTCTCCATTATTAAGTAGTGAAGGTATAGAGGAACTGGTGAAATTGTTCCTGATGGTTTTGACCAGGGACCAGAAACCTTTGCTACCTTTGCGGCTTGTCAAGATTCTTTGTCTAATATTCTGGTCAAAAAGAAATTTTTCTCTCTGGATAATGGACTTGCAGGTGTTCCGTGCAGTCTTGTAGACTTGTTTCATTTCCGGACATGGATGCAATTGATAGGCGCGAAAAGCAGACTCTTTCGCTTTTATAGCTTGGTTACACTTATCGTTAAACCAGGAGCGATCATGCTGTTGTTGAGACCTGCTGTAAGAATACGGAATGTATTCACGCATGCCAAGATTTAGTATGTTACTAAATTGTAATGTGCATTCATCAACATCCCTCGAAGCAAAACAAACCGACCAATCAATTTCTTTAAGATACTTATTGAGACTTTCCCAATCAGCATTCTTATAGTGCCAAAGAAGCCTACTTGTAGGTGGAGCAGTTGGGCGGCACAGGTTTGAGGTGGTAAATTGAGCCGTGATTAAACAATGGTCTGAATTTCCAAGAGGGGAACCGACTGAAATGGAATATTTGTCAGGATGAGATGTTAGAAACAAGTCGAGTAAATTAGCTTTATCTCCAGCTGCATCAGGAATTCGCGTTGGTGCATCCACTAGCTGTTGCAAATTAAATGATTCACAGAAGAGTTCAACGAAACGGCCCGCAGGACTTGTGGTAGAAGAATGTCTGAGCCACGGTATATTATGAACATTAAAATCGCCTGCCAGGACGATTTCGGAAGAGGGGGAAACAGAAAGCAAATGATCAATATTGTTGGAGATATTGTCAAATACGGATACTGTGTCGTCATCAGACATATTTGGGCTGCGATAAAGGAAACAGAAGTATATGATGTGCTTGTGAAGTTTGAACCTAATCCAGATATAGTTAAACTCTGGATTGACCACGTCTCATATGTAGTTAGTTAGTAATGTGCTGGGATGGTCTCTCGGGACTTACCTAATGATACTAAACTGCATATTTCTTTATAATCTAATTTGAACCGGACTACCTCATTCTTTAATTAATACAGTATAATTTCTAATGCCCTAGACACACAGCACTCTTAATGAAGAAATAACTAACGATTCATTAGTCTATAATGATTCATTATAAACTGCAGACACACAGCCATTTCTTTAATTAAGTTGTTCTGTCAAACTGGTTTTGATAAACTTACCACGTTAAAGAAGCAATATGGATCGAATTAACGCGATAAACTTTGTTTTCATTTATTTTATTTTCAATTTAACAATTTGCAAATGAGAAAAACATTATATTAAAAAAAAATATTGATAATATAATTTGTGATTTGAATTTGTTTGCATTTCTTCTTCTTATTTTTCAAATCGGCAGATGCACATCGGAGCTCCATATTTAAATTATTTGCAAATCTAGCACATTTTTCCCCATTATAGCTATAATGAAGGAAGAAAACACTTCATTAGTGTACTTCATTATCATCTGATTTTCGAGCCATAATGACGTATACTATGTGACACATGGCATTTTAATGAATAGTAAGTATAAATGATTCATTAGTTCGTGCTGTGCGTCTAGGGTATATAATCGAGTCACACCAACAACTTTCTGATACTTAGATATAATTATTTTCAAAGCCAACGGTTAAGTTTCGTTCACGCTATCAGACTTTGGAATTCTCTACCTATTGAACTAAAATGGCTTGTCCCGATGAGTAGGCGAGTTCTTAAAGATCAACTTATGGAGGTGTTATAAAATACATATTTAAATTCAGTAAAAAATGTCTGAAATAAAATTCCCTTTCCTTTAATCCTCCCCCGTATTCCCATCCGATTTTTGCCAGTAAGTGCATATATTAATCAATTCTTTTCTACTTATGAATTCCTGTGTTTTAATTTTCTTTTGGATTATTTTTTTCGTTTTTTATTATTCTTCTGTTTTACTCTATTTGTTTGAATTAGAATTAAATTAGTGAGAAGTATTTTTTCTTTTTTCTTTTATTTCTTGGAATTAGTATTAAGATTTGCTGTAGGTAGTTCTCTTTGTTATATGCTTATATATGAATTATTTTATTAGTATCAAGTTAACTTGTTTTTTTAATCTTATTATTGTTAATATTACATACACATCACTATTACTATATTA
This sequence comes from Dioctria linearis, assembly GCA_963930735.1. NCBI lineage: Eukaryota > Metazoa > Arthropoda > Insecta > Diptera > Asilidae > Dioctria > Dioctria linearis. Next base: position 28,365,828 of record OZ005742.1, read on the forward strand.
TATTACTTCAATTATGTCTTACTACGTACATTATAAAGTTTATACTTCTTTGTACAATTAATAATAATAATAAATTGAATTGAATTGAATCTACAACTTTTATGAAGGATATTTTCCGCTAGGAAGTTACGTCTTGCCGAAAATCCAAAAAAAAAAAACACTTTTCACTCCTAAACACCACACAATTTATTTCAATTTATTTCGTGTTTAATTTTTGTTTTTCCTCTTAATTATAGCCATCGCTAAATATTCCGGCTGATCCTTGCCTGGTTTATAATTTTTTTGGTTCAAAAAGCTATTGGAACCAGTCTAATATGTATAATAAGTTGTAAGAAAACATGGGTGTAAAACTAGGAGGACTTATTAAATACTTAATATTACATAATAACATTTAATTTTGTTCAAGAAAGAATTTTTTGGGATTCTCCGGTATATAGCAAAAGCTAAAAAATGTTCTAATTTGTTATTTCATCACACAACTCATTAATTTTTGGTGACAAGTTTCAAGTCTTGGTTTGACTCATCAACAGGTCCGAAATAGCGAAATTGGGTGATTTGAAAAACAAATGAAAAAATGAAGAAAAGAAGAAAGAAATGAAAAGTTTGAGAAAAATAGAAAAAACAAATTTTTTATTTATTAAAAAAAATGTAAAAAAAAAAATCACCCAATTTCGCTATTTGGGACCTGTTGATGAGTCAAACCAAGACTTGAAACTTGTCACCAAAAATTAATGATTTGTGTGATGAAATAACAAATTAGAACATTTTTTAGCTTTTGCTATATACCGGAGAATCCCAAAAAATTCTTTCTTGAACAAAATTAAGTTTAACCCGGTAAAAAGTCCAAAAGAGTAATCGTTTTATTTAATAACATTTAAGAAATAAAGGCAAAAAATGGAGGAATCTGAATTCGTTTTATTGTAACACTACGATGCCAATGGTATAGGACGGATACGACGAGAGCGTCTTGCATCATTCTTTTTTGATCCAAGGTGATGAAAACATCCGGAGGGACAAGTCTAGAGTTGATAGATCTTGCTCCGACTACATGCCTACAGTAGGCCCTCGGATGAGAGAGTTGTCAATCGTAGCAGCTCTCGCAAAATGATTTCTTATTTGGTTGATTATAAAATTGCCTATTCGGATTATGTTGTTCGAGAAATAATGCGTTTTAATCAGAATTTGGATTTCTATACATTCCCATACATGCCCTTAAGCCGTGCCTTTCAAATATCTGAAGTCTTTCCATGTAACTAGGGCTAATGGTAGACCATTTGGACAGCTGTATATTGCTATTGGTCTAATTAGTGTTTGGTATGAAATGATTTTTACTTTGTTGTTTAGATCCTTTGAAAAGAATAATCTGTGGACTAAGTTGAATGCTGGTCTTTCTTTACTTATTTGATTAGTGACATGTTGGCTATAGTCCTAAATAATTAACTGCTTCTTCTTGATGGTTCTATTTGCCCTGCTAAGGGGGTCCTAAATAATATAGTCTCGCACTTGTTTCAGAGTATATTTTAAGTCGTTAATTAGGTGGTACTAGTGCCGCCTAGTTAATGACTTAGTGCCGCCTACTCGCCTAGTGGAGTGCCGGTGTCGAATTCTCAATTCTGAGAAAAAATGGAAGAAATCAGCAAATCACAAAGGAGTATAAATCTAAAAAAAAAAAAAAAAGGGGACAGAGAAATTAGTTGCTAAATGTTTGTTGTAAAAAAAACCTATGAACAATCCGAAAAAAAGTCGCCGGAGAATAGCCCAATTTATTTTACGGCAAAAACATAAGTAAAATCTAAAAAGAAAAGGAATACATGAATTTAGATATAATAAGTATATTCGCATTGAGCTGTTGAGCACAAACAATTGCCGTGATTCCTAATTCCATGGAATAAGAGTAGATGGAGAAAAAGAGCTTGAAAGAATTGTCGACCATTTAATAACAGAATTTCATACCGGTGCCGAAAGTTTGGAAAATATGCAGCAAAAATAGTTGTCTCAATCTGATAAACCTCCATAGCTAAAAACCCTAAAAACTCATAATGCATATTGAAAAAATGACGGTTTTTTTTAAAGGTTATTTTGATAAATACATCGATCGTTTTGTTGATAAATTTTCGACGTTTCGGGTCCACGTGCGGCCGTCCTTCAGAATCTCTTTACAAATAATATTATTAGTTACACATGAGTTAAGTTTTTTTTTTTTTTTAATTCTAAATACAAATATTTTAAATACATTTTCTGTCTGCAGCGCGCGTATAAAGCGCGGTCAAAAACATAAGGCCAGCTGGTAACCAATCAGCTGTAAATTCATTGAAAAAAATATGATCGCTTTAAACACCATAAAGACAAATTTTTGTTTTCAAGAACTTATGCTATAGAGTTTGAAAATTGTGCCAAAGCTAACCATTATCCATATCAGACATTTTCTAAAAGTGAAATCGAATTTTTTTAATCACTTCAAAAGTATGTGAAGTATATTTATTTGTTTTACCGAAAAGATACATCAATCGTTATTTAAAGGACTTGGTACATTGAAGCTCGTTTCCGAATATTGTAATTTGAAAACATTTAATTCTTCAATTTAGAATCGATCTGCAAGGTATAACGAATATTTTAAAATAGCTTTGTAAAAAGTCAACAATTAGTTTTATACTTAGTTGAAAAAGTGAAAATGTTTCACAAATTTTGAAAAATACAACTTAATCATTTTTTCGTGCTGAAAGCCTGATTTTCGATTCAAGAAACTGAAAAGTTCGAAATGTTTAAAATATTTTCACCTGTTTTTTACTACAGTACTAAATTTTTGAAGTTATGAGTCTTAGCTTCTGTTTAATGATGCGGAGATACAAATTTGGCATCTATTGAGAAAAAAATATCTTAGAATCAATTTGCGTCGAACAACCAACCCTGAAAATCTCTCGTAATTACATACATACATGCATACTTATATAAATACATGCATACATGTAATAGTTTTGATGCAGTTAATTTTATTTAAATCTGCCACCCCGGATTAATACGAAGGAAAAACAAGTAAAAAAGCTAGAATTGGTCTAAGACCATTTCTTACGATAACCTAGATGACTGCCCGTATGTTATTACATATTTGAGCAATTTTCAGTTTTGCAGTGGTTTTTGCATTTATTTTTGGAACGGTTCGTCGAACATAAAGAATTTTTATAACCAATTTCAGAGGATTTCATATTCAGAAGAACTTTTCAGTAAATAGTAACGTCTAGGATTGCTCGTTTTCATAGTATACGTAAAAATCTTAAATTTTTATATGGCAATACCAAGCAGGGGTTGCCCAGTTTAGTCCGTTTTTGAAATTATATTTGCAATTTTTATGAAAACGCCGTGTACAAAATTTGAGCACTGTACGTTAAAGCGTTCTGAGGCAGTGTCCAAATATATAGTGAAAGAAGAAATTTTTGTATGGCATCCCCCAAAGGAGTTGCCTGATTTGTCCCCTTTTTGGAACAAAATTTTAGTTTTTTTTTAAAGCACGAGTTCTCGAACGGACATGCAGAAATCAAAATAAATTTTAATATTATGCGTGGGTGTTCAGTCCATTTTGCTCTAGGAGTATTATTTCTATGCATTAAAAACGAAATGACAAACTTAGTATACCCTATGATTTCATTTAGGGTATAATGCTCTTCAATTACAGTAAACAGTTTTGGCTCGAAACGACCAAAACCATTTTATTAAGTTGCATTGGTAATAACAGTTGTAGCTGCTAAGACTTAACATATTACATATTATATAAAACCCTTATTTTTAATTAGGGTTAAAAGAAACAAAATACTGTGTTAAAACTACAAAAAGCACGACGCGTTTCGCCATATTGGGGCATCATCAAGGGCTGGCTACTAACTGAAATCAACATCTAGCGAGTATTAAAATAGACTGGTTTAAGTAGCGGATTCTGTCTGAAAAACCTATCTGGTCGTTTACTCATACATTGCCATTAGTCAGTTTTTTAAGATGTTGCTTAATTTTGTTCGGTTAGTATAACCAAATTTTAATTTCAAAATTCAATTCAAATAATTTTATTATTATTTTACCTGTAAAATAATAACTTATGTAAAAAACTCCATAAATTTTTCCTTATATAAATTGACCTGTTGTTAAAGATCTCAAAATTATAGCTAACCTTTCAACGGGAGATATTGCTTTCCTCATATTCTTTTTTCTTTATAAGAGTAGTCATTTGCCTTAGAATTTCTTAAAAACGGTCAGGTGATAAGCGTAAGAAATATTTAACAAAAATTTTCATGTCCAATACGTAATTCTTTCCAGTTACACTCTTTATTATTTCTTCATTTTTTCGCCCAACACTCTTCTTTTTCAGCTTTTAATTGCAATGTTTTAGCAAAATTAATGCCAAACAAACAGCAGCTTTGCACCTCTGGATCAACGAAATTAATAATGCTATTTTATTTTTATTTTTACTAGCAGAATATTGCGCACAAAACGCTTCAGGGATTAAGTGAAGACTATTAACTGCAAAAGCTGCACGCAGCAAAGCCTGTAGCCTCTGTAAACACTTTGCAACTTTTTTCGACAGGTTGCAGCTTCTGAGCTCCGCGAGTTATATACTTACATAATCCTAACATATTAAATTGCCTATATAGCATTTTGTAAGCTCATTAAAAGTCATATTAATAAATTATTCACATTGGATTATGCTCACAGGATTTTCTTACCGTAAGCATAAATTGTAAGACGGCAGACAAATTGACATCCGCGGTATATAGACCAGCCGCATTAAGCTGTTACTTGTAGTCGGAGTTAGATCTTCAATAAATTAATTACCATCAAAGTTCTTTTTTATTATTTATTTTATTATTTTTTTTTTTTCTAAAGTTTATAAGTGCAAATTTTAACTCGCGCTACGAAAACTGCAGGCCGCGCGTAACTTTATTCCACTACGTGTAAACACCACTGCAACTTTGGGAGTTGCAACCTAAACCCTTCACACCAAAAGTTGCAATGTGTAACCGCAAGTTTAGATTGAGATTTACATAGATTTTAGCCGTTGACATGAGCCAGTCGAAAATAGGTGTAGTGTCTTGGGCTGGAGCTCGTCATTAAGCAAATCGCACGTGATCTTAAACTTTCGTATTTTTATCTGTTTCTGCTATTTCGGTAATTAAGTAGGATGGAGTAAGGGCCGTAAACACCAACGGGAATAATCCTATTTCCCGTGCAAAGATTTTTCCCATCCGAGAATAATCCTGCTTGCTTTGGTCGTAAACACCAACTCGTGTAAAACAATGAGTTTTTTGCTTATGTGGCATTACTTTCGGATATTTTCGGTATGTCGAAATAAAAGAGTGTTAGGTATATTTTAAAACACGAAATGTTGAATAAGCGATTTAATGAATAAAATTAATTTAATTTTCAGTTATCTTTTTTGCATAATATGAAAAAAAAAATTTAAGTAGAAAAAGAATTTAAGATCAGTGAATTTATCCGAAATATCATTGGCACGGAAACGTGCTTTTCTTTGCTGTCTGCTGTCATTGTCACTTAAATTCAAATTTTGCTCATTCGTGATCTATTCGGAATAATCCTCGAATAGAAATTTTATCCCCGGAAAATCTCGGATAAAATATTACACCGGTGTAATACGATGGATTAAATCGCGAGAAATCTTGGTTGGTGTTTGTGCATTACACGTGAATATGGATTATTCTGGTTGGTGTTTACGGCAGTAATTACCATATATTATGACTTTAGAGCCTTCAATAACTTTGTTTTCAAAAGAATTAAAACAGTAAATAGCCTGTGCAATTTTCTGCTTAATTTTTTCAAGGCTTTTTTACTGTTTTAAATCATTTAAAAGAGAAATTTTTAGCCTCATATTGATAAAGCAGTCATTATTTGTGGCAATAATAAAATTTGTCTTTATTATTTGCATTCTTATCGCAGTAAGAACAATATAATCATGTCGCCAAAAATTTATATTTTGGTGAATTTAATCTCATTTATGAGAGTCAAGGCTTATATGACTGCCTTGTGAATGTTTTCAAGTTGATGACCTCATGGGGGCGCAAAATACAAATATTGTGTAAAACAGCACAAGCTCGAATTAAAACGTACAATATCAAGCTAAGCAAACGAATCCAGACAGGTTAGCTTCTAATTCTAATCCTTATAATAGCTGAGCTTGTTGTATTGCGTCGCTGGCTATTGTAATAGGGCGAGGTCGAAAATTTGGACTCGGACAGGTCGTAAGTTTTCAAATACGGAAGTTTCAGACGTCAGACGTAAATCAGTAAATAAATTTATTTATCAGACCATAACCGTATATATCTGATTACAATGTGCGGCGGTATGTACTGTGCCATGTACCACATTCATCATAAGAAAAGATCTTTTGTTTTTATTTAGCACAGTAGATAAGTAAGTCTGGCATGACGTAGAATGAAATGAAAATTATACTTTGAACTATTTACAAATGAAAAATATTCTTTCTAGTTTGGATACCCGCGATGCTGTATTTAACTGTGAATATTCAATTATCAGAGCTTTTGTCATAAACTCGGGAGCTGCAGTTTACAAATTTGTACCAATTTTATAGCTAAAAAAGATATAAAAATAACTGTAGTGAAAGCCGAAATACGACAAAATTTTGCTAAACTATCAGAATCAGCACCCACACTAGTATTTAAGACTGGTTTGGTAACTGTTGGACTTTAATTTAATCTGTGATTTCATTATAGCCTATAATATCCAAGCGATCATTGCAACAAACGTTAAATAAGGCTTTGGTTATAAATTCCCTGCACTTTTTGAGGTTATGAAATAGGGTTTCCATTCAAATCAGCAATCGTGCGTTATTTCAGACTGGTATCTGATTCGTTCAAAAATTAAGACCAAATACAGGACTAGTTTGTTTTTTTGTTTGTTTATACGACTAAACTGGTTCTTCGGTTTGATTTGATTTGGTATTCACGTAACCGCCACCAATAACTCCGACAGTGTTTAAGATAGCACAAGAACTAAATATTGCATGGTAAACCAGAGCAGAACATATACCGATTGTCAAATGAGTTGTGTATTCTAGATTGGACCACAATATATTTTTGAAGCTAACCGAGGGCAACTGTTGCTTTAACAGCAGTTTTGTATTCACGTGATTGCCCTCCTCAACGCGGCAGATACAAGAAAATATGAATTAAGTACTCGAAGTATCGACCATTGCAAATGTCGTGGTCCATTCTGGAATGTCCAACAATATAAAGTTTGTATACTTTGCTCTGGTATTGCATGCGACATCTATCTATCTTATGCTATCTAAGGGAGAAAAAGCATAAAGAAAATTTACACGAATTTCCATTATTATCAGATCTTTTTATACCCTAGTCAGGGGTGTCAAACTCGCGGCCCGCAATGAAAACTTTTGCGGCCCGGCCAATATATCGGCACACAATAATTTATAAAAAATAAAAACTGTGAAAGCGCAGATTACATGCAAAGAAATAGAATGGAAAATGACTCATTTCCGTAAATAAATGAAAAGTGGAGTTGTCAGATTTTACTCTCATAAAGAGAGCTTAGGTCTGAAAACACAACAACTAATGTTTAGTAAAGTATTGCAAGAAAGTGAAGCGGCAGTACATGCAAGCTACGTCTTGTCCGAGTTGATAGCTAAACACTCGAAGCCTTTTACTGAAGGCGATTTCATCAAGAAATGCCTCATTAAAGCTGGAGGAATTGTTTGTCCTGTAAATTTGAAGGCTTTTCAAACAATTTTTTTGTCTCGAAATACAGTTGCGGAGAGAGTTACTGACTTGGCCGCCAATTTAAATGATCAGATCAAAGCAAAATCATCTAAAAGTTTTTCCATTGCCTGTGACGAGAGTACGGACATTGGTGACATAGCTCAATTAGCTGTGTTTCTTCGTGCTTGCGACACGGATCTGAACATTTTTGAGGAATTATTGGAACTAATACCGATGCGTGGTATTACTACAGGACAAGATATATTTAATTCAAAAATTCATCATACGCATTGTATTATTCATCAAAAAGTACTATGCTCGAAGGTAATAAACATGGAGAATGTTTTGTCAAACAATTCTGGGATTTGAAAGAAGAAGTATGTCCGTTTTTAAAAACTAAAAATCAAGACGCAAGCTTGTTTTCCGATCCAATATGGTTGCAGGATTTATCTTTCATAGTTGATATAACTAAACACTTAACCGATTTTAATTTATCGTTACAAGGAAAAGATCAGATCATTACGAACATATTTGACATAATTAAAGCATTCAAATGTAAGCTAGTTCTTTGGGAAAAGCAACTGAAAAATGAAGATTTATCGCACTTCCCGACGTGCAACATGAACAAATCAAATTTAGATGATACTGCATCGTATCAAAAATACGCAGAAAAAATTTCAAATCTTAGAACTGAGTTTGAAACAAGATTTAAAGATTTTAATTTTTTGGAAGACAAAATTTGTTTGTTTTCTTCGATTTTCTCAATAAATATAGACCAGTGATATACAAATGGAGATGATCGAGATTCAGTGCGACTCAAATTTGACGGCAAAATTTATTGAAGTCGGTGTGCCTGAATTTTACAAATATTTACCAGCCAGATTTTAAAATACTCGAAAATTCGTATATGAAATTATTTCCATGTTTCGAAGTACTTATCGGTGCGAGCAGTTATTTTCAGTTATGAAAGGAAATAAGTCTCCTGTTAGAATCAGTATTAATGACGCCCATCTTGGGTCTGTGTTGAAAGTAATCACTGCGAACAAAATTTCTCCCGAAATAGGAAAGATAGTAGCAGAGAAAAGATGTCAAGTGTCAGGACGTAAACATTAAATTTTTCTTGTTTTTTTTTTATATATATGTTTATTATAATGTATTATTCAAAATAAACCTATGTTTTTCTGAATATTGATTTTTCTTTTGCGGTCACCTAAAGATAAAACTTGTTTGTTTGGCCCAACTTAGCCTTTGAGTTTGACATCCTTGCCCTAGATGAAATCTAAAGGGTATTTTAAGTTTGTCGTTCCGTTTGTAATGCATAGAAATAATGCTGCTAGACCAAAATGTATTGAAGACCCACGAATAATATTAAATGTCGTTTGATGTTTGCATGTCCGTCTGTGCGTCCGTCCGTCCGTCCGCCTGTCTGTTTTTCCTCACGATAACTTGAGACCGCGTGTACTCACAAAGAGCTAAAATTTTGCACACGGGGTTTTGTAAAAAAAAACTCCTTCGTATAGGGTCTTAAGAATTGCAGGGTAAATTTCGCTAGTTATGGAGAGATTGACTAATTTGCCGAGAGCTTAAGCTAGGTTGACTGCAGATTTCTTAAAGACGATATTTCGAATGTCGTTAGGATCAGCAGTTTTATTACAACCCTGAATCAAAATTATAAGAATATGTTCAGGAGATATGGGGTCTAGTTTGATATTAATCGAGTGGTTACAGTTCTGCGGAAAGATAGAAGAAATATTAGGTTCCCTATCATCGTAGACAGTTTGAAATAATTGGAAAACATTTCACATATTGATTTGGGAAATGAAAAAGTGTGACTATTATGCGCTAATACTTTTGGGTTGATATTAGATCGCTTTAAATTTTCTCTAAACTCCCAGAAAGACCTGAAATTGATTTAAGGGAATTTTCTCTGCTTTCAACATATTTCTGGTGGCATTCCATTAAGAGTGACTTCGAGATTTTTCTAAGGTTAAAAAAGGTCTTATAGATCTCAGGGAGTGGATTGATTTCATGCAAACGTCTATATCTATCCTTTTCTTTAAGTACTTTTATTACCATTTCCTTTTATTGGTATTGGGTAAGTGAGCGAGATTTTCCATTGTTTTGGGAAATAGGTGTTGTTCAGGGAATTGTTGAATAATACCGTTCTATCATAATATCGGGAATAGTTTTGAGTACCTACTATGATTCGTATGCCATCAGTTCCAGGTGATTTTGTTGTTGTTCAGTTTACTGAAGATGTATAAATATTTGGACACTACCTGCGACGTAGAGTGCTGAAATATTGTACATAGAATTTTCAAAACTAAATGCAATTTCAAAAATTGACTAAATCGGGCAACCCCTTCATGGCGTTGCCATTCAAAAATTTAGGTTTCTTATGTATACTGAGAAAACGACAAGTCCTTGACATTTTTAACATACTGAAAAGTTCTTCAAAATATAAGATTCTATGAAATTGGTTATAGTCATTTTTACTGGGCGTGCTGGAAATAGTTGCGAAAACCACATTACCATCAAACTTGCACAAAGAAGTGACCAAACGAAATTACAAACGGGCATTCATCTAGTCTATCTATCTAGGGTATCGTAAGCATTGGTATTAGACCAATTCTAGCTTTTTTATTATTAATAATTCAAACTGTAGACACATATACACATATCACTATGAAAATTGCTACTTCTAAAGCCTCTGGAAATTATGCAGTTCTTAACTTATGAAACAGATGGAAATGCTCTTCTGAAAATTCAATAATGATTAAATATGAATTGTCTGAATGTCTCATATACAAATTAAGATATATGTAAGTTAAAGTGAAAAACTACAATTTCCCAACTAAGAACTCTCAACTTTGCTATAGCACATCAACTTAGCATAGAGCACATTTAGTCCAAAGAATAAGGAATGCTATTATGTAAAGCATACACGGTATCACTGCATACAGACAGACTAATAATCGTGGCTTATTTAGAGGAAAATTAATAAAAGCAAATTAGATTCATCGAGCCTTGCAATTTGCATAACCACGCTAAATTTAGTACAGCTGGACACAAATTTCATAGTACGAGAGCACATTGCAGGCATTAATAACAAGGAGATCTTATGAAGGAATAGTCTTTTAATTCCAATAGATGTAGACAACACTTTTTGACATTTTGTTTTAGATTTACGTCTGCGTTTCTTCTACGTATTTTCCTTGGTTCGTGTTAATTCTTAATTTTTATCTCTTCGAGATATTATTACTCCTTTTGGCTTCACTCATTATTTTCACGAATTTTAAAATCGAAGGCAATTTGTAGAGGTAACGGTAGTTCTAACGTAGCAAATAAACCTTGTTTACTTAAAATAAACCCTGGGATTAGTCCGTACTATAAGGACAACAGTTGAATAAAGATTTTACCTCAACACTTCAACTCGAATTAATTTGATACGAATGTGCATTTTTTACACCTCCCCTGATCCAGGTTAATTGCCGTAGATGAAAAAATATCTCGGATTTATGATGCTTCGCATGCGCACCAGATTGTGATAAAAATTAATTCTTTACTTTTATATGTATAAACAATTTGCTGGTAAATACAGTTGTTAGAATTAACGAATTTTCTTTCTAAAGTTAACCCTGAAACGTAACGTTTTTAACAAGATTTTTTTTATTTACGTTAGCACAACAATCATTCATATACCATACGTAATATGCCATAAATTTGTTGGTAAATACAGTTGCAAGACTAAGCGAATTTATTTCCCGAAATTAATCTTTCGTTTTTATCAAGATTTTTTTATTTACTATATTTCGCTATAAATATGGACAGACGAGTCCGTAGAAGCATAGTCAGTGGTTTTATTTAACTCATACTAAATCAAAATGAGTATCTTAAACATTGTTCTCTTCCCCGCTATTATAATTGCAGCAGTTTTTGCGGCTCCTCTAGAAACCGGAGTAGAAGGTAAGAAAAAACGTTTAATAGAATTCACAGAATTTTCTAAAAATATTTCTACAGCTCGAGCAATCGGAAAATGTTGTTTATTGGCGGCTGATGTCGCTCCTGCACCAAATCTTGACCCCTGTCCAGATAGCCGAATGTGTTGTCTGCTCGGAGTTGCAATACCGCTTACTGTACAATGTTAATCGACGTAGAATACAGAGGTGGATCCTGTGTGAAGACCAAGTGCCTATATTGCAATTAAATTTAAAATAAAATGTAAATTTTTTAATTGTTTCAAAAATAAATTAATATCATGTGAACTGCGGCTTAAAGCATACACGAAAAAGGACATTTTCTTAAGAATAAGTATGCAAAAGCAGGGTGTTTCAGATTAAAAGAAGTGATAAGGAAGATTTGAAATGAAATATGTCGGAGAATTATTTCATATAGGTACCTGCGAGGGTATTGATTCTTTGAATCCTCTAGTAAATTATCGTTAACTTGTTAACTTATTTTTACTCACGCGAGAAGTGTGACATAAGAAGATGTATAGGTATGGATCGCTTATTTTTACTCTCAATTTGACAGAGGCTTATATTTGAATTTTCTTAACTAAAACGTTAAGGGGGAAGGAGATGAAATAACAATGTATACGATATATTTATTTGTGTCTTAAGAATAATAGTGAGTGTGTTAAGACTGAGTGATCGAAGTGAACATTTATATTTCCTTTTAGTTGCTGTATATCATATGTCACTGTAATTCGAGAATCGCAACTTGTTCTCTTTCAATTTCGAGGAAAGTTATGATATATTTGAAAAGCCTTCTCTCCACCGAGTTTGCTCGACTTTGAAACTTTTGTGGATGCCTTCAGTTCAACAATTATGACAACATCTACGAATGACTATAAATCCGACGAATTATTAACGGAGTAAATTTTTATTTAAATTTTACTATGTTACTTATCTTAATTGCTCCTTTAATCCCTTGTGAGATATATGGTGGAAATGAAATGAGCCTTCCATTTTGCATGCGTTCGGATTTATTTGAGTTTACTCCATCGTCTCCCAGATAATGTCGCTTTACCTAAAATGGTTCCGCCGGAACGAGGTGGTGACATGCATAATATGGACTGACTACGTTCACAGAAATACAAATTGGCGTAACTAGGTAGTGGCCAGGGTGCCCCCCCCCCCCCCACAAGATGCGGCCTGGACCCCAACAGTAAATTATGAAAATTCCCAAAAAATATTCGATAACTCGTACAATCTTAGGCCTAATTAAATTAAATCCGTTCGGATCGGAATCGAAAAGCCTTTAACGAGTTCTTTTCTTCAAGAAAACCTATTAAAATCTTTTTAGAATTTTTAAAAACTATTCTGATATTGCTGTGATTCCTCTGAATTTTGCCAAATGCGTGAGCCGTAGGAGAAATCATGCAGAACTATTTTGACAATTTTAATAAATAAATTTTTATATCAATGAAATTTTTGAAAATTTTATAAAACTTTGTTTTTTAAAGCTCTTTCGAATCTAATCCCATCGGATTCAGTAATAATGCTGATTATCTTTATAAGGAAGAAATATTTATTATTTATTAGCACTCTAGACACAGAAAAACATTAAATTTATCAGTTGACTCATTTATGAAATTGACATGCTGAATCGATATCCTTTATTGAGAAGATTGGCATTCAAGTGCCACAATCCGCTCTCTTCCTCCGCAGAGCGTTGATTTTCACTTACAGCTCTTGTAAATGCTACACAAAGGCAATCATTATCTGATGTGACATTTGTTTTGCTAAAGGCATGCTCAAATGCTGGTTGAACAACTTCCAAAATTATGTAGAAATTAAAACTGCAAAAGAAATTCTGTTTTGAGTTTTCGAAAGCTTTTAATTTTTGAGTACCAGTACCGGAACATGTACTTGTACTTAAAAGATTTGAAGTATGGATCCTAGTATTAGTACTTGGAATAAATACTGGGCACTAGGCAGAGCGTCACTATCATATCAGTTTCGTGTCTGGAACTTGGGGGTGCTGATTTATATTCCTTTATTCGTGATAAAAGCAAAAGAGGGGATGTGGAAAACAAAAGTCTCTGTTAATTAAACGACACTACTTTCTTCTATTTTTCTTTTAAAACTTCAACTGGAGTACTTGTTTTGATAATAATTGTATCATTTCAGCCAAATATTTGCAAGAAATCAATAGAAGGAATATTGTTTAGTGAATATTCTTTCAATATAAGTAATTGTGTTTATTTATAAGTTTTTCAGTCGGAAGATGTGTGAAGTCATCAACCTACTTAAAATGTACTAGGATAAGTAAGACACACTCTACTTGAGCTCTCAGGCTTTAATGAATAATTCACTGCTTCCGCTTTAGCAGCAATCGAATTACAAGATTTTACATTGTTGATGTACGTGCCGGATCTTGTTTTCATATTGAATGAGAAGCCGAGTTCCGCTTAACAATTCCATTATTTTAGCCTTTTCCCATTGGCTGTTGTAATAATACCAAACTGAATCACCTGGTGTATATAATTTGGGAGGCCGATATGACACAGTTTGAACTGTTCTCTCAGCGCAATCATTAGCCAGAGGAAAATACGGTGGGCTTTTAAGAACCACTACTCCATTTGATTTTAGAGATTTTATGAACTTGGGAGATTTGAATGGTGTTCCATTATCAGAGACCAGTTGTTCTGGGAGTACAAGCGACGCGAAAATTCGTTCCAATACTTCAATTACAGACTCTGCATTTGTATTATTCATTAGAGCTATGTCTATCCATTTCGAAGTAGAATCAACAACTAGAAGAATCTGATGACCTAGGAAGTAGATGAAGTCGGGATGGATACGTTTCCTTGGCTTTTCGCACTTAGGCCATCCGCTGAATGGTGGTATCCCGTTGTTTTTTCTATGACGTTGATATACAAATGACACTCCTCCACTGTAGCCTGTATATCGTCGTCAATCCTTGGCCACCAGCAAACTGATCGCGCTACCAACTTCATCTTTACTATCCCTGGGTGCTCTTCATGAAGTAGCTGTAGTATTTTTCGTCTCAAGGCTGTGGGGATCACGACTCTTACATCCCATAAAATAAAATCTTGTTCTAACGATAATGAATTTCTGAGATGAACGCATGGTTTAATATTCGGATCGTCGACATGATCGTTCCATCCATATTTAATTAAATCCAGCACCTTACATAGAACAGGATCCGCTTTTGTGAAGCGTGCAACGTCCTTAAAGGAAAGAGGTAATTCATCTGCAAATGAAAAAAGAGTTTATCACTGAATCTCGTATCTCTTGTATTGTAACCTCCTTCTGCGGCAGGCACGACACGCCGTCAGGCGCATACATAGTTGTACCTTTTCTATATTTTATTATATAGTTATAAGCAGATAATATTATACTCCATTCTTTGCAAGCGCAAGCTGCTGTAGTAGTGACAGACTTTTCTGGATGAAAAATTGTTTTTTAATGGCTGGCTGGCGGTCGGTATATAACACAAAACCCCTTCCTGCCAAAAATTTATGGAATTTACGCACACTAAAAATAATAGGTAGTGCCTCTCTCTCTAGCTGAGAGTAATTTTGCTCTGCATTTGATAACGTAGCAGATAACTTCTTTACTTATCTGGAAGGCCAGTTGACACTCTTTGATCGACTTAAGGGTAATATTTTTTTTGTTAAGTTGTGCAATGGTGCAAGCTGCTAGCCTGCATGGGAACAAATTTCCTGTAATACGTTATTAGACCCAGGTATGATTTAAGCTGCGTGACCGTAGTTGGAACTGGTGCATTACGTATTGCTTCCACTTTGATGGGCCAATGGCGGATCCAGGATTCTGGTGAGGGAGGGGGCGCAACTATGGTTTTAAAATGATATATGCTGAAAACTGAACAAAAGCTTGAAGACACTCGCCACCACTCGCAAATGTCAAATGCACAAAATTTATCATTTAAAAGATTCGGGTGGAACAGATTAGCAAGTGGCTACCGGAATTAAAAATTTACATTTATTTAAAATAGCAGTAACAGAATAGATGCAATACATATCTTTTGCGTATATAACTTCGTCACCAAGCTAAGAAAGTGTGACTTCTTTTGTTTTTTAATAATATATTATTAAGCCAAGCTCAGGAGATATCCTATGAACTATGATGCAAAGCACAGTACAGAAGGTGATAAAGAAAGGAATTAGAGAACGTGAGACGGGTCGCGAAGTTGCTGATGTATGTCATCCTTAAACTTTCGCAGATTGCATGCCGCAGAAAAGACAGAAGACTGGAGACTGTTCCACGTTCGCACACGACCGAAATTATTTTGAAGGGTAAAAGGATGTGCGCGGCTTGCAGTGCGAGTATTACATGGATGAATCCGGGATCAAACTAGACATTTCATCAGAACATTGATCATGCATGTAGCAATATAGGAGCGAAAGGCAACAAACATTGCGGCGGTGCTCGTGTAAGTCCATATGACAAGTTTTTACCACATCGCCAATGAGCTGAAGGCTCTCTTTTTGACAATTTCCAACGAAGTTACGGCTCTGCGACCAGCCCCGGCCTACATATGCAAATTGTATTCCATTTTAAGTAAGATGTAGAGCTTGTCGAGGAGCACCAGAATCGATGGGCTGAAATATTTCTTACATCTATTCAGAAATCCAAGATATTTCGTTGCTTATTTGGCAACAGAGAAGATGTGATCTGCTTAGCTTAACATACTGCAAATATTAATGTCAAGAATTCATAAAGACGGTGTATTGTCAAGAAGTGCTCCATCAAAAGAAACGGGAGTGGAAAAATTATGATCTTGTTTTAAAGAGAACTTAGATGTATTGAATTCGATACGATTCGGTTTGCTCCAAGCGAGGATATTATCAAGGTGGTTATTCAAGGATCTAATCATACAATCTAGTTTGATAGATGTGACAATTCCTCTGTAGTCCCCGTGGGTATCAAGGCAGTAAGCGAAACCAAGGGTACTGTCATCGGCAAAACAATGGATGGAATTGAAAGTAAGGGAAAGCAGATCATCGGCATTTATTGGCTGAGATATAGATGTAACGCCATCTAATATAATCCATATTAAGCGACCAGATAAAACACTTTACATTCATAGTAGAAGAGGACGAGAGAGGTAAAGTGCTTTAAGTTTGGCAAAAAGGGCTGAACTCCAGACATTATGATAGGCCTTTGAAATATCTAGGGCAACGATTTTGGACTAACCAAAGTTGGAAAACTAAGACTTCAACGTTCCATAAGAAAAGTCAGAAAAAGAAAAGCCATATTGGCAATCGTTGTGGTTTTGTTTCTAGATACTTCGCTAATTTTGAGTTAATGATAGATTCAAAAACCTTTTTAAGAATCAAAGTGATTGTAATTGGTCGATAATTTGAGGGATCACTACCCTTTACTTTCTTTGGAATAGGTTGAACGTGAGGTAGTTTCCAAGCAATTGGAAATTTGCCTGTCGAATAAGACAAGTAGAATAGTTTTCGCAGAGCTTTAGCCAAGAATGAGGCACAGGTTTTAACCAAAAACCTTCCGCTGCCACCTGCCATAATCAAAAGTGTTCGTGCCTACAAACAAGATAGCCGTAGCACACACTCCAGCCCTAAAGGGGCCTTGACACCACTCACCCTTACCTGTGTGAAGGCACAGATCGACTGCCTTCTACTGCTTACCCCATCCTCCCTTATTGACCTGAAAAGAAGGAATAGCAGACCTAATCAACCCCCATCGTGAGGAGGGCTCCAGGAGAGTGAAGGAGAAATAATAAACTCTACTGCGACATTACGTTATAAAATAATTTATTAATAAATTTACCAACAAAAATCCCTGTTTCGTTCTTACGTACTAATTCAGATTATCATCGTGTTATAAGGGAGCTAGCCAGATCTACACTTGTTGAAGCCCTATTTAATAACCAAGGAAAACTAGCAACGGTATTGAGGGTGCCAGCAAGGACTACCTCATCTCACAAAAAATTTGTTATTAATTTTGTTTTGTAGATAATACCATCTGTTGTATTTCTATGCTGAAAACAAAAGTAATTATGTTGCTGGCGTTATGAAAAAACACAACAAAGTTTTTGTGACGACTTTCAGTTTATTGGATTTTTTTTATTTTTTACATCTGTTAAATTTGATGAAACACAAATTACTATTGACGTTGTTTGTGAAGGGGGGATATTGGAACAGTATCAATCTTTCCACATTGCTGTGTAAATCAGTACAATTTCCCAATATCTGTGTTCAGATTGTTCGCGACGTAATGTATCATTCGAGATACAATTTTGGGGTTCGCAAAATCTGAAAAAAAAGGTTAGAATACCCCTTGATGCACCTTTGCTGAATTAATTGCTGGGGGCTTCTAATTTGCTTACTTCGTGTTGCCTCTTAGAGTCCTGTAGAGAAACTGACACCTTTTTGAAATTGCAACGCCTTTTTATAATACTTTTTTTGTGTCGATGCTTGCTGTGATTTTGCCAGATTCCACATGCCAAGTGAAACTGTTTATTCTTGTCTACTATGTTTTTTATTAATTTCCACATGCAAAGTGATTAGTAAGATGGATGTGGAACTCAACCTTTACTAATTTCCACGTACGAGGTGATTAGTAAAACATAAATTGTAAAATTGGTTCGAGTTCTCGCATTAGCTGCTGAAACATACTCCCACCCGTTGAACGACTATGTTCAACCTCAGTTATTTATTGTTGATCGCTGAGTTTTCGCTACTTGCATAAGACTTTATAACTTATCAACGATTATTCAACTTGTAAAGTCTTAATTGATGAAACAGTTAAAAGATTCTAAATACACAGTATATATATTTATTATTCAAACAAAAATTTTCTTCCACTATTTGTCATGTTTTTTGGTTCGTTTTCTTCTCTGGTGGTGATGGAAACCAATTCTTCCATCCTTATACACATGTAATTTTACTTCATACCTGTCTGGCAAATTGACTATAAACTCCTTAGTTTTCGAATTTTGTATTTTTTCGAAATTAATTCGTTGTAACACCGTTTTTGTTATGTATATGTCCTCGCCTTCCCTGGTGGTAAACTTCTGAATGGTGTTGTCCATTCGCATCTTTACTTCTTTTACAGCTTCTGAAGGAAGCAAGATGCTCCATTTGGTGACATATTGTCCGTTAATGTTGACCGGATACTGGTTGGCTTGGGACGATATTTCTTGGGGTCCTGAATCGGTCAGTTTTAGTGGTAAGGGTTGTGTCGGCTTTGTTTGTGCTTCACCGAGGACTTTGTTTCCCGGTTTTTTTTCCCATGATGGTATCTTTTGGCTTTCGGGTGGCGAAAATGAGATATTCTCGTCCAAAATTAAGATATCGTCTTCTTGCATTTTTT